>CM042570.1:8495000-9217500 GCA_023630585.1 Cranoglanis bouderius
AGGAAAACAAAATCCACTACTCAATTTTTCCTCCTCGCCCACTGAACATTACTTGGCCACTGGCAAAGACTGAGTGGGAGAGAAGGGAAAGAAAAAGAGAGAGAGAGAGAGAGAGAGAGAGAGAGAGAGAGAGAGAGAGAGAGAGAGAGAGAAATGAAAGCACCATGCTTTGTATGTACACACGTATTACACAGTATTAAACAGGGTTTATTACTGATAATTATGTGTGTGTGTGTGTGTGTGTGTGTGTGTGTGTGTGTGTTGGCGGTGGGGGGTGAAGGGGGGTTATTAAAACACTAGCTTTATAGGTGACCTTAGCCTCGTGCCTTAGCCACAGGACATCTGGGACAGAAGCAGAGAGTAAGACAGAGAAAGAGAAGGCGACAGAGAAAGCGGAGGGGAAAAAAGGTGGAGGGGAAATAGTATCCTGTTTGTTTTATTTTTGCTGAGTGCTTTGTCTGCACTCTGTGACTTGGTGGTTTAAGACAGTAAGACAAACCATTCTTTCTGTAAAGCCAAATTATCATCACATTTGATTTACATACTGTACAATTGTGCATTAAAGGGATTTATTTTTATTACAAAAGAAATATAGTGCAATTCAGTGTAATGTGGTTACACATTAATTCAGTGTCAGTGTTCAGTGTAAACTGTTGGATATTTTCCTTTAACAGAACATCCATAAGTGTTTAATTCCTGCTATACCACAACAATTTGCCAATGGAAGTTACATTCTAGTTACATTTAATGTTATAGATTGTCCACTACATGTGTCAGTTCCTGTAATACGTTACATTATAACATCAATAAACAGTCATTTGAAGTTGAGACAAAAATGCAACTTGCCATGCTACTGAGAAACAGCAAAGCCCTCCATCCTGTAAAAGTCAGAAACTTTAAAGTTACACCATTTTCCCCGACTGTTACAAAGAAGAAATGCACAGAAAGCTTCACCATATCAGCAAATTTTTCAATCCATTTATGTCTATATTAGTTGTTACTATAGAAACGGTACCGTAAAAGAATGGGCACTTTAACATAAACCTGAGATTTGCTTTGCAGCGTTGTTACAGAAAATGAACCAACACCTTCTGACCAATCAGATTTGAGAATTCAACAGGTTTAAATAAAGTGATAACTGTAACAGCCTCAAATTAATCGAGGATTAGAGGCCATGTTAAAATCATTCAGCATTGGCCCCATGTGAAAAGTGAGGAGGTTGGGTCACACACAAGCAGCCGTGTGGAAAGACAGAAGTCTGCTTTGGTATCTGGGAAGCTAGGATCTCCTCCTTACCATCTCCCCCAACCCCCCCCCCCCCCCCCACACCTCTCGTCTACTATCTTTTATCCCTTTCTTTTCCGTTTCTCCTTCCCTTTTGTGAATGTTATTACTCTTTGCTGGGTCACGTGCTGACGCGCTGAAGACGCAGTGCGAAGCGTTAAACCTCTACAAAAGCAGCTTGTGCCCAGGTGGCCGTGCCACGCTTCGGAGGGCTGCACTTCCTCTGACCTTCAGTGCTCTGTCTGAAGGGGTGAATGTGGGTGGGTGAAACTGTTGGGGGGGAGCACAGAGAGTGACAGAGCTTTACCATAATTCAATAACACTAATCCCCAATGAAGAGACAATGGAGGAGATGGTGGAGGGGATGAACTAACCAAGCATGGCACGCCAGGCCCTGGGGCCCGTCGAAAGGGGAATGAGTGCAGCTGACAAACTCCCTGCGTTCAAGTGGGGAAATTAGAGGTTGGGGGTGTGGGGTTCCAGCTGTCTCCCTGTCAACCTGGTGAGTTACAGGCTACAACCACTGTGTGTGTGTGTGTGTGTGTGTATGTGTGTGTGTGTGTGTCTGACTGAGATGTGCCCTTCCCCTTTCAACACACACAATTGATCATCATTTGAGCTATTCAGCCACCATCATTCGCAGTGCTGTCAGTTAGAGGAACACACTGGCGTTTGACCTTTAAGATAGAGTTAGATAGAGTCCATATTGTCCAAGTCCTTTCATTCTTCAAATGTATAAACGCAGGCATGGATGCACTTTCAAAAGGGGCAAAAGTAGCAAAGTATGTCCACTCATTATAAGCATACAAACATAGATTTGCTGATAATGTCTCTCGTAAAGTGGTGTCAGTTCAAATAGAAGTCAGTGATTTAGACAACGGTAATTTGTGTACTAAATTCAATAAACCTTACAGAGATATGTGATTCAGGCTACTTGTGCTTATACAACAGAAGATAATTTAGCAATACTGGCTCTAAGGAGTTGGACTTAAAGATGCATTAGGACTTGCACTCAATTTATGAAATGCGAGGACTACAGTATTTCCCAGACTGTAAGTTGCATATCTTAAATTCTTCTTGCTTAAAAATCAATATATACATGACTTTATTAAATTTATTAAAAGCTAAATTGCAGAATAGTGTTGGATGCTATATGTACACCATTTCACCTGCAATCTAGGACTTGGTTTGCTACAATTTGGTGCTTTCTGATGTCTATGATGACTGTTCCACCCCATCCAGGGTGTCCCCCGCCTTGTGCGCCAAGTCCCCTGGGATAGGCTCCATGATAATATAGTGTAGGATAATGGTACAGAAAATGGATGGATGGATGGATGGATGGATGGATGATGACTGTTCCAATTTCCCTATGGTCATCTTTAGGTCTTTTTCTATACTAGTTGATAGTTTTTAATATGAGAAGTACATCATGACTTCTTGTTGTCTGGCAGTGGGCAAGCATTCATGAAGAATGTTACACATGTTAACGTGTTACATAAGCTTTTTATATTTTTGTTTATACTGTACCAAAGCACTGTTGAATTCTTTGAATCTAATTGGTCAGCAGGTGTTGATTAATGTTCTGTAACAGCACAGCTCTAACAGTAGTGCTGGTTGTAGGACAAATTACAGCTTTATATTAATGCATTCATTCTAATACCTTACCATCACATTTAGGTCGTTGCCCTTTCTGGTATCTTGGTAACATGACCCACTGCAGGGTTTTTTTTCTCTCCTTTTTTGTCTTATTAACTTCAAGACCAGGGGGGAAAAAGACTAATGAGACTGAACTATAGCAGTTGTAACATAAGTGATAAAAAATAAATAAATAAAAAAAAAGACTAATGCATAAATTATTACATACAATGTTAGAAGAAAAAGAAGAAAAAGTGAATGAAAATTTCAGAAGTTGACAGCTAGATCTGTTCTATAAAGAGAGGATGCAGTGGTTGACAGATGTTCTCATGGAGACAAATAAAGTATGATGATCCATATTATGTGTGACATGTTACAGAACTCAGCAGACAAACAGAGCTGTTCTTCTCATTAGCCGTCTCTCTGCTACATCTGCCACCCAGCCAAATGAATGAGTTTACAGGACCATGGCCTCAGACACTCTCTCCCTGGGGCCTTTACATACACAGCTGACATGATGATGACTGCTACGTGTGTGTGTGTGTGTGTGTGTGTGTGTGGAGAGTGCTTGTGGGCTGTTTCTCAGGCATTCATCGTCAAGGCAACATAGAGTATATATGCAGAAGGTAGTGTTCAGTCATAGCACCCCACCTCTATCCACACACACACACACGCACACACACAGAGAGAGAGAGAGAGAGAGAGAGAGAGAGAGCTCTACTGGAATTGTGAAAGGCGCATGACCCCAAATGATCCTTCATGGGCCCACAGTAGACATGGCTCTTGTGCCACAAAGAAGACCACAAAAATGCACATAAGCACACAAAGATACACACACACACACACACACACACACACACACACACACACACACAGAGTGGACGGAAGGCTGTTATTACCAGAGGAGACTGAAAGGCTGCATATTTAAATCCTCAATGTGCAACAGCAGCTCCGTATTGGTAGCAGATTGTGATTGGAGGTTTGGCTGTCATCTGGAATCATCTAAAACTGCGGCTGTTAGAGCCATCAGACCACCATGCATCGTAAAGTGTTTAATTACAAACTAACTACAATTCGGGTTCATGGTTTAAAGCCCGTTGCACTCAACACAATTTCATGTAGAAAACAAAGGACATAAACACTGGTTTCTCTGTCTTTATTATGTGTCACAACTCTGTGCTTCCCTCAGAAATATATGCTTTAAGACAATAAACACTAATGACAGCTTCACAAAAGGCCATTTCAGAATGTGGTGGCCTTCACACTACGTCTGACTCCTGTATTGTATCAAAAGCAGCTTCACTGGATTAACTATACAGCATGTATGCAGGGGAGACAGTGAGCGTGATTGTCTCCGGCTCACTGCTACATACCTGAGGAGTTTTAAAAAAAACTTCCTCATATGGAAGAGCGACAGAGAAAGAAAAGCAAGAAACTGTTGTGTTCTCCTGAATGTTTATTTTTGAGCACTCAGTGCCCACTTGGACAAAGCAATACACAGGAAGCTCCAGCAATGAGAAACTGCTTGCATAATGCAAAATGAAAATGAAGGGTTTGGTGGTGTAAGTTTTACTTTTAGCCAATGTGTAAGTTTTAGTTTTAGTTACTGTGATTAACTGTGATTATGCTATGCCAGTACAGATACTGATGCCACAAAAATGTTCTTTCCAGATGTGGCAAAAAAAAGTCTAGTTTTGTATGGTTCTTTGCAGTGTTTAGTCTGTTTGAATCGAACCCTGGTGTGTTTTCATTCACTGTGCGGTTCATTTAAGCAGGTGAGGAGACAGCAGTGCTGACGTTCTGTCTGAAAGTTCACTCCTATTGTGGTGAGAAAAGTATTTTGGGTTGCAGGCTGCATTGTTTTGTAGCTGCTAAACTGACCTGAGAGGTGCAAACTGGGGGGGCAAGGTGGCAAACTAATTACTTATATAATGATCTTATAACATATTTAGTGCTGGCTCAGTATTCTCCATGCCCAGTGATTTTTGTGAATTCTACTCACACTTATAAAAAGGTTTGTTTACCTTTTTCTGTCACCGTATTTCTGACCAGTGAAAGAAATGAATGGGTTTTGAGTAGGTATTCAGCTCTACATGCCTCTCAGACAATATTATTAGCTTTTTTTGGTTTGCTTAATTATGTGCTGTGTGAAACCAAACCAAACAGCAAACAAAGCAACACTATTAATTTTGCTCTGATTCAGACTAGTGCTAATGGACTAGTAGATGTGGAAAGACCCTTAAAGAACAAATTTGTAAGAGCAAAACTGTTTTTCTATATTGTTTTAAGAAAATATTTTAGACCATATTTTAGCAGTGTCTATAACTATATTATTCACAAATGTGTCATTAATGTCACTTTCTTTGAAAATGTAAACTATGTTAACAGATACTGTGATAATGAATAAAGTATCACTGCGATTTTTTTTTCACACCATTACAAGCCTAAAGAATATCTCAACACTCTAAATGTGTCTACTGACAACAGTTTTAGAGAACACAACTCAGCCGAAATGGAAGAGAAAGTTCTGAGCAGACCTGCATAATCCTTAAGGCAGTGATCTTGAAGGAGGAAGTATTAAAGGTAGTTCTGAAATCGACGCCTGCTCAAGTGTAGCAGATGTTTGCTTTGAGTGCTGGGATATTAGTGAGTAATCGCTCTCCTGTGGGAACCTGCACTTCTGTCTGAAACCAGCTTAGGGAGCAGACATACACAGGCCTCTGCAGTCTCTTTCCATATCCCTCTCCCTCTCCCACACACACACACACACACACACACACAAGTAAGGCTAGCAGCCCTTGTTTTAAGAGAAAATATTAACATCATTAGATGTAATGAGGCAAGAATGACCAGAAGCAACACACATCACATACCTGAAACACATGAGTAACACAATATTAAGTTCACTCATGTATACCCACAAAAATGAGTCACTTATCGTCTATACCTATATCAGAAACTATCCAGACACTGGCGTATACACACACACACACACACACACACACACACACACACACACACACACACCAAGTGGCGAGATGCCGGGGCGTGGGAGTGAGAACAAAGCCTTGAGCCACTGACTATAATATCAGACCAATAGACTCTGTAATTGTAATGGGAATGCAGAAAGATTGCAAAAGACCTTAATCCATTAGTGAGACAGACCATAGTGTAATCACAATAGCTGAACAGATGACCAATAGCAGCCACTTTCTGCTGGCTCAAGAAAATGTCTAACATTAATAGTGAATGCACAGCACAGCACTGTACTGGACTCTAACCTCAATGATCTATTAGAATAAAAGTAACCCTAGGCGAGGCATTTTGTTCATGTCTAGCCTGCATAAAGTTAAGCAGAAATGTACTTAAACAAGCATTCTTTTTCACTCAGCTGTATCAGTCTGGGTATTTTGGTGCATGACATCTCACAGCCAGTATGCAAGGCTCACAATTATTCCTGAACAAATGTCCAAGTCTGTCCAAACAGCCAGAAACGCTCTCTTCCTCTCCCGTGCTTACCATAGTCTGACTTAAATTAAGTGGAAAAATAAATCATACCCACCTAACATTTGCTGTAGTGAAAGCTATGAGTCAAAGATATTGCACTAAGGCAGAATATCAATATACCCTATACTTCACTGGTGAGCAAATGATAAAGGTAAAAGGAGCTTAAGATTTTTTAAACTTGAAAAGATTACAATCTTTCTCTATATAATACTGTCTGATTTTTATCATCTACTTTAAAAACTTGATAGCACTCCCCCAGCACTATGAGCTTCATGCTGTACACTGGTTATTTGTAATGTCAGACTGAACAAGCTTTCCATCTGGATATGCCAATCAAAAGTTTAGTTTAGTAAATAAAAATTTTCTGGTTTGCAGTAAGTTCACGTATTACAGACTACATAGTTTCATTTCTTTTTGGACAACTAAAGTGTATCACACTGGTAAATATTTGAGAGGGGGAAAAAAAGTCAGATGTTCTGCTGTGCCTCTTACAGGACTACAGGAGGTTTCTGGTTCGACACCTTTCTCAAACCTTTCAGTCTCAGTCCTACCAGAGCAGCATGAGTCAAGGTCAGGTCACTGGGCGGCTATTCTATTACAGATAGTACTGCTTCCTCTCAAACTATCTCTTGCGCCACTTTAAGTCATGTTTGTGGTAGTTCAAAATTCAGCAGCACTTGGAAAATGTTTAGGATTAATTTGTATTAATATACTATGTAATTATAGTATGATTAATTAAGGAAACCTCATTATTATGATCACATTAGAGAAATCCAGCAAGTATACTACTCAAATATTATACCATACAAAAAAACAATAGGAAAAACAGTGATATGGAGAAAAAACAAGCAGAGGACTGTGCTGAAACAAATGGTGTCTCGCGGGACTGGCAAGAGATTGTGTTGCAAATTGGAAGAACCGCAGCAAAGATATTAAACACTTTTTTCCACTTTAATTTGATATATATATAAAAAAAAAAACTTACTTGACAATCCTCAAGTTAGAAAAAGTAATTCCAATTGTATGTTTATTTTTTTCTAAACTTTCTGCAGGTCATTTAAAAACTGCACTCTTCACAATATTAAATTCCCTACTGGATGGGCATCTAGAGAGGTTGCTTCACCTTTTGGTATAAATCAGGCTAATTAGCCTGTAAATGAGAAGGCAAATGTCAACCCCTGCTGACTAGTGGGGCTTGGAGGACAGTGCTGGAGGCATTTTGAAGAAAAAGACAACTCAGCGTTTCCTGCCTGTCACCATGTAAAAAAAAAAAAAAAACCCACAACAATGTGCACAATGATGAAAATTTCAGTGCGATCTTAGCGTGGATGTGTTTTCCCTAATTTCTTTCACAAACTCACTAATGGCCCTAGAGGTTTTTTTTGTCTTGTTTCCACTAAGGTACTGATCATGGTAGAGTAGCTCATTAGTGTGCGCCTGGCAACATCTTCTCTTACAAAACCTACTCGCTTTGATTACATGCTAGGATACCTTAATAACTTTGGAGGTTAGCCAAAACAAATCATAAACCGAGTCGCTCTTTTATGTTTCATTTTACAGTTTGGATACAGTTTTTTGCATCTGTCCAAGAACATTGATTAGTTGGGGTGAAGTACTGCTAAGATACACGTCTAAACATGCTTTCACAGACTTGTCTAAACAGATTCTACACATTCATTAATTTTTAGCCAGCTTGTGTGTCTGGACTAAAAAAAAGAAACTGTATTCAGAATCACACACAAACACTGAGACTGACAGTGAAACCTCAACTTGATTCACACATTTCAAGGTTGTCAGTGCTTGTTGTTTCCCTGTCATGAATCTAAAGACCGGCAGGGTTCCTTCAGCTGTTCACTTCAAGGTTCTTAGTGTGTTCTTTTACTCGACAGCTGGTTTAAGGCCCAAATCCCCTCACACACCCACCTTTACTGTAACTCAAAACCCCTCTGACACTTATTTTAGTGCACATAAAGAAGAGTGTAAGCTCTACTGGACCCCCACAATGTTCAGACAAATAAACTTTCTCTGACTTTTAAAGAAAGCTCACTAGAACCTCTGTACCCCTCGGCATGGGGCCGAGCTGCTGTCCATATGGTGCCCCCTCAATGGCATACTGAAGCTGAGCTGCATAATTTGGTTGCCAAGGGAGCCATTAAAAAGTCATTATTTGCAAAGTTGAGGTCTCTCATGGCAATGATATGCTAATATGTTAAAGCATGGAAGAGCACAGTCTGAAAAAAAAAAAAAAAGAATTAAAGAGATGTGTGTACAAAAGGCTACAGTGGTGGAAAAGGCAAAGGGGACAAAAAGTGAATGAGGGAAGAAAGGGATGTAAAAAGATACCAAAGAGATGCAACAAACCTCTCCAGCCTCCAGCTCACCTCAGCAGCATGCGCGCACACACACACACACGCACGCGCACACATGCACACACACACATGCACTGACACCGTCTGTAGTACAGAAAGAAGCTCCAGGCATCAAAAACAAAGGGGCCTGTTTTCAGAAAAACAGTTTTAAATTTAAGCAATGTGTTTTAACTTTGTCCATTTAGTCACAAAGCACATTCAACCATACATCAGAGAGAGAGAGAGAGAGAGAGAGAGAGAGAGAGAGAGAGAGAGAGAGAGAGAGAGAGAGAGAGCGAGCAAACGTTTATTTTTATTAGCAAAACCATTCAGTTATTATGCTTATCGGATGTTTTCTCCATTTCAGATGGGGCTCAGGGAAAATCAGAGAGGCTAAGCAGCTTACCCAAATATGGTTTGAACAGGGATTTATGCTGCTTCACCCAAGATTTATTCATTTCATTAGCAATTACTAAGCATATACACTTTCTAGGCTGGCAGTAAAAGTAAAAAAAAAGGGAATCTATTCTGAGATGGTCAAGAAAATGAACAGACACCAGGAGCAAATGTCACCGTACATTCGGCTCACATAAACATGTACTCATACTAAAATAAATGGCATTTGGTCTTTTTGTACTGCAGACAAAACTGTGTTTCAGTTAAGAGATGAAAATGTATAAAAGCAGTGATCTGTTTCAAATTATTGCACCTCTGTTGTGGCCTGTTGTTCAGTGCAGGCCAGTGCAAAGTAGAAATAATAAAGCAGAAATATGTAATTGGTAAGAAGGTTTTAAAAGTATTTGACTCCAGTGTCAACGTTTCACTAATCATACACACACACACACACATATTATATATATATATATATATATATATATATATATATATATATATATATATACACACACATACATATATATATATATATATATATGTATTTTTTTTGTTTTAAGTTACATTGTTATTTACTAAATTGCTGGAAATAAACAGCTACTGTTGTTATTTACAGAAATGTATGATTTATTAAACTATTAAATCCACATACAAAATTATGATCCCTCTCTTAATCTGCTTTTCTCTAGAACTAATATTGTTGTTATATAAATATAAAGAGACTCATCTGAATTATGCTGCTCACACGTTTGCTTTCTTATGTAATTGTTTTTGCCTTGTATTTTCACTATGTATTATTTTGCAATAATAATTTTTCAGATGCTGGAATCCCAACTACTAGACATGTGCACTGCTTAAATCAGAAAATCATTCGGCTGAATTAAGTAGCAGCTAATAGCATCATCCACACTGAACTAGACCAATATTATTACAGTTATGAACAGCTCACACTGCATGGATGGTGAGCCTCATGTCATCTCAAGTTTTATAGCATTTTAAAATGTGGTTATGCCTGAAAGTGAAAAAGAGAGAAAATTACACATTTCATTCCTACTCAGATGAAAGACACCAACATCATGATTGTTTAAAAGCAAATGGTATTTAATGATTTAAAAAGCATTTAATTTAAAATAGGAATAACATTAAAAAAAAAACCGGAAAAACTCAGCCACAGTGATATCTTATATATATATATATATATATAAGTTTATATAAGTTTTTCCAGACCTCATTACACAGAGAGAAAAATGAAAGATTAATCTTGTAAAAATGTATTTTTACTTTCACAGGTATGCTGAAAATCATGTTGTGTTTACTTACTGATTATTATTTGAACATATTAGTTGGCACAAATGTGGCACTGCTGCAAAAGCAACACATTTACACAGATCCTTGGAGAAGTGAAACACATGGCAATAATCCCGCAGAATACACTCATGAATAATAACTCGGCCTTTATTAGGGACCGTAACAGGTTAATAAGGTATTGAGAGTAACGGAAGAGGGGCCATATTCCCCCAGTACTGCAGCAGGAGTCTGACTGAGCGAACCCAGCCCCTTCCCTGAAGGATTTGGGTTTAATGATGATATCTTACAGGACTTCTTCTCAGCCAGGCCTATAGTGTGGTACTGAAGGTAATACTTTAGAGAGTGGGCTTAATCAGAACCAGACTGCCAAAACATCGGGCCAAACCACGAACACACACAGGCACAGAGACAGAGGGGGAGAGAGAGAGAGAGAGAGAGAGAGAGAGAGAGAGCGAGAGAGGGAGAGAGAGAGAATGAGACAGAGAAAGCATAGATAATGGAGAAGGAGAAAGACTAGCAGAAACACCCTAGCACATCTTACTTGTAAAGAAAGAAGCAGAGGATAATTTTGGGATTATGTAAAAACAGCCAGAAAATTAATGGGAGAACAAGAGTATTAAAAAGTTAATGGGTCTGTTAGGCTGACCGCAGCTGCCTTTGTCTGTTTTATGGCTCCTTATTATGCTTTTATGTGTTGTCTCTCTCAAATGCTTTACAGTTTATTCAGATGTGGTGAGCTTGTGTTTGGATGTCTGTGGCCAGCAAAGAGGACTTATCACAAAGGGATAAGAAATTTTCAAAACTACATATGCTAAACTCCTCAGTGGTGAAGTGTACCCCATATAAAGACCCCAGTGCATGACAAAAAAAGGAAGAGAATGGATTATATTTCTTTTAAAACAATTTCTTTTAAAAGCCACACAAGGTTGATTCCTCCAGATATGATATGCAGATATGCCCAGATCAGTGTAATACAGAGGCTTTCAATTGGATTGTTTTGATCTGAAGACAGAGAGACAGAGAGACAGAGAAACGAGAAAGACCATAATACATAGAGAACAGAGACAAGACAGATTTCTTAGAGTGCCTCCACCTGCAGTAAATATACTGTTTTTCTTCACTGACACTTGGCGATGCTTCTTTTTGCTTATTTGAAGGAGGAAGTCATTGTACTTTCAAAGGAGAAGCAATTTCCTCTCAACAATAGCTTCCAGCGGAGACACTCTGCAGCGACTGCTACTATTGTTACAATCCCAGACACTCTTCTTTATTTTGTTTCCAGCCCTCCCTTGGTTTTGCCTGTATAATAAATTCATTAGACAATCTGAGACACTTTATAAGACCCTAGAGTGCCTAAGGTAACATGCGCCAAGTGACCAAAACAATTCCTCCCTTAAATGCGCTAACATATTCACCAAATGAAATCCTGTAGGAACTAAAGTGCTGGCCTTGGCAGACATTAAGAGAAAAAGAAACCATTATTTAAATGTGTGGTTTTTAATGCCAGTTGTGGGAATTCAATACTGTGCACATTTGTGGTTTCCTTCTCTAACACACCTGGATCACCTCATAAAGTGTCTGATAATAAGCTAATGAATGTAATTATGCGGTAGAGCAGGGAAAGGCCAAAAATGTTCACCATGTGGGATCTCTGAAAAAGAACCTGAAAAGTGCAAATTGCACAAGTTTTACCTTATCGTACGTAAATATAAATAGCAGCCAAACACTGAACAGGCATTACAGAAATGATCCAATAAGTAAGAGTGAGAGAGAGAAAGTCAGTGGTGAGCTATGGAAACCTTATCTGGCTCTGACACGTTTCATCTTATTGGAGTCACTGTGCTGTGTTTAAACGCGCCAGCACTCCAGGGAGAAGCGTAGACCAAACATCAGACATATTGTGTTACAGAGGAGAAACCCTGGAAGCCATGACTGTCACTGGATCCCCCTCTTTGCACACACACCTTTCAGCTTCTACGTCCCAACAACACATTGCATACCTGTGGAAAGGAGTTGCGGCAAATGTAGCATCTGGTGAGTGTTAGCAGGATTTCGCCTTATGGATTCGATTTTGAGGAATCATCTAATGAAACCAGATTTGGTTGTTTCAGAATTATTTTCTATTTCCCCTGTTAGTGCTGAGAGCCACTTACAAGCTAGTGCGGTCAAAGTGGAAATCCAGAGGAAAATACGGAGCTAGACATAACCACTTCACTTAGCATTATCTTATCCCACAGGGAAGTGTTTATGCCAATGTCAACAGGGACATTTTCATGCTGACTTCACTGAAATGCAGAAAACACACTGCCTCCAGGATTATTAGTAGTTTATCCATTCTGATGGTGCTCAGCGCATGTTGACCTACCCTGAGGTGCAGCTGTTTACTTGCCCTGGTGGGGGTAAGAACAAACAGACAATGGGTCAGGATCTACACACATGCGTTCTCACACACGGTGCCTGTGGGGCCGAACCCCTGCTGGGGCAGCAGCTGCTTTCAATGAAGCCT
This sequence comes from Cranoglanis bouderius, assembly GCA_023630585.1. Classification (NCBI taxonomy): domain Eukaryota; kingdom Metazoa; phylum Chordata; class Actinopteri; order Siluriformes; family Cranoglanididae; genus Cranoglanis; species Cranoglanis bouderius. The sequence continues at coordinate 8,507,982 of CM042570.1, forward strand.
AACACCATTTGTGTTTGTGTGTGTGCAACAGCACCCTACACCACAGAGAATAACCCTATCTGTCTTACTCAATGGGTCAAAAACCAGCACTGCAGCTGTTATGGAGCTGAAGGTAAAAATCATTGATATAAGATATTCCCAGGGGTGATATTTCAGCACAAGCCAAAGCGCAATTAGACATCACAATACACATATACACATATATATATATATATATATATATATTATATATATATATATATATATATATATATATATATATATATTACGAAGAAACAGGATCATACAGACAGCACATCATTTGTAGCTTCTCACTGGTACAATCAGACAAATCCAGTGTATAATTCTGGCAGCTGCTTCTCTGTTAAATGCACCAGTCATTAAATATATAACAGATACAATAAATGTGCACAATAAAACTTACAGCTACAATGCATCTGTTAATACATACACATCAAAAGTGTGCAAAGTAATTATCACCTAGCTATGTAAAGTCAGCTGCCTGTTTACACTGTTCTTCAACACCTCAAGTTTGCTACAACAACATTATCGAGGTTTCAGTATTACTGAATATATTTAGACAGGGCTGGACAAATCAGACATTTCTGAGCTAGCCCACCAAGCACGTAAAAGCTTCAATGTGCTTGCTCAGGTTTAGTTGCCTGAATACCTAATTGACTAGGCTAAAAAGTGGTAGCTAATGTGATATAATAATAACGTATGGCAAGCTATGTATCTAGTTAAGTGCACTAATACAGACTTAGGTAAACTAATGAGTATATATTTATTGTCCTCTGCTAAAAAAGTTTGTAATAGCATATCGTGTTAGCAGAGTTGGAAAAAAAAAAAAAAAAAGTCAGCAAGTCATTGGCAAGCTGGTGTTCTGTTCTTGTATCGCATCATTTCATTTTGTAGTCATTATTTCTTTCACTGCTGTAACGTTTATTCTTTTGCCTTTCTATATACAGTAAACCATGGTATATCATCTGCCAAACATAAATTATGCTGTTGCTTATTTTGCATATAACAAATTCCCCTGACATTTAATATCCGACTTTATTCTGTTGTGATGGCATTGCACTCAGAGTCATTTAGGATTAATAGACATCTGTTGAAAACATTTTAGACTAGATGAGTTCCACGGCATTCTGCTAGCATATTTGCTGTGTTCTGCCCCCCATCAATTCCAGCACACACAGTCTGATCCGCCTAGGGCTTACACAGTCACGTCCCTAAGCTAGTTTCCCCGCTCTTTCCCACTTTCAGATTGTGTAATGGCATTGCATGGACCTGACCTTGCTCTTTGTTCCAGCACTCATATTGCCCTCTGAAGCAACTCCCAGGCACCACATAATGAAAGAGCCCAGAGCCAGCCAACCACATAGCAAGAGTGACGCTGATGGGATTCGTAATGAGAGCGAGAAAAAAAAAATAAAAATCCATCGCTAACTCTCTATAAATGGCGGAAGGTTTCCAGGTCCTTACCTGCCCACACAACCAGCTTGTCATATTCACACCTACCTAAAGCTTTTGAACATGGTGTACAAAATACAGTCCAAAGGCAACAGAAGAGGAAGTATTTAAATTGGAAAATGAGAAAAGCAATACATGTTTAGCTCACTAATGATATGCAGCCTCATGTGTACATTTATGGGATGCCACAGTGAATCTGAATGTGATTCAGTTTAAGTTGATGCCTCCCCATAAGGGTTCTTTCTAAACTGCTCTGAATGAAAATCATTGAGATGCATGGGGGAGTGGAACCTGTCAATGCCCATTAGGCACAACTGAGTGTGGCATCATGGGGAAGTCAGCCACTGGGTAAGAATGAGGCCTGTATCTCTGCTTCCTGCCAAGGTGCAGTACAGAGAGGAGATGGCTCGCAAATGACTTTCTGAGGGAGATGTTATTACCCGTCATTTGAAACATTATCACATGCTATTAGATGGAAGTCAGAACTTGTTAGGGCTGATGGTCTCTAGTTTTAGGTCCAGAGCTCACTCCTCCAAGGCTGACAGAAGGAGAAAAAAAGAGGCAGACAGCAACAAGAAGACAGGAAACTCACCAATGTCAGGATAGGAACAATGTGACCTCAACTCAGTGGTGTACAAACCAGCAAGAAACAAAGCACCATGAAATATATAAACTAAAGTTAGTTTAGACACAGAGGTTGTTTCAGAAGGTAGCAGTACAGTTCCCTTAATAAGACTTCAACATCTGAATTTAAAAATACGTGAAAGGGTTAACGTACTTATTTCACCCTCTGCTTTGTCTTTTATATATTATGTACAGTATATAAGGATGATGTATTTTCAAGTAGTAGGAATTCTCCTGTAAAAGTATGTTTAGTACAAAATTCTTTCATCTGCACTGCCATATGTGTCCACTGGGGCAGTAGATGTTGGCAGAAGCTCAATTCAATTCCGTTCAATTCAGTTTAATTTATATAGCACATTCAACAATAGACATTGTCACAAAGCAGCTTTACAGCTTACAGCTTTATGAATGTAGATATAGATCCCCAATGAGCACGCCAGAGGCAACAGTGGCAAGGAAAATCTCCCTGAGACAACACAAGGAAGAAACCTTGAGAAGAACCAGACTCAGAAGAGAACTCATCCTCTTCCGGGTGACACTGGATAGTGGGATTATAAATCATTACTCTTCATAATTTCTCTCTTCAACCCAAATACTTATACCAAACATCTTTTCAACACATTCAGTACTGTACAATATAAATCAAACAGCATTGAGTGTGTTGAAAAGCTGCTTAGTATGAGCAGATTGGGAATAAGAATGCTGGGATGAGCACAGGACAGTATTTATGATAACAGTAGCATAAGGAAAAATCTACAGTATCTATGTGTGAAGTTCACCTGCAAAAATGTGAAAACTTCAATTAGTAAACAAGAACTTTGCCATGCAAGTGTCAGTGCATATTACAATGCTCTTAAACAACTAAATGTTATCTCCCTATATATGTTTATCTTCAATCCAAGCATGTATAGATACAATTATGTATAGATGTCATGAAAAAAAACAGGTGGGGGGGGGAAACAACAAAGCATGTAATTTTAGCTTATGCTAAGCTGAGCTAATTGGTTTAGAGTGCACTTTCCCCAGCCAGACATGCATATACAGTACGATTTAGGTTATCCCATCTAGCCTCGCTTTTATCTAATTTTCTACCACTCTGAAAGACTACAGTAATGAATTGGGTAATCACAGATATCCAACCCATTCGAGTACTTTGTAAAGTAAATCAATACAGTCTGGCAGCAGGCCAGTGGTTCACTCTGATGGATGGTAAAAATCTATATTTAGATTCATTGCCAAAAGAATGTAATGTTATTCTCTTACTCTCTCTCTCTCTCCCTCCTTCTCTCAGTCAATTTAGCCCATGGATATTTAGAACTTTGGTAGAAAAATAAATTTGAAAATAAATGTCTAAAGGTCTCCTGCTTCCGTAGAAACAGATAATGTGAGCAAGTGCAACAGATAAGGATTTTTATGGGGTTCGAGTTTTAAAGCTATCCCTGTAGTGCAAATGCTGGCTGAAAGTTTCTTTGAATATTTATAAGCTGCTATAACTTTCTGATATGAAACTTGAACTTTGACTTTCCATCTCAACAAAATTAAATACAAAAGTGAGTACATGCATTAGTAATCAGACCACTCAGTAAATGTGGGTTTTGCCTGTTCTAACGCTTCAGTAGGACATCACTGCTTCTGATTTTGACCATAGATTAGACAAAATAAACTGGAACATCTTAGAATGTAGTGCAGTGGTGACATATTACTGACTAAGTTAGGGGTGAACATGAAGTAGATTGATGTTCATGTATTTACAGTAATTTTTTCTTCTCTATTTAGAAAGGTTAACCAAGTTCACCACAAAATCATGTCACATTATTATATTAAATCAACAAGGATTTTACTTCGGCCGTTTTATTTGGCAAAGGAGTTCAATTTGCTCAAAAAGCATTTCTACTCAATTTCAGAGTGAGTCCTCACTCAGCTTTTCTAGAGCAGATAATATTGAGACATGGCAACCCCCCATCATTATCCACTGCATTTGTCTTCCAGCCGAGGGACAATATTACAGCAGCAGTGCCCACAGACACTCAGACGATAACTGACGCTAATCATGGAGAGGTTCATTTATTCATTTCCTGATGTGAAGAGTGATTAACACTGCCAGTCAGTGGGGTCATTTGTTAAGCTGCAGATCATCAGCATGTGAGATAGGAAATAATAAGTCAGGGGAAGGAATTTTTATTGGCAGCCGTTTAATAATGAGCATGGTTATGAATAAGCATACCCTTTGTGTGGTGGTACATGAGTGCCAAGAGGTCCTGAAGGGACACGGGCATTAGTACACAAACGCCTGGCTAATCAACACTCCAGGCATGAAGAGATGTGAACGCAATCTATGCATGATAAGAAGCAGTCTAGTTATATGTTGTGTGGTCTGGAGCGTGTGCTTGTCCATTCTCAAAATCTAGGCAGCGAAAACACAGGCTCAATATCAAAAAGCAAATATAACCCAATAAGAGTGATATATACATGGGATGATATATACAAGTGATGGCTGGGGATTGAAACCAGTAATCACAGTCATGGGGACATTGCTGTAAGAAGACAAGTAAGTCTTCAAGAAGAAGGCGGAGGTAAGTGACCAGGGTTCAAGGGCAAGCGTGAGTATGTATGAGTGTGCATTCATTTGTATGCGCATGTGTTTTTGAAGGATGAATGCAACACCAGGGGTTGTCCAGCTCTTTGTCTTGAGCGTAACGTGGCTCTTCAGAAAGCCCTGACGCTGAGCCAAGGCAGACAGGCATCACTCAGACTCGGAAGATCTGAATGAACTTCAAAAATTGTTCCTCCAGTGCCAAGCAATATGTCAACTGCTACTGTTTCATCTCTTCACAAGGTTAAATGCTGGATTATCATGAGTCAAACTGAGGTCACACCAAGGTCAACACTGTCTCAAAACATTCAGTCCAAATAATTATGTAATGAAGGTGAACTCCGAAGCCAACTCAATCATGAACACCACTCACGCAAATGCAGGGCTGCACAAGAACACGCCACAGTTCAAGTCTGGAAGACTGTGTCAAAGTCATTATAATTGCATTACTCAGTCTGCCAGAAGAAAGACTAAGTAGTGCCCATTTTACACCGATTAATATATTTAGAGTGATTAAATGAATTAAACAAAAGTGGACAGCTTTTCTCTCAGTTCTTTTCACAGCGTCTAGCTGTGTGTTGTGGTCAGCCTTATATAAAATAGCAACAGTAGCAAATTTCACTATCCAAAGGTAGTTATTGTTAGGACTTCACTGCTCTTTTCTAATCCAGGACGAATGCATTTTCTGTGCCATTCTAACTTTTCTTAGTTCTTTTTCCTGAACTAAAATTGCTGCCTGTCCAAAGGTACATTACAGCTTGCCAATTTCTCCACCCAATCAGAGGCTCTCATTATTGCCAAGAGGCAAATTGAAGTGGAATTGCCCACCATACAGTAACATGATTAGGAAGATTGTTTGCAATCCTGTTGAGAGTCAGCAAGGTAGTCTTTCAAAGGAAGCTGAAATCATTGTAGATGATCATTTTTACTGTGATAACTCGTTTACCCCATCAAGAGAGCTCTAATCAAACTGTATCTCCTATATCTACAAAACAAACACCTTAAGCTGGTCAATCCAACTTCCAAAGTATTAAACCAGTTATTTCAAGCAGTCAAAGGAGAGAGAGAGTCCAAGTCATTATTAACTGTATTTATAAAACCAGTGAACAATCCATTTAAATACAGTACTGTATGTTCCAAAGCATCTTCATCACCTTTCCAATAATGTCTTAGCCAGGAACTTAACATTTAGCTGGATGCCGATGGCATTTAACAAGTGGCAATGTTTCATTTCCTCCACATCCAAGGTTGTGGTATTTAGAACACTAGATATCGTGGACAATTATCTTACAAGAAGAGAGGTTTTTCCTTTAACCTTATTGCATCTATAGAGCTAAAGAAGACCAATATAATATGGCAAAAATGCCACAAGCAAAGCAGTGAGGTGGATGACCCTGACTTTGAAAAAATAAATTAGCACTGAAATATCAGGTGAGTTTTTCTTAGAGGGCAAAGCCCTGTGAGCATTTTCTCTGCTGACAGGCTGACTGTAAATGGCTCCTCAGTGAAGAATCATTCCCAAGCATCAGAAGAATAAAGCTCTACACATGAAGAAAAACTAAAAATAGGAATGTTATAATGCAAAAATCAGCACATAATTGTGCCAATGTGTGTGTGTGTGTGTGTGTGTGTGTGTGTGTGTGTGTGTACGTACATGCATTCTTTTGGGTAAGAAGACTGGTTGTGGTTATTGTCTTGCTGCAACTGGAATGATGAACTCCTTAGGGACGGATGGAACGCTATTCAACTGTTGCCAGGAGTGTTAACTGTTGCTAGGGATACTCTTCTCCATATTGGTTTGGACAGATACAAAGTCACACTGTAAAACACTCTCCCTCCTTCATTCATCTGCTCTGTCCAACCCTATCCTGTCCATCTCTTACTCGGTTCCTTTTGTCTTATCCTGCTCCCAGACAAAGCTGCACACCTCTAGCTAATGCTCATTAGGGTGTCAGTGCAGGGAGAGTCACAGCACAGGCAGTGTAAGGTTAGGCAGTACAAATCAGTGCAACAAAGGCTTACAAACAAGTGCCAGATGGACTTCAGTTGATGTAAACAAGGTGGGACATGATAAGGATGTCTGTCCATCTGAGCAGAACAAACACAGGAGGCCAAATGGCACAGCCACATCTGGGGGGTCAAACATGCATTTTCAAGCATGGCAGTCATGAAATCAAAATGCATCTGTGAGAAGAAAGATGAAAATAAGCATTAGGAGCAGCTGCCGATGTCATTCTTTGAACCAGCTGGCCTTTCATGTGGTATGGTTGGGTGTAGCACTCTGCTGTGTCCCCGGTTCAGTCTCCTGCACCAGGTCAAACAGATCAGCTCAGTCGAGAGGAGACTGGGACCAGAGCCCAGATGCTTACTTGACCAGTTCAATGGGAGTTTGAGTCCAATTAATGTTTCAGGCGTTTGCCAGGAGGGACACACCTGAACTGTGCTTTCAAGCCCTGCTGATGCCCTGAGCAAACAAAATACTGATTATGCACTGGAGCAACATGAAAGGAATTAATTAGGGGGCTGCATGTACACAAGGTCTGATTGTGCTCCCCGTGTATTGTACAGAAGTTCAACCTAACTATACCAGACGAGACAATGTTAATGGCTCTTTTCAAAGCCACTTTTCAACTGTAGGGCCAATTGGTTCCGTGTAAGGGGAGAATCTATTCTGATAGAATTTCCACATATGCATGGTAATGCTTTGTAATGGCTACAAATACAGATATGAATAAGATTTCTCTCTATCTCTTTAAATCTTGCCAGACAGGCTCCCAGGACATCTAGCTAAGTTAAAGGTGTGCATCAGGACTGAGATCCCATGCAGTGCAACTAAAAATTCATGCAGGCAGAAGGTTTTTACTTTCATGTGGGCATGAGCAAGTGCTCAGATATAAAGCTCGTGGGACAAACAAATACCACACTGCTCAATTTCATTTCATTTAAGACATGCTGACAGTGCTGGCATGTCTACCTCTGAGGTTTTTCCCCAGTGTTTCTGGGGCATAGTGGTAGGGCTCATATTTAATTAAAAAAGAAAGAAAAAAATAACAATAAATAAATAAAATGAACAGCTACACCAACTTGTCCAACAGGCAACTACAATTAAAAAAAAAGACAAAATCAGACTAGTAATTTATTCTACAGGGTGTCCCAAAAGTCTCCATACATAGGGGAAATTAACACACACACATATATATATATATATATATATATATATATATATATATATATATATATATATATATATATATATATATATATATATATATATATATATATATGTATATATATATATATATATATATAGTGGGTATAGAAAGAAATGAAATGAATATGGACACAGTTTTTGTTTTATCCAGCTGTATTTACTCAGTGCAACTTATAACATCCAAGTGAAAGACAGAACACCAACATGTCAGAAAGGATAAAATAAAAAAAAATAAAAAAAAACAGACTCACTGAGTTGGAAAAAGGATAACCCTCCTCCTAAAAATGCCTTGTAAACTCAATCAGGTGTTGCTAATCACCTTCTCAATGGCACACAAAGCCATTTGACTTTCAACTGTGATCAGCTGTGGTCATTTTGATTAGCTCAGCATGAAAAGAACTTTCCTGGAGCTTTTTGTAGTGCAGCTGAAGCAGACAATCAACCATGGGTGGCAAAGCACTGTCAAAAGATCTCTGGGATAAAGTTGTGGACAGGCACAAGTCAGGAGTTGGATACAAAAACATTTCAAATGCTTTATCAATGCCTAGAAGCACAATGAAGTTTATTATTAAGAAGTGGAAGGTATTTGGTACAACACAGACCCTCCCTGGATCAGGACGTCGCTCCAAACTGGATGAAAGAGCCAGGAGGAAACTGGTCAGAGTGGCTACCAAGAGGCCTACAACAACTCTGAAGCAGTTGCAGGAATTTATGACAAAGAGTGGTCATTGTGTGCATGTGACAACAATATCACAAATTCTCCACAAATGTGGCTTGTATGGGAGGGTTGCAAGAAAAAAGCCAGCCACGACTGAGCTTTGCCAAAATGCACCTTGAAGATTCTGAGGCCAAATGGAGAAAGGTGTTATGGTCAGATGAATTATTTGGCCTCAACCCCAAACGATATGTCTGGCAGAAATCCAATACAACTCACCATCCAAATAACACCATTCCTACACTTGTCAGGATAGAAGGAAAATGGATAGGGCAAAATACCGTCAAATTCTTGAGGAAAATCTGCTGCCCTCTGCTAGAAAGTTGTCAATGGGAAGAAGGTTTACGTTCCAACATGACAATGACCCAAAGCACACAGCAAAACTGACCACACAGTGGTTGAAGGAGAAAAAGGTGAATGTCCTTGCATGGCCTAGTCAGAGCCCAGACTTAAACCCCATTGAAAATCTGTGGAATGACTTGAAGACTGCAGTCCACAAACGATCACCATCAAATTTAACTGAACTTGAGCAAAGTCTAGATGTGCAAAGTTAGTAGAGACTTATCCCAACAGACTAAAGGCTGTAATTAAAAAAAAATAATAATAAGGCAAATTAAAACAAGGGGGTGATCCTCAACTCAGTGATTCTGTTTTTTAATTTTTTATTTTTTTTTCTGACATGTTGGTGTTATATCTTTCACTTGGATGTTATAAGTTGCACTGAGTAAATACAGCTGGATAAAACAAAAACTGTGTCCGTCTTCATTTCAGGCTGAAAAGCAACAAAACGTGATTATTTTAAAGGGGGTTGATTCTTTTCTATACCCACTGTATATATACAGTTGCAATCAAAATTATTCAACCCCCATTGCAAATCAGATTTATTGTCAAAATTTACAGACTTTCAGCTGTTTGCAATGAACAAATCAAACAAAAGCAATTGAAATAGTTCAACACAACGAATGTTGTCCTGTTGCCACCAAGTCTTGCTGAAGGTCTTTTGCAGTCACTCGAGAGTTTTTCACAACCTGCCTTCTCAGAAATCTGGTTGCAGCCATTGATAGCTTCTTTTTTTCTCCCCCATCCAGGTATTTCATATATTTTCTGCCCCTAGCCAGTTCAGGTATTTCATGTGTTCCAGCTCAATCACACCTGGTGCAACTAATGAAGCCCTTGATTAGTTGCATCAAGTGTGCTTGTGATAACACCTATTTTGCATATTTGTGCTGTTGTGAGGTATGCTATTCAGGGGGTTGAATAATTTTGAAACTGGAGAAGTCATTATAAGTTGCATTTTCAGTTGAATTTGGGAAACCACTTGAAGCATTCATTGTTTTAGGCACATGCAAAGAAATGCTGTAGAGCAAAGATGCCTTCAAAATAATGAAATTAAATATTTCTACATTTTAAAAAAATACTGAAAAGAGCAATAAACAGTAGTAAATGAAACAAAGTCAATATTTGGTGTGACAAAAAAATAAAAATAAAATAGTAGTCTCCGGTACAGTTTGTGCAGTTTTATAAGGAAATGAGCTGGTAAGTTTTATTGAGCATCTTGCAGAACCAGACACAGTTCTTCTGGAGATTTTGACTTTCAAACTTGCTTCTTATTTTTGCAGCAAAACACAGCAGCTTTTATTGTGTTTTTTGTCTGAAAAGTGTCTCTTATGTAATATGTTGCTTTCTTTAATGACATACAAACATTTCTCTGTAACATTTAATTTTGTGCCAGAAAACTAATGTTTGGGAATCTAAAATGTTTTTGTACTGACTGTTCTGACTAATGTAGAAGTCATAAAAAATAAAACTATAACAAAGTCTGTACTAAAAACAATAGGGTGCCTAAACTTTTGCATAGTACTCTCTCTCTCATATATATATATATATATATATATATATATATATATATATATATATATATATATATCTGGAAAGGCACACACCTGTCTATATAAGGTCACACAGTTAACAGTGCATGTCAGAGCACAAACCAAGCTATGAAGTCCAAGGAATTGTCTGTAGACCTCCGAGACAGGATTGTATCGAGGCACAGATCTGGGGAAGGGTACAGAAAAATTTCTGCAGCATTGAAGGTCCCAATGAGCACAGTGGCCTCCATCATCCGTAAATGGAAGAAGTTTGGGACCACCAGGACTCTTCCTAGAGCCGGCCACCCGGCCAAACTGAGCGATCAGGGGAGAAGGGCCTTAGCCAGGGAGGTGACCAAGAACCCGATGGTCACTCTAACGGAGCTCCAGCATTTCTCTGTGGAGAGAGGAGAACCTTCCAGATGAACAACCATCTCTGCAGAACTCCACCAATCAGGTCTGTATGGTAGAGTGGCCAGACGGAAGCCACTCCTCAGTAAAAGGCACATGACAGCCGCCTGGAGTTTGCCAAAAGGTACCTGAAGGACAAAAATTGAACTCTTTGGCCTGAATAGCAAGTGTCATGTCTGGAGGAAACCAGGCACCGTTCATTACCTGGCCAATACCATCCCTACAGTGAAGCATGGTGGTGGCAGCATCGTGCTGTGGGGATGTTTTTCAGCGGCAGGAACTGGGAGACTAGTCAGGATCGAGCAAAAGATGAATGCAGCAATGTACAGAGACATCCTTGATGAAAACCTGCTCCAGAGCGCTCTGGACCTCAAACTGGGGCGAAGGTTCATCTTCTAACAGGACAACGACCCTAAGCACACAGCCAAGATATCAAAGCAGTGGCTACGGGACAACTCTGTGAATGTCCTTGAGTGGCCCAACCAGAGCCCAGACTTGAACCCGACTGAACATCTCTGGAGAGATCTGAAAATAGCTGTGCACCAATGTTCCCCATCCAACCTGATGGAGCTTGAGAGGTCCTGCAAAGAAGAATGGGAGAAACTGCCCAAAAATAGGTGTGCCAGGCTTGTAGCATCATACTCAAAAAGACTTGAGGCTGTAACTGGTGCCAAAGGTGCTTCAACAAAGTATTGAGCAAAGGCTGTGAATACTTATGTACGTGATTTTTTTCATTTTTTATTTTTAATAAATTTGCAAAGATTTCAAACAAACTGCTTTCATGTTGTCATTAAAGGGTATTGTTTGTAGAATTTTGAGGAAAATAATTAATGTAATCCATTTTGGAATAAGGCTGTAACATAACAAAATGTGGAAAAAGTGAAGCACTGTGAATACTTTCCGGATGCACTGATTTTTTATTATTATTTTTTTTCAGATAGCCTTTAAGAATGAAAAAAAAGAACTTAGTGAAATCAATCTCAAGGCTGGATGGGGAAGCTGTCGCAAGGTTGCGTTGGACTTTAAGAGAAAACATTGCAAGCACATCACACACGATAAGTTTTTAACAAATTCAAAAAGACTGGAAGTGTTGAGGACCAACCAAGAAGTGGACGTCCACGAACATCCACTGACAAAGGCACAACCAACGTGGTACTGGCATACATAGTCACTTATGTATGGAGAATTTTGGGACTCCCTGTATATACTGTATATTTTAAAAACCACCATATATTTATAATAAATCATCAATGATAGACAGTACTGCATGTGTTCCTTTGTGTGGCTATTGAGGACACGAGAACACAATAAGACATTAAGTAACCTGAATTCATCAAGAGGATTTTTTAGATCCGTTACTTTAACTAAAACAAATTTGGCATTGTCATGACTTTTAGAACTTGCATACAATATCTTTGTTAATTACATGACTACTAGTTAATACACTGTTTATCAATCTGCAATCTCTTACAAATGGAATTTACATTCGTATGAAAGCATAGTATCAATAAAAGCCTCATGCAAGCCTAAAAATACCCAACTTTTGGTACAGCAAATCTGAGCCATGTCACCTGGCTCACCTCACAACTGATCCTGCCAAAAAATACTGTTTGCAATACAAATCAGAGAAAGCAGGCCTCATAAAATCTCCTGAGAATAAGTGCACATTTATATAGCCAAATGTGTTCCTCCATTATTCTTTCCAACTGAAATATACAACCAAAACCTCTGACAAAAGACAGATAAAGCAAGCCATAGATTCAGATCAGCCTCTTTCTCATTCACATTTTCTGTTGCGGCAGCAGAATAAAAGGCCAATTGCTCTCTCCTGCTGTTGTACACTGTCCACTGTGTCTTGGTCTACAGTATGGGATTAGATTTGTGCCAAAAGTATTGAACGTAACTTTTCAAGAAACGAACAAAAAATACACAATGAGAAAGAAAAAAAAACACTCTGAAACTGAAAACAGTGAACTCAGTGGCAAAAATGTAACATTGTCTTCAAATAAACATCATTCTTTGTTAACAGTTTTCTAAGCTTCCTTTTCGCTAATCATGGTTTATGAATGCGCTGCCAGAGTTTCCGTTTACACTTTCAAACTTTCCATTTACACTCCGCAAGTTTACATTCGCCATTCTGGCACAAACCTCACGTGTGGGCAGGGCTTAACAACACTTTACTCTCATTGGCTAGTGAGATTTGGCTCGACAGCTCGGGTGTCCAGCTGAGGAGGAGGATGACGTTGATGATGACGACAATGACACCGCTCCTGGGAGCTCATCTCAAAAAAAGACTCCCCAAACCTCAAATATTAATTACGAACTAATATACTAACTAACCGCATCCAGAACACTCTCCAAAACGCCACTGAAGTCTCTACTTCCTGGTCAGGGAGCTGTCAAGACAAGCCTTTTTTTTATTATTACATGTACTGTATATTCTGTAAGTAATGTAAATATCAGACAATATCAACTTGCATTATTTTGGTTATATACTTTTATACTTATGATTTGCACATTAATACCACTCGTTAATTCCTTCTCTTGTTTCTCACCTCCCTAGCTACCCCATCAGCCTCTCCTGGGTCAGTTTCCATATAAAACCTGCCCATTATGGGTAGAATTTTACCCCGGTCTCACTACATGCTCTACCAGTGCCTGAAGAATAGCAGCCGAAACAGCAAGGAATCTTTACTGAAGAAGAGAAGCATGAGTCAAAGTACGTGGAATGAATGAGGAAGTAGTGTGTGTGGGTGTGCATGTGCGTTAGTTTGTAACAGTGAGAAAGAAGAGTTTGTGTGTGTGTGTGTGTGTGTGTGTGTGTGTGTATGTGTGTGTGTGCACAACCTGTGCTTGTTTTTATATCTTGGTGGAGACCAAAACGCCCCACAATGATAGAAACATCTGACTGTTTTGACTTTGTGAGGATATTTCCTCACCATTAGGAAATCTGAGTTTTTCAACACAAAAATGCTACTTATTTAAATTTTATTTTTTAAATATATCTAAAAAATAAATAAATAAATAAATAAATAAATAAATAAATAAATTATTCTGTTTTATTCTAATTTCATAGCATTAATTAGCTACAGTAATAAGTCAGTGGACGGTCCTCACAAAGATAATAAGACCTGGTTTATACTTTTTTGTGACTGTTTATCTATGAACATGTCTTGAACAGTGCTAGTGAAGCAAAGAAATCTCACACGATCAATTATAAACCAAGAAGCATTTTCGCTAATCTGTATTATTAGTAATAAGTGGATCATGTATTGAAGCACTTCAATTAATGTTTAAATCTGTAATTCTAGCTATTACAGAAAGATTGTTACAGATTGTTGCTCTAGAACTTTTTTTATTATTGAGTTTTGGTTTCAATTACACCCATTTTCTTTACTTGGAGTCCTTTAGAAGAAATAAATAAAGTAAAGTAAAAATGTGATCCTGTAGGATTAAATTGGCCTTTATAATAACAGCTCCAGCATGTATAAAGCCTCACACATGAGCATATTTGCATATGCTTATGATACAATACAACTGTATGCGATTTGAAATGCATGAAATGAAATTTCATGATTGTAGATTTCTGTAAATAAATTCATTTATTAATGTGATTATGCCACTAGCATGAAACTCGGGAAAAGAAATGTGTTGTTAATTAGTAGCTTTACACGTTTTAACATAAAGGAGACATATTACAGACACAACCACTAGAAACTAACAGCGTAAGGTTAAACAGATTTTTTTTTTTTTAAAGCTTTACTCTTGCAAGCTATTACATAAGATTTTTAATGGAATATGTCCGTAATACCCGAAGAATCCCCAGCAGGGGAAAGTACTGGATGAGATATAGACTGTTCTCTCTGTTACGGTCAGGGAAACGTTTCCGTTCCCAACACAGAGAGAATGAGTAGAAGCTTTTTCCCGCAGGTGATTCAGGCCCTCAACCAGGGGAACACCAAAGACTAGAACTGGACTGGACTCACACATATAACATCCACTACCTCATCCTGCCTGTTATTACATTTTTACATCTTTACATTTACTCATCATATTTTATACTCCCTAATATTTGCATACCTTATTTGCACATGTACCGTATTCTACTCCATCTAGTATGTTATAACTGTAAATTTTTCTTTTACAGTTTCATAATTACATTTTTTTTTACTATATATAACTGTATTTTTTGTATTATATTCTAAATTGTAATGTTTTTCTATTTGTATATTCTAGTTTTATTCTCTATATATTATATTTGGTCGTAAAAAAAACATTTCACTGCGTGTCATACTATGTACGGTTATGTACATGACATAAAATTTGATTTGATTTGATTTGATTTGAGATAAGGGAAAATTTCCCTGTTTACACTTTATTGATTAAAAATTTGTTGTTTAACCTTGAGATATAAACCCTATATAAAACCCATGAAAAAAGGGTAATAATTCCTCAACACAACATTTCCTGGTGCGCAGCCGGATACATTTCCCTCAACCAATCATTGTTTGACGTACAGATATGCATGACATGCTGTTAGCTTCTGGAAACTATTGCATGTTAGCACCTGTGCCTCTACGTGCCACTCTTATCCATAAACCTCCTTTCATGCGTGTGTGTGTGTGTGTGTGGACAGGGGAGGGGATTTGCTCTTTGGGAAAGGAGCCAATCCAATTAGAAGCAGCAGTGCAAGCCCAGTTTTTTTTTTAAACTGAGCTAAATTTACATTTCATCAGTCTTTTGCCTTCTCTGTCTCTGTTGCTCTACTCTCTTTTTTTCAGTGTCATCCTTCAAAGGAAAAGGAACCAGAAGGTCCCACCTTTCTATACCACATTGCACCACCTCCAGTGTGGCATCCTGGAAACCTATATCCTTCTCTCACAACTCAGAAGTTACACTACAAAAGGCAGATTGTCAGTGCGGTACAGCTTGGAAAAGGCTTATCACTAGACTGCAAAAGGACACAAGCAAACGCTCTGAGCATTTTGGGGATCTCTGAGCCTGCTCGTGCTGTCCAAAACATGCATAAAAAGCTTACCACCCCCCAATAAAAGACAAAAAACCTTGACAAAGTAGTCACATCCTCTTCTACACACACTGTCATTCGCTCCAGCAGCTGTGTGATCACAGTCTCATGGGGCTTCAGGCAGTGTAATATAATGCAAAGTCCCCCTACACATCCGGGTGAAGTCCTTCACCATGGCTTCTTTGCTGACAGACATGGGCTTTGGAGGAATGCTAGTGTGTTTGTTCTCGACTGCTTGGCTGCACCTGACCAGCTGCCGCATTTGTGTGTGTGTGTGTGTGTGTGTGTGTGTGTGTGTGTGTGTGTGTGAGTTATGAGATTAAAATACGAGCATCAGAACACAGCAAATGGGCCGTAGCACCACTGTGGAGAGCACTACACCTCCTGCCTAATTCAATTCCACTATAGATGGGAGGCAGGATGTTAGTATGAATTATTAACCTGCTCAAACAAGGGGATTACACAGAATGAGATGCTCAGATGCCACTTCCTGATTATACCACCGATTCAATTAAAGATGAAAATGATTTCTGTGTGTGTATGTGTGTGTGTGTGTGTGTGTGTGAATTGGAGAATAAGCCTCAAGCTCAAGCAAGAGAATGAAGACAAATCAAATAGGCCATGTTGCCATGATGCCACTTCAGCAACACAGGCATCTCTCAACAGCCTTTGCAGCCCTCTCATTACCACTGCCACTTCCATGGAATAAAGAAAGAGGCAGCTAACCCGTCAGGGTACTGTATCATTATTTGAAACTTCCAATGTAATACTATTTTATTTGTATAGCAGTTTTAATAATAGACATTGTCACAAAGCAGCTTAACGGAAATCAGGATATATATAGATTTAGAGCAAATTTGGTTACTCTTCAAAGACCTTCTTCTTTTCCTTTTGGCTGTTCCTTTCAGGGGTCGCCACAGCGAATCATCTGCCTCCATCTAGCCCTATCCCCTGCATCCTCTTCTCTCAGACCGACTACCTTCATGTCCTCCTTCACTACATCCATAAACCTCCTCTTTGGTCTTCCTCTCGGCCTCCTGCCTGGCAGCTCTAACCTCAGCATCCTTTTACCGATAGTTTACTCTTCAAAGACCACTGTCTGAAATACCTCCAGACATATCAAATCTACATTCCATTTATACAAAACCAAACACCACAGAGCTTTCAATACAATGTCCTGCACTATAATACGGAATAACTTGCAGCCAATTACCAGCAAACAGCTACCATCAGAAATGTGCTCTTAACTCAGAATGTGTTCTTAACTTAATCTTAACATAAACTCCAGTTGTGGGAAATGTGTTCTAATCACTGATAACTTTTTAAAAAGTACCGATAACCTCTAGACCACGGCAGGTTCAGGTTGTTCCCAGCAGATTGGAGGACAGCCAGTATCATTCTGTATCTAACCCTTTCTACTCAGCTATAGGTAGGGAGGTGCTAATTGAAGTTAAATGCCCTCTGGAGGTACTAGTAATTGAGAGCTGCTTTTAAACAGAGTTGGAAAAGGGCCAGGAAAGTTCTAAAGGACAACATTAGGTATTCAGCAAAGACATTTCTGGCACCTAAATATGCACTTTAAATTGTGAAATATGGCACAGTTCAGTGCTGAGCCATAAGGCCAACAAAATATACTGCTTAAGCCTTATAACTATAAGAAAAATACTGTACTTAGAGACTAATAACTTTAATACATTTTTTTTCCAAAGCCAACAAATTATCTCTTGTCCAAGTCATCATTGGAAGTGTGAAAAATGACAGAATTAGATGAACAAGGTGGGTACAGTGCAATACAAAACCACAACCAAACGTACCTTTTTCAGACGTCCACTCTTAGTGCCAACAAAAGCCACGCAGTAGCCATTGTACACATAGGAGGTCACTGAGGTCATGCGGTCTCTGCTTTCTGTGTAGAGTGTATGTCCAGTCACTAGCTGAGAGCCACCCAGGGGTTGGTTAATGTCCAGACCACAGAAGGAGTCATCAATGGGCACCGGCTGTAAATAAAGTGAATAACGTCTCATATTAATGATGTTAGTGAGGATGTGACTGCTTTTCAGAAGAAGGTAATGGTTAATTTGAAAGACAGAGTGGAAAGCAGTAAGCAAGGTGCTTTGGCTCATCACTGCCTCATTACAGTACTTTAGCCCCATGAGACTTGACTGTACACACCTACCCACCACTATCAGAAGTGTGCGCACACACACACACACACACACACACACACACACACACACACACACACACACACACACACACACACACACTGAAAACAGGTTTAAGGTTTGCCTTAAAATTCTAAATCACAGCTTACTAAATGCTGATGCCTTATTATGAAAGCTGTTGGCCTGTTCCGGTAAGCCATCTGCTTGTTTTTTTTTTTGTTTTTTTTGTTTTTTTGTTGCTGTTGTTTTGTGTATATGTATGTGTGTGTGTGTGTGTGTGTCGCTTTACCCACCTGGGGAATCTGAACAGAAGAGTGTGTTAGATTACACTTGGATTCGGGTATTAGTCACACTGAAAAGTGAACGCACTTTTTCTCGTGGAAAAGAAAGTTTAAATTCAAAGAAAATGTCATAGCATAGGTGATGTACAGATAAATAAAACTGTTAGAAAAAGTAGAAACACTCTTAACTCTACCCCTTATCTTAATATCTCTTTATCTGAATTGAATTTATGTGAATTGTTATAAATTTGCAAGTGTGTCTGAATGGTGGAATATTGTTTAGGTAGCTAACAAATTTGACCTGTAGCCTAATACAATCAAAAATTCCTATAAAGGAGCAATCCAGCCAGGCTTTGTTTGTTTTCTTACTTAATTTACCTGTTTAAGTTTTTACTTATATATATATATATATATATATATATATATATATATATATATATATATATATATATATATATATATATATATATTTTTTTTTTTGAACATTAAAAGTATATATAATAAATAATAAGAAGAATATCCAATATGGCAATATAGGGTTTAATTGAAATCTCATTAAACTAACAACAATGAGCTAACACCACCACTAGCATACATGCATAGGCAAAGATGGAGGTTTATAAACATTTACAATCTAAGAGAGGACACATGGTCATTTTTCATGTTGAACAGAGCTTTGACTTGACATCAATCTCCATTCAGAAAGGAGCAGTAAGTTACAGGCTTCGCAGCAAGCTGAGCGTTCGTCTTGATTCAGGTCAGCGAAAGCCCTGTGACTGGCACTGGCCTCAAACTGCCACAGAGAGTCATCGAGAGGAGCACGCTGATGTAAGCGCACTATTCATCACCTGCACCACAGCCTTCACAGACATTAACACTGACTTTCCAGCTACAGGCTGTAAAATTTTATGGCTGCCCAGCCAGTTATATAGGCTCAGGGAAAGCAATAATGCACAGAGGGTATAAACGTACGCGGGCCCTCCACGCCACATTCTCTTTTATTTCCCTTTCCCAAAATAGCTGGATCAATTCTCACAGGTGAACTCAAAAGCTAAAATGATTTAGGTGGCTACATTATGTGCCTGCACAATGTATTTTTGGAGCTGCGAGTGAGATCAGACAGCTTGGGGCAGGAGGTGGGGGTGTGTTAATTGGAAGGTACACCATGAAACCTCACTCTGTAACTGAGACCATGGCTTCACTAGCCATGTAAATTGAAAAAGTGTGTTGGTGCAGTGTTGCAGGTGCAGCTGTATGCCCGAGACTGTGAATGTAATTTAGCCCATTTGGTTTCCATTAGAGTGTGAGTGTTTAGATGATGTGCATAGATGATGACCAGCAGAAGCAAATCTGCATCCTTTCCTGCCATGGTCATTCCCAGGGATGTCACTAGAGATTCATGAATGGGGGGCTAAGCCTCTTTTAGGGGGGCTGGGCATACTCCCCCAAATATTTTTTTAAAACTGCTTTGTTTGTTTTTTGCACCATTCCTTGTAAACTTTACAGACACCGGGAGATCAACAGTGTTGCCAGTGAGTGTATATACTGTATATAAACTCCCTTGCATTTCAACCTTAGAGTTTAATGTTTAAGTCTGTGCCTGTTTGGCTATATTATTTGCAGAAAACTATTGAAGAATATTAACTAAATGTACATTTCCTAAAGGAATTCACTCTTTCCCACACATAGGTCAAACTTGCATGCCACACCCAAATGGATGACAAGTCATTAAAATCAATATTTCATGTTGCCAGTAATATGGGGTTGCACTTTAAATGCTCTTTCAGCTGCTCAGACTGTTTATAACTAAATCGCACTTGAGCAATTAGTGAGGAGCCATGCTGGCCTCCTTCATCAAGAGCAGAAAACATTGATCTAAAAAGTTACTGGTGAATTACCATTTTGGTTTCAGTCAGTGGTTTGTACTCTTGTATGAACACCATGATTTCTTACAGCAGCACGCTTACATTTAGAATTTCACCAAGACTACATTGAGGTTAGGAGGCCTGTATGATTTCAGTTTGCACCTGTAATGCTATAAGTCAGCTCCACTTCTGATTTCCAGTCACTGTGCTACATTAGCCTCATTATAATAA
This sequence comes from Cranoglanis bouderius, assembly GCA_023630585.1. Classification (NCBI taxonomy): domain Eukaryota; kingdom Metazoa; phylum Chordata; class Actinopteri; order Siluriformes; family Cranoglanididae; genus Cranoglanis; species Cranoglanis bouderius. The sequence goes on from CM042570.1 coordinate 8,528,445, forward strand.
AAGTAAAATCAGACAGAATGCTTAATTATTTGAGACAGATCTTTGAGTGAAGTCATCAGGAGCAGTCATATGGCCAGCATTTGTATGGAACACTGCAGGTTTAGTGAATTTTAATAAAGTTTGAACACTGTGATTTAATAAAGAAATTCAAAAACAAAAGTTAAAATGCTAAATGTCTTGATATAGTGAATACAGAAATTCGATTAAACGTTTGTATTGTCAGTTCCAGGAGATACTCAGATCTGCGGGAAACACTGGAATTTTCTTTCCTTGCTATATGCAGGAAGTTAATTTCTTGGCTGCTAAATAGCCTAACTACTACTCTCTACAGGAATGAAACATGGTTCAGGAATTGTTTCCTGATTCACAAGCTGGCTTTATTGAACATACTGCTGTTGTCAAAGGGACCATTGAGTATGAGTGAGGATTGGTACACTTGTAAAACAATAATCCCTCACCTGAAACGGTGCATGTGGGAAATATGCTCCACTGTTGTCCACAAATAAAGTGCAATGTGTTAATAACTAGACATGATTTTTACAGTGCTTTCACAATAAAGCGGTTCATTCAGCTAGAAGGTGCCCAGTGATATTAGATACGTTATTTTAGCCTTTGCTTTTATTACAGGATGAACACAGGATTTATTTTTTTTCTTTGTATTGGTATTTCTTATACTTCATTACGGTCAGTGTGCTTACAATACAAACACTTAGTTACCATGCATCTCTCTTTCTTACTTACTTTGGGGGATAAAAAAAAGAGATTGTGCGTCTCTCTCTCTGTCTCGCTCTCTCTCATGGTGTTATGCTTTTGTGTTAAAACAAGGAGAGAACCACATCTGGTGCCATCTAAATAGTCAGGAATAACTAGCAGGAAATTAAATAAAACCACTCCTGTCTGGCTCCACTGAGTGACTGCACTGAGCACGGCCAATTTTATTATTTTTTTTAAGGTAAAAGGAGGTTATTTTCTATTTCAGAGGGAAGGGGGGTGGGGTGTTGAAGGGTATATTATTTCTTTGGAAAAATATTTTCATACTCCTGCTGCACTTTAAAAAGCGAAGAAAAATAGCCATGTGGCTGGAAGAGGGCACTGACCCCTTCAAAACCCATTGCTAGCAAGACTGATCTGAGTAAGCTTAGAGTGCTTCCTGTGTAAATCATTAAAAATGCACCCAGTGCAAGCCATTAAATACTATAGATTTATTGAGCAGGTATTGAGCAAAACATTTTTTCTAAGTGCATCTTCTCATAAGTGATGACATTCCTTAATCTAAAGAACAAAGCAAAAATGGCTGGAGACTTAAGTGCATTGTGGAGTGTTTTAATGAGATCTAGAAATACATGGCCTGGCTGACAGGCCCATGGGTATTGACGGGAGATGTGTCAGTGGGGGTGTAATGGGGCTGGAAAGGTGGAAACCATGAGAGAACCTCCCAACTGCTGCCGCTTAAGCGGTGCAAACAAGTGTCACATCTTCCTCAGGGAATACCTGCCAACGTTTGACTGATAACTATCATAGTTCCTTTCATTCCTATTATCAACTAAGGAATAAAGACACAGAGGACATCAGTCTCCTGAGGCTACATTTCTTAACTGAATTTAAAAGGACTGTATATACTATGCACGGACATACTGTGGAGTCCTGCTCTCGGGTATTTGGACACAGCTTCTTTTCTCTCACTCTCAGTCTGTTTCTTGTCCCTGCTCTCTCTCCTATCTCTCTCCATGCTCTCCCTGAGTAGAAAGGATTGGTGTATTTGTATTGCAGTGGAGGAGAACATTACTGCTTTAATGCTTGCCAAGAAAAATAAATCCATTCTAAGTTGTGAACATGTCTTATTCAGATAAATTTTAATGTGACTACTTATCCTATCAGGGCTATAAACTAATTATTTTTAATTACAACTAAACAAATAATAACCTGATAAGAGATTTACATGATAGAAGGGATTTGATAGGATTGAGGGTTTTATTGAAGCCCTGTTGTGTCTGTCAACTGTTATTCTACATTCAATCTTATGGTTATAAATGTTTGGTGTCATTGGAAGAGGTTTTTTTTAACTGAATACTGCTACTGAAAGTGTGATCGATAATTGATCAATAATTTCATAAATAGATACTACTTTATAAATATTAAGGCCCTAATACAATCCTCAAAAAGGAATCAAAGAAGTGCCAATTGATCTATCTGAGCATTTGCTGAACAACACTTTCTTCTATTATTACTATTTTAGGCTTCTCACATAAAATAACAATGGTATTATAGCAAAGGGTGCCTTACCGCCTTGGTGCACTGAACATCTTTTCCCAGCAGCCAACTCAACTCCAGATTGCCTTCTCCTTGGTAGCAGGACTGCAGGCGCTCCTTGATGCGGGCATTGATGTCCTTGATGGTGAAGACGCAGAGGGCTGAATCGTCAGGGGGACGATGGTACTGCTTCTGGCCTTTAGAAAAGATGGCAAAGAGCACATCATCTGTGGCACTGATATTGAGTGAGGTGGCAAGCACTCTTCCTGGTTTGGCCAGGTAGGCTGCCTGCAGCAGCCGGTACTCTATGCCATTGCGCACACAACCAATGGGCAGGGACACATAAGAGTGGAACTTGTGGTCGTCTTTGCAGAGCCGGACAATACGTGAAATATAGAAGAGATCATTTGAGGAACCACTGGAGGCCATGCCGTTTTCTGGCGTTTCTGGTTGTACGGTCAAAAAGTACACAAAATTGCCACTGGAAAATCCATAGATGTAGTATATGTCAAAGTGGGAGACCAGTGCTAGGGTGTCTGAAGGAATCTTGATTAATGAGGAGACAAAATCAGTGTGCAGTTCGTAATCAAGCATGGCTGAGGACTCTGGGTCACGAGGAAGTTTACGGCTTGAAATGGTTGGGAAGTAGTCTTGCTTCCCATCTACTGCAGTGCCAATGAAAAGCGTGCCATCTTTGCCCTGGGAAGGCACAATAACTCCATACATAGTGCCTGTCTGATTGACACTAGAGAGATAATGCTCTTTCTTGTGTGAGGGTTCTACCAGTATGAAGAGATCATCCAGTCGAAGTAGCTTGCATACACCCTGATAGAGGCTCCCACAGGCCAGCAGCCTGTTCTGAGAGTAATCAATAAGGAGAAGCTTGTTGACATTGTTGGTAGAGACCAGTGGTTCAGAACATGGTTGGACTATGAGAGGGGGGTAGCAGGCCTTGTTGTCATCTTCTGGGCCAGTGTCATGGGAGACCAGGAGAGTGAGGTTGCCAGAGAGCTTGTAGACACGATTAACAGCACCAATATAAAGTGCCCCTGTTGTTTGATGGACCGTCAGATGATTGAAAGACCATTCTCGCTTCTCAGGGTGAAATGTGGTAAATGTCTGTCCACTGCATGTTGTAGCAAGGGTTAGCACCAGCAGCCAGACACACAAGGGCAGTGTTAAAGAACTAGAAGAGTTTACTTGTAAAGTCCTTTGTGAATCTTGCTGGCCCTCCATGATCCCAGAGGATGGCAAGGAGGAAAAAAAACTAGAAATCGAGCAGGGTATCAGAAGTTATAACCTATCTGTCAGTGTCCTAATGGTTAAACTGTATGGTTCTTCTATTCCACTGTCTTCACATGTTTCTGAAAAAGACAGAAAGAGACAGAGGGCAAATGAGTAAGACTAAGGTCATCCTGACTCACATGTAAGCTAAATGGAAAGAGATAAAAGTCAACGGGAAAAGCTGATAATTCACCAGGCTTACTGCCTCTGAGTTGCCGTTCAATTGCTCACAGAGACAATGGCCGGAAAGCTTTATCTACACATTCCAAAGGAGTTGTCATGTAGGAAAGTACAAAGACGGAAGATGAAGCTTTATAGCAACGGAAATTAGCATGACCTGATGTCATGCCACCAACTCATACACTAAGTAAAGATTTTAACTAAAGTTTGAGGCAAGATTTGGGTTATTTTTGCTCAAATCAGCCAATCTCACTAGCAGAATGGCTGATAACCAAGCCCATTATTAAATGGCTAATTTTTAAAGACATAAACCAAATAACCATTACTGTTAATAAGCAAAATTACTATGAATGTATTTTAATATTTTTGAATTATGCATTCATGACAAGAATTAAAGTTAAGGGTTCCTCATTTCCATAATTTTCATTTCTAGCAAATATCAGCGATGCCCATTCATTTTCTTCACAAGTGTCATTTATTTCCATCTGGCCCTAATTGCTTTGACAGTCTATCAGTAAAAAAAAAAAAAAAAAGAGAGAGAGAGAGAGAGAGAGAAAGAAAAAAAACAAGCACAGTATGGAATTTTTGTAACAGCCTTTTGAAAAGAGCTCCAGAGATCTGCCTACTTTATACAGTAAATCAAAAGGGAGGCCCCTTTCTCAAGTGTATCTTGGGGAGTTAATTATCTCATCCACCACACAGGGAGGCCTGAATCTTATTACTGAAACAAAGTGTGAACAAATTGGGTGCCAGTTCCATGTACCCTTCTTTACTCTCTGCTCTTTAAGAGGGCTGTTTAACGGGATCTGAATCTATTAATTATGCTTTCCAATTTTGTTCCTGTGTTTTTTCATCCCCTATTTTTTTTTTACCTCTACATCTGACACAATCAAAGCCTGGGGGAATTAATCATTGGCAGCAGAGTAATCATTCCTAAACGAATCAGGCCACCATTAGAGATACCAGTGCTGTCATCCAGCCACGTCCACCACATTTGTATTCTTTGTTATTCGTCCCTGGCTGTTCTGCATATATTATCACAGGCGAGCGACATAAGAGGGCAGCAAATGGAGACAATGGTTGCGCCTCTGAAAATCAAGTATGTGCTTCTGAAAACTCAGCTTAGCAGCCCAGTATATGTAATTATACGAATTAAAGTGGCATGTTTAACAGAATGGCAATCATTGGAACATTAGATGCCATTATTCCTTAAGCTTACATTTTAAAAAGAAAAGATTAGATTTTGCAAAAAATTGCATTCAGATGTCCTGGTGCCCTTTCACATCCTAAACAACTGATGGTATGCTTGCCTGATGTGTTTCAGACAAGTATTCCTGGTATTGTCCAGGCCTGTCCTTGCTCCTGACTCAAGATTCAACCTTCAACTTCACTGCTGTACTACCTGTATTTTCATTGGACTCTGGGGTGCCCTTATCAACCTGAAAATTGATTGGTCCTTTTCAGCAAATAGGGAGGCATGGTATGAGATGTCTTGCTCCCAAGAGCAGAGCATTAGCATGGCTATAAATGGGGTTATAAACCCAGGCCTGTGCCTGGGCCTGCCCTTCACGCAATTTCTTTGTTACAGTTTGCACATGCTAGAGGTGCAAAAGCGCATCCCTCTGGAGCAGTTATTAGAGACCTGCTGAGGCAGTACTTTAATATAACCCAGAACCCCTTTTCCCTTAAAGCACAAACAGTACCACTCCCCATCTCACCAATTTTAATTCTCACAATTCACCACTCTCTTAATCCTATCTCTCTCTTTGTGCATCTCTTGCTCTATCCATTCTGCTAGGTGCTGTCTCAGTGTAAGAAAGAGTGCTTCTCTAATTTTTCATGTAGCAGCTATGTTCAAGAAAGGAGAGAAAAGTGGAAACTGTTTAACCATGCCACTGTATCAGCAAAGCAATCAGAAATGTGAGGTTCTTTGTTTATTATGTTCTGTCCATTCTTTTTATGCCTGACACATCTCTTTTCATTATGTAGCCCAGATGCAGAATTAAAGAGACCAGGCTGATGTACTTCTTGGTATCCTTTTATTGTCTGAGGTAATTATTTTTGCTTTGAATCTGTGAAAAGAAGTAAGAGATTAACATGTCAATGTTAGCACCTGCAAATCATGGCCATGTCAACCCACAGCCTATAGTACATCAAGAAAAGGGCAATTTCAGCATTGTTCCAAAGTGCCGATATTTGTCTGGTAGGGATGAGAAAACAAGCATGTTGACAGGATTGTAGTTTGCCATAGCGATGAGTCACAACCTCACATTGCACCAGTGGGAAAGTAGCAGCTTTCTGATTCAGCTTCACTGCTTTGACCACACAAGCACTTTAGTTGAGGGTGGCCGTTGTAAGTGAAAAATCCACCCACTGATTTACAGATATGTAGCTATTTCTGTAGATGCCATGCAAATTTATATATGCTGCTGGCAGGCTGACAACCACAAACAGATGTACATCCTAAACACAGATGCACATCTAACTCCAGTGTATGCATTTAACTAATGTCTTCGTAATCCTTAATTTCAGATCATTTTCTTCATTTCCCTTCAGGCCTTATGTCCTTATTCCACAGTAACCATCCATCTGGGAAGAGAAAGGTCACACATGCTTCTTTCAAGCTGCTGAACCACCAGCTAGGCAACATTCCCGAGCAGCTCATCATGACAGAAGTGCTAAACTTCTTTCTACATGTCAGTAACTATGACCAAAATAAAACAATATGTCTGAAACTGAGTAAAAAACAGTGACTCATCAGTTCCTCATCTGCTGAAATGCATCCGATTGCATTGCCCTTTAATTTGTTGCCATTGTCAGCAAATGACATAGTGCGCATTTACTGGAGTCAGTCAGGCTTTTGAGTTGTAAAGCATAATTTTAACATTGGAATTCCAATTTAGAGCAACATTATAGATGATTATGACTGCTATGGCACTAGAGAGGCCAGCTGTAATTTTTGTAAGCTGGATTTCAATGGGTATCAAGACATACAGTTATTTCTTTTTATTTTAACGCACAAACTAAAATACTATAGCTTGGCTCCAGCAAAAGCACATGTTTTCAACAACAGCATAGCAGTGCAAAGATTTTCTAATTCATAAAATCCAAAACCTACCCAGTCGAAGGCGCAGGTCTGTGTTTGTCCATCTTCAAATCTGAGCTAGCTAACTTCTAACTAGCTAACATATACATAGCACACTTGCTAGCCTACACCTTTGTGTTTTACCATCTTGTTGGTTTAGAGTTGTGGGCAAAAATATACAGGTGCATCTCAATAAATTAGAATGTCGTGGAAAAGTTCATTTATTTCAGTAATTCAACTCAAATTGCGAAACTCATGTATTAAATATATTCAATGCACACAGACTGAAGTAGTTTAAGTCTTTGGTTCTTTTAATTGTGATGATTTTGGCTCATATTTAACAAAAACCCACCAATTCACTATCTCAACAAATTAGAATATGGTGACATGCCAATCAGCTAATCAACTCAAAACACCTGCAAAGGTTTCCTGAGCCTTCAAAATGGTCTCTCAGTTTGATTCACTAGGTAAGCCACAAACATTCATTGCCAAAGAAGCTGGCTGTTCACAGAGTGCTGTATCCAAGCATGTTAACAGAAAGTTGAGTGGAAGGAAAAATTGTGGAAGAAAAAGATGCACAACCAACCAAGAGAACCGCAGCCTTATGAGGATTGTCAAGCAAAATCAATTCAAGAATTTGAGTGAACTTCACAAGGAATGGACTGAGGCTGGGGTCAAGGCATCAAGAGCCACCACACACAGACGTGTCAAGGAATTTGGCTACAATTGTCGTATTCCTCTTGTTAAGCCACTCTTGAACCACAGACAACGTCAGAGGTGTCTTACCTGGGCTAAGGAGAAGAAGAACTGGACTGTTGTCCAGTGGTCCAAAGTCCTCTTTTCAGATGAGAGCAAGTTTTGTATTTCATTTGGAAACCAAGGTCCTAGAGTCTGGAGGAAGGGTGGAGAAGCTCATAGCCCAAGTTGCTTGAAGTCCAGTGTTAAGTTTCCACAGTCTGTGATGACTTGGGGTGCAATGTCATCTGCTGGTGTTGGTCCATTGTGTTTTTTGAAAACCAAAGTCACTGCATCCATTTACCAAGAAATTTTGGAGCACTTCATGCTTCCTTCTGCTGACCAGCTTTTTGAAGATGCTGATTTCATTTTCCCACAGGATTTGGCACCTGCCCACACTGCCAAAAGCACCAAAAGTTGGTTAAATGACCATGGTGTTGGTGTGCTTGACTGGCCAGCAAACTCACCAGACCTGAACCCCAGAGAGAATCTATGGGGGAATTGTCAAGAGGAAAATGAGAAACAAGAGACCAAAAAATGCAGATGAGCTGAAGGCCACTATCAAAGAAACCTGGGCTTCCATACCACCTCAGCAGTGCCACAAACTGATCACCTCCATGCCACGCCGAATTGAGGCAGCAATTAAAGCAAAAGGAGCCCCTACCAAATATTGAGTACATGTACAGTAAATGAACATACTTTCCAGAAGGCCAACAATTCACTAAAAATGTTTTTTTTTTTTTTTATTGGTCTTATGAAGTATTCTAATTTGTTGAGATAGTGAATTGGGGGATTTTTGTTAAATGTGAGCCAAAATCATCACAATTAAAAGAACCAAAGACTTAAACTACTTCAGTCTGTGTGCACTGAATTTATTTAATACACGAGTTTCACAATTTGAGTTGAATTACTGAAATAGATTAACTTTTCCACGACATTCTAATTTATTGAGATGCACCTGTATATTTTGGCCAAGAAATTTGTGTTTGTTTGTTTTCACATTATGTTTTGGATTGTTTTGTAGCTGTTGTTGTTATAGTCATTTTTTAAAATCGATCTATAGAGACATGCATTGATGCAATAACATTTAAAGAAAGAATCAAGATGCATCCTAGAATCCATTTTCCCCCTCACCTTACTATCCAAATTCAAGTATGTCATTGAGAATTCAAAGATAATTTAGTTTAACAAAATTAACAGCAACACGATTCACTATAAGTTGAAAAAGGTAAACTATAACAATGCTACCCAGTGCTGTGATAACACAAGTTTATGAGTATCTTGACAAAATAATTCTGAGGAGAACAAATAGAATGGAAACAACAGGAAACCACTGCGTTCCACAATTCATGTGGCCTGTGATTATGGTGTGAAAATAACTGTTGTTTTCCTTAATGAACAGTAAGGAAAAGCAAACCACATGTTAGTGTTAACAGCCCCTACCGTACAAGTACCCTGTGGACTGCCTTTGCTTTGTCAGCACATCAGTGTGTTAGTATCTCCACATTGGTGTTGGCTAGGCTAAGCTAAATTTTAGTATGCTTTGCCAACATGAATCCTGCCAGTAATGTTGAGGTACATAATCTCTGGAAATGAAATCTTTGCCATATTACGGCTTGGATACGAATAAGTATGTGTTGAATAGGGCAGGGGGAATAAAAGGATTGAATGCCACACTGTCAGTCAGCTGAAACACTGCCCATAATTTAAAGCACAGATTTCAAACTCCATGCCCCAACCACTCTGTAGTCGCCAAGCCCAGCTTAGGAGCTCAAGCTGATTTAGTCAGTTGAGCCAGCTACTCCACACTCAGTCCTTTTTTCTTTCCCTTGCTAAGATTCTTAATAATAGAAGAAAATTTGTTTGATCTCCTGGATTCATATTTACAGCTAGAATACTGGCAAGAACCTAAAGCTAAATCTTTTTTATGGTGGAAAATTAATATGTAATGAAACAAAATTGCACTTTGTTTCTGCGATTAATATTATAATTATCAATAGTCACATTTAAGCAAATTATCTGAATGTTTAAATAAAATGAGAATAATAATCAATATACATTTGTATCAAAGCTAATAAAACAGACATGATCAAACTATTAGAGTAGCTTATAAACGATCAAATTAGGGGAAGTACTCCCTTCTGACTTATTGTCATGTTAAAAATAGAAGTTTAATCGTTCTTGAAGCAAGTTCTTCTTTTGTGAGTGTGTGACTGATAAAACAATTAGTCCGTGAGGTTAGTCCATTAGTCTTTATTTCTTGCCTGACATTCTCTGGTGGTGATAATGAGAGGCTTTGCTAGTGTGGGGTGTCATGCCAGAGTAGTGATATTTATAATTTCTTTTGTCTCTATTGGTTCCAACTGCAGCATGAGGCAGCCTTGCTCTCCCCATGCCAGCTCCGAGAGTCAGCTTCCGATATACAGCACATTTACCTCCCACTTGGGAGGAATAACACAGTAAAGTGGGCACAGATTACATTCACCCTGACTGCATGTCTTCCTATCAACTCCTGTCTCTGTTCTCTTCTACTTGGTCTATGTTTGGACTGAAAACCCAGTTAAGTTGACTTAACTCACAGCTTTGGCTACAGTAAATGTATAACCACAGCCATAGTCATAGAGCTTCAAGTACATTGTTTCCTTTCTTCTATACTCAAAGTTGAATGAAAAGCAGAAATTAACAGTGCTCTATAGCTATCTGGAAATCCCACCACACTGACAGAGGTGTGCACTGGGAAATGTACTCTATAGGGCTAGATGTGCACTACACATGGCATGAATATTTCCCTCCGCTCCCATCTCCAGTGCTCGTTGTTTTGAGGGAAGTGTCTGTCTAAAATGCATGACCTGAATTAACCTGACAATCATGTAATAATGGATTTCAAATAAATTATCTTTTATTGGTTAAACTGTCTGTGGGAGTGGGCAGATTGAGTAAACTGTCTGTGGGAATGGGTGGATTGGTCAAAATGTCTGTAGGAGTGGGTGGATTGGTCAAACTGTCTGTGATTGTGAGTGGATTGGTCAAACTGTCTGTGGGGGTGAGCAGATTGGTTAAACTGTCTGTGGGAGTGAGCATATTGGTTAAACTGTATGTAGGAGTAAGCATATTGGTCAAACTGTCTGTGGGAGTGGGTGGATTGGTAAAACTGTCTGTGAGAGTGGGCGGATTGGTCAAACTGTCTGTGTGAGTAAGCGGATTGGTTAAACTGTCTGTGGGAGTAAGCGGATTGGTCAAACTGTCTGTGGGAGTGGATGGATTGGTCAAACTGTCTGGGGAGTGGGTGGATTGGTCAAACTGTCTGTGAGAGTGGGTGGATTGGTCAAACTGTCTGTGAGAGTGGGTGGATTGGTCAAAATTGTATGTGAGAGTGGGTGGAGTGGTCAAACTGTCTGTGTGAGTCGATTGATTGGTTTAACTTTCTGTGGGAGTGAGCAGATTGGTTAAACTGTCTGTGGGAGTGAGCAGATTTGGTTAAACTGTCTGTGGGAGGGAGCATATTGGTTAAACTGTCTGTGAGAGTGGGTGGATTGGTTAAACTGTCTGTGGAAGAGGGTGGATTGGTCAAACTGTCTGTGGGAGTGGGGAGATTGGTTAAACTGTCTGTGGAAGTGTGGATTGGTTAAACTTTTGCTAGTGCAGGTGGGGGTAAGAATTAAAAAAAAAACAAAAAAACAGTTCCATGCACACCTTTAATTCAAATTCTCTCTAATTGGACAGCCATGTTTATGTCATTGCTCCACTGATAGTGTCAGCCACCCTTGGGCACAGTGACCTAGAATCACTGTCCTCCTCATTAATGCTATGGAATGTAAATAGATAAACATTAATGAATGCATTTTGTCTCAGTGATTCTCAGAGGATTCTTATTACACATAGTATGATAGCTACACATACAAAAGATCCATTAGTATAAAAGTCACATGTACAGCACAGAGGTCAAATTACTGGGCAACTAATTAGCAGTGATATGAACCTGGACTTTGTTGTGTAGTTCACTTGGAAAGCTCAGCCTTCATGGTGGTTCAAAACGTGTTGTGAATGTTGCTGTATTCTGCTCATAGGCAGCATGTTTAGGATTTGTCTCGATTCTTTGGGTCTCCATGTTGCACAGGGCTGAGTGATGTAGCACTGAATGAAGCATATCATATCATAAGTGTATTAAATCCCTCACAGAATGCAATCCTCAAAAAAGGCATGTCATAATGACATTAGAATTAGCAGGCATCAAATGCTGCTCTTATCTTTCAAGGCGGGTGTTTGGATCTAATCTCTACCTTTCACCCTGAACCTGCAGAGACACCCTGCTGCCTCCTCTTTCTTGCTTCAGTTAGGCTCAAATAAATGTTTAGCACTTTCCTCAGCTCACTGTTATAGACTTCTGGCAACACTCAAGAATGATCCAAATATTGCATTTTGTTTCTGTGCTCAGGGTCACAACTCCTCAGGTCACATACTCACAGACTCACTCACACAGAGATTTAACTAAAGGAGGACATGGTCTTCACTTCATGCTTACAGCCTCTTGAGGAGTTTACACACACTCATACCCACACCCACACACACATAGGTTCAAACAGTTCTCATCAGGATTGTCTGTCAAGCCTTATCCAGGGTTCTATTAGACCTTATTAGCATATATTTCAATTGAAAATTTGGTGATATGGAGACATGAACTAGAAACAAGCAATATATGCAGGGGCATGGTTTCCCCCAATATTTATACCATGATCAACTGAAGTAGAAATAATTTATTTTGTAACATTATTGGGGTTTGGATTTGATTGTGAGTTTGTAATAATAAATCAGATGAAAATACTAAAAGCCCCCCTCCGTTGCACAAGTTGGTAACGCCGTTTGACTGGGAGAGCACAGGTAGCTTTGAAGATGAAGAGAAGCGCTGCCCAGCAGACTATTTTGCATTGCTGCTCAGACAGGGACAGTAAAAAATATAAAACATGTACTCAGGAGGTAGGATAATATGGTGTAATCCAGCTAACGACACTCCATATATATTGCAGCTAGCTAGATAATTCATTGCAATTTAGCCATAACTATTAATATAACATGTTAGCGAAAAACTGCTGTGTGTTATATTAGCTAAATTTTAATCAGTTACAGTGTGCATTCATTTGGACTGTTATTATGCCCTGTGTAATTTGTTCTAATGAAACAATCATCTGATCATAAATGCTTGTGGCCGATACATAGATATATTAGACAGACAGATAGATAGATGGATGGATAGGTAGAAAAATAGATAAGCAGAGGATAATTATGTAATGACACTGCATATATAACAAAGCTGATTTAAACTGGTTATTTGTTTTATTTAATTAAAAATATAGGGAAGCATACCCCCCACCCCCCCTCACCAGAAGCCACAAGTAAGAAATGTAAATCCTTCGGTTCTGCAGATATGAATTAAATTAGGCACTTTGATTGCCACTTTATTAAATGGGAACTCTCTGTCTGAGTTCAGTATGCACATAAGTCCCACATTTTGAAAGTCAATATTTGGGAGAGATGGCAGATAAAGGATGGGGGATTGTTAGTGATAAAATGTGTCACTGCCTGTATTTTCTTCATTTTTAACCCATTTCAATACCAAAGCTGTTTATTTACAGGAGGTTCAGTGGGATTTCTTTTCAAATTGCAGGCATGGACCTATTTAGTCGACTCAGATCTTTTCAGTGTGTCTGATTATCTATCTAAAGCCCCAGATACCCAGTTCATTCTCACAACAGATTCAAACAAATATAAAACAGACTGTAATTGTGCTGTACTGTAAACAGACAGCATTTAATTAATCTGCTCTCTGCCTTCGGATTTTATATTCTGAATCTTTAATGTGATTTGTTTTTTAATTGCAGTACAGAAGATTTAAATGAAGTTTAGTCAATGTAGTCAACAGATTCACACAAAGGTCAACGAGATGATGACTGAGATTAGCATTCGTAATTATGCTTAAGAAACCCATAGTTGGTTGAGTGATCTCCTGCAATGTATAGATTAGCAGTTGTTTTAGTGATCAACTCTTGCTGATTTTAATAGTTGTTATCAATGTCAGCTGAACTTTGGGAGAAAGTCAACAACTCAAACATAAGGTCAGTCTATCTGGGTCAGAACAGTTTGAACAGTTTAAATAATTTTCCCCTTTACTTCCATTTGCAGTGTGATAGATCACAATGCTTAAGCACACAAGACTGAACATCCTGAGAGGAAAGCACTTGGAAAGGGTGCAGCTGAGGTTTTATGGATACAGAACTACATAAACAGTCTGGGGATACTCACATATGTGTTACTTCGGGGGTTTCTATATGATAGATGTCATGCTTTCGCAGCTAATGCTGCCGTGCAATTATGGAGATGACCAACTTTTAAAGTTCAGTGAAATATTAATCCTCTGTTTAAAAAAAAAAAAAATAATCAGATCAAAACTTTTCTTAAATGTGACAAATCCGAACCGCTTATAAAAAAAAAAAATGGACCGTTTTTTTTTTTTTTTAATCCTACCCATCCGTCATTCCGAAATCACCTTAGGAGCTCATTGATATCCAATTCAAAAGAAGACTGATCCTTGTGCCTTTAATCTTCAACTGAACCAAGAGAAGTATGATTTCCCAGAAGGCACCTGAATGAACAGCTTTCGTTTACCTTGGGTCTGTGTGTGTGAGTGATCAGAGGCCTGGCTGGCAGCTTGGTAGGGAAGCCTGCCCATGTGACTCGCTGGCACCCAAGAGAGAAGGAGAGGCAGAAAAACCAGAGCCATTCATTATTCCAGCTGGGCAACAACCGGTTACAACAGCAGCCACAACTCCAAAAACTGGCATTCACCCACACAGAGACCATTATCTACAGCAGATTTACACAGCCTGGCGCAGAGAGAGAGAGAGAGAGAGAGAGAGAGAGAGAGAGAGAGAGAGAGAGACACACTTATGGTAGTCTTAAAATTGTAACAGATAGTAGAAGATAAAAGGTAAATAATGGATGTAGAAGCGACAAAGGATGATATAAATAGGTAGAATAAAGGAAGTATGTGGATTTTACAGCTTAATAAGCTTCTATGTACTGTTTATTGCACAATGAAGGCAATCAGGGCCAGTGTTGCTTCAGTCAGCTTAGCCTGAAAGCCTCCTAAAATCCAATGAGTTACATAACTGATTCAGAGAAATGAAAGGGCGGTTGCTTCATTCAAGGGGCTGCTGTTTGGGCACGCGGCTCTCGCTAATCATTAATCACTGCTACTGTGTATATCATGACATAGTGGTAACCCAGAACTGCTCTGTACACATCAGGGACCAGCGCTAAATACTCTCTTACTATAGAGCTACTGCACAGCAAAACACACACTCATCTTAAATGAAAGTATGAGTGCAAGATATAAGATAAAACTGTATGCAGACACAAATCTGATCACATGCATTAGCATACAATATAGAGTATGTTCCCTCACACACACACACACACACACACACACACACACACACACACACACACACACACACACACATCACAGCATTTAGCAGGGCTGTACAGCAGTGGCTCTCTATGTTCTCTCTCTGGCTGTGCCCACTGGGCCAGCCTGGCCCCTCATCATGCATTGATGAATTAGATAGATGCCAATCCCTTTAAACCCGGGACAATACCATACTGCACAGCATCCCATTGTGCTACACACCAAAAACAATGTCAAAATTGAATCCTCAGCAGTGGCACTATCCCAGGTGCCTTCTTCAATAAAAAAAAAAAAAATACAGTGAAGTAAACAAGTGCATGTAAACACCGTTTATGTAACCTATAATTTTAAATATATAAATCATGTTTAGTGATATTCATCTGCTGAATGGTAGAGCAAGCATCTCACTGAAAATTCTCTCTACCAGAACCTGGGTCCACTAAGGTATTCTAAGAAGGTTACAAAAATAAGGTTTCTACAATCTTTGGATAAAGAAACATATGCTCAGACAACATTCCCACATTGACAAAACCAACATTAAGGAAAGATCAGCAAATCCCACCATTAAAATGTTTCAGGAACATTTCTGCTAAGTGGAAATATAACTGGGTTATATATTAATTTTCTATAACAGCATGGCTCTGACCATAGTTCTGGCTGTAACATAAATTATTATAGCTCATTCAAGAGGGACTTATCTGGTGGACAGGCTACATAATTGATAATAAACTGATTTTAAAAGTGATGTTATATACAGTAATTGATATTATGGTGAAGTTTTCTGTTAGGAGACACTTATATATAATTTATGGAAGGAGTCTCCAGTGTCAGTATTTGTAATAGTCAGTAAGTTTCCCAAAGTCTTCAGTAGAGAGGGTTTTGCACCTTCTAGTTTCTCAAATGACAAGCTGTGTTTCTTTGTCTTAACTTCAAGAGAGAGAAAAAAGAAGGGCTGGTGAGGGAACGATTGTTTATTATAACTGCTATAACGTTTGTGAGAAAAAGAACTAGCTTGTCTTGGAGAATTTCCACAGCATTAAATGTGACTATAAACAGTTAAAAAAAAACAAAAAAAAAACGTTTTTTAATAAATTTAAAACATTTTAAATGTTAGCAAATCACTGTGGTATAAGCCGAATAACACACTTCAGACAGTGCTGTTATACAAAAATAATAATACACATCAGGGTAGTAATGGCCTAGTCTTTTTCCAATCTTTTCCTGCCCAGTTTCAGTGAGCCTGCATACACTGTATCCTCAGATTCCTGTTTTTAGCTGAGAGGAGTGTAGCCCTGGAAAAACATCACCTGATCTGATGAATCTGGATTGACATGTGAATGGTATTGTCAGAATTTGGTGTCAACAGCATGACTCTATGGGCCCAACCTGGATTGTGTTAACAGTTCACGCTGGCGGTGGTGGCGTAATGGTGTGGGAAAGTTTCCTTGGAACACATTGGGCCACTTGAATTCTGCAGCCTCTCTGAGTATTGTTTCTGATCATGTGCATCCCTATTGGGCTGCAATTTACCATCTTATAATGGCTACTTCCAGCATCATAATGCACCATGTCACAAAGCACAAGTTATCTTAAACTGGTTCCATGAACATGACCATGCGTACTTCAGTGGCCTCCCCAGTCATCAGATCTGTTTCCAATAGAGCCACTTTTGGGAGAACAGAGATTTGCATCATGAATGTGCAGCTGACAAATCTGCAGTAATTATGTGATGCAATCATGGCAAAATAAACCAGAATCCATGCCACAAAGAACTGAGGCTCTTCTGAAAACAAAGTGGAGTCCTACCTAGTATTAATATGGTGTTCCTAATAAAGTGGCCAGTGAGTGTATATATGGGGGGGGGGGGGTCAAATATCATTTAACTTAAACCTACTCATAGTTCACTCTTTCATACTCTATAGAACAGACTTGTCAAGGTCATCCATAAGTGTGACTGCAGTAGACTGGTGCATTTATGACATGCCTTTTTCATTTAGGTAGCTTCCATAGTTTGAAATGTCTTGTCTAAAGCTTTTTGAAAGTAGGGCACTCCATCTCTTTCAGAAATTTCACCAGCTGGCTAAATTCTGAATTAGCCAATTCATTTTCTGCTAGTAAGTAGGCTGTTTTAAATAGTCCTCTTATCTCCTCTTCACTCTGTTACCACACAATTACAATGCCATAGCATTATTTGCTGCTTCTGTCTCTCATTTTCTTTCAGCTGTTAACACCTTGTGAGTTTGGTAACACTGTCTGGTAACTACAGAACATAGTAACTAAGCAACTTGTTTCTCCATTGTTCTTTGCTAGTGCACAGCATTGAACCTTGACCCCGGTGTTTGGTGATTCATCATTAGGTCTTACATTTCAGGTGGCAGTCCATGTTTGTCTGTCTTTTTTAACTGAAGTTCATGTCACTGTACAAGAACAGATGCTTTTTTTTGCTTGTTTGTTTGTTTGTTTGTTTTTTCTTGGTCAAAATGCTAGAAAGACAAAATGCACAAACACTTGGTTCCACTCACTAGTGAGACACTGTAATACTACATGCAGAAGGGTCACAAAATAGGGACACTGAGAAAGAGAGACAGCAAGAGAGATTGAATGTATAAGCCTGTGGGCACATGAAACATTGAATTTTTTTTTTCCTATTAATTTATAAATTTTAGATCTAGATATGACTATAGCTTTTAAATGTGTGCGGGAGGTTAGGAAAATAGGAAAATAATCAAAGATAATGTGGTGTAATGAGACTAATAATAGCATGTCCCGAAGTGTTTTATTCCTCTTACACCACAGAAATGGCAATTTTTCAATTTATCAATGAAAACCTCACCATATCAACAATTATAAATTTGTTGTATACATTTCTCTTGAGTTCACAATTACACATTTTTAAATATCAGCACATTTTAATTAATAGTTTATTATTAGTCTTATATCTTGTGGAGCATGTGCCATACAAGTCCCTGTGAATGAGTCGTTAGTATATCATTAAAAATGATAAAGTACTAGAACAATCTCATTAACCTGTGATTTTTTAAAATTAATTATTAAATTAACACCCTATCAGACTGGAGAATTCAATAGTGTTGTGGTATAAATATGTGTATCATAGCTAAGTATACTATATTCAGAGTATAGTTTCAGGAACTGCAAAAGTTAAACTGCTATAAAAGAGGCTGAAAACCCACAAACATCAGCTGTCAGGAACTATTAGCTATGCTGTAAAGGCTTTCATGCTGGCTAAAGAAGGCAGCTTCTAGAAACTACTTTATGAGCTTGAATACACCAGTCTGTGCCAATCCTTTCCAAATGCTTACTTTATTAGACTGTGCAGGAAAAGCTATGAGACATTCAGAGTAACTCACAGAGTGCTGAGATGCAGCTAATGTGTGTACAAATGAGGTTTGCATGAAACTGAAAACCATGTTGTTTTTTGAGCAACAATTGCCTTGTAAATATCATGCAGAAAGAGCTTGAGAGGTTTGAGTAGCTATCAGTAGGTGCTGCCTGTTCTTTTGTCTGACATCACTCAAACCTGACACAAAGAGAAAGTGTTGCCTCCCAGCACCTTTTTTGCTCTTTACACCTATCTCATATTACACTCGGATATCCTCAAATCTCATTCTGAGCACTGAGGACCTATTTCAGGAACCAATATTAGTCCATTATAGAAGACCAAGCCCAGGTATCTGAAATCTCTCTCTCTCTCTCTCTCTCTCTCTCTCTCTCTCTCTCTCTCTCTCTCTCTCTCTCTCTCTCTCTCAAGTACGTTTAATTTCATCAGTGGCAATAAAAACTCAAATTAAGTCCATAACTTGTTACTCAGCCTAATATCTGTAAAAAACAAAACAAAACAACAACAACAAAAAAACAAATAGTGAGGCAATAATAGAGGTGTCTATACTGATACATGTCTCCCTCTTCATAAAAAGCATCACCAGCTTTGTTTTCGAGCTACAAAGGTCTAAACTGATTGGCCACCATCCAGTGTCAGAGGTAAAGCTGTCCCTTGAACTTCTTTTTGTCTTATTAACCACCCTGTCGCTGATTATTTTCCTTTAACAGCATATCCCATCATGTTTTATTCCTTACCTAATTATCAGATTGGTATGGTATACAGCAGCAACAGTCAACAGCAGGTTTACAACATGGGGAAAACATAATTTCCTACATAAAATATAGAACAAGTTCACTATTTATAGTCTATAAATTGATGGATCACCATCGTTATCGTTAGTGCAACATCATGGCATGTAGCCCTGTCTAGTGCTGCTGGTGTATAGAAGTGTCGAGTCATACTTTCCGCTTAGCTCTGGATAAAACGCCAACAGGATGGAAAATAAGTGCAAAGGCTTCCTGTGAGCTCCATGTCCTGCATGCTCTGGCATCGTTTCACCCAAGTCAGAGAGCACACTTTGTTTAACATGCACAAGTAGTAGGTTTTTGCCTTTCACTAAAGCACAACGAGGCTGCAGACCAATACCCAATGCTTTGTAAATAAAATTAAAGTACTGGAAGCCATACAATAAGTAAATAACTAATGGCTATAGTGCCTTGCTTTTACAGAATCTGAGTAGTATATGTACTTGTAGTAACAGCAATTAAAGACACCTTCGGCAGCAGATGAGTGCTGATGTATTACTAGCTGTGTGATGACCTACAGTATCCGATGTGGCCATTCTGAAAGTGCATTCATTACAAAATTGATATTGCTGGTTCACTTGCAAAGGCAGTAAGGAGAGAAAATGTCAAGCTGACCCATGAGTGCATCAGTGAAGAATCGTGTGTCATGGATGCAATTCCAAGGATCTGGCATTCTTCACTCCATATCAGGAGCTGAACACAATCCAGACTGCTGGGCATAAGAGTGTGAGCTTTATTACAAATGTGCCAGATGAAGTAAGAACTGCTGCTCAGCAGACTGACAGAAACCAGATGCTGAAAGCTGGGAACCTATGGGACCTTCATTTCATGCATTTGATTTCAAAAAGAAAGTCTGGATGTTTATCCAGTATTGCTCTCAGGATTCATGTTCTCTTTCCTACACCTTTCATTTATTAGAATTTTTTCTCCTTTGATAGCTGGGGTAATGGCTCTGGGCACAGGTAAGCTCAGAAAAGGGGACAAGGGCTTACGCAAGGCCTGTGTCTGTCAAAGACGTCACCATTAAATGAGTTCTCAGGCACCGCTGGGAGAGTGTGTGTAAGCCAGGAGAGTGAGAGAGAGAGATAGAAGTGGGGGAAATAGAAATGAGGAAAGGGGGTTGCAATAGAAGATCTAGGAACACTCTTGGTTACGATTAAGATTTTTTAGTTGCACCTTGTGACAGGAAAGCTTCTCTCAGAGAGTCAAAGGATTCTCTTTCTTTCCTCTGCCTTTTGCTCAAGAACTCGCTTCAGGAATCACCCCATAACTCATTCTGATACAGCTGCTGTAATGTAGAGACCAGGGTTAATGGAACACGCTTATTGATATTATCACATGCCGGGACCCAGACCTACTTTGAGAGTGAGTGAATTGAAATTCAGAGCATGGATTCACTAAATCCGACCCAGTGTGTGAACAGAATAATAATAGGATGGTAGCACTAGCATAAGGCTTTACAGATCCCGTTAATACCCAGCTATACCTGTTGGATTTTCCAAAACAAGTTTGTCTTTCATTGGATAGATTGGAGACCAATTATGGACATGCTGCATGAGACATTTATTACATGATTGCAATATGAAACAGTTATTACGTATGCAGCATTATCTAAAATCTCTCTTTTTCTGTCTTTTCTTTATTTCTGTTTGTCTGTCTTTCACTGTCTGTCTATAACAGCATCAGAGAAGGCTCTGAGAAAATTTAAAAAAAAAAGGATTTCATGCTCCTAACCAACAACATGGACACTTCATGCGTTGCTTTAGATCAGGTCTGTGCATGTGCCATGATTAAAATTAGCATCTATTTCACTTGGCTAGGAGTGACATCAGGCTGACATCAGACCCATCAAAACTAACAGGAGACAAGGAGAGTGGGATAGATAAATAAAGGGGGAAAAAGAGACTGAGCAAGAATGAGAATAAATGACAGTAAAAGAAAGAGCAACAGGCAGAGTAAGAGAACAGACAGGAAGAAAGCATGTGACAAATGGAGACAGAGAAAAAGAGAGTCAGTGTGACAGAGGCAGACAGACAAAGACAGATAAAGAAAGTGAAACACACAGAGGGACAGTGAGATCCATGAGTAGGCAATAATGGCTAGTAGCTGGAACACACTGCACATATACCTCCACCTGCCTTTCAACATTAATAAGACCATCAGTGGCAGAGCAGTGGGGGGGGGTAAGGCAAATCAGGCCAGTTTTGACAGACAAGACACAGTGAGCTAGAAAAATGGGGCCCAACATGGTCCAGGGTTCCAGCTGAGTAGGGGCATAATTTTGGGTTATGAACACTGGAGGAGTTTACATCAAGGAAGTCCAGGGGTGAGTCCAGGGGGATGCTACCCAGGGCGAAAACGTTTGTCATTAACCAAGTGTTTTTAGCAGGTTTGGTTTGAGGGTCCAAATATCCAAAAAAAACATAATGGTCTAATTATTGGCTAATTATTTTTCTATGGTGTTTGCTGGATAGACAGACAGACAGACATACAGACAGATAGAGAGAGAGAGAGAGAGAGAGAGAGAGAGAGAGAGAGAGAGAGAGAGCAAATACCAAAATACTCTTCTAACACATTTTTATTACTTTCAATTAAATTTCAAATTTAATTTAATTAACTACAGTGAGGGAAAAAAGTATTTGATCCCCTGCTGATTTTGTACGTTTGCCCACTGACAAAGAAATGATCAGTCTATAATTTTAATGGTAGGTGTATTTTAACAGTGAGAGACAGAATAACAACAAAAAAATCCAGAAAAACACATTTCAAAAAAGTTATAAATGGATTTGCATTTTAATGATTGAAATAAGTATTTGACCCCTTCGACTTAGTACTTGGTGGCAAAACCCTTGTTGGCAATCACAGAGGTCAGACGTTTCTTGTAATTGGCCACCAGGTTTGCACACATCTCAGGAGGGATTTTGTCCCACTCCTCTTTGCAGATCCTCTCCAAGTCATTAAGTCTCGAGGCTGACATTTGGCAACTCAAACCTTCAGCTCCCTCCACAGATTTTCTATGGGATTAAGGTCTGGAGACTGGCTAGGCCACTCCAGGACCTTAATGTGCTTCTTCTTGAGCCACTCCTTTGTTGCCTTGGCTGTGTGTTTTGGGTCATTGTCATGCTGGAATACCCATCCACAACCCATTTTCAATGCCCTGGCTGAGGTAAGGAGGTTCTCACCCAAGATTTGATGGTACATGGCCCTGTCCATCGTCCCTTTGATGCGGTGCAGTTGTCCTGTCCCCTTAGCAGAAAAACACCCCCAAAGCATAATGTTTCCACCTCCATGTTTGACGGTGGGGATGGTGTTCTTGGGGTCATAGGCAGCATTCCTCCTCCTCCAAACACGGCGAGTTGAGTTGATGCCAAAGAGCTCGATTTTGGTGTCATCTGACCACAACACTTTCACCCAGTTCTCCTCTGAATCATTCAGCCAAACTTTGCTTTCTTGAGCAGGGGGACCTTGCGGGCGCTGCAGGATTTCAGTCCTTCACAGCGTAGTGTGTTACCAGTTGTTTTCTTGGTGACTATGGTCCCAGCTGCCTTGAGATCATTAACAAGATCCTCCCGTGTAGTTCTGGGCTGATTCCTCACTGTTCTCATGATCATTGAAACTCCACGAGGTAAGATCTTGCATGGAGCCCCAGACCGAGGGAGACTGACAGTTATTTTGTGTTTCTTCCATTTGCGAATAATCGCACCAACTGTTGTCACCTTCTCACCAAGCTGCTTGGCGATGGTCTTGTAACCCATTCCAGCCTTGTGTAGGTCTACAATCTTGTCCCTGACATCCTTGGACAGCTCTTTGGTCTTGGCCATGGTGGAGAGTTTGGATTCAATCTGATTGATTGATTGCTTCTGTGGACAGGTGTCTTTTATACAGGTAACAAGCTCAGATTAGGAGCACTCCCTTTAAGAGAGTGCTCCTAATCTCAGCTCGTTACCTGTGTAAAAGACAGCTGAGAGCCAGAAATCTTGCTGATTGACAGGGGATCAAATGAGATTTCACTCATTAAAATGCAAATCAAGTTATAACTTTTTTGAAATGCGTTTGTCTGGATTTTTTTGTTGTTATTCTGTCTCTCACTGTTAAAATACACCTACCATTAAAATTATAGACTGATCATTTCTTTGTCAGTGGGCAAACGTACAAAATCAGCAGGGGATCAAATATTTTTTTCCCTCAATGTACATTGTTAGATTCTCAAATAATAGCCTATATTTGTCTCTGCTTCTTGACGACAGAGCAATGCTGTCTGCAGTTCAGGTAACACTAGCTATGACCAAACAGAAAAACAGCAACAAACTAGCTAAGCCATTCATATTAACTGGGAAGTTAATGATCAGTCTCAGTCTTGCTGTTCGTACTTATGCCTCTTGAAAGTACCATAAAGAGGTATACAATGAATTATTCATATAAACTGTCATGATGTGTTTGACTAATGAAGCACCTGATCCTTGCTGCTGGTGCAAACAAGCTTTTAGAATCAAGTTTTCTTACCTCTCATACTAGTCACAGATAGCTTGCCTGAGGCCAACAGGCTCCAGCTCCCCTCCAGATCCTACTCCAATAATCCTTTAACTAGAAGTGCCAGTTCCTATCATAGTATCAGTGGCTGAGTGACCTGTCACTTTCCCTATAGTTAAAGTTATAAATATACCAAACAGTATATCTCAATACCATTATTCCTAACCATTAGGAACTAAAGCACTTTATAACCTACTATTTACCACCTACTACTTTAGACTATCTAATATAAAAACAGATCATGATTAACAGTGCTAGCCAGAAGTGGATGGGCACCCCTGCTGAGTCGCCATTGGTTTTCTCACTGGGGGTTAAAAGCCTGATGTCTGTAAAAACGCTTTGGGACAATCTGCATTCTAAAATACAACAACAGCTTTGTCATGCTTTAATGCCAAATAATTATCATTTAGCAAAATAAAGAATTGGGGATATTGTATGGCCCAGTTGTAATTACTCGGCCGTTACAGCCATCCCACCCCTCTGCATTTACGAGGGTAGAAAACTAGACAAAATTATAACTTCTCAATCATCAACACAAACATGCTTCAAACAAACCATGAGAGACATGAGACATCATCACATGGTCATGCATTTGTTTTCTCCAGTTGAATGGTTAGAGGGTGAAAGGTAGCTAGAAATTGCAATTACAATGAGAAAAACAAAACAGGATGCAGGTCTTATGAACAGTATAGAGACAGTGAGATAATATCAGTGTCTGAATCAATTGCAAAATATCAAGGACATAAATGGTTAGGAGAAACAGTATTATAGTCTCCTTCGCCAAACCAAAATAAATAAATAAATAAAAATTGAGCACATCCAACCCCAAATCACAGCAAAGTATTTCTGGCGATCGTACCGAACACTTGGAAAAAAACAAAACTTTAGAAGAACTGCATGCGAAAAAACAAAACAAAACAATGCTTTAAACACAAACTAACATGGCCTCTGTAGCAGATCCTCTGTTCCAGCTTGTTGTTGCCAATTACAAGCATAAATTTAATTATTTACCTGAAGACAGCTCACTGAGATGACTTTTCATAGATTTTTAATTTCATTTACCCATTCTGGTCTAATTAATGAACTGATGACATGGATTATTTAAAAAAAAGTTTCAAGACAATTGGAAAGAGAGGCATGTGCTTATTCTCTGCTACGAGTTCAAAACGGATTAAGTTAAAGTGTTAAGAAACAGTGTAAAACAAAACATAACTACTGCAAATTGATGTGTCTTATATATAGCCATGAAATAATCACTAATAGTTACTCTAGGTAACTGTTGTCACCAAACAGTCTTGTTAGATGATTATCCAGACATTTGTAAGCAAGGAATTGATAGTAGCTAGATGTTCACAAATTTTAGTTGACTACCCCTGCTCTGTTTTTATCTTGTACTTGGCAGGCCTGATCTAAAATCAATATTACTTCATCCGAACACAAATCAATCTGCACACCAGCCAGCACATCTCTCAGCCGGCACACTGCACACTTACAACTTCAATCCTATAGGCGCGAAGAAGGAATAGACTTAATAGATTTTAATATTGCTCATCCAAGGAAGTATCAGTCTTCATGACCTCAATCCTGTTCTTCTGGATTCAGTCAAGCCACCAATCTTTCACTGGCTTTGTGCCAGTTATGCTCTAGTGGCTGGCATGTAGATCCCAAAACACTTTCCTTTTCCGGCTCCAGCACCATGCCCCATCTATCACACTTCCCCTGAGTGTGTCTGATATTATAACCCTCCCAGCACCAGTTCCTTCCTGTTCCTGTCTTGCTCAACGTCATGGGGAACAACCCAGCACAAGTTCTGTGGTTTTCATCTTTGCCTTGTTCCCAGGCTGGGCTGTCATGGGCTGCAGATGCTGCCTACCGACATGATAAGTGATTCACAAGACAACAATGACCTGAGATGTCCTCAGCTACAAGGACTGTCATGTTGGGAGTCAAACTTTTGTGTCCTTAAAGACCAGCGCTGTACCTATTGTGTCCTTAAAGGGCAGCACTTTGCCTATATTGTAGAAGTACGTGATGTCCTCCATCAACTGTTCACTGGACCCTCAGTGAGAATCATTCATCATTATATCATTCCTATCATTATATCATGGATATCACGGGTATGAAAGCAAATTAATGTCAATGTGGCAATTCGGAGATTTGTTGAATCAGTGGACATATTTTGCAACTTGTATTCTTTGTAAAGAATTTTTAAAAATAACAGCAATGATCGTGGATGAGAACGGCAGCTCAAGCTGTCCATAAATTTGAAGAAGGCCAGCAGAGACAGGCCAACAAAAGCAGGCAGATTTTTATCCTTCACATCATTGACAAAGCTGTACATGCATGTGTGTGTGTGTGTGTGTGTGTGTGTGTGTGTGTGTGTGCCCATTAATGTATTAACATACTGGGTATCTGCCAAAGTCCTGTAAATAGCATTGGGGAAAGGGCAATGCAGGAGCTGATAGCAGGCTTGACAGTGGATGGCATACTAATGTCCCCACTGCAAGACAAACACATACACAAACACACACACACACACCCTTCCTACTCCACATTCTCTTGGTTCACCTTCCTGCCAAGACAAGAACTCAGCCTAGGAGGAATTGGGAGATGAAGAACGGAGGAAGTAAAAAATGTTGCACGTTACAAGATTTGCCAGATTTGAAAAGCCACTGATGATACATGCAAGCAAACTAATGAAGGAAAGATAATGCATTTGTAATCCCCTATGCCATGAAAAGCATTTTTCCAGCATGGCTAACTAAATACCTCAGCAAAGCCCACAATTGACAGATTTGTTCTGAAATATGAAAATAACTGGGAGCTAATGAAATATATTTCACTTCCAGAAATATGCACTATAGCTGAGGCTGTGAAAAACATTTCACAGTAATATTTTCTCAGTATTTTCTTACATAATATTGGCATTTCAGATTCTGCCACTGCAATGGGTTGGCACCCCATCCAGGGTGTCCCCTGCCTCGTGCCCCGAGTTCCCTGGAAAAGGTTCAAGGCTCCCCAGCGACCCTGTGTAAGATAAGAGGTATGGAAAATGGATGGATGGACGAATTTTGTCAATATATCCATTGATGTGATGTGGGCAGCTTGTTCATTTCAACATAGAACTGGCCTACCCCACAGAGTGCTCTTTTATGCCCAAACCATGGGGAAGCATCTATCTTTATTCTTAGACAGCGGAACTGCCATCATCTCTCTGCGTCACTTTTTTTTCACCAAACAAGGCTTATGATTTAATGCCAGAGACAGCAGGCATGCTGGATATTGGTGGCTCAGTGGTTAAGAATTTAGGCTTACTGACTGGAAGATTGTGAGTTCAAATCCCAGCACCACCAAGCTGTCCTTGATCAAGACCCCTAAGGCTCAGCCATACAATTGTGTCCTCTCTCAACTGTATATCTTTATTTTGGATAAAAGTGTCAGCCAAATGAATAAATAAATAAAAGGTAGGCAAAATAGTAATCAGTATTATAACCATCAAAAAGACAGCATGATCCAGTAGTGCTCTGAGCATAACTCCAAAGCTAAGGCATGACATTGATAAAACAGTAAAAATGATGCACTCTCGCCTTTTATGTTCAGGCATTAAACAGCATTAGTAGGTGATCCACAACTGTTACACACAGAAACATGACACTACACTCATTCACATCCTTCAAGTGATAACTTGCCCAGCACCATTCTATCCCCCCTCCCATCTCTCTCTCTCTCTCTCTCTCTCTCTCTCTCTCTCTCTCTCTCTCTCTCTTCCTATCTCTCTCTGGAGACAGTAATTCCGACACAGTCATATTTAATCAGCATCTCAGCGGACAACACAGGACTCTGCAGTCCTCTGCCAAGCCTCTCAGTACCGTCACACTTATAATTGTCGTAGATACCCTAATTCGCCAGTTGCTCCTTTTAAATGCAAAGGAAAATAAGCTTGATTGACCTACATTGATGCTGATCTGTGAATTATGCATTATGTCACCGTTTGATTATTTATTTCCTGTGACTTTAGAGTCAAACGTCTATGTTCATAATTATGCTGCTTGTGCAGAAGCAGACACGCAAGGCGGATGGGAGATGTTGCTGTCATGTATCACATTTCATTCATTTTGACACCAGAGGAGCCATTGTATTAAATCTGTTGAGGCACTTTTACGAGGCCTACACATTTTCTGTTGCTAAACTGCATACATGCTTGAACGAGAGCAGTGGAACCAACAATTTCAGACATAAGGGATCAAGGTTTTAGTCTTGTCATCTCCTGTTAATAAATTTTCAGAAACATTGTTTTAGGGGGTACATATGCAGTATCAATCGTAAATTCATACACACATCTACTCAAAAGAGTTTTCCTTATTTTTACTATTACTGTGAATTATAAAACTATAAAATAAACATTCCATATAGGGAATTATGCGGTGACTAAATGTATTTAAAATCCATAGTATCTATGAAAACTATTTTGCAATATTGCGGTACAATGTAAATCTCTAGTTTGTTTACAAATGCACACTACACAACTTTAAAAATCTCAGAATCACTGGCCCGCTCACACTACACCACTTTAATAACTTCTATAACCAAT
This sequence comes from Cranoglanis bouderius, assembly GCA_023630585.1. Classification (NCBI taxonomy): domain Eukaryota; kingdom Metazoa; phylum Chordata; class Actinopteri; order Siluriformes; family Cranoglanididae; genus Cranoglanis; species Cranoglanis bouderius. The sequence goes on from CM042570.1 coordinate 8,556,708, forward strand.
CTGTTGGCGGATTTAGGGGTGTGTACACTACACAATTGCTCACAGATGAGGCTCACACTTTTTTACAAAAATAAATGTGAGAGCTGTCTATCTTGTGATTTTTTGGTTTTGTGCCAATTTTGTTCAGAAACAGGAAAAACAGAAATAAGGCGGAGAAAATATTGGTGTAGGCACAGGATTGTCTGTTCTGCAAAGAGAACCGGAGATATAGTGCAAAAACATAGCTGTTTTAATACTGTGAGCCACCAGGAGTCATGAGTATTTTTGCTGTTCCTAACAACCATTTGGGTATGACATGTCAAATAATTTCTTATATAAGCATTTTATTTTGCTTTATTTTCCCCCTTACCCTCAAAAACAAATAGAATAATGATAAACTGGATTCAGGGATCCGCTGCACATCTAGGCAGATTAATTTAATTTCCTTTTGGATTCTCATTCACTGTTTCTTTCCACTTTTCTTGCTGTTAGTCGCAGAAGAGCTTACAATATGTGATTCTTCACCAAGAATATCAAAAACATGCTTGAAATTACTGTGGGTTCAGAGACAGCTCATAGACTGAGAAAAATACATTGATGGACTATGCACACGCTAATCGTGTGCAGTAGGTTTAAAATGAGACATAGATAATCTCAGCATAGAGGGTGGAGTAAGTGGGGTAAAAAAACAGAAGGCTTGTCAAGGATTTTCATTGCAATTCTGAAGTACAATCTGCTTCTCTAAATATTTCATATTGTTTTATATTTCACCACATTTCATTAAGCAAACATGGCAGCTTGTCTTTTAAGGTCAAATGGATATGAACCAGTAGAAAAAAACACACATAAACCACTGTGTTGTGGGATATCTTCAGTTTTGTCTAGCCCTAGTCAAACTTTGAAAACATCTAGTCATACGTACAACATAGCACAAATAGCACAATCTATTTCAATTTCAAAGTGAAATGATAAATGATAAACACAAGGGAAAAATGTATGAGAGGAATGAAGTTGCTCTGTCTCAAAGTGCTCATCTTCTTGTAGGAGTCTCTACCAGCCTGGCCTGTGTTTTAAACAGCACATTCAGTAACTTTAACATTGATTTTTGTGTCTGTGATTGCTGTGCCCTTGCATTCTATTATGAAGCAGCACTTAACAAGGGATGATGGGAGTGCCATGCAAGGACATGTCATTTTCAAGTTTTGAACTTGAGAGTTTCAAGGCCTTTCATCATGGCTTCAGTTTTGGGATTGTTTTGCTTGACACTCTAGAAAATGTTTATCTGGATGACAGAGCAATCATTTCTCTCTCTCTCTCTCTCTCTCTCTCTCTCTCTCTCTCTCTCTCTCTCTTCCCCACACTCTCTCCCTTCCATCTGAGGGGCTGTGTCTGCTATCTGGCCCAGGAATGAATTTTGGAGGCTTATCTCTGCTTTTCCCAGCTATGGCGGAGAGGATGTGTTAAGGCGCCTGTCTCCCGACAGGAATGACGAGCTATCTAAGCTGATAAGGCCACGGCTGGCTTGAGAATTGTAACAAAGCCAATGGCTCTGGTGCAGGTGGGTACACGTACAGTATGTGCCTGTAGGTGAAGGAAGGTTAAAAGCAATTACCTTCCCACAACAAAGGAGTTGTTCCTGTCAGCACATGGCAATGCAGAGCTGATGGGCGGGACAGAAAGGTGCAATTTGCGTGCATCCTCTGATTCCTTTAATGACAAAATGTATCACTGAAAAAGGATACGAAAAGTATAAGTTTGATTATGCCTGATGAGATGTGGGTACCTGATACTGACTTCTCTGGCTCCTCTTACCCTCTGGTTCTGCTTGATTCATCTTGATGCTCTAGTTCTTCTTAGAGCTTTTGCACTTGTGACTCACATTCTGCTGCTACACATGGTCCCGCAAGAACACACTAGTGCCGAAGACTCATCCTTGATACTGTAGATTTGTTCCTAAGAACTGCTGCTGTATTCATAAAACTGCCCCATGCTCATCCCAGGACTCTTATTCACAGTATGCTCATACTGAACATTTTTTAACACACTCAGTACAGTTTCAGTTTGGGTCTATAGTATCGAATTGTGGAAGAGTAATGATTTATAATCCCACTATTCAGTGTCACCTAGAATAGGATGAATTTCCTTTTGAGTCTAGTTCCTTTCAAGGTTTCTTCCTCATGTCATGAGTTTTTTTTTTTTTTTTCTTGCCACTGTCTCCTCTGACTTGCTCATTGGGGATCTAAATCTACATCCAGATTTCTGTAAAGCTGCTCTGTGACAATAGCCATCATTAAAAGTGCTATACAAATAAAGCTGAATTTGATTCAATTGATTATTTATTCATTTACAACCAAGTTTTAACAAGTAGGGAATGTATAATGAACAGCTACCCCACCCCCACCCCCCCCCCAAAAAAAAAAAAAAAAAAAAACCCAACGCCCCCCCAAACCAACCCCCTGTTTCAGTTCAGTGAAAGAGCTGGGTAGTAATTGGCACCAAACAGTCTTTGGCATATCTTTCTCTTGCCCTCCAACAAGTGGACTAGACAAGCACTGCACCTCCTCTTGGTAACCATGGCAACATTCACAAGTGGGCAACATGGACCCCAATGCCCCTACCTATGCTTGTGCCCTCTTCCTTTCTCAGGCTACACACACATACTGTCAGGCCACACACACTGTCTGTCAAGAGGAGATGCCCATCTGGATCTACTGACACCCCCCTACCCCCGCCCAGAATACACACAAACACACAGTCATACCCGATCCCACCCCAGACCTCTCACTCTTTATTCTTTTGTTGCTCACTTACTGTCGACTTCCATAGGCAGACAATAACACACATCACACAGCTACAGCATGAACTAATTGATTATAGACGCTGTCAGAGTTGGTGTTAAATTTAAACATACTTTAAGAGAAAGTGGCATGCTGAGAGAAGGCAAAGGCTTTCAGAAATCACAAAAGAGCACCGTTTTATAATGGAAAAGTATGAGCTCCTTTTGTTTATAGCAGTGTGTATGTTATGCAGTCTTGGGTGAGTTTGTAGACTGGACAGCTTTAGTGGTCTGTGCAAAAGACAAAGAGACTATGAGACTACCCTTTACTGTGTTAGATTTTGGATGCCGTTTTTTCAGATTCAACATTAACATGGGCATTACATGAGGGTCTGAAGTTGCCTCATAGCCAAGATGGTCTATGGAGAAGGGCAAGTAATACTGATGGATAAATTATTATTCTTATTTGTTATCAAGTTACTATACTTAGTTGTAGATGGGTTATTTCTACACTTATGGGCCTGAACTCCTGAGATTACATCGCCACTGAAAGGGAATATTATATATTCAGGAACGGTAATGAAAGAAGAAAGATGGGGTGAGAGAGACAGAGAAAAAGAGAGAAAGAATGTAGAGGAAGACAGAAAAGTATAGCCTTTATTTTTACAGAGTGAAATTCTTTTCTTCACATATCCTAGCTTAGTAGTAAGCTGGGGTCAGTGCTGATCCAGTGCCCCAGGAACAGAAAGGGTCAAGGGCTTGCTCAAGGGCCCAAACATGACAGCTTGGCAATGCTGGGACTTAGACTCATGACAATCTGATCAGCAGCCCAGAGCCTTAACCACTGAGTCACCACTACCCCAAGAAAGGGAGAACAGAGACAGAGGGTATGAAAGGAAGAAAGAAAAATGGCAGAGGAGAAAGTCAGAGAAAGAAAAACAGAGAAGAAAAGAGAAGCACACGACTATAGTGAGTGAACATGAATGGGTGAAGAACCTGTTGTTTAAAAGGAGCTGATGTATTGAATGTGGCAGCCAGACTGAGGCGCTGAAGAATGGCCATGATGTGTGAATCCGTCCCATGGAAATGTGTCATGAAGGCAATTCTATTAACATCTTAATAAAGGCCGCAAGGGCCCAGGAGAGCTTTGAGGCAGCGGCTACTGCTTTAAACGAGTGGCTACAGCTGAAAAAGAAACAGAGGGCTGCACAGTTGCTCTGGCACCAGCTCAGCTTAGGAGCATTGTGGCGACGCTGTTTTTGTTTTCGTAGGACCGTTAGTCTACCCCAAGGACTGGCCTTAGTGTGTGCATGCCCCATCATGGTCCACTAACTCTCTCTCTCTCTTCCTAAGTGTTTTTTTTTTTTTTTCATTTACCATCTTCTTCTCCATCTGCCAAAGTGAAGCTCAAAACAAAAGGCTTTGTTTTGGCAAGTTGGCAGCTGCAGGGCAGAAACATCAAGACATGAGCTGGACATTTCTCAATGGCAAAGGGAGTACACTTATTATTTTCCTGCCATTCTTTTTTTTCACTCTGTCTCTCTCTTACCCTCTGTCTGTCTGCCTCTCTATTTTGCTCTTTTGCTGTCCCTCTTGCTCTAAGAAATATGCCCTGACAATAATCAGTTGACTATTTTTAATTGACTAACTGAACAATTATTCCCTGTTCCAATAACAAATAAAGGATTTGACAAGTTTATTTCAAATGATTCAAACGTATCATGTTTATATATTTCCCGCTATCACGTTGGCTAAACCAGGGGTGTGAAATGAGCTCGGGTCACATCAGCATTTTTGTGAGTCCTTGAAATGCCATAAACTAAGGCTGTTCATTTTCTTAATGCATTATTATCTATTCTATAAATAAACACCAGTAAATTAAAGTAGAATAGCATGTTCATAGGGGAAAAAAAGAGATTTATGAAGAACTTACATGGGCTTATATCTCTGCTATGAAAATACTCCCAACTCCAACTTTTCTTTTAGTCTCTACACTGGGTGAATCATTTCATGATTTGGAGTTGAATCACTGCATCACGTTAAAGGTCAACATCCATTTTTTTATTTTATTTTATTATTGTTATGCTGAATTGTTTTTAGGAGCGCATCTGACTTGCATCAAACACAACATATAGGTGTCAACTTTAACCAGTGTTTCAACCATGCGTACACTGTACAGTGGCATGGGCATGTACAGACCGCAGGCAGATCTGGAGTGAATTCTAGATATTACTGGTCTACATGGGTATGTATTGTGTATTAGGTAGCTACTACATGCCATTTTAATATTATTTTTTAAAATCATTATTCAGTGAATCAAGGCAGCAGGCTATATATGGCCCATGGACCTTGAAATTGACGTGATTTAAATTGTACTGAATCAGGAGCCTAAATGTAGACATGTTACCTTTCATTAATTTGAACAAGCCAAAATTAAAAAATACTGATTTCTTTAAACTATGACATTACCAGGCTATTGTTTTCCATATTTACTACTTTGATTGTACAATCAAATATCAATCAGCTTCCATGATATTTCATGTAATATGAGGATAATGATATTAGTCTATTTCACTTATCAAGTGAAATGTTCATGCATCAGTAGTCTGCTTTATACTCATATGCAGATGGTGAATGAAGATCGCAGAGCAAGGAGTAAGAGCACACAGCCGATGTGACAGTTATTTAATAGATTAATATTCAGTATTTTGTTTTCTGGCAGTCAGAATTTTGGGTGGTGGTAGCTCAGTGGTTAAGAAGTTGGGCTACTGATTGGAAGGTCATGAGTTCAAATCCCAGCACTGCCAAGCTGCCACTGTTGGGCATTTGAGCAAGGCCCTTAACCCTCAACTGCTCCCCGGGCACCACAGCAAAGATGGCTGCCCACTGCTCCGGGTGTGTTCACGGTTTGTAGTGTGTGTGTTCACTACTCACAACTCCTAATGTGTGTGCACTAACTTGGATGGGTTAAATGCTGAGGACAAATTCCAAGTATGGGTTACCATACATTGGCCTTCACGTCACTTTCACTTCATACATTGTGTTAAAGTATACCTTGAAAAAGGGAGTGTATGTGCTGTGAGTTAAATAGGTTGCTCTGTTTCTGGGGTCTATTAGTGTTTAATTACATAGTGTTATTATTATTACATAGTTACTTTATATTTGTGATAATTGTACTGACAGGCTAGCAGCCTAGTCCTGACAGATAAGCCAACCACACACTGCACATCTTAGCAGGCCATTTTTTTTTTTTTTTTTTTTTTTTTTTTTTTTTTTTTTTTTGTATTTCAGTATTGGGTGTAGAGTATATGTGCATTGATTTTTGCTTTCTGTGTTATGTTCATATTTGACATTTTTGGCCCTGTGGCTATCTGTCTGAAAATGGCCTCAACAAGATGGCAAGTTAGCATGAAAACAAGATGATGAAAGCTGTGAAAGATGAACTAGACTTTTAGTTACACAGAACCAAACCCAATGAGTTGTCCTTTAGTGTACACTATGTAGATGACTGCATAAAGCAGAATATTATTGACATAATACACCGTCATGACACATCTAGGTAATAAGAAAAGACTCCTTGGCTTAAGTTATTTAGGGTTTTATCTCTCAGACCTATTATTTACTATATATAATACAACCCCAATTCTGAAAATGTTGGGACAGTATGGAACATGCTAATAAAAACAAAGAGGAGTGATTTGTAAATGTACTTTGACTTGTATTTAAATAAAAAAACATATAAAGACAAGGTATTTGATGCTTTACCTAATCAACTGCATAGTTTTTTTAAGATAAACGTAAAATGTTTAAATTAATGCATGCAACATGTTCTAAAAAAGGTGGGATGGGGCAATTTAGGACTAATAGCGATGTGACAAAAAAGAAGATGATGTAAAACAGGTGAGGCAATCATCTAATCATAGTATATAAGAAGCCTCCAAAAAAGGCCTAGTCCTTCAAGAGCAAGGATGGGATTGAGGCTCGCCAATCTGCCAACAGATGCATCAGCGAATAATCCAACACTTTGAGAACAACATTCCCCAAAGACAAATTCGGTAGGATTTTGGGCATTTCACCGTCTTCAGTGCACAATATAATTAAAAGATTCAAGGAATCCGGTCAAATCTCAGTGCGTAAAGGGCAAGGCTGAAAACCACTTCTGAATGCGTGTGATCTCTGATCCCTCAGACGTCACTGTCTTAAAAACCATCATGAGTCTGTAATGGATATCCTGACATGGGCTCGGGAATACTTTGGTAAACCTTTGTCAGTCAACACCATTTGCCGCTGCATCCACAGATGCAAGTTAAGGCTTTACTATGAAAAGCAGAAGCCGAACATCAACACTGTCCAAAAGCGCTGCCGACTTCTCTGGGCTTGGTCTCATCTGACATGGACAGTAGCACAGTGGAATCGTGTTTTGTGGTCTGACAAGTCAACATTTCAAATAGTTTTTGGACAAAACAGCCATCGTTTTCTCCAAGCCAAAAAGTAAAGGACCATCCAAACTGTTACCAGCGTCAGGCCCAAAAGCCAGCATCTGTCATGGTATGGGGGTGTGTCTTGCACCTTGCACATCTGTGAGGGCACCATTAATGCAGAAAGATATGTACACATGTTGGAGCAACAAATGCTGCCATCCAGACTTTGTCTTTTCCAGGGATGTCCTTGCATTTTCCAGCAGGACAATGCCAAACCACATTCTGCCCAGATTACAAGCACATGGTGGAGTAAGCAGAGAGTGCAGTCCTGCAGCCAAAATAAGGCAACGAAGGCCCTGTACAGTTGAGCAGCTGAAGAAATGCATAATGGATGAATGGAAGAAAATTGTGCTTGCTAAACTTAACCAACTAGTGTCTTCAGTGCCCAAACACTTAATAAGTGTTATTAAAAGAAAAGGTGACGCTACACAGTGGTAAACAGTCAACTGTCCCAACTTATTTGGAGTGTGTTGCGGTCATCAGATTTGAAATGAGTGTATATTTTCAAAAATAAATTAAATTCACAAAGTAATACATCAAACAATGTGTTAATAATGTGTTTTCAATATAGTACAGAGTGAATTGAATTTTCAAATGACTTTTTTCTTTTTTCTTTTTTTGCATTTTCCATACAGTCCAAACTTTTCCGGAATTGGGGTTATAAATAGATATAGATATAGAGAGAGGTTGGGTAGCAAATTAAAGGAAAACACTAGATAACTAACTGGAGAAACATAACAGTTGCAGATGCTTCCAGACAAGCACTGCTGTTACATTTAAGCAATTAACATCCTGGTATGCTATGTAGCATCGACATGGATGCTGAGCAGATACAGCTGACCTCAATTTTGGATCAAGATGGCAAGAGGAAATATCTAGGTGACTCTTAAATAGACTCTTAATAATTATTGTGGTATTGATGCAGGGGATCTGGTGAGTGTTTCAGTAGGAAAATGCTTGTTTATAAGAATTTCTAGGAGTTGACATATGGTATTGCTAGAATACATTTTAATTTACAATTAATTTTTTTTTTAGAAAAAATTGCTTAAAGTTAAAGGTTATATTTCTCTCATATTTTCAGTGTGAGAGTTTCAATTGAAGTTAATAAAAATATTTTTTCCATAACTTTTTATTATTATCATTATTTTAACCCATCTTTATCAAGGGTGCCAATAATTCTGTATAATTTATGAATATTCATTCATTTTCAGTAACCACTTTATCCTAGTCAGGTCTGTGGTGAATACAGCACCAATTTAGTGTAGATAATCTACCTACCGCCATGTGTTTGGGAGGTGGAAGGAAACCAGAGAACATATGCACAATTCTGCACAGACTGTAACCCAAGCTCAGGATCGAACTGGTGACCCCTGTGACCCACCTGCTCCCAATTATTAGCTTCAATGATACAAACCTAATTAAAGTGAAACTCAGCTCTGGGGTCACCACTGAAAGTGACAGTAGTGTTAAAGACAAATTATCCCACCACAGTGTTTACGACCTTTTCTGTAGATAAAGCCAAACACTGGTGGAAAGGGCAGCTAAAGTCCACTGAGCAGACTGAAGAAGTGTCAGTCCTGTTATCAACACAACACTGTTCTGTGCAGGAACAAATATGTAGCTATATTACACACACACACACACACACACACACACACACACACACACACACACACACAAACCCATGAGTCATGTTCTCTGTTCTAGAGAGTGTAGCAACTAAGGGTCAATGTGATAAAGATCTCTGTTGTGACAGCTGGACTGGTGAGAATTCAGATAAACAGCATGGCCATGAACCGATGAAGGAGGCATGACCAGACACATTAAAAACTAGACACTATATTCACACACTCAGAAACAAACATCTCTATCATAAGTGTGTGTGTGTGTGTGTGTGTTTATATTGTGTATACTGTGATGGGGACCAAATAAGGATAGTATTTGATAGAGTATTTGACAGATATGAGTGTCATGTGTGGGGAAATTTGGTTACTCCCCACAAGTAAAACAGTTTTTTCTCTCTCATGAGTTAAGAGCATAACATTAATTAACTGCAGCAATAATTATGTCAGTGGAAGGTCCTTACATGGATCATAAGACATGTGTGTGTGTGTGTGTGTGTGTGTGTGTGTGTGTGTTTGTTTGTGTGTGTGAGGTCAAGTTTGCGCAGGGCAGAAAGCTTGCCGCAGAAAACATGGGCCCCCTGAACACATTTTGCACTGTTCACTCATTAAGAAATAGGTCAAGGATTCCGGCTGCATGCACAGCACCTTGTCAGAATCTCTCAGGCTAAACAGGGGCAAGCCCACTGGGAGGATGTGAGAGAGAGAGAGAGAGAGAGAGATAGTGAGATAGTGGAGAGAAGACCAGAGGTGACGATAGAGAGAGAGGGGCCTTGGAAGAGCTGTGAAGGTGCAGTACTCACTAGTGACACAGTGTGCAACTAAAACACATCCAAGACAGATCGACCTCTGATGCACCATAGACAAAATACATGCAGCATCACAAGCCACTGGGAATCTGCAGTGCAATGTTACAACAGTGGAAATTCAGAGGCATCATAAGGACTTGCTCTCACTGGCTGCACTCTCTGGTTCACTAATTTCACCTAGTTGGTTTACATCAATAGGAGGCGCTACTGAGCCATGCTAGTATGCCAGACAGTGTCTGTCAGAGGGAACAAGGTGTCTCAGGACTGAGGTGACTGATGAGTGGTGACAGACGGTGAGTGATCAGACAACATGCATTTTAACAACTTCAAAATAAGTATGTTTATTTTTTATTTATAAAGCACATTTTAAAGAATGTCTGTTGATGAAAGTGCTATATTTAAACATTTTTTCCACCAGTTACTAAAGCTCTATACCACAATAACATATGAAGACATACATACACACAAATCAAACAGGCACATTCAACCATTCCCAAAGTACATCCTCTCAGCTGCTGAGTCAAACAATTAAGTTATTGCTATTAAGGTTTTATGTTCCACAAGGCCTACAGATAGATCCAACTTGCATTTAACCTACTACTAAACCAGTTTGGTGCACTATAGGAAGCTGAGAAACTTAAACCCTCCTACAAATACTGGCAAACTGGGAGCTCTGGGAGCTCAGGGCTACAGAGAGCCAGACAAACCCCCGTTAAGCATATAATACCCCCAATTAGCCTCCAGGAAACATTTAACGAGTTGGATTGACATACACAAATCAATACCTTGCGTCCAGGCATTAGAGGCTGAAAGGCTTATTTGACAATTTCACTGAACATTGAAATCCAACCAAAGAAGCTCATGCTGCGAAGGGAGCTTTTATTTGGCTGAATGTGACTACTGCAGGATCGAGTTCTAGTAAAGTGAAGCACTCGGTACACAGTGTTCGTCAGGGAGAACGATGGCTGTAAGTCGTGACCCCATGGCTTTGTGTAGTTAACCTTATTGATTAAAGAGTGTGATGTGGAGATGCTCCACACTCTTTTTACGTCTCCCATGACTTCATTGAAGAAAATAATCTATGGATGGGTCTGTGCTTTAATCCATTCATGAATTTTAGCCCACAAAAGAGGTAATGCTTATGCTTAAGCAATGACAATGTTTGCAGCTCTTGTTCACTTTCACCAGACAACAGCAAGGAGCCAACAAAGGAGTCCAATCCAATGGTAAAAAAAAAATTAAAAAGGAAAGTCGTGCTTTTGTTCTACCCAAGCATTTACACACACGATTCCAGATCTCATTCTTAGTCAGAATTCGTAGAATTAGCCATGTGCAGCAGCTTGTTAGGATCAGTTATTTGTAAGCTCTTGTAATCCGTTTACTGCAAGCCATCACTCGGAAGCCTCTCTACCATTCCGTCCATAAGATATAATAATAACGCCACCATAACTTTAGCCTAAGCCATAAAATAGTGAAATTTTGTGTTCAGTGTACAACCCTTTGCATGCACAAAATAACTGACAGAGATGATCATGCCTGCTGCCTAATGAATACTGCTGGATCATGGTGAAATTTTTTGTTGGTGATAACTGAGCCCAGAGCACATGGAAGGACTTTTTTCTCTGAGCATCTATTTTAATAATATCTCTTAGAATGTAAAGGCACTTTAACATAAGTCTTCTTTAAAAAACTTCTTAACCATACACTGTGGAGTTACTGGTACACTCGTTCTCTAAAAGACCCTGGCTCTTTCACAGACATAAATCTTTAAAATAGCTATCGTAATATTCCACTCACCAACTCTCAAAACAGTCATGCTTTCAAACGCAATACCCTGGATGTAAAAACATAAGTCAATCATATTACTGAATGCTGTTCATCCCCATATGGCACTATCAGACACATTTCACATGCCTTCATGTTTTTCACAAGTGACTATATGAGTAATATGTGATCATGTGAGAAACGTGAAGGTGCATTTCAACGTTATTCCCTGTAATTTCACCTGTTAACTTGAATGCACGTGTGACTTCATGTGAAAAATTATCATGTAAAAAACCAGTAAAACAAGTAGTGCTTGTAGCTTACATGAATTGTTGATAAAATGATATTTCCCTTGATTGTGTGTGTATTAGGCTAATGGGTTCAGAGGGAACAGAGTAAAACCAACATGCAGCACAGCTTAAGATAGAAATTAAAAGGATGATCACACTTTGGCTTAATTTCACTTGTTTGCCGCTGATAAATCAAGTTTTGTTGGCTTGTAGCTCAAAGCAGATGCAGTTTATTGTAATGCAAATTTGGGGCAATTTTCAACTTAGAAGAACAACTTTTCCTTGTCTGGACAGCATGTGATTAAGCGTGCTGGATGAAATGAAGTGACGATTTGTATACAGCCTACATCTGCTGGTCCACTGCAACCACAGATGAGCAAAAAAGCATTTAGAATAAAGCTTATCCCAAACGTGCACTCCTGGACAGGCGTTAAACTGTGTGAAAACTTCAGTACGCATTTTCAGATGTGTATTATTGAAGTTGACTGGATCATCATGATACCTTTTGTTGAATCTGATTGAAGCTTCATGGGTATATTAATTTTTTCATAGGCATATAACTATTTTCTTATTTAATGTATTATATATTTAAATTATCTTTTTTAATTAACTAGCAACATGTAAAATAAATGTCAAGCACATGAACATCTTGACGAATAACATCACGGTTATTGTAGCACACTGCATACAGGCAGCTTACACACTCATCATGTTGAGATTCATATATTACTATATCCACAGACCATTCAAGGTTCTTGGAGAGCTGAGCTAAAGGGTAGTCTAGGCAAGGCTGTAGCCTGCTACCTCAAGGATTTCTAACATTCAGGGTTTGAAACCCTGAAGAGAAATCTCCATATCAGCTTGCATAATACAACTGGTATGGCATCTCTATTCACATAATCCAGCTAATGTAGCTTATATTCAGAAAGATGCTGAGGTCTTGAGCAACACACAGTCATCAGATATGTGTGTGTGTGTGTGTGTGTGTGTGTGTGTGTGTATATATATATATATATGGTATCATTCATGAATACAGTTATACAGTTATTCACTGATTTAATTGATGTGTGTATTAAATTAATATGAAGATGATGTGGATTTTTGAAATTTGAAATAATGTATCCTATGAATGGATGATTCATGGAAAAGAATGGAAAAGAAAGGCGTTCGGTAAGGATAACGCACACAACAAACAGAGCAAAGATGTGAAATACACGCAGGTCAGCTGAGTTGAAGTCGGCTGAATACGAGCTAGCTGTCAGTTGTAGTTAATGCAGCCGTCAAAGCGCGACAGCTCGCTGTGTTTGCCGCGGAAATGTTCAAATGTGGTGGCGGAAAGCATTAGTATTCACAGCCACATGTCACGCATACGAGCGCTTTTAGGTCCAAATCGAGTCAGCATACAATTCCCACTCACCTTATAGAAAACAACGAGCTGCGGTTCATTCCTGCTCGGATGGCGTGCAGCTCAATCTGCTCTCTTTTCCAGTCCTCAGCTTGAATAAATCCACATCAGGCTGTTCACCGAATAATGCATCAGATCTGCAATTATTTCCTGGAAATTCCTCAAAAATATCAACAACAATTGGCGCTTCAACAACAGGACGAAGGAAGGACGAAAGGTTCTGCGCTTTTTCCCTTAGTCTCTTCGCTCATACGCCGGTTTCAGGGATTTTAGATGCAGCCGCTCTGTCCTGATCATAAACCTTCGCTTTTATGAAGATGGTCATTTACAAATGTCTGTCAGCTACATGGCACATTCCATCTGTGCAGGAAGTGTGATGTCTTTCTTTCTTCTGCTCGGTAGTTGCTTGCGGATCGGATCTCCAGAAGACACACGCTCTGTCTCACACGCTCTGTCTCCAGTTTCACTTCACTGATGGTCTTGTGCTAGAGGTGCACGAGGCAAGAGCGCGCGATACAGTGTGTGTGTGTGCGCGCGCGCGCGCGCGCGTGTGTGTGTGTGTGTATGTGTGAACGGCATTACTCCACTGCACAGCGTTTAACACCCCCCCCCCCCCCCATCACTCCTTCCTCATCCCTCACGCGCTAGCGCTCGAGGGAAACACGGTACACTCATTAATAAGAAACACTCAAATCTGAAATGTAGCCTGCATTCAAGAAAATAAAGTAGCCTGCATATATCATGTGTCTACTATATCTATACCATCGATACTAAGTTACTTTCCACCACTGGCTTTTTTTTATCCAGGCAAGAAGAATTGTTTCTTGGCTGCAATTCCACCAAGGATCCAACTTCTGCTCACAGCTGAAGCATGCACTTTGATAATGCCACTGCCAGATGCTAGGTAGGCCTACCTTTAGGAGCTGTCCTTTATCTATTGTACATTATATTCAGTCAGTTTAACTGCATTTTCTGTCCTTACCCCATTTCTTTGACAGTTTGAACATTATTTCATGAGTATCACCAAAGGTCTGGAAGCCTATGTAATTGCTCTATTATAGTATCTTCCATCTATGACTAGGATGCTGTGCATTTTGAACTGTACCTGCAATTATCGTACCGTAATACCCATAATAAACCTGTGCATTTCATTAAGCAAATATGTGTAATGGCTGGAGTGGTGCTTTTATTTGTCTTAAGGTTTATTTGCATTTATTCTAATGCTGCATAGTATATATTTTTTTTCAAACAACACGCACGCACACACACACACACACACACACACACACACACACACACACACACACACACACACACACACACACCTCCATTGTGTCCATTATTAAATTATCATTTATGACCCAAGCTTTAGTTCACAGTCATTCGTTATAACCAGGTTCCTAAAATATATTTTTTTAATTATTTGGGGGTGTAGATACATTATTGTGGACACATGACACAAATTGTGTCATGTGTCCCAAGGCACAGTAACGTAGCCACATTTAACCATAATAATAATCATAAGAAGAAGAAGAAGAAGAAGAAGGAGAAGAAGAAGAAGAAAGGGTAGAATAACACTAGGGTGCCTATGCACCTTTGGTGCTTGGCCCCTTAATAATAATAATAATAAAATAATAATAATAATAGTAAATAAAATAAATAATAATACGAATGCATACATACATACATACATACATACATACATACTGTGGAAAACAATGAAAAGAGAGAGAGAGAGAGACAGAGAGAGAGAGAGAGAGAGAGAGAGAGAGAGAGAGAGAGAGTGAGAGAATGTCCAGCCTGTAGTAATTCTGTTAGGGCAGTGCCATCTATTGTCCAAAACCCGGAATTACAACATTCTGTTCACTCGAGTTTAAACTCTGTAAATTATATATACACACTTCTCTAAAATACCGTTTACAATAAATAAATAGCTATACTACTACTACTACTACTACTACTACTACTACTACTAATAATAATAATAATAATCCCAACCCATCACAGGGCACAGTTGCACATACACTCATAAACCCATTCACACACTATGGACACTTTGGAAATCCCAATCAGCCTACAGTGCATGTCTTTGGACTGGGGGAGGAAACCGGAGTACCCAGAGGAACTCCCCAAAGCACAGGGAGAACATGCAAACTCTGTGCACACAAGATGGAGGGGGGATTCGAGCCCCCAACCCTGGAGGTGCGAGGCAAGCATGCTAACCACTAAGCCTACCACATACCTTTTGGATATCATTTACCTGTGCCTTTTTGTGGATGGATGGATGGATTGATGGATAGATAGATAGATAGATAGATAGATAGATAGATAGATAGATAGATAGATAGATAGATAGATAGATAGATAATAGATAGATAGCTTTCATTTATCTCAGAAGGGAATTCACAGATTACAGCAATAAGCAAAATGTAGAGTGTGCAAGTAAGAAATATTCAAGAAGTAATATCAATAAACATATTAAGTAAAAGGTAGAATACATTATTGATCCCTGAGGGAACTTGTTTTTTGCAGTGGTACAATAAACAAAACAAATTACAGTACCCATACTTAATAAACTAAATTAAATAAAAAATTAAATAAGATGCTAAGTAGCAACAAAAAGTAAAGTGGTTGTAGTGCAGGGGTTGATCATAAGGTGATGGTCATTCGAATGTGTCCATGAGAAAAAAGTAAACAATAAGCATAATAAACAATGTTGCAATAAGTGCAACAAATTTATAGTTCAGGTCATAAGTTATAAGTTTACATATGCCTTGCAGAATCTGCAAAATGTTAATTTTTTTTTTTTTAATTAGAGACTTCATAAAAATTGCATTTTGTTTTACAACCCCAATTCCAAAAAAGTTGGGATGCTGTGTAAAATGTAAATAAAAACAGAATGCAATGATTTGCAAATAAACCCATATGTTATTCACAATAGAACATAGAAAACATATCAAATGTTTAAAATGAGGAAATGTACCATTTTAAGAAAAAAATACGGTACTTCTGAATTTGATGGCTGCAACACATCTCAAAAAAGTTGGGACAGAGGCAACAAAAACCTGGAAAAGTAAGTGTTACTAAAAAGAAACAGATGGAGGAACATTTTGCAACTAATTAGGTTAATTGGCAACAGGTCAATGGTAACATGATTGGGTATAAAAATAGTATCTTAGAGAGGCAGAATCTCTCAGAAGTAAAGATGGGCAGAGGTTCACCAATCTGCGAAAAACTGCATCTACAAATTGTGGAACAATTTCATGTTCCTCAACATAAAAATGCGAAGACTTTGAATATCTCATCATTTACAGTATATAATATCATCAAAAGATTCAGAGAATCTGGAGAAATCTCTGTGTGCAAGGGACAAGGGTGAAAATCAATAATGCATGCCCATGATTTCCGGGCCCTCAGATGACACTGCATTAAAAACAGGCATGATTCTGGAATGGAAATCACTGCATGGGCTCAGAAACACCTCCAGAACTCATTGTCTGTGAACACAGTTCACCATGCCATCCACAAATGCAGGTTTAAGCTCTATCATGCAAAGAAGAAGACATATGTGTACATGATCCAGAAACACAGCCATCTTCTCTTGCCCAAAGCTCATTTAAAATGGACTGAGGCAAAGTGGAAAACTTTTTTTCTTTTTGGAAACCATGGATGCCACGTCCTCTGGACTAAAGAGTAGAGGGACCATCCGGTTTGTTATCAGCGCTCAGTTCAAAACCCTGCATCTCTGATGGTATGGGGGTGCATTAGTGCCTATGGAATGGGCGACTTGCATATCTAGAAAGGCACCATCAATGCTGAAAGGTATATACAGGTTTTAGAGCAACATATGCTTCCATCCACATGACATCTTTATCAGGGAGGGCCTTGCATATTTCAGCAAGACAATGCTAAACCACATACTGCATCTATTACAACAGCATGGCTTCGTAGTAGAAGAGTCCGCGTACTGAACTGGCCTGCCTGCTGTCCCGACCTTTCACCAATTGAAGACATTTGGCGCATCATGAAACGGAAAATACGACAAAGAAGACCCAGGACTATTGAGCAGATAGATTCCTGTATCAGACACAAATGGAACAACATTACTCTCCCAAAGATATATATGGACTGTTGTTAAAAGAAGAGGGGATGCTACACAGTGGCAAACATGGCCTGTCCCAACTTTTTTGAGACGTGTTGCTGCCATCATATTCAAAATTACCTTTTTTCCCTTAAAATGGTACATTTCCTCAGTTTAAACATTTGATATGTTTTCTATGTTCTATTTGAATAAAATATGGGTTTATGTGATTTGCAAATCATTGCATTCTGTTTTTATTTACATTTTACACAGCATCCAACTTTTTTGGAATTGGGTTTGTCTAAGCTATTTCACATAACAGAAGTTTACATATAGTCCACAAGACACAATAATAACTGAATTTACACAAATGAACCAGTTCAAAAGTTTACATAAGCTTGATTCTGAATACTGTGTGTTGTTACCTGGATGATCAATGACTGTTTTTATGTTTTGTGACAGTTGTTCATGAGTCCCTTGTTTGTCCTGAGCAGTTAAACTGCCCACTGTTCTTCAGAAAAATCCTCCAGGTCCTGCACATTCTTTGCTTTTCCAGCATCTTCTGCATATTTTACTCCTTTCCAACAGTGGCTATATGATGTTGAGATCCATCTTTTTACATTGAGGACAGTGAGGGACTCATACACCACTATTTAAAAGGGTGCAAACATTCACTGATGTTCAGTAGGGCAACTCTTGAACAGGATGATTGGTGTAAATTTTTATTATTTTGTTTAAAGATCTTATTTTTTTTTTCATTTAGTACTGCCCTTCAGAAGCTACATAAGATAGGCCTATTTTTTAAAAATATATATATATCTTAAAATAACAACAATTTACACTGATCTGTAAACTGGAGGTAAAGCTGAGCACTTATAGGTATTATTAGCCTATAAGGTAGCCTAAATAAACATTATATATATATATATATATATATATATATATATATATATATATATATATATAGATAGATAGATAGATAGATAGATAGATAGATAGATAGATAGATAGATAGATAGATAGATAGATAGATAGATACAGTATATATACAGTTGCAATAAAAAAATTTCAGGTTGCAAATCAGGTTTATTGTCAAAATGTACAGACTTTCAGCTGTTTGCAATGAACAAATCAAACAAAAGCAATTGAAATAGTTCAACACAACAAATGCTTCAAGTGGTTTTCCCGAATTCAACTGAAAATGCAACTTATAATGACTTCTCCAGTCTCAAAATTATTCAACCCCCTGAATAGAATCCCTCACAACAGCACAAATATGCAAAACATGTGTTGTCTCAAGCACACTTGATGCAACTAATCAAGAGCTTCATTAGTTGCACCTAATGCAGCATATACAGTACTGTGCAAAAGTTTTAGGCACCCTATTTTTTTTAGTACAAACATTGACATAATTTTTTAAAAATAATTCTACATTATCAAATCAGTCAAAAAACATTTTACATTCCCAAACATTAGTTTTCTAGCACAAAATTAAATGTTACAGAAAAATGTTTGTATGTCATTAAAGAAAGCATCATATTACGTAAGAGACAGACAAAAAAATACAATGAAGGCTGATGGGTTTTGCTGCAAAAATAAGAAGCGAGTGTGAAAGTCAAAGTCTCAAGAAGAACTGTGGCTGGTTCTGCAAGATGCTCAATAAAACTTACCAGCTCATTTCCTTATAAAACTGCAAAAATTGTACCGGAGACTACTATTTTTATCTTTATTTTTATTTTTCTGTTACACCAAATATTGACTTTGTTTCATTTACTACTGTTTACTGCTCTTTATGGTTTATTAAAAAAATGTAGAAACATTTAATTATTTTGAAGGCATCTTTGTTCTACAGCATTTCTTTGCATGTGCCTAAAACTTTTCCACAATACTGTGTTTCACACAGTATATATATATATATATATATATATATATATATATATATATATATATATATATATATATATATATATATATATATATATATATATATATACTTGTGTGTGTGTGTGTGTGTGTGTGTGTGTGTGTGTGTGTGTGTGTGTGTGTGTGTGTGTGTGTGTGTGTGTGTATATCCGATATAATCAAAAACTATAATCAAAAAATCAAAAATTGACAGTGTCCGGTAAAAATATTAAAACGAAGCGGACATACGTTAGAGAAAGTACGTTCGCAATTGCACACTTAAATAAGGTCTCTGTCTCTGTGCAATTATTTTTCACATGCTTCTCCTGTAACGTGTACTCTGATTTGCTCGTATTATTCAACTCATTCAACCACACACACGAGCGCACGGGTCATTGTGCTGCTCATCTCTCTCTCTCTCTCGCTCTCTCGCTCGCACACTCGTTATGGGAGGCACTGACAGCACAAACAGCACACACAAGTAAACTCGGGTTAATCCAACACAGGTAAGAATCACGCGTTACCTGCCGATTCGACCCGCCTCCTCTCCATCCACAGCTGACGCTCGACCACGCCCCTGCTGCGACAATCACGTAATTGATTGTTCACTCAGTTCTTAGTTAGTCCTGTAAAATACACATTTTCATGTTCACTCTAAAAATACAGTATAATGTGCTATTTCTGTAAACAAACATTACAGCAAGACGCAAGACTGCTGTAAATAACAGTAACTACGTGACAGCACTGCTGCCAGTAATTAATGTACATTTACACAGTCAATTTTTACAGTTTAATGAAACTTGTGGTTGATCACTAGCTTACAATTTTATTTATTTATTTATTTATTTATTAATTATTATTATTATTATTATTATTATTATTATTATTATTATTATTATTACATTTGACCAAAGTTGATTAAAGACTTTTAAATTCACCAAAATTTTATAATTTTTTAATAAATTTGTCATACACTGCAATTTGACATATACTGCAGTAGTAAAGTTCTATGATCAGTAGAGCCATTTAGATTTAGTAGATTTCAAATTAACTCTTCACTGTGACTTAAAGTTATGAGGTTATGAAGAAAGCATTGAAGGGCCATTTCTCCTGTGATCCATCAGTAATCTAGAGTGGAAAAGGGCCTGATGGCAACCATCAAAAGTATTGCACAACTGCCATGGGCATGGTAATGTTGAGTGACTGATATGTAAGTACACTAAAAACTTGAACCACACACAGATTGAGTCAATACCTGGAGGGCAGCACTAACCCTCAAACACATATTAGTCCTTCACTAGTAATCAAACGCAAGGCTTCTTCTGAGCCCATTACTCACCAGTGTGACTGGAAGCTGCAGTGGGAGTAGGACTGATTAGAAAATAGTCTTGGTTGGAAATACTTGAACAAAAAAGGCAGTGTCAGTAGCTTTGTACTTTATAAGGTGTTTCTGATTCCAAACATATTTTGCATTTAAAAAAAAATCTAAATTACAGAATCAGTGAGTTTGAGATATTCACACTCAGAATTGCCAAAGCTTTGTGCACATGCAGACCTAACAGACATTATGGGCTTCAGGCACAGAGGGCTCTGATTCAAGGTTGGCTCAAGTGCCAGCTCTGGAACGAATGCTATAATTGGTACAATCCGTGAAACATTATCTGGTGCTGACCTTGGCTGAGATGGTACAATCTGAGCATAATTACCGATGATTGTTTAACTCTGATGGGCTATGAAGCCCAAATTAGGCTCCAGTTCCAGATGTCAAAGAAGCGAGATACTTGTGAAATATGACAGGAGAGCATGAGCTCAATTAAAACTGGATCATGCAAACTAATTGGTATAGTAGTTGATTCTGCAGGGAGTTATGGTCATGTGTTTAGGTGTAAAATGTGATCTCTTTTTGATCTTTTTTTCTTAAACAGAGATCACAGCAGATGTGTATACTTATCTGATGGGAGAGGGGTTTTTGAATTATTTTTTGATTACCCAGAAATTCTTACAAATGGTAAATTTGACCTCATAGAGAACACTGTTAGGAACCAAAAAAATGTATTCAAATAGGCAACTGATTTTATTTTAAAATTTGTCCACCAAACTAAACTGTACAAATTTGTAATACATCACACCCTTACTTCAGTGACCTCAAAAATAACTGATACTATCCAATAGATGGATTCAAAAACTTGGCATCCATTTAAAATAAGGTTTAGAATCCCAATGTTGCCATAGTCATCTGCGGCTGGAAGCCAAGAGAGCGTAATTGGCCATGTTCTCTGGATGGGAGGGATTGTATTCTCTCTCTCTCTCTCCCTATCAATCACAAGACACTAGCCAGTCGTGGGTGTCTATGAGCTTGTGTATGTGGAAAAGTGTGAATAGCACTCGCCTCTGAATGTGTTACACTGCCCTGTGATGTAGCAAGAGTAGCAGTTCAAAAAAGATGTGGTTGGCTGACTTCACATGTCTTGGAAGAAGCATGTGATAGTCTTCATCCTCCCTGGTTGGTATCTGTCCTATGATAGGGGAGAGCTGGCTTGTGGGTGGGAATTGGCAGATGACCAAAAAAAAAAAAAGATAAAAGAAAATGAATTAGGATGAAGAAAGCTGACAATATCAAACCATTGTCTACAAGCTCCATGTCCCCAGACAGTTAAGTGTTCCATATATTATTATTATTATTATTATTATTATTATTATTATTATTATTGTTGTTGTTGTTGCTGTTGTATTATTATTATTATTATTATTATTATTATTATTATTATTATTATTATTAGTAGTAGTAGTAGTAGTAGTAGTAGTAGTAGTTATGTGAATGTTTGCATTGGTTTCCATAATATTGCTTTTTAATGCCACAGAATTTTCTCTGAAAAGCATTTTATCATATAAAGTGTTGAGTTTCTAACTACTGTGTATTTTTTTTCATCAACAGTAATGCTTATTATACTTTTTTGATTTTGTGTGTGTCAGTGATGATGTGAACAGAATCTCAGACTTGAACTAACATTGCACTCCTTTCTATCTAAATGCAACTAAAATCATTGCAGGCATTAATCTATCATTTTATAGCACATCTAAATTTAAGTCGAATAAATATTTTATAAAGTCATATTGATAATATTAAGTTAACACAGTGGTTGGAAATTAGCCGAGTCTCCTCAAAGAGCTGGTTACTTTACTTTTTTTAAGATGAGGCAGTTTTCTATACTGAACAATACACTTATAGAACATTTAGAACTCTTAATGGAAAACGTCTGGGTTACGCATGTAACCCTGTTCCCTGAGAAGGGAATGAGACGTTGTGTGAGCTTCACGCTGTGGGAAGTGCCTCCACGTGCAAATGGAATCTGAAGTCTGTGTAAAATCACGCCTATTTATAGGTCTGCCGTGGTCAGGTGACGTGGCAATTAAGCGCGTCGCGTGATATAACAATGGCACCTGTGAACCATGCCGTTAGCCTCTATTATCTGAAGCGAAGACGCAATTCACAGGCATGCCCCGGTATGACAAAGCTACGCAATATCTCGTTCCCTTCTCAGGGAACAGGGTTATATGCGTAACCCAGATGTTCCCTTTCTAAGGGAACTCAACATTGTGTGAGCTTCACGCTGTGGGAATGACTATACCCACTCCGTCATACTGAGGGTATGGCCTGTCACAGAGGCTCTATCAGTAGGGGTGTGGCTAGCTGAAATGGTGGCCATGCAGACCCTAATTGTAGAAGGAGCCAACCTTGCTGAGAAACGCTCCTGTAAAAACTCCAGGACTGTAGTCTTTGTGCAGTTCAGTGGGTCACAATGACGTTCCTAGCGTTTAACATGGTCTTGTAGCGTCTGGACTGGATCAAACTGGCCGGATGCTACACTAGGCCGCCCTCTCTAGATTAATCACCAACCTGGCACCAGCAAGTCTAAGAGTCTCCACCACTCCTAAGCGACTTCAAAGGTCTCTTGGACTGACACCCTCCCCTTCCCACAGACACCCCCTTTTGTGGAATGTCAGAATACACAAACTCACCTACACACACACACCCAGGACTCACACACACACATAACAGAACACTCCCTGAATGTAACCCATAATTAAACTATGCCGGAATAGTATATGATGTATTCTTGTATGCATGCATTGTTTGTCCTGTGTAATCGACCTAGTATGATTTTTAGTTAAGTTTAGAATAAGTTGAAATGCCTATAACCATGTGGAAGGATATACCATTCTTTTAATGTCTTCCTACTCTATCAAATTTGGTCTCTAATTAATCCTCTCTTGATGCCCTGATTGATGACACATAGTATTATGTTATGATGGGATGCATTATGTTATGCTTTTTACTATACTTTGTAATAAGACGGTATTAATCCGACTTCACCCCAGAGATGCAAATCAGGTTGTAAAGAGAGACAAAGGAAACCTTTTCCCTCCAAAAATTCACATTCAGGATTCATCAGTTGCCCAAAGAAAGTTGTGGATTGGCTTGTCCTTAAAAGACAGCGACTCTCTCTTTTTCTTCAAACCCAGCTACTTCCTTCTTCATTTCTGCACTCATCTACCTGGCAAAACACGCGTTCAAGTCAACTCCGTTCAAACTTCCCGCTAATGGCACGGAAGAAACCAACGAACTCCAGCTCACGAACGTGCCGAACCTCGCACGCATCTTTAACTCAACACCGAAACGGATGCAAGTATCGTTCTCAATCCATCTCTAGATGCGTTTTAAGCTTACGCTCCTATTTTAGGTGATTTGATTATTTGCTGGTTCTTAAGGTTAACTGTTTGTGTTGTTTGCCACTCTTTTATCTTCACCCCTTTCCTTTCTTTCCTTTCGTTTTCCTGTATATATGTATTATTTGCCTAGATCTAGTTGTATGTATTCGTAGTTTCATTCATTTATTAAAATCTATTATTATCACGCTTAATTGTCTCTGTTGCTGCTCATAAATAAGGTCACTTTAATGTTTTGCTTTTCGCTACATGCTTTGTTCTGTAGTAACAGAACTGGAGAATTATTCCTCTTGGCCAGAAGAATAATCTCCCCCCTTTTTAGAGTAATACGAAGATTACACTGTTGAGTTTGGTGGACAAACCGATCAGCCTCTTCGAATTTAATTCTAAAACTAGACTAAAGCTAATTCTACAAGCTGATCTAGACCATATATATATTCTTAATTAATTATAATCTGTTGTAGTTAATTATCTGTATATATATGTACATTCCCCTTTATGGTTGATTTATATTTATCTGAACTTATCTGATCATAACGCACTTTGATTAGATATATACATATACAGTATCTCACAAAAGTGAGTACCCCCCTCACATTTTTGTAAATATTTTATTATGTCTTTTCATGGGACAACACTGATGAAATGACACTTTGCTACAATGTAAAGTAGTGAGTGTACAGCTTGTATAACAGTGTAAATTTGCTGTCCCCTCAAAATAACTCAACACACAGCCATTAATGTCTAAACCACTGGCAACAAAAGTCAGTACACCCCTAAGTGAAAATGTCCAAATTGGGCCCAATTAGCCATTTTCCCTCCCCGGTTTAATGTGACTAGTTAGTGTTACAAGGTCTCAGGTCTGAATGGGGAGCAGGTGTGTTAAGTTTGGTGTTATTGCTCTCACACTCTCTCATACTAGTCACTGAATGTTCAGCATGTCACCTCATGGCAAAGAACTCTCTGAGGATCTGAAAAAAAGAATTGTTGCTCTACATAAAGATGGCCTAGGCTATAAGAAGATTGCCAACACCCTAAAACTGAGCTGCAGCACGGTTTCCAAGACCATACAGTGCTTTAACAGGACAGGTTCCACTCAGCACAGGCCTCGCCATGGTCGACCAAAGAAGTTGAGTGCACGTCCTCAGCATCATATCCAGAGGTTGGTTTTGCAGAATAGATGTACGAGTGCTTCCAGCATTGTGGTCCAATGTCCTGTGGTCTGATGAGACCAAGATAAACGTATTTGATTCAGATGGTGTCAAGCGTGTGTGGCGGCAACCAGGTGAGGAGTACAAAGACAAGTGTGTCTTGCCTACAGTCAAGCATGGTGGTGGGAGTGTCATGGTCTGGGGCTGCATGAGTGCTGCTGGCACTGGGGAGCTACAGTTCATTGAGGGAACCACGAATGCCAACATGTACTGTGACATACTGAAGCAGAGCATGATCCCTTCCCTTCGGAAACTGGGCTGCAGGGCAGTATTCCAACATGATAACGACCCCAAACACACCTCCAAGACTTGCTAAAGAAGCTGAGGGTAAAGGTGATGGACTGGCCAAGCATGTCTCCAGTCCTAAACCCTATTGAGCATCTGTGGGGCATCCTCAAGGTGGAGGAGCGCATGGTCTCTAACATCCACCAGCTCTGTGATGTCATCATGGAGGAGTGGAAGAGGACTCCAGTGGCAACCTGTGAAACTCTGGTGAACTCCATGACCAACAGGGTTAAGGCAGTGCTGGAAAATAATGGTGGCCACAAAAAATATTGACACTTTGGGCCCAATTTGGACATTTTCACTTAGGGGTGTACTCACTTTTGTTGCCAGCGGTTTAGACATTAATGGCTGTGTGTTGAGTTATTTTGAGGGGACAGCAAATTTACACTGTTATACAAGCTGTACACTCACTACTTTACATTGTAGCAAAGTGTCATTTCTTCAGTGTTGTCCCATGAAAAGATATAATAAAATATTTACAAAAATGTGAGGAGTGTACTCACTTTTGTAAGATACTGTATTTCACATTTGGGCTAATTCGTTACAGTCTCTACAACCTTGGTTGAGAGACTGGAACCTATGAGCTGGTGCCCCTCAGGGGCCAGACCACAGTTTCCATTGTTCTGGCTGAGGGTGATAAATCAACTCTCTGGCTTGAGACAGTAGATCCCTGTGAACGGGAATCTCCCAGGGAGTGCCGTCCAGCAGAGATATTATCTCCAATAACCATATACGAGCTGGCCAATAAGGCCAAACTGTAATACCGAATGAATGTGTGCAATGTAGACCACCCTGCTGCAGCACAGGCATCCTGTAAGGGTACCCCTTAGATAAAATCAAGGCAGGAAAGGGCAGCAGAGAGAGTTTGTAGATCTCCTACTCACTTGAGAGATGTCAGGGCCAGCAGAAGAGCTACATTTAGAGTCAGAAGCTTCTCTGAGGCTGACTCGAAGGGCTCAAATGTGGTGCCTGACAGACCTTCCAGGATCACAGAAAGGTCCCAGAAAGGAATGACTGGTCTGCAGATGGGCCTCAGCAGCCTGATACCATGCATAAACCTCAAAGTTAGAGGATGTTGCCCCACAGAGGATCCATCAATAGGGGCGTGATTGGCCGAAATGGTGGCCACGTACTGTAGACCCTAATACCCTAAGGACTGTAGCTATTGCGCAGTTTACTGGGTCTAATTGGTGTTCCTCAGACCCCGATAAAAAAAGTTGTCCCCAGTTTCTAGGTGTCTCCTTATCGCAAGACGGTAATGACAGTACCTCACGGGCTGAGGCACGGTCTTAGATGGCCCGCCAGCTCACGGTCTCTGGAGCGGCCCTCATCTAGAAAAAAAGGGGGAGTTTTCTGCAGTGTGAGGGAGTTTTAATTTCACTGGAGAGAAAGAGCTCATTCAGCCTGCTACAAGTGGCTTAATCTCCCTGGCCCAGTCTAAATTCAACTTTTCTACAGCTCTAGTGATCACTTCAAGCAGCTCTTTATATGATTGAGAGCTGCTCTCCGTTTTTGGTCACTGGGGCCTCCCTCTGCCTCCCTGGAGTCAGAGAGGGTGGGTTGACTCTCCATACCGGAAGGAGGAGTTGCGATGCGAGCTCCAAAACCCGGAAGCGGAGAGTCGGATCCGGAGGACAGAGCAAGAGATATAGCAGCGGTCATCTCCGGTTCAGAAAAGCGTTCACACAGACAACTGACATGTGGTCTTTCGCTGAAGATAATAAGGCTGACAGTGTGGTTCACAGGTGCCGTTTTTATATCACACTTAATTGCCACGTCACCTGACCATGGCAGGTCTATAAATAGCCGTGATTTTACACAGACTTCAGATACCAGTCGCGCGCGGAGGTGCTTCCCACAGCGTGAAGCTCACACAAAGTTGAATTCCCTTAGAAAGGGAACAGTGTGTTTTTCTCTGAGAAACGTTTCTAAGTAGAACCCATTTTTGGAAGTTAAAAACCATGAATTATCCAATAAAACATTAAAGAACCCTTGAAGAACCATTTTCACCAAGAGTATATCATTTAAAACATCAGCAATTAACCAAAACTGGTACTCAGAGATAGGAACAGCTTTTAAAACAAAGTTGCCAACAAAGCTTTTGACAGTTCATTGAGAGAATATGCAGTAATGATTTATTGGAAATGTCTTATGAAGCAGGTGCACCAACAGAGACACAAAGCACCCTTATTTTTCTAAAAATGCACTTAGAACTGCTGATGTCCTTTATAACTTAACAAGCATTCCCTTTGCACTGTACTGATACAAGGGCTCTCATTATTGTGAAAGGTACTAGGAGTAATAGATGGATCTGCCTTGAGTCTGTGAGTTCAGTCGTGTCTTCTCCGGTGGCTCCATAGCACTATAACGCCAGAAAATGGAAAATTGGTCATTTATGCTAAAATGGCCCATAATTGAGACACCACAACTGTCAAGGGTTTCCATTAAAGCCTTGGGACTCTACCATAAAGATATGCATGTGTGTGTACCTGTGAGTGTGTATGTGTGTCTAACAGCCACAGCACTGAATAGGCAAACAAATTGGTGTGAAACTCACACTAGTGACAGCTTTCTGTTGTCATGATGTGCCAATGCATCTTTGCAGCCATTCCCTGAGCTGACAGGCAGCCTCATCCTCTCTGCAGCCCTTAGAACACATTTGCAAACAAAACCAACTCCAGTAGCTTTTGTCCTGTTAACTCTCATGTTTCTATTACAAGAATTATGTTCAGGTTATTCTGACCTGAGAGTAACATGGTTATGTAGAATTCTTTAAAATTATAAATGGTTTTATAATTGTGAAGCAAAAAGGTAATTTTAGTTTCTGTCATATTTACTCAGTTATTTGTGCTTTCACCTGTACATACACACCAACAATCATTTTGTACATTGCTAATAATTTTTTTACATTGCTAATAACTGTGACAACAATACTCTGGCTATTCTAAAATAATACTTAAAGTTTTATTGCTATAAAATCAAAAGAGATTTAATCCAGTGTACAGTACTTCCACTGGTAAATGGTGAACAAAATTGGAATTTTCAGGCTCACAGGGTGTGCTAAAATGATATTCGAGGGAAATATTATATAAATAAATGACACTATTAATTAATTATCTGTTAATCATCCATGTCCACAGAAAGTTGAAGACAGAACCTAAAGTGAAGACCTAAACTGAAGACATTGCTAATCTCAAGTACTATAAAGTGATTAGCCACACTTACTTAAAGTGAGCTCATAGCACAGCAGATGGGTATTGTTTTTTTCTTTTTTTCTTTTTTTTTTTTTACAGGACAGAACACTGATTTACCAAAAAAAGGTTTTTGGCATTATTTTATTAATTCAACAAATCAAAACAGAGAATTAAAAGCTTGATTTAAAAAAAGACTAAGGTTCACATAAATTATAGTTCAATGACCTCGATTTAGTATCTTGTGGTGACATTAAATTGTGCTTTTAACTGTTAGTGCTCAATATAAAATCTCTTTAGTCCGCATTTTCTATCCTCTGATTTTTGTGCTTAAAGGCATGTTTATGTTCAAAGGTGGTGATCTACTGTAGATGCTATTGAAAAACCCTGTCTCTGACACCTCTCAATAAAAACATGGCAGCCTCAGAGGTGTGAACAACAAACCGATAATTTTAATACTGTGTAGGTGTGTTAGATCATGATAGGCAGTGGTGTCTCCTCGGCTACATAAACAGCCCAATGATGGAATATAAGGTGTCACAGCCCACGCTTCTGGGTTGTCCAGGACTTTGTTTACGTTAACACATGGGTTTTATTTTGGTTTATGTTCTGTCTCCACCCTTGTCATGTTATTATTTGGTTCCCTTATGTGTCATCATTGTTATAAACTGTTTCTGTTTCCCCTTTTGATTAGTTTGCATATTTAAACCCATGTGTGTCTTTGTTCTGGGTGAAGTATTGAGTTTCTGTGTGTTGCTACCAGTACCGTACCAAGCCTTTGTTCATTGTTCTTGTTTCATGGTTTTTTGATCTTGTTTTTGTCCTTGTGTTTTTGGATTCTGCCTTTGCCTAATTTTGCCCGTTATTTGATCGCCTGACCCACACCAGTTTTTGGACTTTGATTTTGCTATTCGATTTGGATTTGTCTGCCTGCCTGCCCTTTTATTAAATCCTTTAACTGCAATTGCATCCATCTGCACTCTGCATTATGTGACAGAACACTTTGCCTACACCATGGATGCAGCAGGAAGGCGAGAGGGGAGCTATGCTGGTATGACCATGCCAGCATTTGATTCTGTGCGATTTCCCCAGTGGCTCAACCTGGATATTCCGGCTCCCTTTGAGGGCTTTGAAAGCCCTCTGAAGGGTTTTTTTCTCCATTACCAGATATATTTTGGGAGGTTGCTTTACCCCAAGCCCAAAGAGAATCAGTGGCTGATATTCATGTTATCCTGGTTCACCGGCCGAGCCTGCCAGTAGGTGGAGCTTCTGTTTGCCACAGGAACCATCGGCCTTGGAAGCGTGGCAGAGCTCATGAGGGTAATCTATTGTAATGCAGACTATAGCTTCAATTCAGAAATTTTTTTCATGGGTTCGGCCTGACGGCCTGACGGCCGAACCCATGAAGCCGTTCACCACATACCATGAGAGGGAGCCAGAGGCCAACAGGGAAGTCTCCCTCTCCTGCCGAGCTCCAGCCAAAGGTCAACATGGCGACCCCATCTCCAGAGCTCCAGTTTGAGACCAATGAAGTGGTCTCTCCAGCCATATTCCTGCCAGAGGCCTACAAACGGCCTACCAAGTCCTGTTCACACCTGAGGCCCATGGAATGGCGTCCCATGCCATGCTCACGCCAAAGGCCAACGAGATGGCCTATCAAGTCCCGATCCTGCTGGAGGCTGATGGCATGGCCTCCCAAGTCCTGTTCACATCTGAGGCCGATGGAATGGCGTCCCATGCCATGCTCATGCCAAAGGCCGACAAGATGGCCTACCAAGTCCTGCTCCTGCTGGAAGCCTACGGCACGGCCTCCCAAGCTCTGCTCCAGTTAGAGGTTGACGGCACAGCCTACAAAGTTCTGTTCCTGCATGAGACTGACGAGGTGGTCTCCCAAGCCATGTTCCTGCCAGAGGCCGACGGAGTGGCCTCCCAAGCCATGCCCACGGCAGAGACTAATGCCACAACTTTCCCATGACATGCTCAAGCCAGAGGTTGACAAGACAGTCTACCAAGCTGTGTTCACGCCACAGGCTGATAAGATGGCCTCCCATGCCATTCTCCTGCCTGACGCCAATGACATGCTCAAGCCAGAGGTTGACAAGACAGTCTACCAAGCTGTGTTCATGCTAGAGGCCGATAAGATTGCCTCCCATGCCAGGGTCCCGCCTGAGGCCAACGACAAGGCCTCCCACAACCAATCCATGCCTAAGGCTGATGGCGCAGCCTCCCAAGACTTGTTCCCCCCTCACGACCTTGGCGAGCCTGCCCCAGCCAAATGTCTGCTCCTCTGGTCCTCAGAGAACCATCTACTATATGGACAGTGTCTAGGACTTTGTTAGGACATTAATACATGGGTTTTGTTTTGGTTTATGTTCTGTCTCCGCCCTTGTCATGTTCTTAGTTCTTTCCCTTATGTGTCATCATTGTTATAAGATGTTTCTGTTTCCCCCTTTGATTAGTTTGCATATTTAAACCCCAGTGTGTCTTTGTTCTGGTTGAAGTATTGAGTTTCTGCATGTTGCCACCAGTACAGTACCAAGCCTTTGTTCATTGTTCTTGTTTCTAGTTTTTTTTATCTTGATTTTGTTCCAACATCTAGGGAGATTAAAAATAGATTAAAAATATGCTATACTGATTAACACTGAATGCTATTTGAAGTGGTGCTTCAATGATGCAAAGGGGGCACAGGTAGTGCCTCTAGTTTAAAATCAGCTTTACTATCTTCACGTTAAACTGTCTACTATCACACTGATGGCAGCTTGGCAAGTACAGGCTCAGGCAAATTAATTAACCAAATCTTTTACAGAACTAGATCAATATGCCTAGGGTGACTATTGAAGATTATGACGGTGATTATCTCGTCATTGTCCAGCAACTCTGCTAATTAGGAATGAACCAAGCTGATACTTGGTATCCAATCCACTGGTCTATTTTATACCATACATGTGTATTATGTTGACTGATATGGCAAACACAGGCCACAAATGATCTTAAAACCTTTGTTTTTAAGATCAACTACTGCTACTGTAATTCCTCTTTTTTTGCAGTATAGTAAAATGCACAGCATTTTCTTTTCTTTACATGCTAAAAATGTAATCTTGATGGAATTTCAGTCTTAGTGGCTCAGGCACAAACAGGCTGAGTGAGCAGAAAAGAAGTTACAGTTTCTGTGGGTTAGGTAAAGAGTGTAACTGACATATATCTATTTGCCTATAACTTATATATATTTATATATAGCATATATCTAATTTTTATTGCATCGTGTAATGTCACCTACTTCTAATGTAGTCCTGCCCAATGACTCTCAGTTATTATAACAAAAAAAGTAAATAGAAAAGACAAAAAAAAAAGTATTTCATATCAGATAATGTGCAAAGATGCCTTCAAAATAATGAAATCAAATGTTTCTACATTCAAAAAAATATACTGTAAAAAGCCGTAAACAATAGTAAATGAATCAAAGTTAATATTTGGTGTGACAAAAAAATAACAATAAAAATATTAGTCTCCAGTACAATTTGTGCAGTTTTATAAGGAAATTAGCTGGGAAGATTTATTGAGCATCTTGCAGAACCAGCCACAGTTCTTCTGGAGACTTGGACTGTTGCACTTGCTTCTTAATTTGCAGCAAAACCGAGCAGCCTTCATCGTGTTTTTTGTCTGAAAAGTGGTCTCTTATGTAATATGCTGCTTTCCTTAATGACATACAAGCATTTTTCTGTAATATTTAATTTTGTGTAATCTAAAATGTTTTTGTACTGACTTGATAATGTAGAAGTCATAAAATAAAAAATCTATAACAAGTTTTACTTTTACAAATATACTTATACTCACATATATATATATATATATATATATATATATATATATATATATATATATATATATATATATATATATATATATATATATATGTGTGTGTGTGTGTGTGTGTGTGTGTGTGTATGTGTGTGTGTGTGTGTGTGTGTGTGTGTGTGTGTGTGTGTATATATATATATATATATATGTTACGAAACACACGGGAGGGCTGGATGCAAGTGCAGGGGAAAAAGTCACTTTATTAGGAATTTATTCAAAAGAAACGGAACACAAATGCACGGGAAGCAAACAGTCAAACAATAATCCAAAAAAGGAGCGAGGCAGTAATCCACACTAAAATTGCAAGGCAATAATCCACAAAGTGGCGTAGCATTAATTCCCAAAACAGCGAGGCGATAATCCACAGAATATTCATTCATTCATTCAGTTCAATACTCCGCGTTTTCGCGGAGAAAGAAAATGGTTTAAATAATAGAAACGAAACAAGGGCAAACACAACACACCTGAAACTCATAATGCAACGTAAAACAGAGAACCAATGAGCGAAGGGGGGCGGAGACATAACATGAGCCAAAAACAAAGAACCAATAAGCAAACAGGGGCAGAGACATGAGGTAAACCAAAAACAAAGAAGCACAAGGTTAAATAACCAAAGTGAAAGTCTATGAATGAGAAATTGCACTACAAAAGTCAACTGGCCTCAAGCAGGTGCCTTTAGTATACTTTACTAGTGGCTTTTAATGTAGTGTAGTTTAGTGAACTATTCATAAGTTCACAGGTTCTTAAATCTGGAGACTTCCTTACAGGAAAAAACATAAAGCAGTAGACATTTTACCACTGAATAAAATGAATGTAAAGAGCTTGCAAAATAACATCTAATTCTTCCAATTGCAGAATCAGGAAGTGCATCTAAAAGCAAATAGCTGATATTGTGCCAGTTGTGTATTTGACTTTTCACTATAGAAAAACTACAGGACTTTAAACAGGGTTTCGGTCGTACTCAGTGGATATGAGAGCTCTGTCTTATCAGCATCAGAATCTAGCTTCCTTTCTTTTCAGTGACAGATATTTACTGTTGCAGTCTCCCATAGTTCTTCCTTCCATACATATACACAATCTTCATCTGTCAATACTGTTAGTAGCAGAGGCTCTAGAGGGCAAACAATATCCACCAATGACATTCAGGTGTTGGCCTTGGGATATTGGGCCACCTAGAGAGATAGCCTGTGGTAAGAGCCTCTGCTACATGACTGAGAGCAGAAAACAAAGAGATTTGCTTTATTCTTCATCCTGTCCCTATGAATGAGAGACTTTATCAGACAGACTGATGTGGACAAATATCTGCAGTAAAATGTAGCAGTTGTCAGTCTCACGCATTAACACAGTGCATTTTTGGAAAAGGAAATGAGTTCATGTTGGTAAGGGGTGTTATTATATATACAGTATTTGTATCTGTTTGGCATTCCAAATATCTGTATCTGTATTCAGATTTGAACCAGAAGTAGCCATGGCCTATATTGTAAGTTATTTATTTATTTATTTATTAAATGTAAATCCTACCACTATGCCATAGAAATATTGGAATTTTTCATTTAAACACATTTTTCATTTAAACAAAGGTGTCGTTTCCAAATCAGGGAACTATTGTTTATGGTTGACAACAATAGCTGGGATTTTTTAGCATACTGTAGCCGGCCTTTCTTGGCTCAGTAGTGGTGTATGTCTTAGAGCTCTGGCATGGAAACCTTCTGCGTT
This sequence comes from Cranoglanis bouderius, assembly GCA_023630585.1. Classification (NCBI taxonomy): domain Eukaryota; kingdom Metazoa; phylum Chordata; class Actinopteri; order Siluriformes; family Cranoglanididae; genus Cranoglanis; species Cranoglanis bouderius. The sequence goes on from CM042570.1 coordinate 8,590,806, forward strand.
TAGTACGCACCTTACTGTGCTCACTGAAACCTCAGTGCCTGTTGCCACCAAGTCTTGCTGCAGGTCTTTTGCAGTCACTCGAGGGTTTTTCACAACCTGCCTTCTCAGAAATCTTGTTGCAGCCATTGATAGCTTCCTTTTTCTGCCCCGTCCAGGTAGTGTAACAACTGTTCCCTTAACTTTGAACTTGCGAACTATGCTTCCAACGGTGTCTCTAGAAACATTCAGTGCCTTCACTATCTTTTTTTTTATCCCGTTCCTTGTTTTTGAAGGGTGATGATCTCTTCTCTTAACTTTTTGGACCATTCTTTTGACCTAGTCACATTTCTAACATGCAGTCAAACATGACACTCAACAAACCCCTAGCCAGTTCAGGTATTTCATGTGCTCCAGCTCAAGCAAACCTGGTGCAATTATTGAAGCCCTTGATTAGTTGCATCAGGTGTGCTTGAGACAACTCCTCTTTTGCATATTTGTGCTGTTGTGAGGGATTCTATTCAGGGGGTTGACTAATTTTGAGACTGGAGAAGTCATTATAAGTTGCATTTTCAGTTGAATTTGGGGAAACCACTTGAAGCATTCATTATGTTGAACTATTTCAATTGCTTTTGCTTGATTTGTTCATTGCAAACAGCTCAAAGTCTGTACATTTTGACAATAAACCTGATTTGCAATGGGGGCTGGATAATTTTGAAAAAAAAAAAAAAAGCTATTCATATCTTTGTTTAGAAGATATATTTGTTTAGAACACATTCTGTTCAATCCCAATAATGTATTCATATTCAGTTAAATCCCTATTACAGGTGTGATAGATAGATAGATAGATAGATAGATAGATAGATAGATAGATAGATAGATAGATAGATAGATAGATAGATACCACATTAATCCCAGATAGAAATTCACAGATTACAGCAGTAAGCAAAAATTAGACTGTGCAATCAAGAAATATACAAGAAGTAATAACAATAAACATATTCAGTAAAAGGTTACTCAGGAAAGGTCATAGGTGAAAAAAGCCTCTTTCACTAACTAACTGAACTCACCACCAACTGAATCCTATTATTATTACAAAGCCACATCTACAGCCATAAAGGTCAACTTCTGCAATCTCTCTCTAGCCATGTGCTTTTCTTTGTGCCATCAGTGTAATGCCCTCCTCAGAACCATGTTCACCCCACTGGGCAGCCCTGAACATGGCTGACAGTTCCTATAGATCTATATAATATCCTGATAATGGAAACATTTCATCTTGATGTGCTTTTAGATTTTCAAAACTTCATACAAAATGGGAATTCTGTTTTCACAGAGAGAGTAGGGCGTGCACTGGGGAGTAATTGATAACAGCTTCAACACATTTGGTAGTTAGTGTGTGTGTGTGTGTGTGTGTGTGTGTGTGTGTGTGTGTGTGTGTGTATGCGCACATATTGCTGAGCTGTATATATTGCATTGAAGTGCATTATTGTTATTTTGTCCGTGCCTGAAGGCATCTTGCTGACAAAGGAGTGGCTGTAATGTGCAGATTGCGCAACCTTTAACACGTCAGCATTGAGATCACAGTCACAGCCATGCCACCATGTGTATGAGGGATCAGGCTAAACAAGAACGACACTATTGAGGAAGAGAAAAAGATAGCAAAAAACAATTAAGCTCTTTTGCACTCACACCAGACAATAATCTACATCCCACGTACCCACACAAAGAATAAAAATTATAGAAAAATGTGACATACTGTATACACACATAAACTCAAACACACTTGCGCTCATTCCCTCACACATATGAAAGCTCTCACAGGAATTAAATGCCCAATAGACTGCAGCCTGGTTTAATAAGATGCTTATAAGCATGTGAATCACAATGTGAAAAATTATGTGTTTATTTGTCTCTGGTTGCAGGTCTGAAGCGTTTGGTTTTAATTAAACACATTTCTGCCTCTCTGTGCAAAGCTCTGGGTGGAATGCAGTCTCTTTGCTGAACAAGCAGAATCATGCGGGGAACGTGTCCCGATATTTCTTTATAGCTCAGTGCAAATCAAACTCTCTATTATTAAGCATAACTGCATTTATTAATAGGGTAATATCCCATTGAATTTTTTCATTATGCCCCCCACAATCAGAAATGAAGCAATGTGCACAAGCTAGATGTGCTGCATTGTAAGTTAATGAATTTCTGTTCCCAAAAAATACATATTGGGACAATAATAATCTGACTTAAGGCTAAATTCAGAAGCAAAGATTAATTCTTAATCTTTAATTAGAGTTTAATCAGAGCTATTAAATCTGTAACAGACTGACATTTTTCATGTTTCTTATGGCAGAGGGCTTAAATTTTCAGCTATTGACGTGCATTTCACAGACCAGTGCTAAAAAGCAGACTAGAAGTATGTTTTGTTTGAAAAGCATGCAACATACTAGATGTCTGCAAGCAACGTTCTAATCTACTTTCTCTAGTTTTGCACCAATTAAATATCAAATTTATATATGTGTCATGTAACGGAGGCAAAGTCGGATGCAAGTGCAGATTAAAGTTTAATAAAAATGAAAACAAAACACAAAACAGAAACTCTAGAACACCAAGGCTAGGAAACAAACATGGAACAAAGACATAAACGTGGCAACAGAAGTCAATGGCAAAATAAGACAAATGAAAGACAATGAGTGTGGTGCAAAACGTGAATTTTATACAAGTGCCCATTAACCCCAAACATGAATCAGGTGTAGACAGTCATGTGACATGGTCAGGTGAGGTGCAGTGGCTGATGGGAATTGTATTCTCTAGTCCTTTACCGGTATTTACATGACAATATGAATATATAAAATATATTGTGTTTCACACAATAAACTCTTGTACCTACATACCTATTTTTATTTCATTGTGCTGCTGAGTAATTCATAGTAGTTACTGAATAATATGCTTTAACTTAGAGTCAGATTCTTAAGTATTTGGACAGTGACACAATTTTCATAATTTTGCCTCTGTACATTACCACAATGGATTTGAAATGAAGCAACCAAGTTGTGATTGAATTGTAGATTTTCAGCTTTAATTCAAGGGGTTTAACAAAAATATTGCATAAACTGTTTAGGAATTACTGCCATTTTTTATGGAGTCCCTCCATTTTCACAGGCTCAAACATAATTAGACAATTGACTGATAAGCAGTTTCATTATTCATTATTATTTCATGACAAATTAAGTAGATAAAAGGTCTAGAGTTGATTCCAAGCATTGAATTTGCATTTGGTAGCTGTTCATGGGAACTCTCAATATGCGGTCCAAAGAGGTCTCGATGCAAGTGAAGGAGGCCATCATTAGGCTGAAAAAACAAAACAGACCAATCAGCGAGATAGCAGAAACATTAGGAGTGGCCAAATCAAAAATTTGGTTCTTAAAAAGAAGGAATGCACTGGCGAGCTCAGCAACACCAAAAGGCCTGGAAGGCCACGGAAGACAACTAAAGTGGATGATCACAGAATTCTTTCCTTGTTGAAGAAAAACCCCTTCACAACATCTAGCCAAGTGAAGAACACTCTGGAGGAGGTAGATGTATCACTATCAAGTCTACATCTCAAACTCTACATGAATGTAAATACAGACGGTTTACCTCAAGATGCAAACCACTGGTAACACTCAAGAACCGAAAGGCCTGATTAGACTTTGCTAATAAACCTCTATAACAAAGCCTGACCAGTTCTGATGCAAGATTAACTTGTGCCAGAATGCAGGCGGTTAGGAGTGTTATGGCATGTCGTATAGCTGCCAGTGGAACTGGGTCACTGCTGTTTATTGATAATGTGACTGCTAATGGATTCAGTCAAATGCTGCAAAACTGATAGGACGGCACTTCACAGTACAGATGGATAGTGACCCAAAATGTACTGTGAAAGCAACCCAAAAGCTTCTTAAGGCAAAGAAATTAAATGTTCTTAAATGCCCAATGACCTCAACCCAACTGAGCATGCTTTTCACTTACTGAAGACAAAACTGAAGACAGAAGGCTCACAAACAAGCAGAGACTGAAGACAGCTGCAGTAAAGGCCTGGCAGAGCATCTCAAGGGAGGAAACTCAGCATTTGGTGATGTCCATGGGTTCCAGACTTCAGGCAGTTTGTCCAACTACTTTTGAGCCTGTGAAAATGAAGCGTAAAAATGGCTGTAATTCCTAAATGGTTAATGTAATATTTTTGTTAAACCCCTTGAATTAAAGCTGAAAATCAACACTTCAGTCAAATCTTGATTGCTTAATTTCTAATCCATTTGCCAACAAAATTACAAAAATTGTGTTACTGTCCAAATACTTATGGACCTGACTAAATAAAAAATAATAAGCTGGAAGTTCAAGGCTTTAACACACTTTTTTTATGTGGTGGCAGTGGTCAGATGAATGCAAGATAGACATCAATCTTGCTACTTAGAGGGCCTTTAATTGGCTTTAATTAAACTAAAATATATCCCCACCTTCAGCTCTTCAACCACAAGTACACCAGATGTGTCCCATCAAAAATTAATTTCAATATCTTTTTTTAAATGGGTATGGGGGTTGAAGAGTAGTAAGAGACCCCAAAATGCCAACAGATTACTTTCCCTCCTTGCTCATTCTATTGCTCTATTCCATTTGGCTAATGCCACTCTATGTGCTGGAGCACAGAGGACAAGGCAATTACACCCACCATTATGTGTCAGTGCTTTTGATCTCCTGAGGGATGGTGGGAGCAAAATGGAGGTGGAGTATGAGACTGATGAAGGCTTACCTGCTCCTCATCCCTTCGTTCCACCCAGACAGGGATTTATGGCTCAAAGAATCACGTTCTGGAAAAGATGCATTGATAGCTTAATCCTGCCTGCCTTTTATATGGGGGTCACATTAAGGTCTATGTAGATAGGGGATGAAAGTGTAGGAATGGAGGGATGAGGGAAAAAGGGATAAGGAGGATCACAATGTGACATTGTGATAAGTGCCTCACTCAGCTGTCACTGTGAGGAACATGGCATGGACAGGGGACAGGGGTATCAGACATGACTTCCAGACATGGATCTTTAGTGGCTGAACCAAGTGATAACTTCAAAAAGACAATACAATACAAGTATAATACGTACAAAGTAAAAGTTTTGAAACAAAGTTTTTCAAGGTTTTCAGATAAAGATTACATAGCTGGTTTAATGGGGAAAAACATGACATCCATGAAATTACTGAATATTTTAAAAATGCAAGCTTAAAATAAAAATACTAATATGAGCACAATTACTATGCTGGAGTCAAATTACTTCAAGCTTCATCCTGAATTTTTGTGTGAGTGTGTGAGAGCACTATTCTTCAGCTGCCTACCTCCTGTTGGCCTCCCCATGAAACTTCTCATGCAGCACATTTAAATTTAAATTAGAAAGTCATTTAAAGGTTCATTTTTAATCATGCATTATTCAAAACTAAATCATTTCCAAACACTGCCAAATGCTACCCTTTAGGAGAGCTTTCCAGACCATCATTATCTCTAAAATAACATCAATATTGGTTTTTCTCAATTCTGTCCTTTATCTTGAGACAGTTCTATAGAGGATAGTTGGAAAATGACTATTTCAAGCAAATTATATATGTGTACATCACTTTTCAGTAACACGCATAATGCAGCATCATAATGTTGTTTAACTAGTCTATATAATAATATTTTACTTTAGCTCTTACTAAATGAATGAATGAATGAATGAGGCTCACACCATTATCTCGATCTGAAACAAATGAGGCAAAGCAATTGAAAATGAATCTCACATTGTTTCAGTTAAATCCAGTTAACTGGAAACAACTATTCACACTATTGCTTTAATTTATTGTAAATTCACAATATAGGTGGTATAAAGGATACACTGAGACAAGAGGACCCAAGCGCAGAACACAGACACAGGTGTGCAGGGTTAATGGGTTTTATTTAAGGATTGAGGGAGCTGGGGAAGTGTGGGTAAGTTGAGTGGAGTCCTGTGGTGGAGGTCGGGATTCGAAATGGGGTCCGGAGCGTGAAGGTCAGGTGCTTAGCAGGTGCGCAATGGGGAAGGGAGAGCGGGGCTGAGCGGGAGCGGGCTTGAGTGTTGTTGAGGCCGGGACTTGCACTCGGGTTGGCGGCGTGGAAGCCGGGTGCCAGATTGGAGAGCCACGGGGAAGGGGAGGCAGAGCTGTGCGTGAGCAGGGTACCTGGAATACGAAGAAGAGACAGGAGACCAACACAGTGAGCACGGGGAGAGCACGAAGTCATGCTGTTGTAGCGCATGCAGAATGAGTCCTGGCATTGTCTTGCTGAAATAGCTATGGACTTCCTGGGAAAAGACGTTGCCTTGATGGCACATATGTCTCTCTAAAATCCCAATATATGTCTCAGCGTCAATGGTACCTTCACAATATGCAAGTCACTCATGCCGTGGGCACTGATGCACCCCCATACCATCACAGATGCTGGCTTTTGCACCTTTCGCTTATAACAGTTTGGTTGGTCTTTTTCATCTTTGGCACAGAGAACTCAACATCAGTTATTCCCGAAAACAAGCTGAAACGTGGACTCATCTGAGCACATGCTTCCACTGCCTTTCAGTCCATCTGAGATGAGCTCGGGCTCAGAGAACTCGACAACATTTCTGCATATAGTTGATGTGTGGCTTCCTCCTCACATAATAGAGTTTCAGGTTGCATTTCTGGATGCAGTGGTGGACTGTGTTAAGTGACAACAGTTTTCCAAAGTACTCCCGAGCCCATGTGGTTATATTTATCATAGTAGCAGGCAATCAGGCAATTCCGCATGAGGGCTCGAAGGTCACCCACATTCAACAGTGGTTTTCGGCCTTGCCCTTTACGCACTGAGATTTCTCTGGATTCCCTGAATCTTTTCACAATATTATGCACTGTAGATGGTGAAAGACCTACATTCTTTGCAGTCTTGTGTTGAGCAGTGTTCTTTTTGAACTAAGACTGACAATTCTCTCACGAAGTTTGGCACAAAGTGGTGAGCCACGACCCATCCTTGCTTGCAAAGACTGAGCTTTTGGTGGATGATCCTTTTTTGCCCAATCTTGATACCCTCCCCTGTTACCAATCAACCTGATCCTCCAAAATGGTGTTACTTGAATATTCTATAAACTTTTCAGTCTTATTTTGCCTCTGTCCCAACTTTTTTTGAGTGTGCTGAAGGCATCAAATTCTAAATTTGTTTATATTTACAAAATACAATTAAGTTGGTCAGTGTTTGTTAATTAAAGTTTCAAGAGACTGGACAAATCACAGATTTTTGTTTTTATTGCATTTTAGAAAAAATCACAACTTTTATGAAAATGGGGTTAGTAACAGAAACATTAAAGACAAAAATGTGTGGAGGAAAATACATGTTATAAAGCCAACCATCTAAACTCCAAAATGGCAGCTATGAAATTCTAGCCAATATGATGTCCAAAGACAACCTTTAGCACACTGCTCCTCTAAGGCAGCATTCTTCACAGAGTTACTAACATGCTCAGATCACAGCATGATCACTGTGGTCAGAACAAATCTCAGGTAAGAGGACCTGGATATTTTGTTAGGGCCCAAATGGGCCGTGGTTGGATCTTCCAGCAGGACAGTGATCCAAAACATTCCAAAACATACATCAAAATCAACACAAAAATGGTTTACTGACCACAAAATCAAGGTCCTGCCATGGCCATCCCAGTCCCCTGGTTTGAAACCCATAGAAAACCTGTGGGGTGAATTGAAGAGGAGAGTCCACCAGCGTGGACCATTTGAAGGATCCGGAGAGATTCTGTATGGAAAGATGGTCTCAGATCCCTTGCCATGTATTCTCCAACCCCATCAGACATTATAAGAGAAGACTCAGTATTACAAAGTATTTACTAAAAGGGTGCCAATAATTGTTGCACACCTATATTTAACAAAGATTTTTTGGGGGATAAACCTGTGTTTTGTTTACAATTGTTTGACATCCATGAGAGCAGATTATTTTTGTGAATGTTTTTAACAAAAGATCAGAAAGTTAAAGAAAAAAGACAATTTTCACAGCCTTCTTTGCTCATATTTACCAAGGGCGCCAATATTAGTGGCTCTGTATTTTTAACTCAAGCAAGTGTGCTCTACAAAGTAACACAGTCCACTGAAAGCTAAGCTGCAATTTTTCTTTTTCTTTTCTTTTCCTATAGTTCTGTTTTAACTACTTTCCATTAACAGTGGTTTAATACAGTTATTATTTTATTCTTTAAAATAGGAAAACCTTAACAAAATTTTAAATAAATAAAAAATTTAAAATAAATTGTACCAGCATGTTGACATAAATGTTGGCTAGCTAGAGTTTAGCCCTGATTATAGGTGTTATTGTTAGCTATACTTCATCACACATGTATAAAAACTATGTCATTGTTAATTTACTTTTATTTAGTTATTTAGTTAGGCTTGTTTATTTTGATATATTGTTACTGGTGTTCTCATAATTTTCTATATTAATTATAGCAAGCTAATATTATTTAATACTGTGTAATTATCTATTAGGTTGAGGATTTCACACACTGAAATCTATTCATATGCAAATGTTCATTTTCCTTATCACAATATGCCAAATGTTAGCAGGCATTAATAGATTCACATCCAGACAACACTGCATCATCATGTCCCTGTGTAAGTACTTTATCACTTGATTTCCTGGCTTTTGCCATGATAAATTCATATTTATGATGGATTTCTTATTTTTTTTCCATTGTAAGTCTTAACACGTCTATAGTCTTAAAGTCAGACAGAGAAATATTACTGTTTGGGGTTTCATTCAGAGAGGCAGTTCAGATGTGAGCAGATTACTGGTGATGTGTGTGACTGGTTGAGAAACTGGTCTTACATCATCATTGGAAGGCAAGCAATAACTTCACAAATCACTTCTTTTTTCAGGACCATCGCTGAGTAGTTATTATTCAGGTTACAGTGACACTGACATGGTAGTGGATTAATGGATGAGCAGTGCACCTATAGCTATAGCACCTACAGATGGATGAGTCTAACTGTACAACTACAAGGTGGCCAGTAAAATATACAGTGTTTAAAAACCCCAACAAATGTCACACACAACCATGTTACTGCCATATTAGGGTCACTGCTGTGCTGAGAATGATCCTATAATATCTGACTACAAAACAGCCTATATCTCACATATATGACTATAAAACAACCAAACTTCTCTGATGTATACCTCTCTCTTTCTTAGTCTCTGACTTAGCTACATAGTATATACACAATATGGCCAAAAGATTGTGGACTCCGGACAATTACAATCATATGTGCTTGTTGAACATCCAAATCAAGATTTAGTCAGCCTTAGATGTTACAATAACCTCCATTCTTCTGGGAAAGCTTAGATTCTAGAGCGTGGCTGTGGGGATTTGCCCATTCAGCCACAAAAGCATTAGTGAGGTCAGGCACTTCGGGTGAAGTGCGAGAGGGCCTGGGGCATGTTGGCGTTCCAATTCATCCCAAAGTTGTTCAGTGGGGTTGAGGTCAGGGCTCTGTGCAGGCCACTCAAGTTCTTCCACTGGAACAGGTTTGGGCCCCTTAGTTCCAGTAAAGGGAAATTTTGCAAGCTCTCTATGCGTCTGTGGGGGTTCCCTCCCACCTCCCAAAAATATGTAGGTAGGTGAATTGGGTTCTCTAAATTGCCCATAGGTGTGAATGAGTGTGTGAATGTGTGTGCATGGTGCTCTGTGATAGATTGGCATCACATCCAGGTTGTATTCCTGCCTCATGCACAGTGTTCCTTGGATAGGCTCCAGATCCACTGCAAACCAGACCAGGATAAAGCAATAACTGAAGATGACTGAATGACTAAATGAATGAATGATTGAATGAAGACTCAGTTCTTTATCTTTGTGCTGACCTTTCACTGACATAATAATTACAGTAGCTAATTAATGGCTATACTTAACCCTAACCACAGTAAGCATTTGTTTTCCAAGTAGCACTAAATCATTGCATATGATTTTGCATAAGATGATTACCATAGTCCTGCATCTACATCAACTAATCATAAATAAATAAATAAATAGATAAATAAATAAATAAATAAATAGACAAACAGTGAACAAAAACTACTGCAGTACCACTCTGTAAGTTTACTGAGCTTGCATGGTCAATTACTCTAAAAATATACATAGAATATTCAAACAGACAAAATCTGTGTAGGTGCTGAAAGCAGGTTAATTTAGTTACAACTGAATGCTCCATGTTGATAGTAATGCTGATGCTGCCCAAACCAAACCCCCTCCTAACAAACCCCTCTAGGGAGAGCTGAGGCAGAAATTCATGTACTGTAAATATGAAAAGACAAACACCTCCTCATCCTGTCACTCATGCATTTGCAACAGCTGACATTTGCCTGACATTTCAGGCCTGGGACAAACTAAACAAAATACTTGCCACACGTCATGTTAAATGGTGGAAAAGAAAGTGGTGTGTCAGTGTGGAATGGTGATTCTTCCTCATATGTCTGTCTTATTGGGTTCAGAATATAAACAGTGAACACCTGGAAATGTCAGTGCTCACCCAGGTGGAAAATATTTAACTGGGGAGACAAGAGTTAGCCTTCATTGACTGACCATAATGCTTTATAGTGGATAAGCTCTCCCAAAGACTACCTCATCTTTGTTATGTATTAGAAATGCAAGGAACCTTCAATGCTGTAGAAGCAGTCATAGAATATAGAAAAAGTAGGAGTGAGAATATGTGAAAAATGTCTTAGGTTTCACAGCAAGGGATAAAAACTTTACACATGGTGTTTGGCACATGCACAACTTGTGTATGTGTTCATGAATCTCAGGAGGTCCCTTTAGAATAGCCCTTTATTTATGTAGTCCTTACTCCACAGTGGTGTAGGTCACACTAGCCCCAACAATCCTGCTAATATGGTGTGAAACTAAATCCCTTAATGAATCCAGCTAACTGCATCTTCTTTCACCATTAAACCAATTATGGTATTACAGGCCAGGGGGACCGTGACCGGGTGATGCAAGAGACTGAGCTACACATCGAAGTTCTGCAATATGATCCTGTTTTCACACAGGACACACACACACACACACACACACCCTGATGTGGAACATTTTTGTCTAATTTGTATACTGTCAAAATAGCCACTAATTGTCCTGTTGCTAGGTCACTCTGGTGGTCTAGTTCTTTATTTCAGCTGACCAAACAGAAGATTGAATTATTTAAATTATATTTCATACAGGTTTATGTAAAAAAAAAAAAGAAGAAGAAGAAAAAAAAAAAAAAGAAAAATTGTATTTTTTACAACACACCTGTATCCTACCCTAAAGCTTTCCTTGATTCTACAAAGGTTTCAGTATGCAGTTCCTAACTGTTAGTTTACACACTCACATAAATGAATAACTTCTCTATGACATGCCAGCCCTTTTATTTATTCTTGCATACTCATTGAAGGCCATGAGACAACAAACTCCTCAAATGAATAAATGCCTTCATAAAACAGAGAGGCAGAAAGCAGAAATGTTGGGATTGGTTTCAAGTGGTATAAGTCATTACCTGTACCGTAAGTTAGCACTTCTGTGGTCCGTTCTGTATTTTGCTTTCCTAACAGCCTTAAGAATCTTGGCTGTTCATAGGATTAGACCACCTGTGTTTTTAGATGTCAGGGTATTGTGGATTATTAGTCATGCTAAATTATTTTCTCTTGACCTTGACATGTTTACCACTGAGTCCCTTTGCAACTTTCCATCCATGTTGTATAACTGCAACATTAACAGTAACTGAACCCTTTCATTTCTTAACCCTTTAATTTCATGCTGTTTATGGTGTAGTTTATAGAATTTGTATGGCATTAAAAATTGAAAAATAAAAATAAAAACAGTCTTGAGTCTAGACTTGTATTCTGAGCATTGGTAGGAAGGTTTAGGAGCCAATAAGGAAAATTATTTACTGTACCACCTACTCTGAGCTTCACTGTCATTGGCATTGACAATGCATCTGTATTTAGAAACTGTAGAAGGCACAGTGGATTATAAGATTCTGGGAGATTACTTGCATACTAGGGTGGGCTAAGTAGTTTAGAGCTTTGTATGTAAAAAGCAAAAGTTTGAACTATATATAAAATCTAACCAGTAATGTGTTTCTACTAAACTTTCTACTTCATGGTATACTGATGCATAACTAGTGAACTATTTTTCTGTGTATCTGTCTTATCTTCCCTCTGCCTCTTTTTATTGCTCTCTCACCCTCTGATAATGTGATTGGATTGAGGGCTGTGGAGTAATGGGGTTCATGCACATGCTCACAGATACAGAGCATAGTGGCACTGAAGCCATAAAAAGGATTCCTGGGCCCAAAGGGCACACCAAGGAGAAGTGTGCTGCTTGGCAGAGCTAATAAGACTCGAGCTAGTTCCAGCCCTCTGAAAGGCTCATTTAACCCCAGTTCTCCCTCTGGAGAATGGCAATTTGATTTGCTCAATTGGTAGTGTGTGAGAGGAGGCCTTTAATGAAATTTGCAGGCGGGCATTAGAGAATATGAGGATGTGGGGGTGGGGTAGGGTGACAGAGATGGGGGTCAGAAACTGTTATTTTCAGACAGATCTTCAGAAAGAATAGTGGTCTTTCAGGGGTGGAGGACCTCTGATGGTGCGCTAACAAAAAGCAGCTACCACTGGCTTTATCTCAGTGTACATAATCTTTTGCAAGGCTTTAATTGCATTCCCCAAACCAGTGACAAATCTTCTTCAGCATCCACATTAAAAACTAATAGACTCAAAGACATGGAACAGATGTTTACATACACGTCTACATACACATTTACATACACCAAAGCTAAAGACATTCAACTCCACACATTTCATCTTACAATACATTTAATGTGTAAAGTCAATTAGGCAATCTAATTTATTTACATAAGGTAATTTCAAAATAATAGCTAGGAGACAGATTTGTTTCAGCTTTTATTTACTACATTAGATTTTTAGTGGGTCAAAAGGGTACATACATTTTGTTAGTATTTGGTATGTCTTTTTACTGACCGAATTTCCATAAAAGTTGGGATTTTTTCTAAAATGCAATAAAAACAAAAATCGGTGATTTGTCAAGTCTCTTGAAACTTTAATTAACTGGCAAAAGTACAAAGAAAAGATATTCAATGTTTTCACTGACCAACTTAATTGTATTTTGTAAATATAAACAAATTTAGAATTTGAGGTCTTCAACACACTCAAAAAATGTTGGGACAGAGGCATGTTTACCACTGTGTTATATCACCCCTCCTTTTAATTACACTTTTTAATCGTTTGGGAACTGAGGATATTAATTGTTGCAGTTTTGCAAGTGGAATTTTTGCCCATTCTTGCTTGACAAGACCTCAGCTGCTCAACAGTCCTTGATCGCCATTGTCTGATTCTGGCTAATGGTGCGGCGGTAGTAAATTGCGCGCTGTACGTCGTATATGACCATGCATTGGAGCTGCTCCCTTATTATACTACTACTCAGTCTTGCGCTCATCTTTAGCGTGCAAATCATGGAAACTAAACTCCTAACTTCGCAACTCAGGGCCCTGAACTTCCACTCGCGTTTAGATCCTGCAACATACTGGCTTTGTGGTGAGCTCGGAATCCACTGTCGCCCGCGTTACATTCATCGTTCAGCCAGGAAAATCCCTGTCGTCTGCCGCTTGTCTCCCACTACTATTCCTATCATTTGGATGAACAGACTGCTCTATGCTCGTTCTTCATCCCAGCGACGTCTAAACTCTCCCAGGAACTTGATCAATATTACTCCAGATAAACACTGCAATGCGGAATGTCCTGATGTCCCCTATCAAAACTATGCCTTGTTAAACTGTCGTTCCTTGATGGACAAAGCATCATTTCTCAATGAACTAATTATGGATAAATGTCTTGACATGTTTTTCCTGACTGAAACCTGGCAAATATCACATGACTACCTACAACTAAACCTCCTTACTCCCAGCGGATATAAATATATATCCCAACCTCATCCTCATGGTAGAGGGGGTGACCTTGCTGTAGTGTATAGGGAAAATGTAAGAGTTGTGGTGATTGAGCTTCATCCTGTTACTTCTTTTGAATACCTAACCCTTAAGATTGTTAGTCATACATCTCTTGCTGTGATACTAATTTATCGTCCTCCAAAACCCACCTTGAAATGTAATTTTTTTACTGAACTTAGTGAAATACTTACTCTAGCCTCTGCTGCTTTGACTCATGTTCTCTTGGTTGGTGATTTTAATATTCATGTTGATACAGATTGTGCTGATGCCAATGAACTCCTGTCTGTTTTTGATTGCTTTAACCTTACACAACATGTGAACTATCCTACCCACAAACATGGTCATACACTTGATTTAATCTGCACTTCTAACCTCAATAATGTCTGTACATCTGACTCATGGTTAGCTATATCTGACAATAAATTGACTGAGTTTAGCATCAGCATACCACTGTACGAATCGTATAAGAAAACCAAGATATTGTATCGTAACCTTAATGCTGTTGACCCTGTTTCTTTCTCTTCTTATGTTTGTGCATCTACTCTAACTGATTCACTGAACCTCACCTGTCCTTCTAAGATCCTCTCACAGTATAATTCTACTATCTCGGGTGCTCTTGAAGACCAAGCCCTTATCAGAACTAGACTGGTACCATCCACTCACTCCTCCCCATGGTTCACCCCAGATCTTCGTGCCATGAAATCCAAATGTCGTCGCATAGAACGACTATACAGAAAAACAGGCCTCACAGTGCACTCATTAGCCCTATCTGAACATCAACTGAACTATAAAACAGCCATAAATACCACACGCTCTTCATATCTGTCTTCTATCATCAGAAATGCAAGTTGCCGACCCAAAGCTCTTTTTTCTAGTTAACAAGCTAATTCACCCACCTGCAAATAATGTTACTGCATCAGATGAGCTCTGTTGCTCGTTCCTACACTTTTTCCATGAAAAAATCAACAATATCTGCCACTCTTTTTCTGAATATGACTCTAAAATTGATAGTTTTTGGCCTGAGCATTCTATCAACCCTCTCTCCTGCTTTACTCCTACCATTCCATCTTACATCAGTAATCTAATACAAAAATCAAACTCTGCATCCTGCCAACTAGACCCTGCTCCAACACCCCTACTTAAAAGATGTGGCTCTGCCATATCTGCTCCTATTACACATCTGATTAATGCTTCTTTTACTTCTGCTACTGTCCCTGATAACCTTAAAATTGCTGCTGTAACTCCAGTGCTCAAGAAACATAACCTGGACTCGTCCGTTCTACTAAATTATCGCCCAATTTCAAACCTGCCTTTTGTATCAAAACTACTGGAAAAAGTTGTAACCTCCCAGTTACAATCTCACTTAGCAGAAAATAACCTTTATAACCCTTTTCAGTCCGGTTTTCGAAAGTTTCATAGCACAAAAACAGCGGGTTGTAAATGACATCCTCCTCTCTGTTGACTCTGGTGGTCTTAGTATTCTAATACTGCTTGACCTGAGTGCTGCGTTTGACACCATCTGCCATAAAGCACTCCTCTCCCGTCTCACAGACATAGGTATCACTGGCGATGCTCGAGCTTGGTTTCTATCATATCTCACAGATCGTAGATATTTTGTTTCTATTAAAGACTTCAAATCCCCCACTCGCTCCCTTATCCTTGGCGTTCCCCAGGGCTCCGTTCTTGGTCCTCTCCTTTTCATAATTTATATGCTTCCCCTTGGCCACATTATTCATCGTCACAATCTCCAATACCACTGCTATACAGACGACACACAGATCTATGCAACCGCCCGGTCTGACATATCCATCTCAGTCTGTGCACTAACAGCCTGTATTCATGAAATAAAACAGTGGCTAAATACTAATTTTCTTAAACTCAATGCTCAAAAAACTGAAATAAAGATTTTTGGCTCACAAGCTCACAGAAAAAATGTTGAAATAAGCCTGGATATTGATGGCTTCCTCACAAAACCCTCTGAAAAAAAAAAATCTTGGTATTACACTTGACCCATCATTGACTTTTGAAGCACACATCAAATCTGTCAGCAAAACTGCCTTTTTTCACCTCATACAAATTGCCAGACTGCATCCTATTCTTAGCATGAAGGATGCTGAGTCACTGGTTCATGCATTCATAACATCACAGTTTGATTACTGCAATTGTCTGTTTTTTGGCATTCCATCTAAACTGATTACCAAATTACAATACATTCAAAACTCTGCAGCACACATTATTACTCATAAAAAACTCTTTGAACATATTACTCCCACTTTAGCTGGTTTGCACTGGTTGCCTGTCTCCTGTCACATTAAATTCAAACTTCTGCTCCTCACCTTCAAAGCCTTAAATGGTCTAGCACCCCAATATATTTGTGACTTACTGCACATTTACACACCAACAAGCTCCCTTCGCTCATCAAACCTAGGTCTTCTCTGTGTCCCTAAGTTCTGTCTCTCCACTGCTGGTGGCTGATCCTTCAGCGTAGCTGCCCCTAAGTTATGGAACTCACTCCCCCAAAATCTCCGGAACATATCCTCCATTTCCTTGTTTAAATCACAGTTAAAATTCTTTCTCTTCTCCCAACACTATCTCTCTACTTCTGATGCCTGACCTTCTGGAATTTCTTTGTCTATATATTCAATTGTTGTGTGTTCCTGATTGTAAAGTGTCTTTACTTCTGTTGCCTGACTTTCTGGAATTTCTTTGTCTGTATGTTCAGTTGCTGTGTGTTTCTGATTGTAAAGTGTCCTTGAGCTATGGAAAGGCGCTATATAAATAAACTTATTATTATTCTCCTCTTCATGATGCACCATAGGAGACAGATCTGGACTGCTGGCAGGCCAGTCAAGCACACACACTCTGTGTCTATGAAGCCACACTGTTGTAGCACGTGCAGAATGAGGCCTGGCATTATCCTGCTGAAATAACCATGGACATCCTTGGAAAAGACGTTGCCTTGATGGCAGCACATGTCTCTCTAAAATCCCAATATACGCCTCTGTGTCAATGGTACCTTCGCACGTATGCAAGTCACCCATTCCGTGGGCAATGATGCACCCCCATACCATCACAGATGCTGGCTTTTGCACCTTTCGCTTATAACAGTCTGGTTGGTCATTTTCATCTTTGGCATGGAGAACTCGATGTCCGTTTTTCCCGAAAACAAGTTGAAACGTGGACTCATATGACCACAGCACACATTTCCACTGCCTTTCAGTCCATCTGAGATGAGCTTGGGCCCAGAGAACTCGCCAGGATTTCTGCATAGATTTGATGTGTGGCTTCCTCCTCGCATAATAGAGCTTTGGGTTGCATTTCTGGATGCAGTGGCGGACTGCGTTAGGTGACAATGGTTTTCCGGAGTACTCCCGAGCCCATGTGGTCATATTTATCATAGTAACATGATGATTTCTCAGCAATGCCACCTGAGGGCTTGAAGGTCATGCACATTCAACAGTAGTGTCCAGCCTTGCCCTTTACGCAATGAGATTTCACAATATTATGCACTGTAGATGGTGAAAGACCTAAATATTTTGCAATATTGCGTTAAGCAATGATCTTTTTGAACTGACTGACAATTCTCTCACAAAGTTTGGCACAAAGTGGTGAGCCACGACCCATCCTTGCTTCCAAAGACTGAGCTGTTGGTGGATGCTCATTTTATGCCCAATCCTGATACTGTCCCCTGTTACCAATTACCTTGATCCTCCAAAATGGTGTTACTTGAATATTCTATAAACTTTTCAGTCTTATTTTTCCTCTGTCTCAACTTTTTTTGAGTGTGTTGAAGGCATCAAATTCTATTTTTGTTTATATTTACAAAATACAATTAAGTTGGTCAGTGAAAACATTATCTTTTCCTTGTACTTTTGTTAGTTAATTAAAGTTTCAAGAGACTTGAAAAATAACAGATTTTCGTTTTTATTGCATTTTAGAAAAATCCCAACTTTTATGGAAATGGGGTTAGTATTTGCCTAACTTGAACCAAATGGCTGGGGTAACCTTTCACAAGCTTCTCTCAATATTTTGCCAGAATTTTTGTACATTCCTCCTGCCAGAACTGGTGTTACTCAGTCAGGTTTGTGGGCCTCCTTGTGGAATTCAGGGCAGGGCTTTGTGATGGCCACTCCAATATTTTCACTTTGTTGCCTTTAAGCTGTTTTGTTACAATTTTGGAGGTATGCTTAAGATCATTGTCCTGCTGGAGGACCCAGTTGTGACCAAGTTTTACCTCTTTGTCTTGAGGTTGATCATTATTTCTAGTTATACCACATTGCTGTTTAATACTTGATTCTGATTGGCTGACAGACGTTCTAAGGTGTGCAATTATTTTTCTCATGCACAATTATTGTTAATGCACAGCTAAAGTAGTTTCATGCAGGTCTTAACCGCATTACAGTTCCATATCACTGCACAGAGTTAAGTGAACTAACAGAAAAGTTAGCCTACTGTCCACCACAGCACACAGAGCTAACAACAACAAAATTACAAACAATTGACTTCCGGTTTAAGCATGGCATGAATAGGTGTAAGTAGCTGTAACTCCCGAACTCTTTTAATTATTGGATCATTCCATACGGACATACATTCACTTCAATCAGTTATCTGGCATCCTGAATAACATGGAAACAGCATAATGGCGACTAGAATGCAACTTCAGAATAAAACTGGAGATAGAGAAGATGAGGCCTCTGGCAAGCTCGAGGACATGGCGCCTTTAGTCGTGGCTTCACCTGCTTTACCTGAAGACATCGAAAGTCTCTGATCAGTGCTACTCTCCGACAAGATGCAAGTAGTTCATTCTCTCGTAAAAACAGAACTAGTAAAAGCCTTGTCACCCATGAATGCAACATTGGAGCAAGTTAAATCATACTACGAAGTGCATGACGAACGTCTTTGTGAGGTTGAAGATGGCCTACATGACCACAGCAATAGGCTAGCGAGCGTTGAGGCTTCCACGGACGTGCTACAAAACGAAAACATGCTTCTGAGGGAGAAGTTGGACTACCTCGAGAATCACTCACGCAGGTCTAATATGAGAGTGGTGGGCATCCCCGAAAAGCTGGAGGGATCAGACCCAGTTAAATTTATGATTGTCTTTTGTGAGGAAGTGATTGGGGAAGGACTCCTTTACAACTCATCTCGTTCTTTCACGTGCCCACCGAGCTACCGATGCAAAGGCCAAACAGACCAGACCAAGAGTATTTTTAGTTCTCTTTCATTTATTTCACAATAAACATCGCATTCTTAGATTCAGCAGGGAAAAGCGGGGGATGTACTTTCGTGGACACAGGGTTGATTTTTTCATGAGGATTTCAGTGTGGAACTGGGGAAAAGGCGAGCGGCATTCAAAGATGTGAAATCTCAGTTTGTTCTCTTGTATCCAGCAAGGCTTCATATTACTCACAAAGGAAAAATGCATTGTTTTGATACACCAAAGGAGGGCAACGAGTTTTACCTCTCTCACTGGGGTGAAGACTAATTCATATGTGCAAAGTTCTAGGCTGAGTTCGACTTGTTCCACAATTATTCTTACTCTTTGTTCTATGCTTACCATCAGCCAGATAATGCACTCATGTTGATATAATTTGTTTTTAAATTTCCTATAGAAGGGAACTATACCTAAATTTTACAGGACCTCAATTTTAGTTAATACATATACTTGGAAGTTTTTTTTTGTTATGTGTCCTCTGCAATCATCCCCAGTTGGAGAATTAGATCTAGGAATTATTCTGATGTTTTTCATATTTAGTTGGGGGGTTGGGAGGGAGGGTTTGCAGCTTCTAGTTGTTACACATTTGTTTAGTTTTGGTTTCTGTCAGATTTCCTCACTTACAGTTCACGGCTACAAACTGTTTCAGACTATGAGCCCTGCATTCCTTTAATCACTACTTTACATAGTCAATATAGATGAAGATAGAATCAATGAAGATAGAGGTCATCCTGTGAGGCTGTTGTCATGGAATGTCAGGGGGCTGAATGGCCCTGTTAAAAGAGCTAAATTTTTTTCCCCATCTTAAACATTTCAAACCAGATATACTGTTTTTACAAGAAACACATTTAAGAGTGGAAGACCACAACAAAATTCCTAAGGGAAGGGTCAGCCATGTTTTTCATTCAAAATTCAAAAGCAGATCTAGGGATGTGGCAATATTAATTAACATTTCTTAAATGTAGACATTCCAACTCTACAATCGGATGAGGTGGAGGATTTAGAACATGATCTTGAGTTGGAGGAAATCAGTAGGGCCATTATGGCAATGAGAAGTGGAAAGTCTCCAGGCCCTGATGGGTATCCTATTGGGTTTTATAAGAAATTTAGGGAGAAACTTGTACCTATGCTTCTTGAAGTGTTTAAAGAATTCCTGGAATCCAGTTCCTTACCACCAACTTTTTCACAAGCATCCATTTCACTCCTTCTTAAAAAAAAAATAAGGACGCTACTCAATGCGGATCATATCTGTCAGGTCCAGCGAATTGAGACGGATGCAAGTGCAGGTAAGTCAGTTTATTAGGAACGGTCAGTTTATTAGGAACACTGGCAGAATATTCCAAAATGTAAAGCAGATATCATGGTTGAAAAACAGGTCAGGCAATATACAAACAACAGGAACAAGGCTTAGATGAGAATCGAGAATCGAGGATGGAAATGGGATCAAAAACCATGAAACAAAACAATGATCAAAGGCTTGGTACAGGTCTGGTGGGAAACACAGAACTCACAATACTTCGCCTCAAACAAAGACACACAAGGGGTTTAAATAACAAATGTAATCAAAACAGCTGAGACACATTAAGAAGGAACCAATAACACAACAGGGTGGAGACAGGACAAAAAAATCAAAACAAAGTCAATGTCACTGAACCCGGAAGTGCGCCGCTTGCAAGATTGTCCACTCTGCCCCCCAGGTCCCAAGGCAGGCATTATTCATGGTCATGAGGCGGGAACAATGCTTGGAAGGTCGTGTCGTCAGCCTCAGGCATGAGTAGAACTTGGTGGGCTGTCTCATCTGCCTCAGGCATGAGCAGAACTCGGTGGGCCGTCT
Source organism: Cranoglanis bouderius (assembly GCA_023630585.1). Classification (NCBI taxonomy): domain Eukaryota; kingdom Metazoa; phylum Chordata; class Actinopteri; order Siluriformes; family Cranoglanididae; genus Cranoglanis; species Cranoglanis bouderius. The sequence goes on from CM042570.1 coordinate 8,611,868, forward strand.
CGTGGGCCTCAGACAGAAACTTGGCTTTGGAGGCCACTTAGTCGGCCTCAGACTGGAACTTGGCTTGGGAGGCTGTCTCGTCGGCCTAGGACAGGAACTTGGCTTTGCAGGCCGCCTGATCGGCCTCAGGCAGGAACTTGGCTTGGGAGGCCATCTCGCCATCCTCCGACTGGAACATGGCTTCAGCTCTGAAGAGTAGGTTGCCTCGTTGACCTCCGGCAGGAACATGGCTTGAGAGGAGGTCGCCTGGTTGCCCTCCGACATTATCTAATAGGTGAGACCATCTTGTGGGTTTCAGGCTGAAGCTCAGGAGAGGAGGTCGCCTTGTTGACCTCCGGCTGGAACATGGCTTGAGAGGAGGTCGCCATGTTGACCTCTGGCAGGAGCTTGACTTGAGAGGAGGTCGCCATGTTGACCTCCGGCTTTAGCTCTGCAGGTGAGACCACTTTGTTGGTTTCTTCCATACTGCAGAGAGTTGCCGCATTATCCCCGGCCTGGCTTGGAGCGATTGCAACCAAGCAGCCAGTGGGGGGAACAAAACTCAAGGCAGAGCCTGAGGGGGGAGCTACATTAGCCATGGAACTAGAGGGGGGAGCAACGCTCTCCGCAAGATCAGAGGGAGGAGCAAGGATCTCCGTGAGGCCAGAGGAAGGAGCGATGCTCTCCACGAAGCATGCGGGGGAATTGATGTCCTCCATGGAGCGAGAAGGGGGAGTGACACGCGGCACAAAGCAGAGAAAAGGAGTGATGTCTTCAGCGGAGCATGGAGGCAGAACGACATCCTCAGTGGAGCCGGATGGCAGAGCGACATCCTCAGCCAAGCAGGATGGCAAAGCGATGTCCTCAGCCGAGCAGGAAGGCGGAGCGATGTCCTCAGCGGCGTAGGAAGGTGGAAAAATGTCCAAAGCGGAGCCTGTCCAAGACATCTGAGGTGGAGCATGAAGTGGAGCAATGTGGAGCTTTCGGCTGCACTGGGAGATGGAGCAACGTCCTCAGCTGAACAGGTAGACTGAGCAGCATCCTCAGCTGAACAGGGAGGCTGAGTGGTGTCCTCAGCTGAATATGGATGCTGAGTGGCGTCCTCAGTCAAGCAGGGAGGCTGAGCGGCATTCTCCGTTGAATCGGCAGGCAGAGTGAGGTCCGTGGTAGGGGAGGGAGGGTGGGAGATGGTTTCAACATGGTTGGAAGGCCCCTTCATGATATACTTCCAGAGGTAGTACATCATGTCAAGCCATTCCCAAGTGGCTTTAATCAGGGATCCTTCCCCCTCTTTCTCCCACCTCAGCCAGTTCTCCTCCAACAGGGCCTCCTGTGTCCTGAAAAATTCTGCTGCATCCATAGTGTAGGTGAAGTATCCTGTCAGGTATTGCAGGTTGAGACAGATGCAAGTGCGGGTAAGTCAGTTTATTAGGAACAGTCATTTTATTAGGAACACTGGCAGAATATTCCAAAACGTAAGGCAGACATCGTGGTCGAAAAACAGGCGTGGGTCAGGCGAACTACAAACAACATGAACAGGGCTTAGACAAGAATCGAGGATGGAAACAGGATCAAAAACCATGAAACAAAACAATGATCAAAGGCTTGGCACTGGTCTGGCGGAAAACACAGAACTCATGATACTTTGCCTCGAACAAAGACACACAAGGGGTTTAAATGACAAACGTAATCATAGTGGTTAACACAAAACAGCTGAGACACATTAGGAAGGAACCAATAACATAACAGGGGCAGAGACAGGACAGAAATCAAAACAAAAGACACGTGGAGAAGTAAACAAAGTCAATGTCACTGCACCCGGAAGTGTGCTGCTCGCACAGCTCGCATCGGCGATCAGTGCGAGGGGGAATCGTAACAATATCGTCCTATTTCTCTTCTAAATACAGACATGAAGATTCTAGCTAAGGTGCTAGCATACCGCTTAGAGCATGTACTCCCTACAATAATTTCAGATGATCAGACAGGATTCCATCACTCATTCTCTAATATTCGCAGACTAGCTAATATAATGTATATGCCTGAGTCCTCTCTGAGTCCGGAGATTATTATTTGTTTGGATGCAGAGAGGGCGTTCAATCGAATTGAATGGCCATATTTAATTGTGGCTTTAAAAAATTCGGCAATGTATTCATATCTTGGGTGAAATTACTGTGGCACTCACCTGTGGCATCCATTCAGACCAATTACTCTCGATCTGTTTATTTCCCACTAACACGAGGTACTCATCAAGGACGCCCACTGTCCCCACTTCTTTTTGCAATTGCAATTGAACCTCTTTCAGTAGCACTGAAATCAGCCACATTGTTCCAAGGAATCAAAAGAGGGGATGTTGAACATTGTGTGTCTCTATATACTGATGACCTCTTGTTTTACATTAGTGATCCCATAACCAGTTGTTGCGCAATTATATTACTACTGGGCCGGTTTGGACATTTTTTGGGTTATAAACTAAATCTCAAAAAAAGTGAATGCTTTCTCATAAATGATCCGGCCTTGCAGATCCAACAAGAAGCACTTCCTTTTCGCTTCTCTCAAAATGGCTTCAAATATCTTGGAATACATATGACACATTTTTTTTCTTCTTTGTTTGAAGCCAATTATAAACCTCAGTTAGAAGAAATGAGGGCTGAGCTGGAGAGGTGGCGTAGTCTTCCTCTTACCTTGGCTGGAAGAATACATTCAATGAAGATGACAATACTACCCAAGTTTCTTTATTTGTTTCAATCCTCACCAGTTTTTTCCCCCCAAATCTTTATTCCGTTCAATCAATCAATCTATTTCCTCCTTCATCTAGGAAAGTAAGATTCCAAGAGTTAATAAACATATTCTTCAGAGGAGTCGTGATGCTCTTTCTAAAACTAGAAAAGATCAAATTTACATTGAAAGGATCAGTGGAAATTTTTTACTCAAAATGGGAACCCTTTTTTATCATACTTTAAGAGTCTGAAAGAATTACCCAGCAAATAATTTAGCTAAATTATTTTATTTTATTACTTCTCTTTTCATTCTTTCCCTCTTAATTTTTTGTGCCCATTGTTTTGACTGCAATGCAATCTGTCTCACAGAATGAATATTTTGTTGTAATTTGTGTGACGACGAGCACACAGCCCACGCGCACATAAACCGACACGCTCCTCACTCGACTGCTGCCCAAGTGCTGAATGAACAGCACGCATGGCTGGCAGTCAATGAGTGGAGTAGCGGCTCCTCACCCTCCAGCAGACAACAGGAGTGTATAAAAGGGGCCGTGTCAGCACAGAGAGGTGAGCGGTATAGTAAAACTAACGCTAGTGTGTTTTCACTCACCAGAGGCAGAAGCGGACAACGACAGTGCCGGCGAAGAAGCTCCCTGGACACGCTGCCCCCTGGGCTGGAACCCGCTGCCAGCGCCCCACTCCCGGGATCCCGCCTCAAGTCTGCTCCAGCCCGTTCGCCACTCCCCACACTTTTCCCCTTAACCTCCTTATTAAAATAAAAAGAGCATATTTTTCCCTCACTCCTGCCTCCTGAGTGTCTGTTTGCCCTGCTGTGGCTTAGAGTTGCCACAGTGGTGGAGGATGCGGGCGCTATGAACACAGACCCAACCCAACCCCACAGCAAGGAAGCTATGCCTGCAGACCCCTCTCAGACCACTAGCATGGATCCCATGTTACAACATCTGCTGGAAACCAATCTCCAGCAGCAGGCGGTGACCCAGGAGCTGGTCCAAAGTTTAAGGATCGCTACACAGGAGCTTCTACAACTCATAAAGTCCCACTCCGCCACCAACATTCCTCTCCCGGACCCCGGCCGAGAAGCCCAACACCTGGTCACCAAGCTCAGCAGCGAGAACGATGTTGAGGCCTTCTTGGAGACCTTTGAGTGGCTCACCCTGCGTGAGGAATGGGAAGAACACTCCTGGGCCAATATACTTGCTTCCTTTCTCCCAGGGGAGGCACAGCTCGCATATTACGCTCTCCCGCCTGCCGCGGCTGCTGACTATGAGACTCTCAAAGCCGAGATCCTGGTTCGCTGCGGTTTGTCTCCCACCAACGTGGCGGCCAAGTTTCACAAATGGTCCTACCACCATGGAGTCATCCCTCAAGATGGACACCCTGCTCCGTACCGCCAGGAGGTGGCTCCAACCAGACCGACACACTGCCTCCCAGGTCATTGAGTGGGTGGTGATGGACTGTTTCCTGAGAGCTTTGGCGTCCGAAGAGTGCAAGGCCATCAGGATGTGAGGTGCTGACACCCCTAGAGAGATGCTGGAGGCCCTCAAGTATGCTCTAGCCACCCTCGAAATTGGCAGGGGAGAATGCAGAGAAGCTCCCCTTGGCCCACACCACAGCCTGCTCACCCATTGGATGGAAGCAGATCTTCACCGGGAGAGGAGGTACCCGGACAGTTACCCCGCCTATGGAACACCCCGGGACGAGCCCATGCCCACTGAGCCAGACCCTCCTACACCCCAATGGTCTATTAAACCCTGGTTGGCTGGATGTGCTCTCCACACTGCAAAACCTCCCAATGCTCTTACGATTTCTGTCAGAGTGAATGGCCAGCCAGTCTCTGCACTCCTAGACTCCAGGAGCTAGGTTAGTCTCCTGCGTCCATGGGGATGTCTGAGAATTCCCTGCGGCCGAAGTCACAGTCTCGACCCCCTCCGGAGACTGGCCCCTCTTTATCGGACTCATCCCCAAGCACCCTGTCCAATTACTTCTCGGGTGAGACTGGCCAGGATTCTCCACATACACCCTCCCACCAGCTACCAAGGGCCAACCCCGATGGAAGCCGCCAGCTCCTCAACAGCGGTTCCGGCAGGCCTACCTGACTCATGAAGAAGGGGATGCCAGAGAAAGAGAGTCCTCAGGTGAGACACCCACACACTCTAACCCTATGTTTCACCAGGTCGCTTGGGAGGGGAACTTCAGGTGTGAGCAGAAGGAGGATGACTGCCTAAAACACTGTTGGGGCCAGGTGCTACAGATAGGCGGAATCAACCAGAATCCCGAGCAGAGAATGCCCGCCACCTATTTTCTAGAAAAGAAGGGGTAGCTCTATTATTGGACAGAATGCTGCTGCCAGACCTCCAAACTCCTCATAGTCCCCCGCTCCAAGACCCAGCTGCTGATGCACCTGACCCACTCACACACCCTGGAAAATCTGAAGAACAGGTTCTTATGGCCCGGCATGGACACAGAAGTTCGGACGTTCTGCAGAAGGTGTCCCCAGTGCCAGTGAACCAAACCCTGGAAGCCGGCACCTGCCCCCCTCATCCCTCTCCCTATTATCCTGGTCATGAGTATATCTTGGTCATCATGGACTACGCCACCAAATACCCCGAGGTGGTACCTCTTCGGAAAGCTACCTTTCATCACAACATCTCAAACAAACTCATGCTTCTGTTCAGCTGCGTGGAGATCCCCAAAGACATCCTAACAGACCAAGGTACCCCTTTTATGTCAAAGTTAATGATTGATCTGTGCCAGCTGTTGCAGGTAAAGCATTTGAGGACATCCGTCTACCACCCCCCAGACTCCCCCTTGTGGAGAGGCTGTCGGTCTCGACATCTCAAGCGGATGTTGCAACGGATGGTACACGAAGATGGTAGAAACTGGGATCTCCTTCTTTCCTACGTTCTCTTCGCCATCCGAGAGACTCCTCAAGCTTCCACAGGCTTCACCCCTTCAAGCTCCTCTTTGGACGGCGCCCTCAAGGACTGCTCTCTGTCAGGCTATTGAGGAGGAGGTTAGCAGGATGTTTCATGATGGCATCATTGAGGAGTCCGCCAGCTTCTGGTCCAGCCCCATCATCGTGGTTCCGAAGCCCGATGGCAGTATTCGGCTCTGTAATGACTTCAGGAAGCTAAACCAGATCTCAGACTTCGACAGCTATCGCCTACCACAAGTGGACGTGGTTGGGAAGAGCCCGCTTTATCTCCACCCTCGACCTGACCAAGGGATACTGGCAAGTGGCCCTGGCTCCACCTGCTAATTCCAAAACCACCTTCAGCACCGCCAGCGGCCACTGGCAGTACCGGGTTCTCCCCTTTGGCCTCCACGGAGCACCAGCAACATTCCAGTGCCTGATGGACATCGTTTTAAGACCACATAGGCCATTTGCAGCTGCCTACCTGGACGATGTTGTCATCCACTCCTCCACCTGGTCTGACCACCTCTACCATCTAGGGCAGGTCCTGGGGAGCCTCTGAAAGGCTAACCCGAAGAAGTGCCATCTGGGGCTGACCGAGGTACAGTACCTGGGGTATCGCATTGGCCATGGCCTACTGAAACCACAGGAAAAGAAAATAGAAGCATCAAAAGAATATCCCTGACCCACCTCGAAAAAACAGGTATGTGCCTTTTTGGGGTTGGCAGGATACTATAGAAGTTTTGTGCCTAACTTCTCCTCTCTAGCCTCCCCCTCTCAGATCTCACCAAAAAAGGCCAGCCGGACTGGGTGCGGTGGCCCGAAGAGACGGAGAGGGCATTCCAAGCCCTCAAGCAGGCTTACCAGCTCCCCCGTCCTGTGGAACCCTGACTTCGACCTGCCCTTCACGGTCCACACCGACGCCTCAGAGACAGGGCTAGGAGCCGTCCTGTCTCAGATCTTTGTAGTGGAAATTTTTAATGTTCAATGATCATATATTCTATGTATATAAATATATTAATGTAATTCTCATGTGTAGAAACAGTGTAAAAATACTGAGTCTGTGTAACTCTAAGAAACAGTTTGTAGGCCCAGGTGGGTGTGATAAGAGCCAAGGTCAGTTGCAGAGAGAAAGAGAAAAACAACTCTCTGTACTGTTTAATGAGACTGCCTAAGCCTAGGAGTTACCGAGAACTATGTGAACTGATAATATGTATAAAAGCACACTGTGAGAAGGGAGAGCGTCTCTCTCTCACAGATGTGCTGAATGTGTGTGTGTGACAGACACCGGTTAACAGTAAGTTAATGTTTAACATTTACCTGGTATAGTTCTGATCAGTACAGAGAGAAAAGAGTGGGATTTATAACTTAGATCCTGCCCAATAGGTTGGACCTATTGTAAGTGATCTGGGACCACGGTGTTCTGGGAACACATTACAGTTCAGGGGACGCACTGAAGTATCACCGGTGATAAAAGCAAGTTAACAAGGTAAAACAGATCTCTCTGTGCAGTTCAGAAATGTATAAAATCATGGGCAACAGCAAAAGTAAAAACAAAAAAAAAAGGAACACATTTCAACAGATGCGTCATGAACCTAACATTAAATTCATTGTTTTGAATTATGGACTCTGTAGACCAAGTTCAAATGTGGATTGATGAGTGTGATTTTCCAGAAAAGGGGAGTTTCAGTATGAAGCAGTTAGAAATATTAAAATGTAAGTTAGAAGAGAAGGAAAAAGCAAGTAAGGGCAAGAAAAATGCCGAAATAAATTGCCATGCATTTAAATGTTGGATGACTGAAGGGCAGAGATGACAGAAATTGCCATAAAAAAGCCAAAAATTAAAACACCTGTTAATGATGAAACTCTCCAGTGTGCTAAGTCTCTTGTAGATCCTGACCTGGATAACTGCCCTCCTCGAAGTCCAACGCAGATGAATGGACAACATCCAGGAAGAGAACCACAGACCCCTAACTCACCGATGGCAGCATCCGCACCGCCCGTGATGGCCCAACCTCAGCCAATGCCTCTGAGACTCTATCCCTCACTCACGGACACACCGCCAGAATATGAAGTGCACCAGGATGATTCGATGCCCGGTTTCACTCCAATATCTCAACGCATGAGACAGAAAATGCAGCAGGACAGCCACACCATGGATGAAAATGCACTGAACTTTCCAATGGTAGAGGTGGCTGGGCCGCTTGGAGTTCCTGTCTTGGTCCACTGCCCATGGACCGCCGCGGATCTGGAAGAAGTAGCTAAACAACTCCCCAAGCTTCGCGAAGTGGGAGGACAGCAATTTGGAGTAGAACTGGAGAAATTCTGTAGAGAATTCAGACCTATTTCCCACGAACTTCGACACCTACTAGGGTGGATTCTGGGAATAGAGCTGACTCGGGTGTGAATGGGCTGGCCAGCAGAAAATACAGTGAGGGAAAAAAGTATTTGATCCCCTGCTGATTTTGTACGTTTGCCCACTGACAAAGAAATGATCAGTCTATAATTTTAATGGTAGGTGTATTTTAACAGTGAGAGACAGAATAACAACAAAAAAAAAATCCAGAAAAATGCATTTAAAAAAAGTTATAAATTGATTTGCATTTTAATGAGTATTTGACCCCTTCGACTTAGTACTTGGTGGCAAAACCCTTGTTGGGAATCACAGAGGTCAGACATTTCTTATAGTTGGCCACCAGGTTTGCATACATCTCAGGAGGGATTTTGTCCCACTCCTCTTTGCAGATCCTCTCCAAGTCATTAAGGTCTCAAGGCTGACGTTTGGCAACTCGAACCTTCAGCTCCCTCCACAGATTTTCTATGGGATTAAGGTCTGGAGACTGGCTAGGCCACTCCAGGACCTTAATGTGCTTCTTCTTGAGCCTTGGCTGTGTGTTTTGGGTCATTGTCATGCTGGAATACCCATCCACAATCCATTTTTCAAGGCTGAGGGAAGGAGGTTCTCACCCAACATTTGATGGTACATGGCCCCGTCCATCGTCCCTTTGATGCGGTGAAGTTGTCCTGTCCCCTTAGCAGAAAAACACCCCCAAAGCATTGTAGCGTATGACAGTGCCCAAACTGATTTCTGAATTAACCCAGACGGAACATAGAAAATTTCATCACTCAGGTGACTGAGAGTAACCCCGAGAGGCCTCCTGCGGCCAGATGCCCTTTGGAATGCAAAAGACTCTTTGGAACCCACACAGGACTTACCCCTGCAATAAAAGAAACCTTTGATGACTGAACATCTGGGAAACTACACGACTAGTTCGTCGGCAGGGGTCCACCAAAACTCCGACCAAGGGCCTGTAAATCTCTGATCTAATCTCTGTTTACGACCACATGGATTAGTCTCAAAGTCAAAAAGGCCAGAGGAGAAAATGTCCTCCCTAAAGGTCACCCTGAGGTGACCAAGGACCGCTGGGACATTAGAAGAACGCCAGCCCCCTCTTCTGGACATACACACGTGCACGCACACACACACACACACACACACACACACACACACACACACACACAAGCTTACCTTACACACACAATGGAGAAATCTCTCTCTTTTCAATGTAACGTATAATTATATGTAATTATTCGATGCCTAAATAGTGTGATGTTATCTTGTTTACATATATTGTGTGTTTATGTAACCAACCTTAATGATTTTAGATAGTTTTAATTTAGCATATCATTTTAAATGTCTGTAACCAGGTTTTATTTGTAATATTCTTTACAAGTCCATCGAATTTGGTATGTAGTTAATCGTCTTGAGATACCCTGATTGATTATGCATATCATATTGCAATGGAATACATTATTTCATGTTTTCTCTTAATTTCATATATAATACGATATAAACCAGCTCCTCCCTGGACATTTAAATTAGGGTCCGAGACCAGACAAAGAGAGTTCATCTGGACATGCAAATCCAACTTCCTGATTGGCCCATAGCCCAAAGAGGCGTGTGCGTTGGTGTTGTCTTTAAAACAACACCACGCTCTTCTTCATGTCACCCTAAGAGTTCACTTCTCAGTCTCTTCAACTTCACTTCTACACTCCTTCCGGGTTCTCTTCCCCGGGGCCACGTGCCCCGGGAAGAGGAAGCCAGGATCTCTCTCTCCCGGACAAAGGATGCAACCGCTTCATGGCCGACGGCCTTTTCAAACGGCACGACGAACCAGTGAACTCTACACGACCTCACGCAAACTTTCAAACCTGAGGCTATGCAAGTATAGTTAATGAACCTATATCTGCGTTTAAGATTGGACCCCTGTTTACAGGAGAATTAAGTTCGTGCTGGTTTCTGAAAAAGGCTAATTAGTTGTGTTTTTGTCTGCTTCCCTTTTTATTTCATTACTTTCTCTCTATCCCTTTTCTTTCCTTGTATATGGATGTACATATGTATGTTCTGCTTAGAGTTAGTCGTGTGTATCCATAGTTACATCTAGCTATTAAAATCTATTATCACCACGCTTGATTTTCTCTGTTTTGTAACGTGATGAAAAATTAAACGCTGCATAAGATCTCGTTACCCGCTCTAATCTTTAATAACAAACTTTATGAGTTAATTCTTCCTGGCCAGAAGGATAAACTCCCTTTTTAGAGGTCATAAAGCTGATCTAGGCCACATACATAGTCATAATTAATTATAATCCGTTGTAGTTAATTATCTATATGTATATGTGCACCTACATGAACTCCCTTTCATGGCTGATGTATATTTATAACTGGTCACAACACGCTTTGATTAGATATATAGATATATTTCATGCCATTCGAGCTAATTCCTTATATAAATTGGAGAATACATTTAAATGTGTTAAAACATCTTTTAATTTGTTACATAAATTGTAACTGGTGGAGAATATTTTTAAACATTGCAGATTCATCTGAGTTACTACACATTCTGGTAGATAATGCGGGCATGCTTTAAAACTCGTCTCCTTTAAAAAGGTGCGTTGAATCTAAGTGTGCGATTCTGTTTCGTTTTTCATGTTTAAAGTTGATCCATTTGATTATTCTGGTGTAAAAGAATAATGCTAGTAATGCCTTTGATTCGTTACAGCATAATGCTCCCACCTCCATGTTTGATGGTGGGGATGGTGTTCTTGGGGTCATAGGCAGCATTCCTCCTCCTCCAAACACGGCGAGTTGAGTTGATGCCAAAGAGCTCAATTTTGGTCTCATCTGACCACAACACTTTCACCCATTTCTCCTCTGAATCATTCAGGCAAACTTAAAATGGGCCTGTACATGTGCTTTCTTGAGCAGGGGGATCTTGCGGGCACTGCAGAATTTCAGTCCTTCATGGTGTAGTGTGTTACCAATTGTTTTCTTGGTGATTATGGTCCCAACTGACTTGAGATCATTAACAAGATCCTCCCGTGTAGTTCTGGGCTGATTCCTCACCATTCTCATGATCACTGAAACTCCACGAGGTGAGATCTTGCATGGAGCCCCAGACCGAGGGAGACTGACAGTTATTTTGTGTTTCTTCCATTTGCGAATAATCACACCAACTATTGTCACCTTCTCACCAAGCTGCTTGGCGATGGACTTGTATCCCATTCCAGCCTTGTGTAGGTCTACAATCTTGTCCCTGACATCCTTGGACAGCTCTTTGGTCTTGGCCATGGTAGAGAGTTTGGAATCTGATTGATTGATTGCTTCTGTGGACAGGTGTCTTTTATACAGGTAACGAGCTGAGATTAGGAGCACTCCCTTTAAGAGAGTGCTCCTAATCTCAGCTTGTTTCCTGTGTAAAAGACACCTGGGAGCCAGAAATCTTGCTGATTGATAAGGGATCAAATACTTATTTCACTCATTAAAATGCAAATCAATTTATAACTTTTTTGAAATGCATTTTCTTGGATTTTTTTGTTGTTATTCTGTCTCTCATTGTTAAAATACACCTATCATTAAAATTATAGACTGATTTCTTTGTCAGTGGGAAAACGTACAAAATCAGCAGGGGATCAACTACTTTTTCCCCTCACTGTAGGCATGCACTCTGGGCCCAATATCTACTGACAGTAAGCTGGGGGGGGGTCCGGGGGTACTGTGATGGCGAGCACACAGTCCACATGCACATAAACCGACACGCTCCTCGCATGACTGCCGCCCGAGTGCTGAACGGACAGCTCTGCTTCAGCACCTCGCGTGTTGTGGACAGCTGGGAAGCACATGATTGCAAGGCGGGGTAAAAGAAGCACACACGGCTGGTAGCCAATGAGTGGAGTAGTGGCTCCTCATCCTCCTGCAGAAAATGGGAGCATATAAAAGGGGCCGTGTCAGCACAGAGAGGTGAGCTCGATCTACGGTATGGTAAAACTAACGCCAGTGTCTTTTCACTCTCCAGAGGCAGATGCGGACAATGACAGTGCCAGTGAAGAAGCTCCCTGGAAACGCTGCTCCTCGGCTGGAACCCGCTGCCAGTGCCCCAGTCCCTGGGTCCCACCTCAAGTCTGCTCCAGCCCGTTCGCCGCTCCCTACAACGGGAAGACCGCACCACCCACAGTCAGCACGAAGACTTCTGACACCCTCACTTTTCCCCTTCACCTCCATATTAAAATAAAAAGAGCATGTTTTTTCCTCACTTCTGCCTCTTGCGTGTCTGTGTTCGCCCAGCTGTAGCTCAGGGTTGACACATTTGTTATCCCCCTTGTGGTTCTATGTATTTGTGTACATTAGCTGCTTAGGGTGGGTGGGGATTTCTGGAGGGTTTGAGGAAGGGGACTTTGTTCAATTGTTTGTTCTACTAAAATCAGAAAAAAGGAAGGAAACTGTAATGTACCATGTTTTATATTGTATTGCTTTATTCCTCCAAATAAAAAAAAATATATAAAAAAATGACAAATTTTTTACAATTTTGATTTTCCATAAATAAGTAAGGAATAATTGACGATGGGCCGTTTAATTATTAGAAAAATAATGCGCACCCAAGGCGAAGCGGAGACTTGAGCCATTGATATGCAGTTACTGGAGAGAGAGCGAGAGAGCGAGAGAGAGAGAGAGAGAGAGAGCATATGTGATTTCAGTAATGAGACAGAAAGCCTGTGAACAAGTATCAATATTTGCTTATTTATTGATTTATTTATTGTATATTCTGTAGTAATAAAAAATGAAAACCCTGTGAACAATTATGTCTATCAATATTTATTTATTTATTTATTTGTTCAATTTTTATATTATCACCATGAAATGAAAAGCAACTGTAAACTCTCTCTCTCTCTCTCTCTCTCTCTCTCTCTCTCTCTCTCTCTCTCTCTCTCTCATAATTGCATATCAATGGCTCAGGTCTCCGTTACTAGTTCTAAAATGATGCTTTGGAATTAGTAACGGAGGCTTGAGATGGGATGCACAAGAAATTAGTTCTACACACAAGAGCTTTTTAAGGACAAAAATCTGACAAATGTCCTGAAATAAAACATCTGAACAATGTCTTAAAGTGTGGTAACTGTGGTATAAGTAGAAAAATTGACTCCAGTGCATTGAATTATTAGAAAAAGTAATGCACACCCAAGGTGTAAATAAATGTGCACCCTTCGTCAATTATTCCTTACATAATCCCCCTTCCTCATGATACCATATACTGTATTTTCTGAAGTGCACCTGTCCTATTTCCAGCAAAAGACCCCCACAAGATGACAGCACTGGCTCTAAAGGTAGACCCTTAAATACAGCCACAGGTTATTTTAGAATGATCTCTAATGTAAATAAAATAGATGCCATAATTGACTTGCCAAAAGACGTGTGTTAACACAAAATGTGTAGATTTGTGAAAATCTGAGATGGAATATCTTTAGCCTAAGTGTATATACATTTTTGGCCTCAACTCTATGTGTGAATACAGAGCCTAGAATAGAGCTCCCCAATGCCAGTAACAGCATCCTCCTAATTTTGCTTAGAAAGGCTAGGACCATGTTTGGCAGAACATGCTACTACATATACATACAGTTGCAATCAAAATTATTCAACCCCCATTGCAAATCAGGTTTACTGTCAAAATTTACAGACTTTCAGCTGTTTGCAATGAACAAATCAAACAAAAGCAATTGAAATAGTTCAACACAACGAATGCTTCAAGTGGTTTCCCCAAATTCAACTGAAAATGCAACATATAATGACTTCTCCAGTTTCAAAATTATTCAACCCCTTCATGGCAAGCAACTTTAGTACTTAGTAGAGCACCCTTTTGCTGTTATGACCTGCTGCAAATGAGCTGCATAGCCAGACACCAGCTTCTGGCAGCAGCTTCAGCTTCCTCACAGACGGCATGAATTTTTCTCCTAGGCTTTCCTGATACTTCAATGACTCCATCTTGCCTTCCACAAGCTGCAGGTTTCCAGTGACAGAGGATACAAAGCAGCCACAGAGCATCACCGAGCCACCACCATGCTTGACTGTGGACAGAGTATTCTTTGTTCATTCTTCTTTCTCCAGACATACTGCTGATCCATTGTGCTGAAAAGTTCCAGTTTTGTTTCATCGCTCCCAAAACATCTATGGCTTATTTATATGATTTTGAGCTGACTTTTCTTGTGCTTTTGGGTCAGTAGTGGTGTACATCTTGGAGTTCTGGCATGGAAACCTTCTGTATTTAGTACACACCATACTGTGCTCACTGAAACCACAGTGCCTGCTGCCACCAAGTATTGCTGCAGGTCTTTTGCAGTCACTCAAGCATTTTTCATAACCTGCCTTCTCAGAAAACTGGTTGCAGCTGTTCATAGCTTCCTTTTTCTTCCCCATCCAGGTATTTCATGTATTTTCTCCCCCTAGCCAGTTCAGGTATTTTATGTGTTCCAGCTCAAGCACACCTGGTGCAACTAATGAAGCCCTTGATTAGTTCCATCAAGTGTGCTTGAGACAATGCCTGTTTTGCATATTTGTGCTGTTGTGAGGGATTCTATTCAGGGGATTGAATAATTTTGAGACTGGAGAAGTCATTATTATAAGGTGCATTTTGAATTGAATTTGGGGAAACCACTTGAAGCATTTGTTGTGTTGAACTATTTCAATTGCTTTTGTTTGATTTGTTCATTGCAAACAGCTGAAAGTCTGTAAATTTTGACAATAAACCTGATTTGCAATGGGGGTTGAATAATTTTGATTGCAACTGTATACTACATATACAACCTCAATTCCAAAAAAATTGGGACAGTATGGAAAATGCAAAAAAACAAACAAAAAGAGTCATTTGAAAATTCAGTTCACACTGTATTATATTGAAAACACATTATTAACACATTATTTGATTTTACTTTGTGAATTTAATTTATTTTTGAAAATATACACTCCAACTGCAAATATACACTTGACTGCAACACACCCCAAAAAAGTTGGGACAGTCGACTGTTTACCACTGTGTAACATCAACTTTTCTTTTAATAACACTTATTAAGCATTTGGGCAATGAAGACACCAGTTGGTTAAGTTTAGCAAGTGGAATTTTCCCCCATTCATCCATTATGCATTTGTTCAGCTGTGCAACTGTACGGGGCCTTCATTGCCTTATTTTACGCTTCAAATGCTCCACAGATTCTCAATCGGAAACAGGTCAGGACTGCAGGCAGGCCATGGTAGCACCCGCACTTTCTGCTTACACAGCCATGCACTTGTAATCCAGGCAGAATGTGGTTTGGCATTGTCCTGCTCTGGATGGCAGCATATGTTGCTCCAAAACGTGTACATATCTTTCTGCATTAATGGTGCCCTCACAGATGTGCAAGTTACCCATGCCATGGGCACTGACACACCCCCAACCATGACAGACGCTGGCTTTTGGACCTGATGCTGATAACAGCTTGGATATTCCTTTTCTTCCTTGGCCTGGAGAACATGACGGCTATTTTGTCCAAAAGCTATTTGAAATGCTGACTCGTCAGACCACAGAACACAATTCAACTGTGCTACTGTTCATCTCAGATGAGACCGAGCCCAGAAAAGTCGGCGGCGCTTCTGGACAGTGTTGATGTATGGCTTCTGCTTTGTAAAGTAAAGCCTTAACTTGCATCGCAGCAGCGAATGGTGTTGACTGACAAAGGTTTACCAAAGTAAACCTGTTCTCAAAGTGTTGAATTATTCGCTGATGCATCGCAGATTGGCGAGCCTCGACCCATCCTTGCACTTGAAGGACTACGCCTTTTTGGAGGCTCCTTATATACTGTAATTAGATGATTGCCTTACCTGTTTCACATCACCTTCTTCTTTCAACTTGTCACATCGCTATTAGTCCTAAATTTCCCCGTCCCAACTTTTTTGGAACGTGTTGCATGCATCAATTTCAAAATAGACGTTTATCTTCAAAAAAAGTTTATCTTCAAAAGTGCAGTTGATTAGGTAAAACATCAAATACCTTGTCTTTATACATTTTTTGTTTAAATACAAGTCAAAGTACATTTACAAATCACTCCTCTTTGTTTTTATTAGCATTTTCCATACTGTCCCAGCTTTTTTTGAATTGGTGTTATATTTCATACAGAAAACTCTTAACTAGCCCAGGAGCAATACATTCCATATATTAAGATAGACTGTGAACTTAAGTATATAGGGGCTAACCAATATGCTAAAACAAAAATATAAGCTTTTTTCTCTCTTTTATCTGGCTGGAGTGCTCTAGAATCATTCAAATCATTGGACTGTGAGGAGAGCTGTGCTTCAAAGACATAGCTACATCATGAAACCATGTAATCAGTATCTCTGAGCAATTCACTTAACATAAAGCAGTGGAGTGCATAATAGCATGTAAACTCAGTAGCCCCATGTGTCTGTCTCTCTCTTTCTTTATCTCAATCCCCTATCCTTCTCTCTCGTTCCCCTATTATTGCCATCATGAGTCTCAGCTGTAACCCTTTACCTAGAATGAACCACAGCAAGCAGCAAGGATGACATAAGGACAAGAAAAGCATACATTACCATGTTGTTGTGATGACTGAGTCAAGAACATGATTATTGATACTGTATAAAGGCTGACAGACACATACCGCACAACCACTTTTGGTCTGCAACGTCAAACCAAGTGGGGTGGCATTACCACTTCTGCTGAACAAGTCCAGAACGACAAGGTCGAAAAGGTATTTTTAATATTTTGTTTTAACAAAGCTCCAAGAAATATCTTGGGAGTGTATGGCCACTAATACATCATGCTGAAACACAATGTTCAGAATTATAATTAAAAAAAAAAATACTACTACTACTACTAATAATAATAAAACTTCCCCCTTAAGGTGAAAGTTATTTTACTTGGACAGTGAGAATATATCAGTCCTGGTAGAATATTTTTCCACTGCACATTCACAAAGATAGCACGTTCATAAAACTGGTCCAGATTATGTCATAACCCAATATGAAAGAAGTGCTCCAGTGATCTTTTTTTCTCAAATGCATACAGGCTGAGATATTATTGCTTCCATTAGCAAATTGTCCTTGTATTTTTTCACCATTAAAACAAACAAACAAAAAAAAATAGAACCATACTACTCTGTATTTGGTCCTTTCCACATTGTTTATGCCCCACCTACTTAATGTAGCTAAGGGTTGCTTTTCTTCCTGTTACATAATCATTCTTTCATAATAATTTCTGGAAACATTATCTGGATATTATCCTAGCCAGATAAAACAGCATGCTAACTTGCAGACAACTCACAGAACCACTTAAAACTTCAAATGAGTGGTTTACCATATTCTCAGGTTTTGCAAGCTGAGAATATGAAGAGGTCTGATTTTGTCCAAAATTGGGCCTTTGAGGCCTGTGGTCTCAATTTGTAACCCTACAGTATGTTAATCATTGAGGGTGCTGTATTCCTTGGCTTTGTTTGATGTGAATGAAAACTTTGTTGACTTGTATGTCTGTAGCTGTATTTTGTCCACACATACTCTGTTTACCAAATTCTCTGTATTGAAGGCAATCAGCCACAAAATCAATCATGGACCTTTGAGTTTGAATTATTTTTAATTTAATTGCTTCAAAATCATAAACAACACTGTTCTCTAACATTAAATATTTAGTTTAAAATACTTAAAACTTTTCTTATTGTTAGGTTTCCTCTTCTCCAGTCCTCGTTACGCTGCAAAGAGTGGCGAGTGGCGTGCTTCCGCATTCCACTGCGCGCTTTCCAGTGCTATTCAAAAACTCTCCGATGGACATTTCATTCATGAACTCACGTTTTGTTTACCTCTGCCATGTGTTCTCATGTGTTCGTTCACGTCATGTCTCCGCCTCCTGTGTTTCCCCATGTGCTTATGTTTTCATTCGTGTCATGTCTCCGCCTCCTCATTTCACATTGGTTCATGTTTGTTGATGTCAGGTGTTTGTGATTTGGACATGTGATTGATATGTGTTTAAATACGCCACTCCGTCTCCGCTTCGGGGCGGAGTATTAGGATAGTCTTGTATAGCCTAGTAGATGTGTTTAACTGTGCGATTTGTTCCGGTGATTTCCAGATCACCTATCTAGCATTTGTATAATGTAGTTTAGTATAGTTTAAAGTGATCATAGTTCTTGTTCCGATGTCTGTAGCTCCGTGTTTGTGGTTCCCAGACTACTTCCGGGTTTCGAGTGATTTTTCCTGTCCTTTTGGATCATTACTGACTCTGTGGAGTATTGCATTTTTGGATTACTACTCTTTTTGAGAATAAACTTTTCTGCATTTACTGACATCTCCCGAGCATATGCATCCTGACTCCCTCTTCCGTCTAACACGTCTGTGTTACGTAACAGAATACTCCGCCCCGAAGCGGAGACGGAGTGGCGTATTTAAACACATATCAATCACATGTCCAAATCACAAACACCTGACATCAACAAACATGAACCAATGTGAAATGAGGAGGCGGAGACATGACACGAACGAAAACATAAGCACATGGGGAAACACAGGAGGCGGAGACATGACGTGAATGAACACATGAGAACACATGGCAGAGGTAAACAAAACGTGAGTTCATGAATGAAATGTCCATCGGAGAGTTTTTGAATAGCGCTGGAAAGCGCGCAGTGGAATGCGGAAGCACGCCACTCGCCACTCTTTGCAGTGTAACGAGGGCTGGAGAAGAGGAAACCTAACACTTATGTTGACTCAATAATGAATGAAAGGTTTGAATTTCACAAGCTAAAAATATGTGTAGGCTCCCTGAATTATTTAAGTGCTATGCAATTAAAGTGTTGGTGTAACTAACCCTACTCTTCTAAGTTCTGACTTACGTTTTAAATGTATGAACTTAGGACATGTAAGGCATAATTCATTTATTCATTCATTCATTGATCAGTAACCACTTTATCCTGGTCTGGGTCAAATTGGATCCAGCGCCTATCCTCGGAACACTTTGCATGATGTTTTTGAGTTTTGTCATTGTATTTGAATTTATAGTGCATATACAGTACACGATAATATAATATAAATTATAGTAGCAGAGAATTAGAAATAAAAAAAACATTCTGTAAACATATATACAAGCTTATCACACTTCTCTGTGTCCTCTTTGTGTTTTTTGATAACATGGTTGTTCAGCGCAAATACACTTTGTTCTATCCCTCAGTGGCGCAGCTGTCATTCCTGAAGGATAAGTTTCTATGAAATATTAATCAAAAATATAACCTTTGGGAAGGCTGTGATAATTGTCTCTAATATTATGAAACATGGCTTATATTTGATGAGTGTCTTACCATTTTCACTAGAGTGCTCTTATGTACAGTCATGTGAAAAAATAAGTACACCCCATTGATGGTTGTTTATTTATTTATTGCATATTTGGACAAGCAAATGTTTGATCCTCTTTAAAACAGTGTCTATTTATAAAGGTGATACACTCTATCAAATAACACATAAAATTGACATTTTGTAGTAATTTTCACAATTTAAATTAACCAAAAAAAAAAAAAATACAAAACAGATCAGTCACAGTGATCAGAACCTGCTTAGAGAGTGCAGGTGGAACCTGCCTTATTTATACCCCTCTCATATCTAGTGTCTGGTGTTCCCTTTGCTGTTGAGGTGTGTGGTGTCATCATGCCAAGATCTAAAGAGTTCTATAAGGCCTTTAGAAAAAAAGGTTGTGGATGCCTAGTCTGGTAAGGGATTTAAAAAGATCTCCAAATTATTTGAAATACATCATTCCAATGTAAGGAAAATCATCCACAAGTGGCACAGATTTCAAACGATTTGTCCAGGACTGGCTGTCCCAGCAAATTCAGCCCAAGAGCAGACTGTCTGATGAAAAATGAAGTCTCAAAGAACCCCCAAATTTTTTCACAGGATCTGCTAGTAAGTCTTGCAACTGTTGGTGTCAAAGTGCATGCTTCTACAATCATAAAGAGATTGCACAAATTAGACCAGCATGGGAGATGTGCCAGGAAAAAGCCTTTGCTGTCTAAAAAGAACATTAGAGCAAGACTGCAGTTTGCCAATGAGCATACAGGCCTTTTGGAATAATGTGCTCTGGACAGACGATTCAAAGATAGAGTTGTTTGGCCACAATAACAGCAGACATATTTGGCGCTGACCAAAGAAAGCTTTCCGGGAGAAGCACCTCATACCAACTGTAAAGCATGGTGGTGGAAATGTTATGGCTTGGGGTTGCTTCGCTGCCTCAGGGACTGCACAGCTTGCATTCATTGATTCAACTATGAATTCTGCATCATATCGTCACCGTGGAATTATAAGGTTCTATATGACATTTTTGTCAAAATTGAGTTATTCACATATTCTTATTCTGTGACAACTTATTGACTTTATGTGATGTTTTTTTTAAACTTGTGTACATTTTGGGATGTTTTATTTAGAAAACAAAAAGGTTCTATCTACAAACTCTCTAACTTGGCTCTATAAGGTTCTATTTGTGAGCCAGCACTTCGGAATGCACTCAAGAGGTTTATTTTCATAGTTAGATACCACTCAATGGGCAGCAGCACTAGCTTCCTAATTCCTAACATTAAGAGAAAAGCACTAAAGGATAGGTTCGGGTTTTGAAGTCCATTTGCTTTATTCTTGTCATGCCATTGTCGTATGAGGGAGGTTATATTTTAATCTTGATCCATCCTGTGTACTTGTATTGTACTGTACAGTGGGTATAGAAAAGAATCACCCCCCTTTAAAATAATCACATTTTGTTGCTTTTCAGCCTGAAATGAACATGGACACAGTTTTTGTTTTATCCAGCTGTATTTGCTCAGTGCAACATATAACATCCAAGTGAAAGATATAACACCAACATGTCAGAAAAACAGAAACAAATTAAAAAACCAGAATCACTGAGTTGGAAAAAGGATCACCCACCTCCTAAAAATGACTTGTAAACTCAATGAGGTGTAGCTAATCATTTTCTCAATGGCACACAAAGCCATTTGACTTTCAACTGTGATCAGCTGTGGTCATTTTAATTAGCTCAGCATGAAAAGAGATTTCCTGGAGCATTTCAGTCCTTGGTAGTGCAACTGAAGCAAACAATCAACTATGGGTGGCAAGGCACTGTCAAAAGATCTCCGGGATAAAGTTGTGGACGGGCACAAGTCAGGAGATGGATCCAAAAAAATTTCAAAGGCTTTATCAAAGTGGAAGGTACAGTGAGGGAAAAAAGTTTTGATCCCCTGCAGATTTTGTATGTTTGCCCACTGACAAAGAAATGATCAGTCTATAATTTTAATGCTAGGTGTATTTTAACAGTGAGAGACAGAATAACAAAAAAAAAATCCAGAAAAACACATTTCAAAAAAGTTATAAATTGATTTGCATTTTAATGAGTGAAATAAGTATTTGATCCCCTATCAATCAGCAAGATTTCTGGCTCCCAGGTGACTTTTACACAGGTAACGAGCTGAGATTACTCAACTCGTTACCTGTGTAAAAGACACCTGTCCACAGAAGCAATCAATCAGTCAGATTCCAAAATCTCACCATGGCCAAGACCAAAGAGCTGTCCAAGGATGTCAGGGACAAGATTGTAGACCTACACAAGGCTGGAATAAGCTACAAGACCATCGCCAAGCAGCTTGGTGAGAAGGTGACAACAGTTGGTACGGTTATTCGCAAATGGAAGAAACACAAAATAACTATCAGTCTCCCTCGGTCTGGGGCTCCATGCAAGATCTCACCTCATGGAGTTTCAATGATCATGAGAACGGTGAGGAATCAGCCCAGAACTACACGGGAGGATCCCAAGGCAGCTGGGACTATAGTCACGAAGAAAACAATTGGTAACATACTACGCCATGAAGGACTGAAATCCTGCAGCGCCTTCAAGGTCCCCCTGCTCAAGAAAGCACATGTACAGGCCCGTCTGAAGTTTGCCTGAATGATTCAGAGGAGAACTGGGTGAAAGTGTTGTGGTCAGATGTGACCAAAATCGAGCTCTTTGGCATCAACTCAACTCGCCGTGTTTGGAGGAGGAGGAATGCTGCCTATGACCCCAAGAACACCATCCCCACCGTCAAACATGGAGGTGGTAACATTATGCTTTGGGGGTGTTTTTCTGCTAAGGGGACAGGACAACTGCACCGCATCAAAGGGACGATGGACGGGGCCATGTACCGTCAAATCTTGGGTGATAACCTCCTTCCCTCACCAGGGTGTTGAAAATGGGCCGTGGATGGGTATTCCAGCATGACAATGACCCAAAACACACAGCCAAGACAACAAAGAAGTGGCTCAAGAAGAAGCACATTAAGGTCCTGGAGTGGCCTAGCCAGTCTCCAGACCTCAATCCCATAGAAAATCTGTGGAGGGAGTTGAAGGTTTGAGTTGCCAAACGTCAGTCTCGAGACCTTAATGACTTGGAGAGGATCTGCAAAGAGGAGTGGGACAAAATCCCTGCTGAGATGTGTGCAAACCTGGTGGCCAACTACAAGAAATGTCTGACCTCTGTGATTGCCAGCAAGGGTTTTGCCACCAAGTACTAAGTCGAAGGGGTCAAATACTTATTTCACTCATTAAAATGCAAATAAATTTATAATTCTTTTGAAATGTGTTTTTCGGGATTTTTTTGTTATTCTGTCTCTCACTGTTAAAATACACCCACCATTAAAATTATAGACTGATCATTTCTTTGTCAGTGGGCAAATGTACAAAATCAGCAGGGGATCAAATACTTTTTTCCCTCACTGTATTTGGTACAACACAGACCCTCCCTGGATCAGGACACACTGGATGAAAGAGCCAGGAGGAAACTGGTCAGAGTGGCTACCAAGAGGTCTACAGCAACTCTGAAGCAGTTGCAGGAATTTATGACAAAGAATGGTCATTGTGTGCAGGAAAAATGGATGGGGCAAAATACCGTCAAATTCTTGAGGAGAATCTGCTGCCCTCTGCCAGAAAGTTGTCAATGGGAAGAATTTTTACCTTCCAACATGACACTGACCCAAAGCACACAGCAAAACTGACCACACAGTGGTTGAAGGAGAAAAAGGTGAATGTCCTTGCATGGCCTAGTCAGAGCCCAGACTTAAACCCCACTGAAAATCTGTGGAATGACTTGAAGACTGCAGTCCACAAACGGTCACCATCAAATTTAACTGACCTTGAATAGTTCTGCAAAGAAGAGTTGGCAAATATCGCAAAGTAGCACATTAGATGTGCAAAATTAGTAGAGACAAATCCCAACAGACTAAAGGCTGTAATTAAAGCAAAAGGTGGTTCAACATGGGGGGGTGATCCTTTTTCTAACTCAGTGATTCTGTTTTTTTTTTTTTTTTTTTTTTTTTTTTTTTTTTTTTTTTTTTTTTTTAATTTCTGACATATTGGTTGGTTATGTCTCTCATTTGGATGTTATAAGTTGCACTGAGTAAATACAGCTGGATAAAACAAAAACTGTGTCCATGTTCATTTCAGGCTGAAAAGCAACAAAATGTGATTATTTTAAATGGGGTGATTCTTTTCTATACCCACTGTATGTAGTCAGTGAAACACTTTTCAATGTTTATTAAACTTTGTGAAACAACTTTGCTGAAACATTGTCTGTTTTCTTTTCTTGAATTTTACAATATCAAATAGTCAAAAAAGTCAAATAGTCAACATTTTAATTGATGGGGTCTTAATTACAACAGTAAATGTTAGCATGTTATTTCAGCCATACTGACCTCTAGAGAGAAAGCCATTTTACCTGTCCTGGTCAGTATCTGATTTCTGTCTAAACCAAAGGATATTTAAACTAATGGTTCCTGCAATAATGTGTTTAATTACCCACCATATTCCTACCTAAAATTAACATCTGCACTGGACAAAATATTTAGCACTGCTTTTTATGCTTAACTTGCAATGCTTTTGAACAAGAAAAAGATTAATTTTCCTAAAAATATGAAATAAATATCATAGAAAGCATTACATTTAACTCTGTCATACACGTAGACACATTGTTACAACACTTTATTTGTTTTAAAACAAATTATAAGTTAACTGTTTGTGTTCCTTGAAAATTATTGCTTCAATTAATGTTTTGCAAGATATAACCTTATAATTCCAAGCGGAAAGTGATTTTTTTTAGAATTAGAAGGTGCTATCTGCATTTGACCTGTTCCAAAAATCCCCATTTACAAATTTGAGAGGATTTTGATATTGTACATTTAGAATACATTTAAGGTCTCCCCATATCATTTTGCTATATTTGAAGCTCGATATCTCAAAACCGCTCAGAACGCAGATAGAACCTTATAATTCCAAGGTGACGAAAGTCAAAGAAATCAAAGAGTGCTTGAAGATAATGTGAGGCCATCTGTCCAAAAGTTGAATTTGAATTTTAATGATACTAAGCACAAAAAGAAGAAATGGAGGGTTATGGAATGGCCTAGACAAAGCCTGGATTTGAATCCTATTGAAATGTTGTGGGGGGTGGGGGGTTGAAACGGGTAGTACATGCAAGAAAACCCTCAAACATCTTGCAATTGAACAAATATTGCATGGAAGAGTGGTCAAAAATTCCAATTATGCAAAACACCTACAAGAAGTTATTTCTGCTAAAGGGGGCAATACTAGCTTCTGAGGCCAAGGGTGTACTTACATTTTCCACAGAAGAATATCACATCTATTGATATTTCTGTTGAATAAATGATTGAAAAAGCTATTTTTCCTTGTGCTTTTGTTCAGGTATATCAACTTTATTAATAGGCATTGTTTCAAAGATGATCAAATGTTTGCTTGTCCAAATATGTATAAATAAATAAATACATACATACATACATAAATAAATCCATGGGGTCTAATTTTTTTTTTCACTTGACTGTATCTGATTAAGTGTTTGTTTCTAATCATGCTTATCTTAACTAAAATAAATTAAATAAACTGAACATTGCACCAATTCAGATTTTCACATGCACACACACACACACACAAACACACACATCACTAAATCACTTGGGCTGAAAACGCTAATGCTTGTCAGTCAGTGCTGATGACAGCCCATCTTTACCCTGTAATGAAGTGAGGATGAGGATAATGAGCTTTCTGCTAAAAGAGGGTAGGCAGACAGAGAGGGAGTACAATAAATAGATATATAGAGAGAGGGAGACAGAGAGTATTATTATGTACCTGTTACAATTTTTCAGATATTACATTTCATGTAGTGTGTCACATAGCTGTTGGTGAATGTAAAAAGTCTGGAAAGTTTCAAAAATCAAAAGCACACGACAAATGGAGTTGACTCCCAAAAGAAAGAACCGATTCTGAACAGCTGAAACGAGTCGTTAGTAATTCCAGACTTACTTCCTGTAAAAACCTACATTGGTTTGTAACAAAAAACTTGCCTCTGGTCTTCATTGACTGCTCGCGAACAGCATGTGCTTTGACCCCGCCCTCAAACATAACAGTTGAGGTTGCATCGTGAAAGAGTTAGGTTCATGTTTAGACTGTTTTCTGCACTGCAAAAACAAAAGCACTTTGCATGGACTCCAAAAGGATTTGGATATAAAGCGTCAGTGGTTAAAATTCATTTTAAAGTTCACCTATTATTGTGGCTAGAGTTTCAGCTCTGTAATAATGTCGTCAGCTTTACCTTACCAATTTGAGCCCGAGTCCAATAATGATGTATTGGAAGATAAACCCGAACCACCATCGCAAGCACGACAAGAACAGGATGCTTCTCAGTGGCAAGTTTATATGTAGTTTGGCAATAACGTGAGTTAGCCGGTTAGCAGCTAACCTTCGTTTTCATTTCACTGACGACTGCTTCTCAAATCTAGCTGAAGTCAACGTGGGATTTGCGAACCGATTATTCATTAAACATGGGGCTGTACCCATTTTATTTGGACCATCTTGCGCCTCTGGCTCACAACCTGCAAGTATGATTAATTATTTATGTATATGTTTTCTACCGAGAGTTCCGATTGCGTGGTTTTGAGTTGTATAAGTGTACAGCCAGTGCACAGCTGTTAGCCTGTTAACCCCTGCTAACCGGCTAACTCATGTTATTGCCAAACTACATATAAACTTGCCACTAAGAAACGTCCTGTTCTCGTCATGCTTGCCATGGTAGTTCGGGTTTATCTTCTGATGCATCATTATCGGGCTCAAATTGATAAGGTAAAACTGACGACATTATTACGGAGCTGAAACTCGAATATGGTCATTGGCGTTTCCTTTCCGAAATGCGCTGTACGCAGTAGACCAATCACAACAGACTAGGACATCTGACCAATCAGAGCAGAGTAGGCTCTCTGAAAGGAGGAGTTTAGAGTGAACGGATCCTTGAACGAGTCGTTTGTGACACTGGGAAAAGAAAGGTAATGCTGCAATGTAAATTATGAGAAAATTAAAGTGTTTTTTGACCTTGGATGCATGTAAACTTATTGTATGAGACCTTTAAAGCAACATTAGGCACGTTTAAAAACCATAATAGGTGCACTTTGAATGTTGGGAGGTAGCAAAAGTGGAAAAGAGAAGCAAGAAAAAAAAGCGAAGCTTGAATATACAATACAAGAAAGATGACAAAAGGTGTTTTGAATAACACAGCTGTACAAAGTAAATTCATTGTATATGATCTTTTAGTTATTATACTAAACCCTTCCAGCAATGTCTAATTATAGACTATACAGCATACTGGATTTCTCTTTGCAGTCCATCTGCCGTGAGTGCCTCTCTCGGGCCCAATAATGACAACACATCAGTAGAAAACAGCTCCAATGCCACCATCTCATTCAGAATAAAGATATGCACAGATGTATGGGTGGTTCGCCTAATAGTACAACCCACTATCAAGCTTCCTGTATTGGAAAGCAAGACCAACATTGGGTGCCATTTATTTTTCAATTCCTCCCCATGGGCAGCAGGCTGTGTCACTAAAGCATGCAAGAAATGTGTCGGATCATGTATTTTGTGTCCTTGAATAGACTTTCATTCATAATCAAAAAGCTCATTATGGATCAAGTGGATTGCCATCTTTTGCAGCTACAAAAATAAGGCAGGGCAGTTGCTTAAAATATCATAATAGATATAAAAAGGAGAGTAAGTAAAGGGAGAGCAAAGAAAGTATACAATTGACTGGGAGAAAAGAAATAAAATTCTTAGATTCCTGGGTCCTTGTTCTTGTGAGTTTGTTAAATGGCAGAGATTAATGCTACTAAAATTTGTTTTCTCTACACATTCATTTCATCCACCCTTAAATACATGTAATTTATAATTTGTTGCCTTGAAATGGGTCAATCCTTAAAGATTTATACTGCCATCAGACATGGAGACAAATGGATGCCCCCTGGTTTTCCACCTGTCAGCACACATATGAGATTCAGCTATAGGGATTAATTTTTTTTCTCCTCTAAAGGAAGCCATAATGGTCTAAATGTGTGGGCCATTGTCTAGCATCAGTCACCATACAAACCATAGGGACTACTCACAGCCACCTGGAACAATATATGTGACAGAAAATGACTCTAATTGCAGCATATACCGCTGTCTTGACAGATAAATTAGCTATTGTCTGCATGGTGAGCAAAGAAGCCTCCCTTTCTAGCTGTGACACCGCAGCAAAATGTCCTGTTTGCCTATTTATTCTATGCAATAAATCATGGAACTAACACATCAACCAGAGCAAATAAGGAAAATATGCCAGTAGGGAAAAAAAACTCATTTGAAGTTTGTCTGTTATGAACAGCAATGCGTGTAGCCTTTCAGGTAAGAAGAGAAAGAATATTGGGCCTTGGTGTCATGTTACATAGGGAATAAAACAAGATGTGACATGCTGTTCTGCTTTATAGTTACATTTAATGTTGTGGAGCATCATATATAAAGTAATTCGCTCTTTCATTCTCTTGATGTTAATAAGACAAAATATGCAGCTTATTACTGAGCAATGTCCTCCGTCATTAGACTTTCCCATGCTGGTAAACTTTACCTCTTATAATTACAAGGAACAAACACTGGAGACTCCTTCCAAAAATGCTAAATAAACATCTCCTTACAGAAATCATCATAATATGAACAATTATACTGTTAAAAATAGCATGTATTTTCTCCCAAATTTGGTCACATGCCAATTCCCATCCACCAGCCAGCTCTCCCCAATTATGTGACAGCTACCAACCAGGTAAGCTAACGTGCTTCCTCTGAGACACGTGTAGCCAGTCAACCACATCTTTTCAAACTGCTGCATCACAGGGCAGCATAACTCACTGGGAAGAAAGTGCTATCTGCTCTCTTACGCATACATGAGCTCACAGATTCTCATTATTGTCTAGTGTCATTGTTATTCACAGGAGAGTGAAAGTATCCCTCCCACCCTGAGAACACAGCTACTCTCTTGATTCCTAGCCATGGATGATTGTGGCATTGTCAGGATTTCAACTCGAGAACTCTGCCCCCGCCCCCCCCAAAAAAAAGCATTAGAAAGATTACATTAAAATAAACCAGTGCTTTATATTAATGCATCTCCATTACTGTTCAAGCTGCTTGAATAGCACTGTGGTATAATAAACATTAACTATACAGCAGAAGAATATTAGGCACAATATACAGTGTGTATAAGATGCCCTTACTGTTTGCTTTCTCCTTATCCAGGTGGATATAAATATAGATTTTTTTCTATCTATTGTATATATCTTTAAAGAAAATGACAAAAGCATGCAGACTGGCTGCTAATATGTATTTGTTATAGCATATGTGTCATGGTGTTGGTTGGAATGGATGTAATTTCTGTAAGAACATTTCTACTACATGGTTTTTGCAGAACTTTTGGTTAGTATAACAACATTCGCACCCACTTCTATACATTTGTACGGAAACATCATGGGTCCACAGTAAAGCTAGTTTAGTGTCAAAGCTAGTTTAGTGTCAATGATTAACAATTCCCTTCCACTTTAAAACAAGAGAATTTCTTAAAAAAAAAAAAGGGGGCACAGTACTTAAGGTATAAATTAGCTGGTGACATCTCGGCCAACCGAAAATAGACTTGACTGATGTGTCCTGCAATTAAGTCAGCGATCCTCTGAAGCCCCCTACTTATCCTGCTTGATGCAGACCCTTGCACGGTAGGAGCAGTCCCGTGGCCTCCATTACAGATCTGAGTCTGGATTCTCTTAATAGGGCTAACAGTAATTATGGGATGTCAGACGCAGTTAAGGGGTAATCAGTTTCCACTGATTGAGCAGCAACATTAGCAATTGGAGTGCTAGGGTGAGGAGGGGTGCAATCTGATGTCTGTCTCAGTCAGATTAGCATTTGAGTATTGCTTTTCTGCTGTCATACCATCAAAGTCAAGCTATACTAATTCTTATAAGGTGTTCAATAGGGAAAGACAAAAATTTCCCTGTTTTTTTTCGAGTAAGCAAACTTGCAGTTGGAATTGGACATCAGTTCTCTCTCTATCTCTCACTCTCTCTCTCTCTCTCTCTCTCTCTCTCTCTCTCTTTTTCTCTCTCTGTGTGTGTGTGTGTTTAAAAAACATATATTACACATCATATCCATTATCACAATAAAGCACTATTTGGACAGGACTAGTTTTCCAGGGGGATGTTAGAGAAATTTGTGTTTCACAGACGTACTTTGCAATTCTAATCCCGTCCGAATTTTTTCCAGAACAATTTCCCTTGTGTGTTTTGGCCAACGTGAACTACCATAGAGGCTCTTAACAAGTGTGTTTTCTGCTTGCTGCATGCAATTCAGTAAGGATGTACATGTTTTTGCTACCTGGTGAAGAAATAAAAAATAAAATCAACAAGAAGAGCCAAATCACGTGAATAATTAGACTGGCTACTGTAATATCAGTGTCAGGTGATCACTCGCATTTCTGCGCTCAATTATATAATGTTATGTCTTTATTTCAGTGGGTTCACTATAAGCAGCCAGTTCTATAAAATCATATGAAGTTTATTTTAGTAATTTTTTAAATAACTAGTTTTAATGAATTAAAAAAATAAATTTTATTTTTTAAATTTTAAAGTGCTTATGCATGCATCCAGAGCATGTGATCCTCTGCAATCCGATCCCTTCCGAATCGGTACATGGAATCACAGTCTTCGGGTGATAAGAATTGTAACTCAAACTACATTTAGAAAACTAGTCCCATCTGAATAGTACTGTGAAGCATTATTCTGAATAACACTTGAAGCATAAGTCAGAATAACACTGTGAAGCATATTTAGATGCTATTTAGATGGTTAGTGTTGCAATTGGATGCACACATGTATTACCATGTTAATCTCCTGGGCAGCTCAACTGTACCTGGCTGATTTTTACAGTTATTCAGTATGTATTCACTTGATGAGAGCAGGTGTTTAATTTGCAAAACTTACAGTCTCACCTCATCTACTGCCAAGCTAGCAGAAAGAAAACTGAAATGGAAAGTGAGGATAGATGGGAAGATATTAAGCATAGCTTGATACAGAATGGGAATGTATTTAATTAATAAATTCTGAAGAGCTATACTAATCTTGTCATCTGAATTTCTAATTAATTCTGCACACTAACAAGATGCAGGTGCTCATAAACCATATTCAGAATGACTTTGTACCAAATTTGTAAGTACATGGATAATTAGAAAATGTGTGGTTGCAAGTTTTCTGCTACAGTAAATTTCATCATTTAAATCAGTGAACAAAGGTGCTAAAGACATTTTACTACTACTACTACTACTACTACTACCACCACTATTACTACTACTACTACTACTACTAATAATAATAATAATAATAGGTCCACTTCACATTCACCACTGAATTTTTCACTGGAATAATTTAATGGAAAGTAGTTTTAGATTTGCTTAATATTATCAATTATTGGAGTGACGACAAAAGGAACCTGTTTTTATAATACACTGAATTTAAATTGTCCATGACCGGTATGTAAAGAATGCCACTGAGCTGATTGTTATTTGAATAATAGATGGTTTTCAGAATCAAGGACAGAGACATAAGTGTACTGTTTCAAAATATGGTTGTAGCTTTTGTCCAACTGCAAGCCAGTCCCTCCAGGATTTCGCGATTTTGTGTTTGCAGAAATTAACACAAAATCAAGTAAACATGTAATATTCAGAGGAGCTTGCAATTTTTTAAAATTACTGCAGATTCTCCGTAGATTTAGGCCAAGACATGTCATATGACGTCATCACAAAGAGAATTCAGTCAAAGCCCTCTTCGATTCATGTGTTGAACATGAGTAGAGCTAAAAGGTCTCATTTACCAACAAACATCACTGCAAAAGAATGTGCAAGACAATTTAGTGCAATTGCAATTACGCTAATTCAAGTAATTTTCTGCAAAAAAGCACACAAAATCTGCAAATTGCATCACAAATTTTGAAGAAATCCGCAGCAAAATCAAACATATTTGACCACAACAATCACAAAAAACTCTATGGACTGGCAAGCTCCCACAGCAAATATGCATCTCATCTTGTAATATCTAACAAGGTGGGAGACAATTGGGATCTTGGTCCACTCCTCCATGCAGATCATTACATTTATTTTTAGATTTTGGCACGTGGACTTCTCTCTTCAATTAACAGGTTTTCAATCTGGAGACTGAGATGTTCATTGAAAAACATTCATGTTGTGTTTCTACCACCATTTCTATGTTGAGTATATATTTTTCACATTATCTTTTTCAAAGCTCTATCTATGGCCAAATCTGAACCTCCTGGTCATGAGTTAAATTCATGATGCCATCAGTATGCAAAACAGCCCCTGAACCACCAGCCACAAAACTGTTCGAAGCATCAGTGATCCACCATCATATATTACAGTGGCTATCCGGTCCTTATATACAGTCCCCGTTTGTTGCCAAATATGCTGAGGGTGAGCATGAACAAAAAAAACACTTTTTATGAAGCCCATGCTCATAATGAATTATAGCCCCATTTATAATTGTTTATAAGCAAATATTACGGTTCTATAAATACATTTATGAAGCCACATCAAGGGCTATACTTCATTATAATAACAGTTATAGTTACATTTATATTACTGTTATAATTACTTATAAGTGATGCACTTGCTTTTTCAATGCCCATGCTCATAATGCATTATACACCGATTTATATGGGTGTATAATGCATAGAATTAGGGAAATTAGCTAATTCTAACCCCTTTATATATATAGCACTGTGCAAAATATTTAGGCACCCTATTTTTTGTTAAAACAATATTTACTGACTTCTACATTATCAAGTTACTTGAGCTCATTACTCATGAGCAATGGCCTCCAGTTCAGCAATATTCTTGGGTTTGCATGCTGCAACCGCCTTCTTCAAATCAAAAAGTTAGCTGACTATGATGGCCCTGTAGAATCTTCCAGGACTTCTTTGCAACCAAGCCTTGGTGGAATTTGAGGTATGCTTGGGATCATTGTCCTGTTCCTGATACTTCAATGAATCCATCTTGCCTTCCACACACTGCAGGTTTCCAGTGCCAGACGATGCAAAGCAGCCCCAGAGCATCACTGAGCCACCACCATGCTTGACTGTGGACAGATTGTTCTTTCTTCATTCTTCTTTCTCCACACATACCACAAAAAGTTCCAGTTTTGTTTCATCGCTCCACAGAACAGAATCCCAAAACTTATGTGGCTTATTTATATGATTTGAGCTGACTTTTCTTGTTCTTTTGTAGTGGTGTACATCTTGGAGTTCTGGCATGGAAACCTTCTGCGTTTAGCATACACTATACTGTGCTCACTGAAACCTCAGTGCCTGTTGTCACCAAGTCTTGCTGCAGGTCACTCAAGGGTTTTTCTACCCCCAACCAGATATTTTCTGCCCCTAGCCAGTTCAAGTATTTCATGTGTTCCAGCTCAAGCACACCTGGTGCAACTAATGAAGCCCTTGATTAGTTGCATTAAGTGTGCTTGAGACAACACCTGTTTTGCATATTTGTGCTGTTGTGAGGGATTCTATTCAGGAGGTTGAATAATTTTGAGACTGGAGAAGTCATTATAATTTATATATTTTAACAGTGAGATTCAGAATAACAACAAAAAAATCCAGAAAAATGCATTTCAAAAAAGTTATAAATTGATTTGCATTTTAATGAGTGAAATAAATATTTGATCCCCTGTCAATCAGCAAGATTTCTGGCTCCCAGGTGTCTTTTACACAGGTAACGAGCTGAGATTCTCAGAATCTCAGCTCGCTACCTGTGTAAATGACACCTGTCCACAGAAGCAATCAATCAATCAGATTCCAAACTCTCCACCATGGCCAAGACCAAAGAGCTGTCCAAGGATGTCAGGGACAAGATTGTAGACCTACACAAGGCTGGAATGGGCTACAAGACCATCACCAAGCAGCTTGGTGAGAAGGTGACAACAGTTGGTGCGATTATTCGCAAATGGAAGAAACTGTCAGTCTCCCTCGGTCTGAGGCTCCATGCAAGATTTCACCTTGTGGAGTTTCAATGATCATGAGAACAGTGAGGAATCACATGGGAGGATCTTGTTAATGATCTCAAGGCAGCTGTTACGAAACACAGACGTGTTGGTTGGAAGAGGGAGTCAGGATGCATGCGCTGGGGAGACATCAGTAAATGTAGAAGAGTTTATTATAAACAAAAGAATCCATACTATGAGCAAAACAAACTGTAATCCAGGCTGTAGTAAACAAGATAAGTGATCTGGGAAACACCGGAACAAAGCGCATGGTTAAACACATCTAAACTCTAACAAACTGAACTATGAATAACAATACTATGAAAAAACCAAGACTATGATTAACTATGACAAACTTATACTAATACTCCCCGTGAAGCGGACACCAACAGGGGTTTTTAAACACACACCAAATAATACCCACAATCAAAGACACCTGGACATGATAATCACATTAGACAGAGAACCAATGAGGAAACGGGGCAGAGACATGACGCAATACAATAACAAACGCACATGGGGAAACACAGGAGGCGGAGACATGACACAAACCAAAACATGAGCACATGGGGAAACAACAGGAGGCGGAGACATGACGTGAACGAAAACAAAAGGCACATGGCAGAGGTAAACAACACATGAGTTTTTATGAATGGAATGTCTATCGGAGAGTTTTTGAATAGCGCTGGAAAGCGTGCAGTGGAATGTTTGATCCTGATTGTCAGTGGAGGGATAAATAACTAACCTCTTTTAATTCATTCATTATGGACAGTTCAGAGCAGAGCGTGTCGGGCTGTCCCTTAGAACTTGGACGAGAACTTGGTCGAGAACTTGGTCGAGAACTTGGTCGAGAACTTGGAGTGATGCTTGACCTGGTGCTTGACTTGGAGCTCGGAGTGATGCTTGACCTGGTGCTTGACTTGGAGCTCGGAGTGATGCTTGACCTGGTACTGGGCCTGGATCTCGGAGCTGTGCGTGACCTGGTGCTGGGCCTGGATCTCGGAGCTGCGCGTGACCTGGTGCTTGGCCTGGAGCTTGACCTGGAGCTTGACCTGAAAGCAGGATCAGAGTCTGCTCTGGAACCAGGATCGGAGTCAGCTCTGGAACCAGGATCGGAGTCAGCTCTGGCACCTGGATCAGGAACAGCTTTGGCACCTGGATCAGGAACAGCTTTGGCACCTGGATCAGAGACAGACTTGGAAACAGACTTCGAGAGAGACTTGGAAACAGACTTCGAGAAGGACTTGGAAATAGACTTCGAGAAGAACTTCAAGAGAGACTTGGAAACAGACTTCGAGAGAGACTTAGAAACAGACTTGGAAACAGACTTCGAGAGAGACTTGGAAACAGACTTCGAGAAAGACTTGGAAACAGAACAAAGAACTCGGTTAGACTGAAAACCATAGACAAAATCAAAAACTTGGTTGGAAACAGCATTGGAAATTAAATTGGAGACAGGGCTGGAGACAGAGGAGGAGACAGAGGAGTGAGCTGGGTTGGAGACAGAGGAGGAGACAGAGGAGGAGACAGAGGAGTGAGCTGGGTTGGAGACAGAGGAGGAGACAGAGAAGGAGACAGAGGAGTGAGCTGGGTTGGAAGCGGAGCTGGGTGTCAAATCAGCCTCCGAACTGAGAAGGAGAGCAAACACATATCCAGAAACTAAACCTATGTAGCTAGCTACGAAATCAGGAACTGGACTTGGAACTGAACTAGGAACTGGGTCAGAACCTGGACTTGGACTAGGAACTGGACTAGGATTCAGGCAGGAACCTGGACATGGACTTGGACATGGACTAGCTTGAGAAGAGGTCATCCCATGGACCCCAGACATGGACAGGGCAGGAGTGGAGGTTTCTTCTCGAACCTCTGACTGCTGCTTGTCGGGGCTGGAGGTCACCTTGTTAACCTCCTTGAGCAGCTCCCTTGTGGAGACCTTCTGCTGGGCCTCCGGCTGGAGCTTGGGGCTGGAGGTTGCCACGTTTACCTCCAGGTGTAGCTCCATGGAGGAGACTTCCTGCTGGGTCTCCTGCTGGAGCTCGGGGCTGTAGATCGCCATGTTAACCTCCAGGGGCAGCTCTGCTGTGGAGACCTTCTGCTGGGCCTCCAACTGGAGCTCGGGGCTGGAGGTCACCATGTTAACCTCCAGGTGGCACTCCTGGGTCCGGGGATGAGACGTGCAGGCCGCCATGTTAGCGCGCTTCCTCTCATAGTGGTCCAGGAATGACTGGCCGGGATCACCGGGCAGGTGCACCTTATTCAGGAAATTTTTTTGGTCTGGCTCGAATTCTGGGCTCCCATATTCATGGATCGGGGAATTCACAAAACCCGAAACCGTATACAGTTCCTGGTACCTGCTGGCGAGGTGGATCTCCGCCAACCAGTGGGCTGAGCCAACTAAACGCGATAGGAGGAACCGTGCCCATTGTTCCTCACTGGGTTTGGGGTCTTTCAAACTACAAAAATACATCTGGGCCTGCCAAAGAAAATGCTGGGGTTTAGTAGAAAAACCATTATAAGCAGAGGGTGGATAAATGCAGGCCCACTGGGAGAAAGAGATTGAGTCCAGGGGAGGAACAAAAATTGTGGCGCGGCATGTCACAAATTTCCCCGCTGCATCCATTTTTGGCGGAGTATTCTGTTACAAAACACAGACGTGTTGGTCGGAAGAGGGAGTCAGGATGCATGTGCTGGGGAGACGTCAGTAAATGTAGAAGAGTTTATTATAAACAAAAGAATCCATACTATGAGCAAAACAAACTGTAATCCAGGCTTTAGTAAACAAGATTAGTGATCTGGGAAACTTCTAACAAATTCTAACAAACTGAATTAGGAATAACAATACTATGAAAAAACCAAGACTACGATTAACTATGACAAACTTATACTAATACTCCCCGTGAAGCAGACACCAACAGGGGTTTTTAAACACACACCAAATAATACCCACAATCAAAGACACCTGGACATGATAATCACATTAGACAGAGAACCAATGAGGAAACGGGGCAGAGACATGACGCAATACAATAACAAACGCACATGGGGAAACACAGGAGGCGGAGACATGACACATACCAAAACATGAGCACATGGGGAAACACAGGAGGCGGAGACATGACGTGAACGAAAACAAAAGGCACATGGCAGAGGTAAACAACACGTGAGTTTTTATTAATGGAATGTCTATAGGAGAGTTTTTGAATAGCGCTGGAAAGCGCGCAGTGGAATGCGGAAGTGTTCGAGTCCACCACTCGCATAGCGAGAGACTCGGGAAACTCTAACAGCAGCTGGGACCATAGTCACCAAGAAAACAATTGGTAACACACTACGTCATGAAGGACTGAAATCCTGCAGCACCCGCAAGATACCGCTGCTCAAGAAAGCGCATGTACAGGCCCGTCTGAAGTTTGGCTGAATGATTCAGAGGAGAACTGGGTGAAAGTGTTGTGGTCAGATGAGACCAAAATCGAGCTATTTGGCATCAACTCAACTCACCGTGTTTGGAGGAGGAGGAATGCTGCCTATGACCCCAAGAACACCATCCCCACCGTCAAACATAGAGGTGGAAACATTATGCTTTGGGGGTGTTTTTCTGCTAAGGGGACAGGACAACTGCACCACATCAAAGGGACAATGGACGGGGCCATGTAGGGGGCCACCCATCTTGGGTGATAACCTCCTTCCTTCAGCCAGGGCATTGAAAATGGGTCTTGGATGGGTATTCCAGCATGACAATGACCCAAAACACACAGCCAAGGCAACAAAGGAGTGGCTCAAGAAGAAGCACATTAAGGTCCTAGAGTGGCCTAGCTAGTCTCCAGACCTTAATCCCATAGAAAATCTGTGGAGGGAGCTGAAGGTTTGAGTTGCCAAACGTCAGTCTCGAGACCTTAATGACTTGGAGAGGATCTGCAAAGAGGAGTGGGACAAAATCCCTCCTGAGATGTGTGCAAACCTGGTGGCCAACTACAAGAAACGTCTGACCTCTGTGATTGCCAGCAAGGGTTTTGCCACCAAGTACTAAGTCGAAGGGGTCAAATACTTATTTCACTCATTAAAATGCAAATCAATTTATAATTTTTTTGAAATGCGTTTTTCTGAATTTTTTTGTTGTTATTCTGTCTCTCACTGTTAAAATACACCTACCATTAAAATTATAGACTGATCATTTCTTTGTCAGTGGGCAAACGTACAAAATCAGCAGGGGATCAAATACTTTTTTCCCTCACTGTAATGCAGATGCGTGCTTCAGTGAATCACCGTGCTGCATCCTTAAAAATTCACATGAATACAACATTTTAAATGTTATAATTCATACAATGCTGTTAAGCTTTATGTGACAAATAATGCCATGAATGCCTTAAAAAAGTAGTATGTATTTTCTGAACTACTGCTCAACTTACTTGTCTTTTTCTGCCAGTAAAAACATGCCTAATGTCTGTCCCCTGTCTCTTACTCATGACATCACCAGTATTAAATGAAATGAGTGCAAAAAAGGCATCTGTTGCGAAAAGGTCACTGCATTAAGTTTAAATTTATTATCAACCTAAACTATACACAGATAAAACAGACATTCGTGAGTCGTGACTAAAGGGTTGCATCTTGCACAATGGCATGGTATTGGTATCGAACAATTTAGAAAAGAAGAACAAAAAGAATATGTTTAAAAACACCATCACCAACACCATCTCAGTATGTCACAATTATAGGAAGTGATGAGTGGAGAGAGATTCACTGCTGAATGGAGAGAGAACGTGCACACCTAGTTTACTATTACTAGAGTAAAGGCATAGGCATCAGTTACAATACACTGTGAGTAACGTATGAGGTATAATTAGCATTTTTGTGGATGTAAATTATTTGTTCAAATTCAGAGATGTATGCTATTTTAATTAACAGTATTTTGGATTTAATCTGGATTTTTTTAAAATTGCAGACTCTGCATTTTTAAATCCTCCTCCTACAGCATTTATGTGATTATCACCAAACATGAACAAAATTATGCCAAGACATTGAAGATGCTAAATTTCGAAGAGATATTTGATATCTCAAACGGTTTCGCCATGGTGAGGCAATAAATTTAAGGCAAATAAAGAAAAACAGGAAGTGTCTCCTATCTTCTGCATGCAATGAGTGATTTAGATCAAACTTGAGCTCTATGTTTGGTACTGGGGGCTGATCACATGGAGGTGACTATTGTGAGTCACGGTCATAGCGCCACCAACTGGCAGCAGGAAGTGTGTCACTTAAAACAGACATTTAAATAGTCTTCTTATCTGTACCTGAATCGGCTCAAACTTGGTCAGAATAATGTCAAGACATGGCTGATGTAAAATTGTTAGAGGATTTTTGATATCTTAAGTATTGTTGCCATGGTAACACATCAAACAGTAATGCCTGTTTCTGGTGTTTTTGAGGCTATTAGCATGCTTAAAATTTCATTAACGTCGGCACACACGTCAGAGTTGTCAGCCGTTAGGCGTAGGCAAAAGCTAAAACATGGGCTTGGAGGAGGGGCTCTGTAGCACCCCCTTTTGATTAAAGTGGTGGCGTCAGTTATACCTACCAAATTCGGTACATATATTGATCTCATCAAGCCGGACAACTTTCAAAATGACAGTCATTAGCTCCGCCCAACAGGAAGTCGGCCATTTTGGATTTAATGTAGGATTTTGAAAATTGCAGGCTCTGCATTTCTAAATCCTCCTCTCAGGAAATTCATGTCAAACCTGGTCAACATTATGACAAGACAATGAGGATGCTAAATTGTGAAGGGATTTTTGATATCTTGAATGGTTTTGCCATGGCACGGCAATAAATTTATGGCAAAAAAAAGGAAACAGGAAGTGTCTCATATCTTCTGCATGCAATGAGTGATTTACATCAAACTTGAGTTGTATGTTTGGTACTAGAGGCTGATCACATGGATATAACTATTGTGAGTAATGGTCATAGCCCCACCAACTGGTAGCAGGATGTGTGTCACTTAAAACAGACTTTTAAATAGTCTTCTTATATTTACCTGAATCACTTCAGAATATTGTTGAGACAAGCTTGATGAAAGTGTTGATAGTCTTGATATCTTAAATAGTGTTGCCAAGGTAACACATCAAACTTTAATACCATTTTCTTTGTATATTTGGGTGTTTTACTCTACTGCACTCTCTTCAGTATGCATTGTTTTCATACACACACCGGGTGGTGATGGCACCGTAGTGCTTGGGCCCGTCATCGCTGCTTGAAGCTATATTTAAATTAAAATTAAAATTTAGTGTTTAATATTATGTTTAAAATTAATATGTTCTTATATGTTATTGTGCTTTTACTGTATATATTTTTATTGTTATATATACTTAGATAAAATTATATTGGAAATATATATTTTATCCCAAGCACTTTTTACTTTCCATATAAACCAGAGAATGTTTCACAAACAGCTGCACATAAGATGGCCCTTTTAAGAAAGCAGCTAGAAGCAATAAAGGAGAAACGTGCTTTGAAAGATGAGACTATTCACTTGTTAAAGGAAGACAAGGCCTACCTTCTGTCTGAATTGGCTCGTAAGGAAGAATTAATATGGGAACTCATTTCTACCAAGAAGGAAATCCCTGGTATACTCAGGTGGGTGGTGAAGTTTTAGACTTCATATGATGTTTATGTAATAATCAATATCTTGTGGCCTTCCTAGGTTAAAAATCTTTGTTGTACCTGTAAGGAATGCACTTTAAAAATGAATGAAACGAAACAGAAGCGCACGCTTGGATTCAAAGCACCTTTTTAAAGGAGACAAAAGTTTTAAAGCGTGCCCGCATTATCTACCAGAATACGTAACAAATCAGATGTAAAAATGAAACGTTTAAATATATTCTCCACCAGTTATGATTTATGTAACGAATTAAAAGATGTTTAACACGTTTAAATGTATTCTCCAATTTATGTAAGGAATTAGCTCGAATGGCGTGAAATATATCTATATATCTAATCAACGTGTGTTGTGACCAGTTATAAATATACATCAGCCATGAAAGGTATTCATGTATGTGCACATATACATATAGATAATTAACTACAGCGGATTACAATTAATTATGACTATGTATGTGGTCTAGATCAGCTTTTGGGATTAGCTGTAGTCTAGTTTAGAATTATGAACTCTAAAGAGGGAGTTTATCCTTCTGGCCAGGAAGGATTCTCAGTTTTGTTATTAAAAATAGAATGGGTAGCGAGGTCTTGCAGTGTAGAAGTGACTCAACACGTGACCAAAACAGAGACAATCAAAAGTGGTGATAATAGATTTTAATAACTACGTGTAACTATGTATACACACAACTAACTCTAAGCAAGCAATACATATGTACATCTATATACAAGAAGAGAGAAAGTGTAGAACGAAAGTAATGAAATAGGAGGGAATGGCAGACAAAAATACAATCAATTAGCCGTTTTCAAAACCAACAACGAACTTAAATCTCCTGTAAACAGAGGTACAATCTTAACGCATATATAGATCAATTAGACTATACCTGCACAGCTCAGGTGTTGTCAGTTTGAAAGTTTGCGCGAGGTCGTGTCGAGTTCGCTGGTTCGTCGTGTCGTTTGAAAAGGCCGTGAGGCGGTTGCATCCTTTGTCTGGGAGAGAGAGAGAGAGAGAGAGAGAGAGAGAGAGAGAGAGAGATTCCCTCTTTAGGGAGGGAAACCTAAGACTGGAGAGGGTCTAGAGAGTTGAGGGAGAGTCTGCCTTGAAGAGTGTAGAAGTCAAAGCGTGGTGCTGTTTTAAAGACAACACCAACGCACACGCCTCTTTGGGCTATTGGCCAATCAGGAAGTTGGATTTGTTTGCGGGATGTACTCTCTTTGTCTGGTCTCAGACCTGAATTTGCATGTCCTGGGAGGAGCCGGTTTAAACCGTATTATGTATGCGATTAAGAAAAAGCATGAAATAATGTATCCCATTGCAATATGATATGCATAATCAATCAAGGTATCTCGAGATGATACCAAATTCGATGGACTTATAAAGAATATTACAGGTAAAACATGGTTACAGACATTTAAAATAATATCCTAAATTAAACTATCTAAAATCACTATAGTTAGGTTACATAAACACATAATATATGTAAATAAGAAAACATCACACTATTTGGACATTGAATAATTACATATAATTACGTTACATTCAAAAGAGATTCTTCCATTGTGTGTGTGTGCATGTGTGTGCGCGCACGCGTGCAGGTAAACTTTGTGTGTGTGTGTTTGTGTGTGTGTGTGTGTGTGTGTGTGGGTCTGAAGAGGGGGTCGTGCCCCCTGTAGCATTCCGATGGCATCTGGTTGAAGAGGTTACTGAGATGGATTCACAGCTCAAAGAAACAGAGAAACTTCTTTGCTAAGTCCAGGCTGATTCAGAAATCAGTTTGATACGTTCAGACGTTACATACCCAACAGATAATCAAACTCAACAAAAAATAAAGAAAACTCAGCCAGTTGAAAAGTCTGGTGAATCGGATGATGACTCCTCTGTACTGTCTGACTCTTCTGTTGAACTGCCAAAGAAGCCCACAGTGCAGAAACACATGAGGCAAACCCCGGTACCCAAAAGTGACTACTCATGTGTGAGGGGTAATGAAATATCTGTTACAAAATATATGTATGTAAGTCTAATATATGTAAGTCTCAGGGATGCACCAAAATGTCATCAACTGAAAAATCACTGTCAGTTGTACAGAACTACAGTATTTCATGGTTTGTCACAATATCAAATAATCAAAGTGTAATCACACTGCATGTTTACATGCATGTTCTTACACCGAATATGCTTAATCAGCTAACAAAGTGTCTGGTCAATTAAACACATTAAAACAGTTTTCCTTTATCGGTGTAAGACCTTATGAAATTATGGTTCATAACTTTAGGTTAATATTTAGGTTAGGGAGGTAGGTTTTGTTCATTTAACTTGATAAAGCATTAACCAGTGGTGTAACTTTGACCCTATGTTCCCCCTTGGACATTTGCACCTTTTTACTTGCTCTTAGTCCCCCTTAGTGGACATTTTACTTAAAAACTGCAGCGATACGTATAATAAACCACATAATTTAGTTTGCAGAAATGTTACTACTACAAAGATCAGTCTACTTTATCATCACATGGTGCTGTCTTTATTTCTAGGTTTTGGACAATAATTTAAATTTCAGTAAAGTGCTAATTATTATAGGGCATATTCTGTTTTTGAATGTCATCCTTCTCTGCATGTAAATTCCAACAAAGTTCCATGTTGCTTTCTGAAATATTAAGGTACTTACAGTATGTATCTCTATTTCTCTGTTTCTTTTCTTTAGTGAAGAACACCAAAAGCATTGTGACAAGGTAGACTAGAGCTAGAAGCACTAGAGGCTTTCAAAAAGGAGAGCTCTATGAAAGCTGCCTTTCAGACTGTGGGACTAGACCGAGCTATCATTGCCCGTACAGCAGTAGTTGCTGAATTGAAATTAGCTGCTCCTGAGGTCTTTGACACTATCACTCCATGGAATGAGCGTGTGGAGAAGCTCTTCTCATTTATTGATAAATGTTGTGCTGCAATCAGCAGTGACCTCAAAGAGACAATTTCCCAGATGAAAATTGATGGAGAACTTTTGCCAATAGACAGCACCTTCTGAGACACATGGTGTGTCAGCCACTTGTTCTTAATGCACTTGTTCATCTCAGGCATTTCTTGATGGCAAGAATTTGTTTGTCAAGCACTTGTTTGACTAGAATTTTTGACTTGTTCAAAGCTATAGCTTGGAAATGCACATTATGATTTGACATTATACTTCAAAAAATAAAGTTACAATGTTTTTCTAGTATGTAACATTTTATTTAAAAAGAAAACACATCTTGTAACTGTTTGCATTAATATGATTTCTGTTTTTTCATTATTTTATTTTAAAGGCATTTATAATGCATAATGAGCACATCTTTATGAGTTCTTAACATTTGCATTATGGAAATCACTCACAATAAGACAGCACAACACAACTATCAACAACTATATAAAATAATTCACTTATTGGACATTGAAATAGATCTGCATTACTAATAAGTCATTATAACTATAACATAATAACATTATACAACCCCAAATCAAAAACCGTGGGGATGCTGTGCAAAATGTATATAAAAACAGAATGCAATAATTTACAAATCGCATAAACACATATGTTATTCACAATAGAACATAGAAAATATATCAGATGTTTAAACTGAGGAAATGTACCATTTTAAGGAAAAAATAAGGTAATTTTGAATTTGACAGCAGCAACATGTCTCAAAAAAGTTGGGACAGGGCCATGTTTACCACTGTGTAGCATCCCCTCTTCTTTTAACAACAGTCCGTATACATCTGGGAACTGAGGAGATCAGTTGCTGGAGTTTTGGGAGAGGAATGTTGTCATATTTGTGTCTGATACAGGATTCTAGCTGCTCAACAGTCCTGGGTCTTCTTTGTCGTATTTTTCTTTTCATGATGTGCCAAAGGTTTTCAATTGGTGAAAGGTCTGGACTGCAGGCAGGCCAGTTCAGTACCTGGACTCTTCAACTATGAAGCCATGCTGTTGTAATAGATGCAGTATGTGGTTTAGCATTGTCTTGCTGTAATATGCAGGGCCTTCTCTGAAAAAGATGTTGTCTGGATGGAAGCATATATTGCTCTAAAACCTGTATATACCTTTCAGTATTGATGGTGCCTTTCCAGATGTGCAAGCTGCACATTCCATAGTCACTAGTGCACCCCCATACCATCAGAGATGCAGGCTTTTGAACAAGCTGGATGGCCCCTCTCCTCTGTAGTCAAGAGGACACGGCGTCCATGGTTTCCAAAAAGAATTTCAAATTTCTATTCTTCTGACCACAGAACAGTTTTCCACTTTGCCTCAGTCCATTTTAAATGAGCTTTGGCCCAGAGAAGATGGTGGCGTTTCTGGATCATGTTCACATATGGCTTCTTCTTTGCATGATAGAGCTTTAACCTGCATTTGTGGATG
Source organism: Cranoglanis bouderius (assembly GCA_023630585.1). Lineage (NCBI taxonomy): Eukaryota > Metazoa > Chordata > Actinopteri > Siluriformes > Cranoglanididae > Cranoglanis > Cranoglanis bouderius. The sequence continues at coordinate 8,656,287 of CM042570.1, forward strand.
GCATGGCGAACAGTGTTCACAGACAATGAGATCGGGAGGTGTCCCATGCAGTGATTTCCATTGCAGAATCATACCTGTTTTTAATGCAGTGCCGTCTGAGGGCCAGAAGATCATGGGCATGCAATACTGATTTTTGCTCTTGTCCCTTACGCACAGATATGTCTCCAGATTCTCAGAATCTTTTGATGATATTATGTACTGTAGATGATGAGATATTCAAAGTCTTCACAATTTTACATTGTGGAACATTATTCCACAATTTGTAGACACAGTTTTTCGCAGATTGTTGAATGTCTGCCCATCTTTACTTCTAAGAGACTCTGCCTCTCTAGATACTCTTTTTATACCCAATCATGTTACTGAACTGTTGCCAATTAACCTAATTAGTTGCAAAATGTTCCTCTGACTGTTTCATTTTAGTAACACTTACTTTTCCAGCCTTTTGTTGCCCTGTCCCTACTTTTTTGAGACATGTTGTGGCCATCAAATTCAAAATGACCTTATTCTTTTCTTAACATGGTACATTTCCTCAGCTTAAACATTTGATGTTTTCTGTGTTCTATTGTGAACCGCATAGGGGTTTATGAGATTTGTAAGTCATTGCATTCTGTTTTATGTACATTTTACACAGTGTCCAAACTTTTTTGGAATTGGGGCTGTAACAATGCAGGCTGCATTTTTATGAATAAATTCATGGAACCATAAGACTGGCTAAGGAGTACTTATAAATCAGTATATAATGCATTATGAGCATGAGCATTGAAAAAGCAAGTGCATCACTTATAAGTAATTATAACAGTAATATAAATGTTATATTTAACTATTATTATATTAGTATAGCTCTTGATGTGTCTTTATAAATGTATTTATAGAACAGCAATACTTACTTATAAATAATTATAAATGGAGTAATAATTCATTATGAGCATGGATTTCATAGAAAGCGTTACCAAAAGTTTTATTTTGGTATCATGTAACCACAAGACATGATGCCAGTTCTAGTTCTAATGATGCATGGTAAAGTTCAGGAGCTGATGTGTTTACGATGGGCTTCTTTCTTACAATGCTTTCAAACAGCTTATCTCATTTCCACGCTCATCAAACCATTCAGTGAGCCTTCATGTACTGTGAATGGGGACAGGATCATTCTGGAAAAGATAACTCCCATCACACTAAAATGGTTCATGATATGATATACCCTCTCAGTAGACAAGTGGGTATATTTCAGCCTAATATAGAAACCTTCCAGGTAAACATTTCGGATAAAATTTCTCTTTCTCAGAGTCTATCTTTCCTCTGATTATCAGCTGTGTAAGCAAAGTGCTTCTGAGACAGTAGGAGGTAGTATTTGTTGGTAAAACATGACATTCATTCTAACTGGATGAGATTCAGAAGCACTTAGCGTCCATGGTGAAGGACTTTTGACTGAAACATACTGTTTCCCTTGAACTCTATAACTCTATATGTAATCTCATTGTGTGTGTGTGTGTGTGTGTGTGTGTGTGTGTGTGTGTGTGTGTGTGTATGTGTGTGTTAGGGGATGTTTGTCAGTAAGAGAGAAGGGTAAGCACGCCCTCCACAGTGAACTATCTTGTTTGGCAATGGAACCATCTGCACATTAGCCACATGCTGGGAGCTGTAATAATGACACCAGAAGCCTATTATTAATGAAGACTGAAAGAATGAGACAGACAGAAAGAGAGCAGTCAGTGATTCTTATATTGAATATTTAAAGGGCTATAGCAGAGGAAATCAGCATATTCTCCCAGCACCCCCAGTAGCCTCTGGGCAGTGGGTCATACAGAAAGAGCTTAGGGGAATTTGCCCATTAAGCATGTATTTTACTCCATGTGAGGGACTGAAAAAGGAATTAGTAGTGTATCACCATGAATTATTAGGGAGCTGTGCCCATCAATAAAATAAAATGATTAATTGTTTTCACCTGAAACATTAATTTGGAGAATGTTGGAATCAGAAAGATTCTCCTCCTCTCCTTGCTGCCTGATAAAGAAAAATATGATTCATTGGTCCTTTACACTATGGTGGATTCATGTCAATCATGTACTCTGCAGGCAATAAGAGTAAAATAGCAATTAAAAAAAGAGAGCACAAGCACAAGTTGCATTTACCGTATGTAAATAATCACCTGTCAAGTCAACATAATTTAAAAAAAAAAGACTGAAGCATTTGTTTTGCAACTTTCTTCTTATTTTGCCAGAGCAACAACACAACCATGCTGCAGACAGTATTAGAGCTCTTCATGTAAATATTAAAGAATACAAACAAAGAATGGCAGTGAGTGAGTGGGTGGGTGAGTGACAGCACCAGTCTACACGCATTTCTCTACAAGTTCTGACAGTAGCCTCTGGTAGGAAGCTACAACAACATATTTTTAAACCTGGTTCAAGGAGGAAAGATGTTGGACCCTTAAAATCAGTTCGGTCAGGAACGGACATGGGATTCTGTGCTTTGATTACTCTGTGGATTGGAGCATGCTTTTCTGAGATCAGATCAATACCAATCTATAAAAAATGAGCAGCCAAACGAACTTATGTGCACCATTACAGAGGAAAATGCTGCACCGAGCTGAAAAGGTGCTCTTAAAAGTTATTTGAATGAAAATACAAACACTGATTAACACGATTGTAGGTGCCATTAAAAGAATTTTTATTCTTATCATGGGCATAATTGCATGAATATGCTGGTGTACAGGTGAAACATTTTCTTCATGAGAACATTTCCAGGCCTCTCAGGGGAAATGGATAAATATGAAGCTGAATGGCAAATCTTTCGCCTTCACACTGACCCCAGAAGGTGAGGTTAAACAGTTGGAGATATATCTGCAGCTGAATGAATAAGTCAATGAGACAGACTCCTAAGGAGCAGTGCAGGCTTAGCAGTGTGTGAGTGAAGAACGGGGATCTTGTCCACTAAAGTGACCTCATGACTGAGGAAAGACACACACACCAGTAGTTGCTCATTTTAGGTGAAATAAGTATTTTAATGCCTATAAAGTTTGTAGCAGGGCAGTTAGGGGCCATAACTATGGATTCAATTTATTAACTTTAGTCACAGAGTAAAGGGCCAATAGGAGACAAATGGTCCATGGCCCATATAGTATTAAAGAAGATGTATGTAAGTGTAAAAGGGAAAGAAATTAAGAGAGGGAGCTAGAACATGTTTGTGGAGATGTATTCTGGCTGTCTTTCAATTGTCTTCTGTGTGTCCCGCAGTGCTTGATTAACAGTAGAGATTGTGTGTGTGTGTGTGTGTGTGTGTGTGTGTGTGTGTGTGTGTGTGTGTGTGTGTGTGTGTGAGAGAGAGACAGAGAGGGAGAGAGAGAGAGAGAGAGAGAGAGAGAGAGAAAGAGAGACTTTTAGAGTGTTTAAGATGCCTTGAATGCATCACTGTAGTATATTTACATATTTACATTTTTTTTTTAAAGAACCCCATCAGAGCCCCCCCCCACACAGGAACAGTCAGTCTTACTGTAAATCATTCAGTCCATTATAGTCCATAGATCTGTATGAAAGACCACAGTCATGTTTATATTAAAGGCTTTCTTGCAGCTGATGTCCATTTTCTGAATCTCACCGTCTGCATGGTGAGTTCAGGTTTTCATTTTTTTTTTTTTTGTGCGTTGTGCGGATTTGACAAATTTTGCTTTGTCCGGGAAATAGTTTGTCAGTGAGATGTTCTGTTTTCCTTTGGTCAGTTCTAAAAACTGGTTAATCTGTTCTGTGGTGTACAGTTGTTCAGGCTTTTCTAAAAAGTTATTTGACTAATCTGGGTTGACCTCTGCCTCCTCCATGTCTGTGAGCGGTTCCCCTCGTGTAGTTGTACTGCACTCTGGGCCCTCATTCTCCTGCTATGGCTGTTTGGATGATTCCATCACTGTGTCCATCTTCTCACCCCCTGTTTCCAGTTCAGCTTTATTGTTCTTTAACTAAGAGCTTTACAGGGTCAGTGCAGTCATTGAGACTGGGGTCGTTACTAATGCTAACACTATCTTCACTGTCTGTGTTGTTGTTTACAGTAACATCCACGTCGGCACGATTGTTAGCGTTAGTCAATGTTGGGAAGACTGTTATATTTTTCACTGACCTTTTTTATTACAGGTTCCAGTTTGTCACCACTCTGTGTGTCGTTAACGCTTAAGGCTCTAGTTCCCTGGTGCTCTCCTGCTGACTGTCCCCATGCTGCTGCTGCTGTAACCCGGCTGAGTCACTCTCTGAGCTCCCTGGCTGTGCAGCTTTGTGCGGACAGACAAACTTCTTGTGTCTGATGTCCCCACACTTGACACACCTCAGATGTTCCATGATAGCAAACACAATGTAGTTGCTATCCCATGTTTGCATTTAAAATTCACATTGAGCATATTGTCTTGGCTATTCAGAGACATAAAAAACAAGACATGCTTCATAAAAAAAAAACAAAAAAAAAACATAAAGACAAGACCTGCTTCACTGACGAGTTTTTGCAGCCGAGTGGAATCAGTCTCATTGGGCTGGTGAACTTCCCGAAGCAGGCTAGCTCCTTCATTATCACCTTGTCTTGGGTGAATGGGGGCACATTAGAGATGACGACTCATGTTGCAGGGGCAGTCAGAGGGGAAATTGTACTGGGCTCCTTTCACCAATATTCCAGTTTGGATCAGTTTATTGACAGGGTTTTGTTGTCTCAGGAACATCACCACTGCTTTGTTCATCTGGGAAGCAGAGTAGATGCTCTCCCACCGCTAACAGAACCTCCTTCACCTGAGCTCCACTCTCCAGCACACACCTGACCCCATGCCGGAGAGACAACATCTCCCCACCATCCTCAGAGGCCATGGTGTCCCACTCACTCTCTCCCACTTTCAGCTATTTACAGCTGACTTTACCTAGTACTTAAATGCGTTCACTGTTTAGTCCAGTAGAAAAATAAACAAATGAAAACCAAGCAAAAAAATTTTCCAAAATGCCAGAGAGCTCTGCACATGCACAGAGAGAGAGAGAGAGAGAGAGAGAGAGAGAGAGAGAGAGAGAGAGAGAGATTAGATTAAAAATCAGCTTTATTTACAACATAAAGGTGAAACCAGTCTGTGTTACCACTGAAAATTTACATTTCACAATCTCATTTACAAAGGAAAAACAAATGAATCGTAATAATAATAATAATAACAACAAAAATTACAACAATGTGACTTAAAAAGTCAACAATAGATCATCATTTTCATTTACTATACATAACACTCCATTTATGGCCCAAGTATTCACAAACATTGGTAAGCACCCTACCAGTTTGTAATATGCATGTTCTATCTTGAGCCTTGATGCTACCAAACCCATGAACATCAACAAAGGATCTAATGTATCTTTACCAAGCATCTTATTTTTACTTTTTAGTAAAACCAAAACATTTTTACGACTAACAGAATATTTTGGCCCAAAAATAAACAATTGATGAGATAAATCTTCACCTAAAGATAATACCCATTGAGATGAAAAAGATGAAAAATGGTTTCATTTTCAGAACAAAATGGACAACCCACCCATACATTTGGATTGAGGTGCACCACGTGTCTGTTCGTGGCTATTGCACCATGTATAATCCTCCACTGTAAGTCACCAGTCCGTTTATCACTTGGGCATTTGAACAGTGACTGCCAGCTACCTTTGGGGGAAGTGTTCACTCCAAAAAATTCAGTCCATCTAGATGACATTACCCCAGATAGAAGATGTGCATTATTCACTTTCACACAAGTCACATAGAGAGCTTTTTTACCAGCAGACTCAAAACTATCCAGCTGAGGGATTTTAAAGGACAGTATGAGACTTTCCTCCTCATGCCATTCACTTACATCAGCAGTTATCATCAAGAATGGAAAATCATAATCATAGTTGTTTATAAAAAAGTCCTTGATCAAAATTCAGCTCTCCACGCACTTCATCAGTGAGCTGTTTCAAAAATCCAATAGATTTTATCCCAGTTCTCTCACCCAGGGTATCCAAACTGGTACTTAAAATATGGCCAAGTTTTAAACATCCAGCAACTATCAGCCATGATGACAAATTAGCAGAGCATATGTGTCTAGAAGGTAAAAAGGGTTCTGGAACAATGGCTCTTCCATCAGCCAAAAGCCTGCATGTATTCCAGCAGGTCTTGAGACAGAAAAAAACTTTCCAGGCTTCCATCACAGATCTATAGAAGGAAGTCAAGTCTGTTAAAGTTGTTTCATTCAAGTTCAATAAAAAGAGGTGTTTATCAAGTCCCATGTTGCCTTCTTTTCTCAGGAGTGTAACTGCAGTGTTGGACCAAGCAATATCATTGTTATACAGCAGTCTCTGAGCAGCTTGCAGACGAAAAGCCATGATTCTAGGTCTAATATCTACAAGACCTTGCCCCCCTTCTTGCACTGGCAAAAAGAGGACAGCTGATCAAACCCAATGCTGTCCTGACCAAAAAAAAAGTTCACCAGCATCCTTTGATTGTCTTGAACTAGTCCAGCAGGAGGCTGTAATATAATAAATGTATGCCACAGAATAGAAGCAACGAAGTTATTGGCAACTAAAACTCTCCCCCTGTAGAATAACTGGGGTAGCAGCCAGTTCCATCTAGACAACCTCCTTGTGAGTCACATTCATAATCAAGAAGAGAACCATTTTTGTCAGATACAACATCATCCATTGCACTACCATCATTGCTGAGACACAACTCTCTTTTTCTTATGCCCAAACTAACAGACTCCTCACTCCTACTTGAACTGGGCCCTGCATTTTCCACAGTGTTATCTTGCTGCTCATCTACATTGATATTTTGTACAGTATTTACAATATTTTCATCTTGTTGGCATTCATTCACATTAGTATCTATATTAGTAACAACATACTCATGTATTACCATAGCGGACGGCGCCGACAAGAATCACTTACCTCTGATGAACCTGCTTTTTCCTCTTGAGCAATGTGCTCTGCCACATCTCCTTCTCCTGAGACAGTAGGCCTATTCTCTGTTGCACGCTCTTTATATGGGCATGCAAACTTTTTATGACCTAAATCACCACATTCGAAGCACCTTAAACTACCAGTTGTTGCATCCACCATATAAGTTCTTCCTTTGTGTCGTACTTGGAATGAAACATCCAGTGTGTTCTCAGGGGAGTCTAGAAACATAAACACCTGTGTTCTGAAAGATTTGACGTGTTTCAGAGATGGGTGTTTACAGCCTAGCGTAATTTTTTTAAAAGCTGAATCTAAATCAAAATTAACAAACCATGCAACAAAGAAGGGAAAAAAAGAAATAGAAAACTGTGATTAAGAACAGGTGAGTTCACACAACTCACCCAAACACCACTCTCAACCCATGCCCAGCATGCAACAGAGAGAGAGAGAGAGAGAGAGAGAGAGAGAGAGAGAGAGAGAGAGAGAGAGAGAGAGAGAGAGAGAGAGAGAGAGAGGATACAGAAATTGCTGTTTGCCTGGCAGTCTTTGCTCAACAACAGGCCATATATATTAGATAATTATGCTACTAAAAGGATAAACCTAAAATCATATGCCACATTGTGGGTGTGTTGAAATGCATAATATATCATATCTAATCAATTCAAAAGACATAAGATCTCCCATATCCTTATAATACATAAAGTCAATTAAGATTCTGGATTTCACTAGGTTAAAAAACTCAATTTGTAAATTGCAAATTGAATTTCGTTCAATTCTTATTTTCCTAGTATCATAAATTGCCTTTTTTGCTTGACCTAGTAGAAAATTCAGCAATTGGCAACAAAATCATCATCTCTGGGTGTATTTAAAACCACAAATAAACTTTCCCAAGAAAAAGTCTCAACAAATAAACTCTTTAAAACCTGAAAAAATGGTACCAGTCTATTACAATACAAAAAAGCATGGAATATATTTTCTTTCTGAAAGCAAAAAGGACATTCATCACTAATAGCAGGGTTTAAGACCGAAACAAGAGCATTCACTGCAATAACACCAGAATTCTCCATTGTAAGTCTCCCACTTTCCTTGGCAAAGGTGACTTGTATAATGCTCTCCATTCTGGTTTAACATTCTCCCCTAGATGGAGGACAGTACACCAAGGAGTATCAACTCTGTTGTGTAAGGACTTCTTATCGTCTAACTCAGTCATCCTCGCACCTTCGGGATTAACGTAAGGTTTATCTGCAGCTTCCGCACCACCTTCTCTGTTCTGCACTTCGTTCACTTCACCCATAGTAACCATCATACCTTCATCTTCCACAGAGCTATCTCCATGCTCTACGTCCACTGCCTTTGCAACACTCACAGCGGCCGCTGCCTGCACTCAACTTGTACCAGGTACCTCATCATCAGTAACTATTGCAACGACATTCTGATTTTCTTTAACATTTACAATGTTTTTTCATTTGCAACCTGTAAGGACCCCTCATTTGACCTATCCAGTCTACTTGGACACGCACAGATCAAATGCCCCATTTCGTCACAATTAAAACACTTCATGGACAAATCCAGTTCATCAAGGTTATCCTGCAGGACCATATAAACATAATGCCTAAAGTACACAACTCCCTCCTTTCAAGAGAGGAGACTTAGTGCCAATCGGAATCATCTTTATCGGTGAAACTGTTTTACCATAACGAGCAAGCAATCTAATCAACACTTCATTTGGGATGAATGGTGGCACATTTGATGGCACATTTTTTTTTGGAAGGTATTGACAAGGGAAGCACTGGTGTAAAAAACATTTATCACTATGCCGCTTTGCATTAACTGATTGCTAAATCAACTGTTTTCACAAATATAACAACAGCGCTGTTCATACGGGACGCTGACACAATATTCTCGTGTCCAATCACTTCTCCCACCGCTAAACTGCATCCCTCCACACCAGCAGCTGAATCTACTTTAACACCATGACACCTTGTTAGAGAGTTAAAACTCCCGCTGCCTGGGGTAGCCATGTTCCCGACACGTGGGAGCAGATGCCCCGAACAAACACGACACACACTCCCCTAACTTTACAAAATAATTCAGCAAACAAGAAAACTACAATCTATACAATTAAACATAAACCAAGAAAGCAAAATAAAGGAAAATATGTGCTGAAAAGAAAGATGCATCTGGGTACAAGCTCTATCAACCAATCACAATCCATCACACAGTATCCCTTGGCATTCCTGCTTTTAATGAAAGGCAGTCAATGAGAGAAGAGAAAACCCTTATGAAGCAAAAATATTCCCTTATCAGCAAGGGGAATAAAAAAAAGATTAATATTAGAAGATGAAGAAAAAAACTTTCACTGGAATACCTTTAAAAGTGAACTTTTGGTATCAGTACATACAGTATGACAGGTGACAAATTAAAGGAAAAACCAACATAACTGTTCCTGCTGACAGCCGGATAACTTCCTGCATTGACATTCTCGGTCTCTCTGTCATTCAGTGGCTCTTCTGTGTTTCCTTACATATCATGCTAATGCACTGACTGAACAGTACAGGACACCTGTCAGTCACATGTTCCAGTATAATTGGGTTACAGAATGCTACAAAATGTTTGTCCCATCCTGATTTTTTCTGTTTTTGTGTATATCTCATTCTAAATAGTTTCAGATCTTCAAACAAAAGAGAACATGAAACAAAGGCAACCTGAGTAAACACACAATACAGTTTTTATTTATTTATATTTTTTACTGAAGCAAAAAAAGTTATCCAACACCTATCACCAATGTGAAAAACTAATTGCCCCTTAAACTTTAGCAGCAATAACTGCAACCAAACGCTTCTGATAACTGGAGAGCAGTCATTCACACCATTGTGGTGGAATTTTGTCCCACACACACTGAGCATGAACTGACCATTTAAGGTCCTGCCACAGCATGGTTCCTCAACTGGTTCAAGTCAGGACTTTGACTAGGCCACTCCAAAACTTTAATTTAGCTTCTATTGAGTTATTCAGAGGTGGACTTACTCCTCTTCTTTGAATCATTGTCTTGCTGCATAATCCAGTTGTGGCTGAGTTTCAACTCATGGCCTGAAGACCAGACATTCTCCTTTCTCCTTTAGGATTTTCTGATAGAGAGCAGAATTCATGTTTCCCTCAATTATTGCAAATTGCCCAGGCCCTGAAGCAGAAAAGCATCCCCACACCTTCACACTTCCACCACCATGCTTGACCGTAGGTATGATGTTCTCTTTTGTGGAATTCTGTATTTGATTTATGCCAGATGTAACGGGACCCCTGTCTTCCAAAAAGTTCCACTTTCGACTCATCAATCCACAGAACATTCTCACAAAAGGTTTGGGGATCATCAAGGTGTTTTGGCAAAATTCAGATGAGCCTTAATGTTCTTCTGGGTTAGCAGTGGTTTTCACCTTGCCACCCTTCCATGGATTCCATTTTTGCCCAGTGTCTTTCTGATAGTGGAGTCATGAACAGTGACCTTTATTGATGCAAGAGAGGCCTGTAGTTCCTTTGATGTTGTCATTGGGTCTTTTGTGAGTTCCTGGATGAGTAGTTGCTGTGCTCTTGGATCAATTTTAGAAGGTCAGCCACTTCTGGGAAGGTTCACTGTGCTGAGTTTTTCCATTTGGAGATACTGTCTCTCAATGTGGTCATTTGGAGTCCCAGAGCCTTTTAAATAGCTTTGTAAGCATTCCCAGACTTATTTAATCCAATCACGTTCTTCCTCATCATTTCTGGAATTTTTTTCAATTTTGGCATAGTATGTTACTGGGTAAGACCTTTTAACCAAGTTCATGATGTTGAAAAAGTTCTATTTAAGTGTTGATTTGATTGAACAGAGATTGCAGTAATCAGGCCTGGTTGCGTCTAGTTGAGCTGAACCCCATTATGTATGCAGTTTCACAGATTTGGGGATTTATTAACTATGGGGGCAAATACATTTTCAGACAGGCCCAGTTGGTATTGGATAACTTTTTTGCTTCAGTAAATAATATTATCATTTAAAAACTGTATTTTGTATTTACTTGGGTTGCCTTTGTTTTATCATAACTTTGGTTTTAATTTCTGAAACAATATATATATATATATATATATATATATACAATGGGAGTGGGGAGAGTAGCCAGTCAAAGTGAACACAAAACCACAGAGCTGGTCTTAATAGCATCACCTGATAAAGCCAGAGAAAAAGACAGTGCTAAGTGGTTCATAACCTCCCTAACACACACACACACACACACACACTCAGACACATGCCAAATGAAGAAAGGAAGACGTACAACACAGGAACCCTGGGGCGACACTTTTTTCCCTATCAGGAGTGATGACCTATAAAGAATGAGTGCACAGTATCTGCAAATGAACAGTGAATGGGGAAGAAAAGTGCATCCACAGTATCAAGCTGCAATTCAGGGTCACCAAGTGCAGCACTTTGTTCTGCAAAGCTTTTATGCTATGTAAAAGAAGTTACATGCCTTAAGGACTTTTCTACAAACACCAGAACAATCACATTATGCTAACAGTATAATGTATATATAAGACAATTTTTCATAGCCTTCTTTACTCATATTTATCAAGGGTGCCAATATTAGTGGATGGCAGTGTACAGCCATGGCCAAAAGTTTTGAGAATGACACAAATATTAATTTTTACAAAGTCTGCTGCCTCAGTTTTTATGATGGCAATTTGCATATACTCCAGAATGTTATGAAGAGTGATCAGATGAATTGCAATTAATTTCAAAGTCCCTCTTTGCCATGAAAATGAACTTAATCCCAAAAAAACATGTCCACTGCATTTCAGCCCTTCCACAAAAGGACCAGCTGACATCATGTCAATGATTCTCTCGTTAACACAGGTGAGAGTGTTAACGAGGACAAGGCTGGAGATCACTCTGTCATGCTGATTGAGTTAGAATAACAGACTGGAAGCTTTAAAAGGAGGGTGGTGCTTGAAATTATTGTTCTTCCTCTGTTAACTATGGTTACCTGCAAGGAAACACGTGCAGCCATCATTGCTTTACACAAAAAGGGATTCACAGGCAAGGATATTGCTGCTAGTAAGATTGCACCTAAATCAACCATTTATCGGATCATCAAGACCTTCAAGGAGAGAGGTTCAACTGTTGTGAAGAAGGCTTCAGGGCGCCCAAGAAAGTCCAGCAAGCACCAGGACCGTCTCCTAAAGTTGATTCAGCTGCGGGATCGGGGCACCACCAGTGCAGAGCTTGCTCAGGAATGGCAGCAGGCAGGTGTGAGTGCGTCTGCACGCACAGTAAGGCGAAGACTTTTGGAGGATGGCCTGGTGTCAAGAAGGGCAGCAAAGAAGCCACTTCTCTCCAGGAAAAACATCAGGGACAGACTGCTATTCTGCAAAAAGTACAGGGATTGGACTGCTGAGGACTGGGGTAATGTCATTTTCTCTGATGAATCCCCTTTCCAATTGTTTGGGGCATCTGGAAAAAAGCTTATCTGGAGAAGAAAAGGTGAGCGCTACCATCAGTCCTGTGTCATGCCAACAGTAAAGCATCCTGAGACCACTCATGTGTGGGGTTGCTTCTCAGCCAAGGGAGTGGGCTCACTCACAATTTTGCCTTTGAACACAGCCATGAATAAAGAATGGTACAAAAACATCCTCAGAGAGCAACTTCTCCCAACTATCCAAGAACAGTTTGATGACGAACAATGCCTTTTCCAGCATTATGGGGCACCTTGCCACAAGGCAAAAGTGATAACGAAGTGGGAACAAAACATCGACATTTTGGGTCCATGGCCAGGAAACTTCCCAGACCTTAATCCCATTGAGAATTTGTGGTCAATCCTTTGCATAAACTTCATGTAATTGTCAATAAAAGCCATTGACACTTATGAAATGCTTGTGATTATACTTCAGTAACAGTTAGTAACATCTGACAAAAAGATCTAAAAACACTGAAGCAGTAGACTTTGTGAAAATTAATATTTGTGTCATTCTCAAAACTTTTGGCCACGGCTGTATATATTGGACTCAAAAAATGGCAGCCAGATTGCTCCTACACCATAACAAAACTACTGAGAGAAGTGTGTTTTTGTATGTGCATGAGATTTTTGTGATATTTATTAAGAGCTTTATTTTTTTAATTAACATATGCTCTCATCTGCCCCTGCTCTGAAACCCAGAGTGGAGCATGCACAGTGTGGCAAACATAGCACAGCATCCGGTAGAAACGTGTGAGAGAGAGAGAGAGACAGAGAGAGACTGACTGACTGACTGACTGAGACTTACTTTACAATCCTTTATTTACACCAGTCACATTATACAATACAATGCAAGTGACTTAGAAGATAAATTAATGGATAGATGAATAAATATATAAATAATATTAATACCTATTTGATTTTAAAAACCGGCTTTTTTACGTAAAAAAAAAATGTTTTGCATTAAAAAGGTTGAGCAGCACTTTGAAATGTTTTCAGTGTAAAAGAGTATTAAAAACCAGTTCTTCTTCATCAATAAAACAGATAATACTCTCGTAGCACCATTTCAGTGTAAAAGTTCATTCATTGATTTAAAGAAGTTAAAATCTACCTTAACCCGAGCTTTCACTAAAGCTCTGAATACAGAAGTGGGACTGATCGCACGTCTCTTGTCCGCTTGGTTTTTAGAAGTTATGTAGATTGCTATTTTTGCTTCTCCTACAACAAAATTGATCAGTTCCCATTTTTGTTTTTTTGCTTGTTGGTATCCTGCACCAAAAATAAGTATCTGGGACCATTTTTCACCAAACAAATTAAAAATAGTTTTCAGCAGCTCAAACAGAGGGTTAAGTCTTTTACATTCTGTGTAACAGTGAAAAACAGTTTCTGTTTCATTACAGAAGGGACGTGTTTAAAACATCAGGATTTAGTTTAGAGATTAAAACATTGACTCCCACAGCACCATGTAAAATTCTCCACTGTAGGTCACCGGCTCTTTTCCTAAGTGGCATTTTATAAAACACCCTCCATACCGGCTTAATGTCCTCTGAAATCCTGAGTTTCTTTCTCCACACTGTGTCCACCCGTCCGTTAAGTTTCCTTTTATTTATCACTTTCACACAGCATTTATAAATTTCTTTCCCTTTTGCTTCGTAAATTGGTAAAACATGTCCTTTTTCTGTGTCGAGATAAATGCCCTCATATCCATTTAGTTTGGGTAAAAGTTCAAGTTCTGGAAAGGGGTCACCTTTGTCTGGTGTTTCTGTTCCTTGCTGATATTCCTTAATCAGGTTCACTGACAGTCTGTTGATCCATCTTTCTATGATGTCCTCTGTACGCCGTAGTGAACTCAGGCCGAGTTCCTCTGCCACCGCTTTTACATCCTTAAACTCTGTTCCTGTAGTGTTCACTAGTCTCCTGAGTGTTGTGAACTTGTTTGATTGTGTGATTCGATCAATACCTGGAGAACTGTCCTTAATGTCCATTCGTCCTCCTCCCACTAAAGGCTCTTCTAGGAGTCAGTACAGTGAGACAGCAGGGCCTTGAGATCCACATTCAAACAGAGACCATGTTTTAAAAACACTGCGATAAAAGTTAGACATGTTGGAAACATTTAAAACAGTAGGGTTCATTACAAATAAGGTGCGATCGCAATCAAAATCATTAACTTTCTTCAATATAAAACTTGTAATATCTCCCCAAACCAGGGAATCAGAACTCAGTTAACCCAGTAGGGGGCTCCAGGCAAGCTAAGCAATGCCATAGCATTGAGGCTACTAAGTTATTAGCCACTAGTACCCTCCCCTTGAGTGACATATTTGGTTTGAGCCATTCCCATTTTTTTAGTTTGCCTTCTATTTTTTCCTTAACTCCTTCCCAGTTTTTCTTTTCTTCAATTAAGTAAATTCCCAGGTATTTAAATTCTCCTTTTTTCCATTCTAGCCCACCTGGTAATTTTGGCAAACCTTGTGACCAACTTCCTATTGTGATTTCCAGTTGGTTTTGGAGGAAGAAACTAAGCCAAAATCAAAAACCACCTTTTCTAAAATCTTGATCTCGGTTTGGTTTTGTACTAAAATCATGACATCATCAGCATAAGCAGATAAAACATGTGGAACATTAAAACCAGGTACAATAAAACCATTTAAAGACTCTTGTAGTCGATGTAAAAAAGGTTCAATCGCTAGAGTGTAACATACACATTGTTCATAACAACGAACATCCTTGTCTTATTCCCCTCTGTACTTTAAAAGGTGCACTTAACCCTCCGTTGATCTTGAGTACACTTTCAACATCCTGGTACATCACCTTCATCATCGTTATAAGACTGGGGCTGAGACCAAACACCTCCAGAGTTTTCCAGAGGTACTGATGCTCAACCCTCTCAAAAGCTTTTTCTTGGTCCAGTGAAATCAGATGAGATATTGTCAATGATGGACCTATTGGGCACACAATATGTTTGGTCTTTTTGGATTATGGAGTCCATGATGTCTCTGAGACGGTTAGCCAGCGCTTTTGACATAATTTTATAGTCTGTGCATAGCAGTGACACTGGACGCCAGTTCCTAATGTCCTGGAGATCTCCTTTTTTGGGGAGAAGTGTAATCACTGCTCTCCAGCTGCTCAGGGGTAGACACATTTTTCTGCAGCTTTCCTGAAGGACTGCCAGCAGATCTTCTCCCAGTTCTTTCCAGAAGAACCTATAGAATTCCACTGGCAGGCCATCGATTCCAGGTGCTTTTCTTCCTGGCATGGTGTTCAATACAGCCTGCAGCTCCTCCAGAACCAGTGGACCTTCTAGTGCTGCGTTGTCCTCTGAGGAGACTTTTGGAAGTCCCTGGTAGAAGGCATCTAACAGCTCCTTGTTGTCCCTGTGTTCACTCCTGTACAGGTCTTGGTAAAAGTTCATGGCATACCGTCGGATCTCATTAGTGTGTGTTATGTCTTGTCCTTTTCCGGTGTGAAGTGTATGTATGAATCTGCTCTGTCCACTCTTTTTTTCCAGTCCAAAGAAGAACTTTGATGGAGCATCCATTTCGTTAGCTCCTTTGAATCTGGACCGGATGAGAGCACCTTGCGCTTTTGTACCCAATAAATCCGCCATTAACGCTTTTTTCACTTTAAGGTTCTCAACATGCCTTCTATCTCCTGTGGACTCAACCAAAGCCTGGAGTTCCACTATTCTTATCTCCAGGTCACTTAATGACTTGGTAATGTCCCGTGTGATGTTGACCGTGTACTCACGACAGAGCTGCTGGATTAAAACCTTACCATGGTCCCACCATTGTCTACAGGAGGAGAATAAACCCTTCTCATTTTTAAAACAGGTCCAAAAAAATCTAAAAGACTCAGTGAAATTTGCATCGTCTAGTAATTAAAATGCCAGTACGCACTTTTGGGCTTCAGATTTGCAATAAAAACTCTGCATGTAACTAGAGAATGATCAGAGAAGCAAACTGGTGTTATTAAGCTAGATTTAAAAACATTAAAATGATGTTTTAAACAGTAGAATCTTTCTAATCTAGCTAGAGAAATAAGACCATCTCTAAAATGTGCCCATGTATACTGCCGTTCGGTTACATGCAGTCTTCTCCATACATCTACCAGATCATGAGTTTTTATGAGGTGTGTTAATGTATTCTTCGATGCTGCATGAGATTCTATGTGGTTCCTGTCTATGGAGTCATTTTGTGTGCAGTTAAAATCTCCTCCAATAAACACATAATCGTTGGGGTCACAGCTGGTTAAAAGTTCACTTAGTTTGTTTAAAAATAAAACTCTTTCGGGACCTCTGGTTGGAGCATAAACATTAATTAGCGTCAGTTTGAAGCATTCATATTTTGCATTGATTAAAAGTAGTCTGCCAGTGATCACTTCCTGTTTGGTATAAGATTCAGGTAAGAAGTGTTTTGCAAACAGAACCCCCACTCCTGCGCTCACCGAGCTCTCGGAGCTTAACACTACTTCCCCTTCCCATTCTAAATTCCATTTACACTCATTGCCTTTGTCACTATGGCTTTCCTGCATGAACATTACATCTATTTGCTTTAATTTAACTGGATCATAAAGTTCTGCTCGTTTTCTTGCATCTCTTCCTCCCCTTATATTTAAGGAAGCAATGTTGAAATGAGACATGAAAAAAAAGAAAAAAAAGAAAAATAAAGAGAGAGTAATCATCATCATTGCACAGGCTTTAGTTTATACACTCTCCTCATCTTCCTGTATCAGATCTTGCCTTGCTTTCATCAAAAGCTTTCTTAGTCTGTGTTTTTCCGGATCTGTGAAGTTCTTGTTCTTTTTTTTTATTACGGTAGTAATAGATTTCACGAAGTTGTGTTTATTTGGGAAGTATTGCTCTATTTTGACTCCTTTCATATTTTTGGTTTTTTGAAGAAACTGTTTAATTTCTTTTTCTTTGTATGTTCCTGTTGGTTCGTTACCGATCTGTCCGTCCCCATCACAGTCTGTTTCTACACTGATGTCCTGGTCGCTGCTCAGTTCTGTCTCCATTTCTTTACCAGTTCTGATCTGCTTTTCTTTTTTTGTTTCGGCTAAACCTTTTTTTCTGGATTGTGAGCCACTGCTTCCTTCTTTTAATTTTCTTTTTGACCTGACCAGAGTAAAGCCACTATCATATATGGCCACGTCTATGTCTGTACACTCATCAGTGTTTTGGCTGTCAGCTGGCTGTGTATTAATTTCGGTGTTTTTATTCACGTTACCTTGTGATTTTTCATTTTCTGTCTCCATATGATTTATTTCTGGTTCAGTAATTTTTCTCCCTTCCTGAGTTTCTGTGTTTGTTTCCTGCTGTTTATTTTCTTCTTGATCCTCTGTGTATGTGTTATCCTCTACACTGTCCTGTTTATCTTCACCCTGTTCCCTTTCCTGATTATTCTCTTTTATGGTTCCTGTCCCCTGTTCACTTGTTGTCTGTCCCTTGGGACAGTTCCTAACTAGGTGTCCCTCCTGGCCGCACAGAAAAACTCTTTAAACCTCCAGAAGTTGCAAAAATAGTAAACTCCTCTCCATCCAGCTTTAATTTGAATGTTACGTTTAGATCTTCTTCTCTGTTGTTGAGAACCATGAAAGCCTGTCTCCTATAGGAGTAGATATGCTTCAGCTCTGGGTCTTTACAGCCTGTAGGTATCATTTTGATAGGTGATATTACTTTACCGAATCTGGACAACTGTTTACAGAGATCTTCATCATCAATAAAGGGGGGCACATTAGATAAGATCACTCGTTTAGAGGGGGCGCTAAGGGGGAAAACTTTCACCAACGTGTCTTTGATGACGACGCCATTAGAAACTACAACCTCGGCCTTGTGAACCTCATCCACAAACATGACCACCGCCTTATTCATCCGCGCGGCGGTTATAATGCTCTTCGCCCTGATTAGTTTAGCCACCGCTGCAGCGCATTCCTCTACCGAGCACGCAGCCGTCACTAACACTTTAAACCTGTGCCTCCGGGTTAAGGTTGTAAACGCCATGACGTCGGCAGCAAGCCTCCCGCGCCGGCGTCTTACACACACTCAAACACACACCCACACACACAGAAAAACGCACTACTCACCACTCACCCACTTTGCACACTATACTGTACAACACAAAACAACACAAAAAGATAGGAAAAGATAGAGTTTTCACTCGCACGCTCCGTCCACGCTCATACACTCACTCACGCATGCGCAGAGAGAGAGAGAGAGAGAGAGAGAGAGAGAGAGAGAGAGAGAGAGAGAGAGATTTTTGTACACAATTATGCTTTGCATACTATACTACCCACGATATTACCCATCTTATTGTTTTTTTTAGCCTTTCTTTAAAAGACAATGCATCAGCTGTCATCAATTACACCATATAGTTCTTCAAGAAAGAAAATTCTTTCTTTGCTAAGTGCATTATCTGCTTTTGTAATATATTTCTTTCTATAAATATCACATTTATAATAAAAGTAATGCTGCTATGGGCCTACTGATCTCATTTACCATTGAAAGTTAAACAGTTAATGATGGAATTTAATGACAGAAAATAACACTTAATTTATATGCAAAATATGCTCTAGTGACAGGTACATTAAAGATTAATTTTAAAGGGAGGCTTCAAGTAGGGCTAAAGAAATCACTGTCCCACTGCTAGCACTGTAGATCATCAGTGAAAGCTAGCAGAATCATGCAAATAAAATCAAGCTAACTAGCTCATATTAGTCTTCATTTATTACAGCTGCACTTACTTTTATGGGTGGAGCATTGTAGAGAATACCAAGATGATTTTGGCAGAAACCATTAATGCAGTGGCTAATCATAGCTTTTTTTGTTTAATTAATTTATTTATTTTTATCTGAGAAATGCTCATACTGAAATATATAAATATATTTGGTGCTGCTGTTTGCACACAAATTGTGATTTGATTTTTTTTTTTTTTTGTGATCCAATATATCTAATTTAAATAGTAATGCATGTTTATTCTAACATTTTAACATGTTAATTTTAGTCATGTCACCTGGCAACACCTGATATTGATGTAATTATAACAGTATGTTTTATTTATTATGAAATAATAAACAAAACTTGGTTTAAATAAAACTAAAATATCCTTTGGTTTATCTTATTAAAGTGTGTTGTTAAATATAAAAAAATGTAGTTTTTACTAAATAAAATAGTGCTGAATAAAATTAAGAGTGACTACAAATATTTGAGTAGTATAGTAATGTAATTGTTCTGAACTGATGGTGGACTCAGATTTTTTAATTTTAGTTGAATTATAAGAATGTCTTTTGACAATGCATATGTAAGGACTACTAATCACATGAACAAGTTAAAGGACAGTTCATCATTGGTGATTTGAGCAGAACTGTGTGTGTCTGGTTCCTTATTGCTGGTGACATATGCCTTTGCTCTTTGTATCGCTCCATCTCTGATTTCACGTCCTGTTAGCAGGCCTCTCAATCAAGACAGCAACTTGTCACTCATCAAGGTGCTTCACTTGATTGCCAACACAAGTGTGTAGAGGGCACTTATCCAGAGTGTGTGTGTATGTTGATGGGGGTGGGCTGTCATTCGCTCCGTGTCAGTGATCAGCTATGACAAGTCTGCTCTGTGTCATCAGTGAACATGCACCTCCTCACATGCATGTTTGTTGAGATGAGTGTTTCAGAAACAATTGTCCGCAAACACTTTTAGGGTTATTCAGGCAAACCACAATTTCAAGTTGAAATAAATAAATAAATAAATAAATAAATAAAATAAAATAAAATAAAAAAAATAAAAAATATATATATATTTATATATATATATATATATATATATATATATATATTTATATATATATATATATATATATATATATATAGAGAGAGAGAGAGAGAGAGAGAGAGATAGATAGATTATTATAGAAAATTAAAGCAAGTTGTGCTGCTTGTTATTATGATACCTCATATGCACTGCTATCAATGTTTTCTGTTTTGCTGTCAACTATACATATTTGCTTTAACATGCACTTAAAAAAAAAAAAATGTTATCTGATCATGATAAATAACCCCAAACAGCTTCTTACTGAGGTCTTTACAAGCAGCAACATTGCACTAAGAACACAAGACACTCACTTATATTTCTTTTGCAGAAGGTCAGCACTGGTACCTTTTCCTTTTTTCTTTGGCTCAGACAGTTTGCCTTGTTGTCACATTGACATGTGGTCATAGCCATAATAATACACAAACATGCAAATGTACATTTCATGTATTGTTAAACACATTGATTAGCACATTGAATAATTATACACAGTAATCATTTCTCCTTATAAAACTGGCTTCAACTATTTCTGGGTTTTCTTGCATGAACAGCCCTCCTTGGGTCATTCCTCAGCATGTCAGTTGGGTTCAAGTCTGGACTTGACCATTTAATCTTCAAGTGATGGATCACTACTATGGCATTTTCCTGTAATGAGGTTTTGGTGATGGTAATGGAAGGACACCAAGGAGGAAAAGGTACTACACAGTAACACCAAAACCTTATCCCAGCTATGAAGCATGATGAAGGATGCGTCATGGTTTCGGATTGTTTTGCTTGAGTAATGGTGTAGACCTCTATGAGTATGCTGACTGATTTTCTTATTCTTCACTTTACTTGCTGTTGCAGTTTTCTGCAGCTGAAAACTGAATAAGATACAGGCAAGTGCATTCTGTGTGAAAAACTCATTGCGAAACACAGTAGTATATAACTACACACTACAGTAAGGGTTAACAGTGTAGCACTTGATGAAGGAGGATAAAACAGAAAAAATGCTTACTGTGTTGCTGTTGTTCATATTTATAACAACAGCAACCTGATTAAGTAAGAATGAATGCATCAAATTGATTTGAGTAAAAAACAAAAATAAAACAAAAACAAAAATACAGAAACAAAATGTTATGACTGCAGGTAACCAAAAGTGGAAAGCAATGAAAAAGAAAAGGGGTAAAAGAAAGGGATGGGCCAAATGTCATCTTGTAGTGTTCTGTAGTATTGTTTTCTATCTCATTCCAGGAGTGCTATGTGCTAAAGGTCAGCATGGCTATGGCAGGACTGATCCTCAGGCGAGAGACTAGATTCAGAAGGACAGTCAGTGGTGAAAACCCTGAGGAGCAGAGCCTAGAACCACTAACAATGTTATTTACTCCTGAACAACACTCACCAATTAGCTCCTGCTCTTTTATTGACTTTAACACTGTAGAAAGACAACCACCCCACTGTCAGCAGTGGCCTGAATAGGTATTGTATCACTATCACTGAACTGGCTTTGGAGTTTCCATGCTGATTGTTACAAAAAAATAAAATAAAATAAAATAAAATAAAGCATGAGTGCTTTTCTATCTGCAGATGAGAACAATAAAAACTGCCTGCAAGAACAATACTCAAAAATGTCTTTAATTTTTATAAAGACCAGCACATTTACCAGTCCATAAGTACTCAGCCATCTTATTTAAATTCAAGTGCTTTCTTTGCATTCATGCCTGCTAGGATACACAAATGGAATGCTAATATATGCAGATATAAAAAGCTTTTTTTCTCTCAGTAGAAAAATGTAATGGGCCATCTATGTAAGGATGTTGGGAAAGACAAACGGTTTTATTTGCATATAATGGTAGACAACTTAAAACAAGGTTTGGGAGTCAGCTGCTCTGTAGGCTATAATGTAATTTTACAAAGGTGAAATAATCTACCGAGGCATTTAATTATACACGGTGGCCACTATTTTTTTTGCTATTAGCTGTACCTAACAGACAGTCAAACTTTTAACAGTCAACTAATTTGCATTCCACACATTTTTGGCATCACTGTTGTACCCACTAACCTAATAACATGGCCGCTGAGTATATGCTACCACATAAAGCAGTTATGCTTTACAAAAAGTAAATAAAATAAAAGAAAAACAATTTAGCAATCAGCTATTTTTCATGACTAAATTGTCTTTTAAAAAATGACAGGTTGTTTGTGGGATGGCCTGAGAAGACTGTTCACATGGTGAAATTATGACATTCTCTACCACATATTTTTAAAAATTTGTGTCTTAATTGCACATCACAATCAAATACAGTTCTAGCATTTTAATGTCTGGTTATCCCCCAAAATGAAAAAGATTTAAAGATTCCTTTCCAATTCCACTGGAAGATGCCCCACCTACCTCTACTGTTGTAAACAATCTACTTATGGAAAAACAATACACTATTAAATTTTAAACTGTTGAATTATAAGTTTACAGTGGGATATGACTTAGCACTCATCATTAGCATCATCCACATCAGTCTGTCTCATCACCTAAGGTAAAAGTTGTTCATTTTTAAATGAGACTCATTGTCATCTCTTTACTCGACTGATCTCTGTTCACTACATCAGTGCTGAAATAAACGCTGATTAATTCAGTTAGTACTGTTATGTTGACTGAATTGCAATGGTGCAGGAGCATCAGACCATATGTAGAGTTGGTATTTTATTCTAAAGTTTAAGTCTATTTAGCTATGGATTGTAGCTACAGTGGGTATAGAAAATAATCACCCCCCTTTAAAATAATCACATTTTGTTGCTTTTCAGCCTGAAATGAAGACTGACACAGTTTTTGTTTTATCCAACTGAATTTACTCAGTGCAACTTATAACATCCAAGTGACCAACATGTGAGAAATTAAAAAAAAAAAAAAAAAAAAAAAAAAAAAAAGCAGAATCACCCCCTTGCATTAATTTGCCTTATTTTTTTTAATTACAGCATTTAGTCTGTTGGGATATGTCTCTACTAACTTTGCACATCTAGACTTTGCAATGCAGATTTTCCTATGAATTTGATGATATTTTGCCCCATCCATTTTCCTTCTATCCTGACAAGTGCTGCTGCAGAGAAACACCCCCAAAACAGGATATTACCACCTCCATGCTTTAATGTAGGAATGGTGTTATTTGGATGGTGAGCTGTATTGGATTTCTGCCAGACATATCGTTTGGTGTTGAGGCCAAATAATTCATCTGACCATAACCTCAGAATCTTCAAGGTGCGTTTTGGCAAAGCTCAGTCGTGGGTGGCTTTTTTCTTGCAACCCTCCCATACAAGCCACATTTGTGGAGAATTTGTGGTATTGTTGTCACATGCACACAATGACCACTCTTTGTCATAAATTCCTGCAACTGCTTCAGAGTTGCTGTAGGCCTCTTGGTAGCCTCTCTGACCAGTTTCCTCCTGGCTCTTTCATCCAGTTTGGAGTGACGTCCTGATCCAGGGAGGGTCTGTGTTGTACCAAATACCTTCCACTTCTTAATAATAGACTCACTGTGCTTCTAGGCATTGATAAAGCCTCTGAATTTTTTTGTATCCATCTCCTGACTTGTGCCTGTCCATAACTTTATCCCGGAGATCTTTTGACAGTGCTTTGCCACCCATAGTTGATTGTTTGCTTCAGTTGCACTACCAAATGCTCCAGGGGAGCTCTTTTCATGCTGAGCTAATCAAAATGACCACAGCTGATCACCGTTGAAAGTCAAATGGCTTTGTGTGCCATTGAGAAGGTGATTAGCTACACCTGATTGAGCTGATTGAGTTTACAAGTCATTTTTAGGAGGTGGGGGGGGGTGATCCTTTTTCTCAGTGATTCTTTTTTTTAAATTTTTTTTTTAAATTTTTTTTTTTCTGACATGTTGGTGTTATATCTTTCACTTGAATGTTGTAAGTTGCACTGAGTAAATACAGCTGGATAAAACAAAAATTGTGGCTGTCTTCATTTCAGGCTGCAAATTTACAGGACATCATCACCTACAGCAACTACAGGACATCATCACCAGCCTGTGACAGTGATGCCTCCCTTCCAGATGCACTGGACAACTTCTATGCTCAGTTTGAGGCGCAGAATAATGTGACAGCAAGGAAAACCACCCCTCCTCCTAACGTCCAGGCACTGTGTCTAACCACGGCTGATGTGAGGAAAACTCTATGCAGAGTCAACCCACGGAAAGCTGCTGGACCAGACAACATTCCTGGAAGAGTGCTCAGAGGATGTGCAGACCAACTGGCGGATGTTCTCACTGACATCTTCAACATCTCGCTGAGCAGCGCCATTGTTCCAACATGCTTCAAGGGCACCACCATTGTCCCCATGCCGAAGAAGTCTTCAGTGTCCTGCCTCAATGACTACCGTCCCGTTGCACTCACACCCATCATCATGCAGTGCTCAGTTCAGCATTCAACACAATAATTCCTCAGCACCTGATTGGAAAGCTGAACCTGCTGGCCTTGAATACCTCCCTCTGCAACTGGATCCTGGATTTCCTGACTGGGAGACCTCAGTCAGTCCGGATCGGGAACAGCATCTCCAGCACCACCACACTGAGCACTGGTGCTCCCCAGGGCTGTGTGCTCAGTCCACTGCTGTTCACTCTGCTGACTCATGACTGTGCAGCAATGCACAGCTTGAATCACATCATCAAGTTCGCCGATGACACAACCGTGGTGGGTCTCATCAGCAAGAACGATGAGTCAGCATACAGAGAGGAGGTGCAACGGCTAACGGACTGGTGCAGAGTCAACAACTTGTCTCTGAATGTGGACAAAAGAGATGGTTGTTGACTTCAGGAGAGCACAGAGTGACCACACTCCGCTGAACATCGACGGCTGCTCGATGGAGATCATCAAGAGCACCAAATTCCTTGGTGTCCACCTGGCGGAGAACCTCACTGGTCCCTCAACACCAGCTCCATCACTTAGAAAGCCCTGCAGCATCTGTACTTTCTAAGAAGGCTGAAAAAAGCCCATCTCCCTCCCCCCACCCTCACTACATTCTACAGAGGAACTATTGAGAGAATCCCTCGCAGCTGCCTCACTGCCTGGTTCGGAAATTGCCCCGTATCGGATCGCAAGACCCTGCAGCGGGTAGTGAGGACAGCTGAGAAGATCATCGGGGACTCTCTTCCCACCATCACAGACATTTACACCACATGCTGCATTCGCAAAGCCATCAGCATTATGGATGATCCCACACACCCCTCACACAAACTCTTCACCCTCCTGCCATCTAGAAAAAGGTACCGAAGCATTCGGGCCCTCACGGCCAGACTGTGCAACAGCTTTTCCCCCAAGCCATCAGACTCCTCAATACTCAGAGACTGGACTGACACACACATACACACACACACACACACACACACACACACACACAAATATACTGAATTGAACACCACCCCACTCCCCTTGTAATTTTTGCACATTTCGTAACGGCCACCTTTACTTTTGCAGCTAAACTTTAAACTAAATATCATGTTTAAATTCTTGTACTATCTACACTTTTACCTGACTGCTACCGCAATAACTGCTATGTCCATATATGGTATAAGCTAATCTGCTGAATACTATGTCATAGTATGTTATGTTTAGATTCATAGCATCTTTGAATTATATTGTTATTTTTAATTATATTGTATCTTTTTGCACTACCTATATACTTGACACTTTCACACTAGAACTGTGTATTGGTCGGCGCGACACTGTTACTTACTGTGCCCATTGTCTTGTTTTAGGAGTTACTGTACTGTCTTGTGTTGTTTGCATGTGCACTTTATGTACAGCCGTGGCCAAAAGTTTTGAGAATGACACAAATATTAATTTTTACAAAGTCTGCTGCCTCAGTTTTTATGATGGCAATTTGCATATACTCCAGAATGTTATGAAGAGTGATCAGATGAATTGCAATTAATTTCAAAGTCCCTCTTTGCCATGAAAATGAACTTAATCCCAAAAAAACATGTCCACTGCATTTCAGCCCTTCCACAAAAGGACCAGCTGACATCATGTCAATGATTCTCTCGTTAACACAGGTGAGAGTGTTAACGAGGACAAGGCTGGAGATCACTCTGTCATGCTGATTGAGTTAGAATAACAGACTGGAAGCTTTAAAAGGAGGGTGGTGCTTGAAATTATTGTTCTTCCTCTGTTAACTATGGTTACCTGCAAGGAAACACGTGCAGCCATCATTGCTTTACACAAAAAGGGATTCACAGGCAAGGATATTGCTGCTAGTAAGATTGCACCTAAATCAACCATTTATCGGATCATCAAGACCTTCAAGGAGAGAGGTTCAACTGTTGTGAAGAAGGCTTCAGGGCGCCCAAGAAAGTCCAGCAAGCGCCAAGACCGTCTCCTAAAGTTGATTCAGCTGCGGGATCGGGGCACCACCAGTGCAGAGCTTGCTCAGGAATGGCAGCAGGCAGGTGTGAGTGCGTCTGCACGCACAGTAAGGCGAAGACTTTTGGAGGATGGCCTGGTGTCAAGAAGGGTAGCAAAGAAGCCACTTCTCTCCAGGAAAAACATCAGGGACAGACTGCTATTCTGCAAAAAGTACAGGGATTGGACTGCTGAGGACTGGGGTAATGTCATTTTCTCTGATGAATCCCCTTTCCAATTGTTTGGGGCATCTGGAAAAAAGCTTATCTGGAGAAGAAAAGGTGAGCGCTACCATCAGTCCTGTGTCATGCCAACAGTAAAGCATCCTGAGACCACTCATGTGTGGGGTTGCTTCTCAGCCAAGGGAGTGGGCTCACTCACAATTTTGCCTTTGAACACAGCCATGAATAAAGAATGGTACAAAAACATCCTCAGAGAGCAACTTCTCCCAACTATCCAAGAACAGTTTGATGACGAACAATGCCTTTTCCAGCATTATGGGGCACCTTGCCACAAGGCAAAAGTGATAACGAAGTGGCTCGGGGAACAAAACATCGACATTTTGGGTCCATGGCCAGGAAACTTCCCAGACCTTAATCCCATTGAGAATTTGTGGTCAATCCTTTGCATAAACTTCATGTAATTGTCAATAAAAGCCATTGACACTTATGAAATGCTTGTGATTATACTTCAGTAACAGTTAGTAACATCTGACAAAAAGATCTAAAAACACTGAAGCAGCAGACTTTGTGAAAATTAATATTTGTGTCATTCTCAAAACTTTTGGCCACGGCTGTAGAATGTGTAGCTCTTTAGTTCTGTGTCATCTCATGTGATTTAGTGTGTTGTTTTATGTAGCACCATGGTCCTGGAGGAACGTTGTTTCGTTTCACTGTGTACTGTACCAGCTGTATATGGTTGAAATGACAATAAAACCACTTGAACTTGAACAAAGCAACAAAATGTGATTATTTTAAATTGGGGTGATTCTTTTCTATACCCACTGTATTCAACAACTTGATGACAGTGTGACATTCACTGCGTGAGGAACACACACTTAGCTAGCAAGGTTTTAGACATCTTTACCCAAAGTGAAAACAGGAAGACAGCCAATAATTCCAGAATTCAGCCACAGGGTTTTCCCAGACTGCCTCACAAATATAGTTTGAAGTAATTTAACACTGCACCCATTTAAAAGTCATAGATTTTTATGTTTTTAGGTTGATACCTTTTATGTGCATGTTAAAAACTGTTTAGTAAATGGTATGCACTTACTGTATATAGTGCCTTTTAACCTTAGCAGTTCTACAAAGCACTTTATACTGTTTCTCATTCACCCATTCACACACACACACTCATGCACCAGTGGCAGCAGAGCTGCCATGCAAGGCGCTTGCCTGCCATCAGGATCAACTTGGGGTTCAGTGTGGGTCAGCATGTGGGTCAAGGATCGAACCACCAACCCTGCAATTAGTGGACAACCTGCTCTACCACCTGAGCCATAGTTGTAATTTGTAGTTTGGTAATTTGGTGCAGTTAGAGTTGCTTTCAAAACCACTTTTATATGTGAAACCTTCGAAAGACTTTTTTCAATCTAATCTCTACAAAGCAGAGTTACATTAGATAAGATAGACATTAGATACATTAGAAGTTCCTACCTATTCACTTTAAAGAAACAACATTTACAGATGATTGTTATCTTAGGCATTAATTTACTATGCTTATGGTAGATAAACTAAGATTTCCAATGTCAAGAATCTGAAATCTTAGAAGACAATTAACACAGAATATTTTTGTTAACAGGTCTTAAGTTCACCTGATCTAGAAACTGCCTCCTCCTTAATCTCCTTAATCAACAGCATCCAGTGGTAATCAAGAGACATCAACAAAGAAGGTGTATGAGGAAGTGGAGCTATGGGAATCCATTTGTTGTTGTTGCAGTCAGTTGCCATTTATCAGAAGCAATGGAATTAACATCAACACAAATGAAAAACAAATAGGAAGTGTGCAAAGAAGCATGGCAGAAAATCAGGATCCATTATGCTTTGATTTCTGGTGCAGTGACCCCGGGTTAGTCAGGGCAGGAAGGCAGTGAGCGTGAATTCTAGCAGCCTCATTTCCAACCTACTGGCCAGTCAATAACCTATTTAATTTAATGTCACAGCCAATGTGGACCAAGAGTCTTGACAAGAACCTGAATGCACCTTCGAAGAATGGGGTAAAAAAAAGAGCTGTCCCCCAGTTGTGGGCACCAGATAAATAGTAAATGAAAAATTCAATCTCTTCCACCATGAAAACATCTTATCTCTTATAAATTATTAAACCCTGTAGCCTCCTGTAACATATATTGAGAACTTCAACTTGAGGAAGTAATGCATGTGATTTGAAGGGGCCAGAGGAGAACAATTGACACCTGTGACTGCTTTTCAGCCAGCCTGGTCTTTTCCTCTTCCACAGCTCAATCAAGCTCTGCCCTTTACCGGTGTCTTTGTGTGCCCTCTCTCATGCACAAAATACCTATTACTGTGTGTGCACAGTGATACACAATGTTTTCTACTGAGTGTCTGCCTTTTCACAAAATAAACAGAACAAACTACTAAGACGTACAAACTCTGGATTTCAAACTGGATTTCAAGTGATCTTTTTCATTTTGTTTTTTCGCAAATTGCTTTGAATAAAATCACATGAGCTAGCATGAAATATTCAGACATTTAGGGCCATATTCAGATATGATGACTTAAGTCTGTGAATTAAATAAAAAATTGTGACAAACTTCCTTGTATGCATAGTCTGGTTACACGGGTCCTTAAGCTGATTTTCCAGGCTCGCCATTAATATCAATAAAATTATCAATTTTATCAATAAAAAACTCCAAGGTTTTGGGATCTTTCTTGGGAAGAAGCATTTGAGATGGGGATTTTCAGTAGCATCAAGACCACCACCTTCAAACACAATCTCTTGCCATATACAAAATGTCGACTGAAGGAGCAGATCATGCTTTTTTTCTTTAGTGTCAAAAGTAATACAATGTAAATTTACAATGACACAATTTAAAACTATTTTTTAAAAAGTGTTTAAAATTTTTTAAAACTATGATATAGAAATACAAAAATAGGATATATTATCAGTATTGCTACATGAAAATTCCTAGTTGTTATTACTTACATTAATTACTGCAAATTTGGTTTAATTTACCATTATGGCTTTCCCTCATTATTTGGCAGCTTAGAAAATATTACTCGATACAGCACTTCCTATTACATTTTATTATTTTGCATTTTACAGTTATGTTGCACAACTTGTGCACAGCTTAATAAAGTTAATGATGAGTCATTGAGGTCATGAAATTGTAATGGGTGCATGAGATTTAGGCTGTTTTATTGTACTTTTAATTTGCTATTTGAGTTGTTGAATAAATAAAATAATGCCAATGATTTGGGTAATTTCATGCACTCTCTGGTAAAGAAAACATGCCTACAAGGATAAGCTGACTGAGCAGTCATCTGCTACACTTATGGCTCACTTTAAGTAATTTTAAAATTTTAAGTAATATTCTGTCCTTGAGATAAGCAATGTCTCCAATTAAGATGTCTCATAGGTGTTTCGTAGTTATTTTAAGTATGTACAACACGAATTTCAGTGATAGATTGTGGTTACAAGTGTCAGACAGTGGTGCTGGACTTAATACTTCTCCTCACTAAAGACAATATTATGCAAGAAAAATTGGCTTATGTTCAAGGTCAGAACTGAATGTAACTGAGACACACCTCTGTTTTGGCAAACTTCACCCCATGTACACAATTCTAAAACAACTGCCTGAATAGTGCTTACGTCCATATTCTGAGGTCTGCATACCGACCGCAATTTTGATACACACACACCCACCTCAGAGAGCCAGTTCCACACAAATGACATTTGAAGGTTAGTTTGCAGGAAAGACTGTCCACACTGATCTGGCCAGCGTCAGTCAATAAACCTTTAAATCTTGAGGCTAAAGTGCAGTCGATAGCACTAGTGTTGTGTCTAGAATTGTGTGATTGCTGTCTTGGCCTGATAAAGCATTCATTTCCCAGTCCCCTTTGTCTTCAATTTGGACGAGAGGAAAAAAGCTTGTGGAAGATTTCAATAATTCTGCGTGTTTAATGAGCTCCAGTAATCCGCAGCAGCAGGCCATGGCTGCCCTGCAGTGCTTCAAAATGAACACGATTAGAGGATTACTCCCATGCATTTCTGCTTTCATGGACTAATTTACAAACATGACAGTATCTGTCCAGGAGGTTGGCTGACATGTCGGCTTTTAAAGATGTGAGCCAGCAGTTTATTTTTAAAAAACAAACTAACAAACTTATTTAAGCTGGGGTTTTTATGGCAAGCTTTTCATTTCCTCAGCATAGACCTTACCATGCACATGAGGCAGCCTTGCTTTCCAAGAGGACTTGCTCCATGACACAAGACATTTAGTTTTCATTTACTTGTAATTTTACTTCATAGTTTTAAAACTTAAGTGAATATGCAATAAATTAAGTAATGAGTAGGACCGTTACTTAGGATTACAAAAGAGTGGAAAAGTTATAAAATCGGATAAAAACAACTTTTTAGAATTACACCAGCAGTTAGGTGTTTTCTTTACTATGGTTAGTAAGTTAATTTGCTTGTTCATGTGTATCACATGGCCATAATGCAGTATTATCTGATAGCTGAGGACGCAGTGGAGTCAGTAAGCTTACTGTAGCCTCTGATTTGCCTGACAATTTGTCTCCACATGCTGATTGCTGGATTATGACTGGTTTGCTCTGGGTCCATTCCAACCACCTGTGCTGTGTGCTCTGCTCATCATCATAATCGCTAGCAAATAGCATATGCTGTTCCGCAGCCTCCGATGGCTGTCAATTGACACCTGCTTTGAGCACCGTTTACAGATTAGCCAAAAACAGGCACTACTACTAATAAAGTAGCTATTAATAAAGTACTCTCATAAAGTAGAAGAGTGACACTCCTTATTAGCCCTAATTGTATTTTTATTTTATTGTCATATACCTTATTGAAGGCAATGGGTACTTTCCATTAGAGCAAAAAATAAACACAGTAGAACTTAAGCATGGCACACATCTGTATGTCTGTATGTCTGTATGTACTGCACTACCAGAGTTCACCCTAATAGTTAGGTCAACCGCCAGACTTCTACTTTCCTTAGTTTTCAATTCCTCTTCTAACTTGGTCACTACTTCTACAAACAATGTGCAACCAAGCAGTCAGGGGCCATGAATGGGTTTCTAAACCTCTACTTGCACTCTATAGAGGTTTCTGTATTTGCTTTTAATTTGTATCGATCTTTCTCCAAGGCTTCAATTTTACCGATGTCAAAAAGGTGAGAGAGCATTACAATATACAATGTTTTCTCTCCAGTCTTATCAGGCAGGAAATGAAAAGCAAATGGTACCTTTGTGCTGGGCCGTGCAGCTGCCCAGCTAGTCTGGGCTTTGCCGCATGGAGTGAAATTGTAAAGGTCATGAGGTCACCTCGTTGGACAATGACAGGCCTGTCCTTCCTCTCTTTGGGGACTTTAAAAGTGTCAGCAAGATAAGGCAGGGAATCAGCCACTGCTGTTTTCTTGGTCAGAGGAGGTAGAGATGCTGGCATTTGCCAGAAGACCTGGGAAAAACAAGAGAATCACTGAGTTCTGACCTTTGATTGATCTTTTAGTCACTGGATCTTTTGCTTCTCATTCTGAATGAGGGTTGCAGAGCCAGACATAACAAATCAATAGCCAAGCAGTGAAAGGATGATTGAGTATGATATGATAAAAGACTCCATTCTCTAATATATAGTTTTTGTTTGTTTGTTTGTTTATTTTCTGTGGACAGTTATAGTATTTCAATCAGACTCGAATATTTTTTCTATCCCAAGGCCCAAACCAGTCTGCATTTAGCTGATTGCATCTACGCTGTTATAACTAATATATTATAATATACGTTATATTAGTTATAATATTGCACATAGGTATATAGAGGATTAAGTAAATGAGTTTTGAGTAAGATGTATAATTCAGGTTCAGTCTCTGACTGAGCCATTGCTCTACTCAGGAGCTTTAGTGGTTTTATAAATCTGGTATCATGATTACAGCCTATTAGCAGAGAGATTCTGAGCAGTGTCAGCTGCTGCCTGAAACAGCCAATTCTGCACTTATAGATTTATCCCAATTATAATTAAATATTCATGAGAATATACATCATTTGGTATCACTTAGTATTATTTAGAAATCTGAAACAGCAGAAAACAAGAAATGAAACATTTACCTGGAACTGCCTGTTCTCAATCTTGTTCTAAGGTTTTTCCAGTTAATATTTTGCAATGGCAGTTTTTCTAGGCATGATGTTGTTCACCTGTGGGTGAGACCTGGCAAAGTTTCAAGCATACAGCCCATTATTTATTAAAGAAGCTATCCTCTGTTATTACCACATGAGAAACCCTCATTATTGACCATATCACTCCTATCTTGAAGCATGTACCCTTCACAGGGCAATGCAGACATATCTTGCAACACACACAAAACAACATAGACACAGACTGACATACAAAATAGCATAGACACCATGTTGTGCAAGATCCAGACCTGCTCACAAACAAAGCTATACAAAATACACAAAAAGCGTAAACTATATGTATAATTTGCACACAAATCTTTCATTCACACCAAATCTATGTGGAAATACCCAAAACATCATTCCAAAGGTGCCAACAACTACGACTTAGCTGTAGCATTTATTATATTTTGTTTTTTTCAGACAAATTAATAATCAGACTGAATGTGGATAAAATCCCCCCTGCGGAAAAGCCAATTCACTGAAGGGGAAAGGATGCTGAACATGAAAGACGTATTTGCAGTTACTTTTGCTTTGCTCCAACTTTAACCTTTTTTGAATTTTTGAAACTCAGTCTTGTGAGCCATAGAAAACAAACTAGCATGTATTTTGCATTGCAGAGATAATAAACAGGTTGTTCAGTCATAAAAGCGCAGGGTAATACTCATATGGCTTGCTTTGTCAGTATAAAATGTAAATACCTGGTGTTTTTGTTGAAGGGTGCATACTTTTTTTTTTTTTTTAAAGTCTGCAATATATATTATATACTGTGGATTTTCTTGTCATCAATGTTAGCACATCTGTCAGTGAACCTAAAACTGGCATCTAAAATTGGCTACAACCTGGTTTGGAATAACTTTTATTAACAAGAATACAGATCCCTCTGCATGTGGACTTTCTCTTAAAAGAGAATATTTAAAGTCATGCTCTTTTCTCTCCTCTCTCACTTTCTTCACTTGTTCCCATCACTCTGCTATTCTCCTGGTCTAATGTTTGAATTACTAGCTTAAACAACATCTCTGGCTTGCGGTATTGCTGAGGCCCAGCACTTGCAAGGATTCAAAGGGCCATGTATTTCGGTGGCTGTCAGGGGCAGACGGCAGTGTGTGGTGGGGAGATAAGTCACTTCGGACAACACCTATGTGGCCCCTCTGACAGCCTTATTAACAAGAGGATGCCGAGGGAGAATGCTCTATCATCTGAGGAGATCTGAGGGACTGGGTTTGGGAAAGGGCAAAAATACCCTTATCACCAGGAAAGTGGGGATTAAAGCCTGGTTCCCTCTGATAAATTAATTATTCCCTTTTATCTCTGAAGCTGTCAGGGGAACACACCTAAAGCACCTAAAGCTAGTGCAGCAGCAGAGCTCAGGTAGTGATTACCTGCCAAAAGGACATACAAAGATTGCATATGTAAGGCCTTTCCAGCTAGATGTACAGGTTTGAGGCAAAGTGTGTTAAAGTAAGCCATGCCTCACACTCCAGTGAACAACAGTGCCAAATACACAGCTATGATAGCATTTTGTTTAATTCATACAAATGGCAAACTGAAATATTATACAGATCCTTTCATTTGGGTAATTAATTGTTCTCTTTCCACTAGTGCTAGAACTACTGTAGAATTATTACTGATTATTATCCCAGCTAGAATATATGCAAGAAGTGAAACTCCACAGATCCACAAGCATAATTATGAAACTTACAGAGCATTTTACATTTTTGTTCAATAAAACAGACCGAGATTTCTTAATTTCTTATTTAACAAAAAGATTTAGCTTCAGAAACATTCACATTCAAGTCTTATTTAATGAGAAAAAAAGTCATTCTAAAAACCTGATTCTGTTTCTAACTATTGCATTCAGAAGCAGCCAAGTGTTAAAATGGAAGCTTAAGCTTTTAAAATGAGTGGCATGGTGGAGCAGTGGTTAACATTGCTACTGCAAGGGTCCACGGTCCCTGGTTTGACCATGAGCTCAAGTCCACTCCACTGTCTGCATGTTTCACATTCTCCTCATGTCTGCATGGGTTTCCTCTGGTTTCCTCCTACCTCCTAAAAACATTTATGTATGTGGATTGGCTATGCTTAATTGCTCATAGGCACAAACAAGTGTTTGAATGTGTGTGCATGGTGCATGTCACATGTTGTCCAGGATGTGTTGTCCAGTGTTCCCAGGATAGTTTCCAGATCCACCGCAACCCTGACCAGGATGAAGCGGTTACTGAAGATGAATGATTGAATAAAAGTTTTGAAATATACATTTTTACAACTTTTTTTGTTTCATGCAACAGTGGTAAAGCACCTAAGATCACAGCACTCTGAAACCTGATAATGAAAAAATCAATATCAGTTTCTCACATGTAAAAGGGCTTCTGACAGATCAAAGGCATAAATCAGTTCCAATGTGGACACCTTGCAGTCTCTCAACAGTGCTCTGTCTCTTTGAAGACACAAACAGTTAGAGGTCTTAAGTCAGGTGATTGCCCAAGCCAATGTCATAGTCTGACATTGCACTCAGTACACTCTACACACACTGTAATTCAGCTCAAACCAAATATATCTACCATAACTTGGCCAAACATGGATAGCAACACCTAAAACCTGCTATTGTAATGTAATGTAGAAAGATCTATAATTGCATGGAATATTAACATCTTTCATATTTTAGTAATCCCAAATCCATCCTGTTTCATCCTGGGCTTTTATGAAAAGAAAACATCAATCCTGATTGCTTTAGCAGGTCTAGAAAATTCTGTTTTGTTTTAGGGGAAACACAGTATTTGGGTTCCACTGGGACACCATTATTCCTTTGAATAAGCCTTCTCTGAGCCTTTGGGAATCTAGCACAGAGTAGACATTATCTTATCACTATATGAACCAAGCTTTTTGTTTGACACTTCACTGCACATTTGTTTCATGTGCTTGTCATGGTTCAGCAAGTGTTGATTTGCTCCTATAAAGACAAGGTACACACAAGATGTACCATAGACAAACATGCATTTTACATGCATTCTACTACATTTACAATTTCAACTAACTTTATTTTCATAAACATACAAAGAAACAAACAAACACTGCTGTGGCGTTTGCTGTAGCAATATCTCATCATGGATGGCAGCTTATCATCTGAGATAAATCTCAGCAAAACTGCTATATATCCCTGGAGATGATGCCCTACATCAAGATGTTGTAAACTCCTTGGAAATATCTTGTATCAAACCATTTGACTCTGCTCTGCACCACCTTTCCTTCGAGTCTCTAGCACAGGTCAAGACTTGACCCACCATCCCTCAATATACAAGGAAGACATGCACCAAATCTCCTCACTGTCCTGGTCGCCAGATGGTGTAATGAACTTTCCTGCTCCACACTGTGAAATGAAGGCTGACGACCCACCTCTTCTGGGTCTTCTCTTCTGTTTTCATTGCTGTATTATTTTATTTTATTTTATTTTTTATTTATGTTTTTGCTGTTGTACAAACTTCTCTCTAAAAAGGTTTTAGCTTAGTGCTATTCTTAAACCCCGACTTATTTTACTAGGATGAGGATATGAATTTGATGGAGGTTATAAAGCACTTCGGTAAGTCCACCTGGATAAGGACATCTGCTAAACACTACACATGTAATGTTATGCAGTTTAAAACCAGCAGCAC
Organism: Cranoglanis bouderius; assembly: GCA_023630585.1. Taxonomy (NCBI): domain Eukaryota; kingdom Metazoa; phylum Chordata; class Actinopteri; order Siluriformes; family Cranoglanididae; genus Cranoglanis; species Cranoglanis bouderius. The sequence goes on from CM042570.1 coordinate 8,692,875, forward strand.
AACATATATAGTTCATTGTGATAGTCGATTGTGTTTAATTTATTATTTAATTATCGTAATGCTGCTAGTAAGTTAATAAACAAATTTCTATAAATTTATGCTTGCATAAACCTCTATTAACACATCTCTGCTCAGTAACAGGTGAAATGGGCCATATTTCAGAGGTGATAGGGGACACTTCACGCTAAGAGATGAGTCAAAGGGGCTAAACTAAACAGTGAATAATTTAAGATTCTATTAACATTTAAATTTGACATTGATTTGATGTGGAGGAGCTAGAAGGGGCAATGGGGGAATGCAAAGATATGCTATGCTAATTGTGGAGATGTTACTGTGCTTCTCTTAATTGTTACAAATAAGATAAACAGGTTCTCTAGCCCCACAGAAAATATTATAGAGAGGCCAAGCTGGATACCACTGGTGGACTGCTCTCTCTTGTAACCTCATATTTGTTCACCTGAACTAGGCAATCCTGAAGAGAATGACCTTTAGGAGCCTGACAGGACGGTAGATACCCTGCTAATCAAAAAGAGTCTGTCTGTTCGGGAGCATGGGGGTCATGGATTATTTGCCCAGAGGCATTCAGTGACCGCCAGGATGTCAAAGATAACAAGCAGGGAGCAAGCCTCTGAGTCCACCTCTGCATGTGCAGTTTCAACTGGGAGAGACCTTTAATAAAATATCCTGACACTAGTGAGCTCAAAATGGACCACAAAATATTATGCAATTTCAGGCTGTTTTGGCCCCCATCCCCCTAAAAAAGTAATAATTTTATAAAGACAAGAACTGTCTAATAAAACTACTAAAAATATTTGTAAATATATAAGCACTCAATTCAGTGTGATCTAAGACTATCAGGATGTTAACAAAAGCTCTATCCTGTCTGTTTTCCTCTTCTATATTACATTCTGCCTGAAATCTATAGGGAGGTGGCAAGATTGTTGGACAATTAAAACATCCAAACTGCCTTGTACATAACATGAATAAGGAAAAACATGAATTGATCAAAAACAATAACAAAAATGACCCATGTTAGACCACGAACACTATCAGCTACATAACATTAGTCTGTTCTAATAGGACTGAACTGCTTATAGCATTGATTAATGAACATTTTTCATTGAACAAGTTTTCACCGTCTTCACCATGATGCACTTCAGAAAATGGCTCCAGTTTTTTCAAGATGTCCTCACTGCAGCCTGTAGCACAATGATGTAGTGGATAAGAGCCACTGTGTAAGGCATTTTGGTGACATAACGGCCATTTTACACACATGCCCCTTAGTTGTCTGCTGACGTAACTGGCCTTTAAACATGCATGCGCAGACTCAACAGTGCGCAAGAACTTCTAATTGTTTTTCTGTTGTTATTAAAAGTGTTTTCCACATATTTCTCATTGTTTATGTGTGGACTAGCATGTCATATTTTATGCATGTCGAATGTCTCTCGGATGAGATGTTAAACCAAGGTCCTGACTCTCTGTGGTCATTAAAAATCCCAGGACACTTTTCGTAAAGAGTAGGGGTATCACCCCGGTGTCCTGGCGAAATTCCCCCACTGGCCCAGATTAGGCTCCTCACCAAGCAACTCAGCCATGCCTTCCCCCAACTGGCCCAGATGCTGTCCGGCCCTCCACCGAATCAGGCTATCCCAGTGCCCCTTCCTGCCCCTCCTCCCAATCCTCCATGGCATGAGGCCCATGTCCCAGACCCCGAACCCTAAGCTGGCGACCTAGGGAGGTGCAGATCGTTCCTCCTCCAGTGCTCCCTCATGTTTGCCCAGCATCCCCTCACCTACACCACCGATGAGGCCAAGGTGGCCTACATCATGGGACTCCCTAGGGGGGATGCTCTAGCCTGGGCCACGGCGATCTGGGACAACATTGTGACATTGAAGTGGGATGTTTGGATGCTGTCGCCCCCCCCCCCACCCCACTTTCACATGTTCACCCAGGTTTGCTGATGGTGGAGTGGCTGGCTGCCTTATGTCCCAGTGAGCCCTCATGTCTGTGTTACCTTCTGGCCCTCCCTTTTATTTATGCTGTCATAGATAGTCTTGCCAGAGTCCCTGCTTGCACTCACGGAAAGTACACTGTCCTTAACCATTACGGGACAATACGCATACCTAATAATCTCAATCTCTCTCTCTCTCTCTCTCTCTCTCTCTCTCTCTCTCTCTCTCTTTTTGTTGAGCTACACATGATACTCCTGAGATGCCAGTGATCCCGACCCCTTCTGCTCTCCGGACCTGCCTGATCACATGCTGCTGCTGAGGATGGCCCCACACAGTGCAGCCTAATGATCATTGAGATTACTGAGGATGGTACCAACCATAAAAACCATAAAGATGGCTTTGGACCACAATTCATATGAACAGTTATGCTATGATAGCTATGACTACAATTGCCACAGACAGTTTTGCACTCAAGTCTCCATCAGTGAACAGTGGAGAAGTTCAACAAAACAGTCGTCATGTAAAAACTGTAATGAATTTTCCTGGTTACACAACTGCTATTGTAGGGCTAAAATATATCAAATTAATTACTTAGCCCACTGCTCTCCTATAACCAACGATGGAAATAGGTGCAGCGAAGGTTAATGCTTGTTTTAATATATGATTTAAATATCTGACTTCATTTAATTGATTATCTGACTCCAATAGAATTATCTTCTAGTTAGTGCTAGAAGTGTTAGCACTCAGTGTTCTACTAATATTTACTCCTAAGCAGCTTCGAGCGAAGCTTTCATTAAAATGACGTTCCTACGTCAGAGACTTTCATATAGCTTCTTTATTAAACCATTATTTTGTTAGCTCAGAGGTTTCTATCAACGTGCAAGCCTAGGCCTTTCCTATCTTACTTGTCAGAGGTTCTGTTTAAACTTGCAAGTATTAGCCTTTACTTTTGGCTTGTTAGAGGTTGACTTTAAACGTGTCTAACGTATTATACACTTTTAGTTTAAGAAGCTATTCTTAATAAGAATACCAAACATAGACACAGAGTATTTAGAAATAGAATAACAAATGGATTTAATACGAGATCACAATTAAAAGATACATAAAATAGAGACAAAAGTAACAGGATTACAGTCAGTGTCATGGACATAGGATGCCTAACAGAAAAGCATAATGTTTTTTACCAAGCATATCCTTTTATACCCCTGAGCCTCTTTGAAATGTATAGTGACCAGGATGCCAAATGGAGATGAAATAATGTGTTGTTTGGCAGGGTAGACCCCATGGTGTTTTATGGCAGGGCTATCTCACTTTCAGGAACTGTATGTTAATTAAGAACTAAGAATGAGTTCCGTGGGAGCAGAAAGGTAAAAAGTCTCCCATGCAAACCAAGGGGGGTTGTGTGTGTGTGTGTGTGTGTGTGTGTGTGTGTGTGTGTGTGGAAAGAGCACATATTGCAACATATATTGTAAATGTTATTTCCTAAACTATATGATATTTATGATATCACCACAACGTTCCCCATGAAATATGGATACAAATGATACCAAACATGCCCTGGGCTACTAATGTAGTTACGCACAATTTCTATCCTTAAACTGATCACTGCCACAGTTACTAATTTTTCCTACACTATTTGACCATGTAGTATTGGTACATTTATAGAAGGGATTTTTTTTATTTATAATTGCACTGGTGTCACCCAGATGAGGATGGGTTCCCTTTTGAGTCTGGTTCCTCTCAAGGTTTCTTCCTCATATCATCTCAGGGAGTTTTTCCTTGCCACCGTCGTCTCTGGCTTGCTCATTGGTGATAAATTCGTACATTTAAAATCTATATCCTGAGTTTATATATTTCTGTAAAGCTGCTTTGGGACAATGACCATTGTTTAAAGCATTATACAAATAAAATTGAATTGAATTGAGGTGGATGCTTCCGACTCCGGGGTGGGTGCCATGCTCTCCCAGCAATCCGGCCCAGACCAGAAGATCCATCCCTGTGTGTTCTTTTCGGGCCAGCTCTCTCCCACGGAATGCAATTACGATGTGGGTAGTCGAGAACTGCTGGCCATGAAGATGACCTTGGAGGAGTGGAGACATTGGCTCGAGAGGGCCGAGCAGCCTTTCATCGTCTGGACTGATCACAAGAACCTGGCCTATATTCAGACTGTCAAGCGCCTTAATTCACACCAGGCTCACTGGGCCCTCTTCTTTGGGAGCTTCAATTTCACTATCACTTATCGTCACGGCTCCAAAAACATCAAACCCGATGCCCTCTCATGCCAGTTCTCCCCTGAAGAAGAGGAGACAAACCCCGGTCCCATCATTCCACCAGTCTGTGTGATGGGGGCAGCCACGTGGGAAATCGAGTCCATCATCTGGAGAGCACAGCACACCCAGCGCACGGCTCCCGCTTCATCTGTCACCCCGGCTCCACTCGCACCCTGAGCCTATTTAAATGGCACTTCTGGTGGCCCTCGATGGAAACGGATGCCCGAGCCTATGTCGCGGCCTCCACCGTCTGTGCCCGTAGTAAGCCCCTACACCACCCACCAGCCAGGTTACTTCAACTTCATCCAGCAACCCCACCACCTGGAGCTCCTAGCTGCCATGGTTCGAATACACCTACAGTTCACTAACCAGCACCACCCACCAGAGCCTCCCCTATTTCTGACCCAGGAGGACGACATTGCTGTTTCCTCCATACAGGCCCACCTCTGCTGTTGCCGCAGGATTTGGCAGGCCGCTGCCGGGTTCCAGCCCCCCTCTACCAAAAAGGTGTGGCTGGAGGCCAAGGACATCCCGCTCAAGATGTAGGCCAAGAAAGTCTCCCCCACTACCTCGGCCCCTTCACTATCAAGAGCATAGTCAACCCAACTGCCGTTAAACTCAAACTCCCAAGGTCCTTTTGTATCCATCCCACCTTCCACATCTCACAGATCAAACCGGTGCACGTCAGCCCTCTGAGCGTGGCGATCTGTGACCGGATTATTGATCTCACCTGCTCCTCATCTAACTCACCTCATCAAGCCGTGTACAAATACCCGCTCCCTCAGCCACTCTTCACCAGATTGTTCGGGTCTTCAATATGGTAACCTCCAGCTCTCCATGTGTTTATTCTGCATTAGTGCTCTGTGTTATTTTCCCTGTCATGTTATCTTGTACTTACCATGTTGTCTCTTTATGTTCCCAGGTTCCCTGCCCCTGATTCCTGTTGTGTTATCTCCCCGGCTCACGTCCTGCTATGCCCTGTCCGCGCTTCCTGCTGTGTTATCTCCCCGGCTCACGTCCTGCTACGCCCAGCCCTGCTTCATCTTCCCCATGGCTCTGCACAGCAGTGCCCAGCTCTCACACTGACAACCCCTTGCTGTAGCACATCGGTTATGCTCCCGACCTTTCCGCGGCAGACCCGAGCATGAATCCTGACCTCGACCACCATTCACTCACCATCCCACACATACCCTCACTCCTCCTAATCCTAAATAAAACCCGTTTACCTCTATCCCCAAGTCTGTGTTCTGCATTTGGGTCCTCTTTCTCTCTGTGTTAAAAGAATAACAATTTTAAAAAAAAAGTGAATATCTCAACAAAATGTGAACTGTTTCAAAATGTAAACAATTGCTTGTAAAATGAAAACAACCAATCATGGATTGTGTATTTTAAAAATGTACATCATCTCTGTCTTCAGTTTTTAAAAGTGCAATAAATGGAAAGTTGATTGCTCGATAAGTCATAAGAAAGGTCAACTATTTTTCAAAGATTAAAACCCTTGTTTAGGAATGTTTTGATAGGTATTATATTTTTGGCCAGGTAAAATGACACAGTATCAGTGATGTTTCCTGCACTTACTTGTTTTCTCATAAGGAATGCTTTTTTCAAACAAATTTGGTATTGTTCATTTATTTCAGCCCTGTTTCTGGCAGTGCACTCAATGCTTGGATGTTTTTGTTTTTCGCACCATTCTGTAAAAACTCTAGAGACATGAAAATCCCAGGAGATCAGCAGTTCCTGAAATACTGAAACCAGTTCGTCTCGCACCACCATCCATGCCACATGTCACTGTGATCACATTTTCCCCCGTTCTGATGTTTATTGTGAACAATAACTGGGCTGCTGCCACATTATTGGCTGCTTAGATATTTACATGAATGTGCAGATTGTTACGATTCCCCCAGCGCATGCTTCCAGGTTCAGTGACACTGACTCTGTTGATAGTTTATATGTGTGTTTTGTTTTGGTTTATGTCCTGTCTCCGCCCCTGTGATGTCATTGGTTCCGCCCTCATGTCTCAGGTGTCTTGTATTACGTCCCTAATTACAATGTGCATTTAAACCCCTTGTGTTTCTGTGTTCGGGGCGAAGTATTTGCTCAGTTACCGTCGCGTGCTGTCATTACTAAGCCTTTCCATCCTCGTTTTGTTTCCTGGTTTTTGATTCCTGTTTCTGTCTTTGTGTTTATTGATTCCTGTCTCGCCCATTTCATGCCCTTCTGTAGATCGCCTGACCCACGCCTATTTTTCGACCACGATTTCTGCCTTACGTTTTGGACTTGTCTGCCGGTGTACCTAATAAAGTGACCTTAAACTGCATTTGCACCCGCCTTGCCCCATCATTACACGGATATACAGGTGTTACAAAATGTTCTCCCACAAGCAGTATAATAGCATTTTTCTGTTAAATTAAATGGCTCCTGATCTCACAAATCCCCTCATGTTATAACCATCAGCATTTAATCCTTATTCATAGCTATGATATCAATGCCTAGAGACTAATAATAATTCAGTATTCTTAAGTATTATTAACCATATATCTTCTTTTTCACCTTAACTGTATATAGGTATGACAGGACACCGGGGTTGGGAGGGTTACTTTAAAAATGTAATCTGTTACAGTTACAAATTACTTCACAAAAAATGTAATCAGTAACGTAATCCAAGTATCACAATATGAAAGTAATGTAATCTGATTACTTTTGGATTACTTCAAGGTCACATATGTGAATATAGTCAGAAAAGTATGAAATATGATCTAAAATACTTTTATTTAGAGCGTATTTTAGAGCTTAAAAACATGCTCAATGTTTGGATTTGTTTTAATAAAATAAATAAATGTGTTGCTCAACCAGAACTATAATCATGCAGCTGTCTATATTGTGTTATGTCAAAAGCAGGGCTCCAGACAAACAAAGCTATTAAGGAGCCATTGGCTCCTATAAAAAAAATAAATAAATAAATAAAAAAACAGGGGCCGAATGATTTTTTAAGTGCCACATAAGAATGAACTTACACTTGAAAATGTGAAAACACTTACTTTCAGTCATCCTGTCATGTGTGTGTATGTCCGGACTCCTTTTACAACATCAGCATTTTCATCCAAGTTCACTTAAAGTGGGAACTGAATGTCTTTTCCAACTTGAGAACTGTCAAAGTCTAACAAAGAATTGTTCTTTACACAGAATCTGAGCCAGTGTCACTGACCATAATTATGTCAGCATCACTTGGCCATTTAGCGGAGTTTGGCCTCCTCTGTTTTGCAGAAAGCCAGCGTTTGACACATGGTTCAGGATCAAACTTTTCAAGTGATGGGCCCTCTATGCTGATCCTGATCAAGTCTTCCAATGTTGAATTGCGTACTTTTGATTTTATCCTGTTTTGAGCTAAAATGCCACATTCGCACTGAGCAGCCAAAATTTGTAGGACAAGCAAAATCTCAACTAGATGCATTCTGCTCAAAGCACATGCTGTGTCGTTGTCACACGTCTTGCACACATCCAGTCAATTTTTCTTCATTAGTAATATCTGAGCAGTAAATTTGGTGAAAGGCAGCTCTTCACATGCAAACATATAAGCGGTGTTGAATTAAATTTTTAGCTCTTTCCATTGGGTTTTGTCATGTAGTTCACATGCACGAGACACTGCTTGTCCTAATGGTGTTTTTTGTGGACCTCTCTGCGATTACATAGTCACAAGCTTTTTTATGCTTTTGACTATTGCCCTGTTTTCTCACAGTCTTTTTCCTGAAATGGTTCGTTCTGGTAATGAAATCATTCATTTCCCCACTATTTCTCTGCCCGTGTTGGAACAAAAGTCACAAAACATTTTTTGTGTGCGATGATCATACCTGAGCCATGCAAACTCCTGAATCCAAGTAGTCTTAAAATGCCTTTCTGCACTTTTACTTGGGCGTTCATTGATTGACATGGAAAAATGATCCTCTGTGTCTCCATCGTTTTCTGTCTCAGGTGTGCCATCAGCATTGGTGCTCGACAGAGATGAGGATTGTTTGAAAAAGTCTGATATTTCATAACGTGTAAATTTATATTGTTGCCAGTGGCGATCTCAGCAAAAATATAATTCGCAAATGAATATTTTTGGTCACAAATCGACCTTTTTAGGCGCAGTCTGGAGCCCTGCAAAGTAATCCTGATAGTATTCTCATTTTTTACAAAATCTGATATCTGTAATCTGATTACTTTGTTTTTTGACGTAAATGTAACAGTTTTTTGTATCCTGATTACGTAATGCTGTTACATGTATTCCGTTACTCCCCAAGACCTTTCAGCATGCTTCATGCTACAAGCTTTGCTCAAATGCCTAATAGAAATGGAAACATGGGTTGAGATATTTAAGCAGTGGAATCAGCAACTGTAATTTACAAAGCATGTGGAGACAAAACATCCATGGACACTCTAAAACCGTGGGACGGTAAAACAATGGAATTTATTAAATGAAATATGTTGTTTTTACTAGTCTTAATATTAGTCTAATGTTAATTTAACTTAATAGAAAAAAAAATTATTCAGATTATATTAGATCAGATTATATTAAGCAGAACTCAATCTGAATCAGTTACTAGAACTTATGTTTTCTAACAATATTTTCAACTCAAATTACAGCAATTATTTTAATCTAGTAGTCTATCACTGTTGTTGAAGTAAACTCTTAGCTGTTTCCTAAATTCTTAATTAATAATCTATTCCTAGAAATGGCTTTTGAATAGCCATAAAGTTGCAATCAAAATTATTTGTTTGTCAAAATTTACAGACTTTTAGCTGTTTGCAACGAACAAATCAAACAAAAGCAATTGAAATAGCGCAACAGAAAGAATGCTTCAAGTAGTTTCCCCAAATTCAACTGAAAATGCAAATTATAATGACTTTTCAAGTTTCAAAATTATTCAACCCCTTCATGGCAAGCATCTTTACTTGGTAGATGTACTTAGTAGAGCACCCTTTTGCTGTTATGACCTGCTGCAAACGAGATGCATAGCCAGACACCAGTTTCTGGCAGCATTCCTGAGGAATCTTAGCCCATTCCTCATGAGAAATGGCCTCCAGTTCAGTAATATTTTTTGTTTCGCGTGCTGCAACCGCCTTCTTCAAATCCCACCAGAGATTTTCTATGGGGTTCAAGTCAGGTGATTGATGGCCACTGTAGAATCTTCCAGGACTTCTTCTGCAACCAAGCCTTGGTGGAATTTGAGGTATGCTTGGGATCATTGTCCTGTTGGAAGGTCCAATGACGCCCAAGCTTCAGCTTACTCACAGATGGCATGACGTTTTCTCCTAGGATTTCCTGATATCTTGCCTTCCACATGCTGTAGGTTTCCAGTGCCAGTGGAAGCAAAGCAGCCCCAGAGCATCACTATGCCACCACCATGCTTGACTGTGGACAGAATGTTGTTTTCAGCATATGCTTCATTCTTCTTCCTCCAGACATACTGCTGATCCATCATGCCAAAATGTTCCATAGAACAGAATCCCAAAACTTTTCTTGTGCTTTTGGGTCAGTAGTGGTGTACAGCTTGGAGTTCTGGCATGGAAACCTTCTGCGTTTAGTACATGCCTTACTGTGCTCACTGAAACATCAGTGCCTGTTGCCACCAAGTCTTGCTGTAGGTCTTTTGCAGTCACTCGAGGGTTTTTCACAACCTGCCTTCTCAGAAATCTGGTTGCAGCCATTGATAGCTTCCTTTTTCTGCCCCGTCCAGGTAGTGTAACCACTGTTTCCTTAACTTTGAACTTGCAAACTGTGCTTCCAACGGTGTCTCTAGGAACATTCAGTGCCTTCACTATCTTTTTTGTATGCTGTTCCTTGTTTGTGAAGGACGATGATCTCTTCTCTTCACTTTTTGGACCATTCTTTTGACCTAGCCATATTTCTAACATGCAGTCAAATGTGATACTCAACAAACCCCTAGCCAGTTCAGGTATTTTATATGTTCCAGCTCAAGCTGGTGCAACTAATGAAGCCCTTGATTATTTGCATCAGGTGTGCTTGAGACAACTCCTGTTTTGCATATTTGTGCTGTTGTGAGGGATTCTATTCAGTGGGTTGAATAATTTTGAGACTGGAGAAGTCAGTATAAGTTGCATTTTCAGCTGAATTTGGGGAAACCACTTGAAGCATTCATTGTGTTGAACTATTTCAATTGCTTTTGTTTGATTTGTTCATTTCAAACAACTGAAAGTTTGTAAATTTTGACAATAAACCTGATTTGCAATGGGGGTTGAATAATTTTGATTGCAACTGTATATGACTTTGTACACATGACTTGCCCCACTCCATACTTTAAAAGTAGAAGGCTAGATTTAAGAGTGAAAAACAAATAAATAAATAAATAAATGAGTACAGAGCTCTGATGTTTTTATATGGACAACTGCAAGTGTGCGGTTTTTAAATTCACTTCGTGCCTAGTACTTCGCGGGCTGAGTAAGATTGTTAAATGCACCCTTCTGAATTCTTTCTTTTGGTTTGATTAATTTGTACCACGCCTTCCGTTGAGTGGTACTCACAGTTGGACAGAGACAAAAGGAATCACATATTTTTTTAAATCAGAAAGACTGCACAAAGCACCCATGATCCACACACCACTCACTTGCAGAAATGGAACACATCATCAAGAGAATTAACAGGTACTTCATGCCTACCTTAGACCATTTAAAAACTTTTTTTAATGCAAACAATTAAATGTCTAACCGCTTTATCTTAACTTTAACCAGCAAGTAATGTTAATGTGTCTAACATGCCTTGCTTCAAAGAGTTTGTCAGTGGCAGTCAATAATTAAACCACAATATTCATATGAGGAAATTAAATACTAAAAATCATGTTAAAATACTGTGATATCTGTGTGCTTCTTCACAGAAGCAGAGGAATAGCAGCGCATATTTACCGAAGACTGCCCATCCTCCACAGCTTAATTAGCCATCACTCACTCTGCAGAAACTTAAAAATCAACAGGTAATGCATGCTAGTTCGTGCCCTATTCTAGATTACTTTAAAAAAAAAAAAAGTGAACCAAAAAGTGTTGGTTTATATTCAGTTTTAACAATTGCATTTAAGGATATAAATAGGTAGTTTGCTAACGTTAACCTTTGCCCTTGGTAGTTTCTATCTTCAATTTGAAGCTGTTCATAACATTTCATTGCCATGCTTTGGAAATGTAAGCTATGACCATTTGTCTGCTCTGTCAGACTCAGTCTTTTAAAACATTACAGACTTAACCATTGGCAATATTCAATAGTTTATACTACACCATGTTTGTATGAAGGTTGTTTGTGCACATTCAGAATGCACAATTCCCTCAATATACACTTGATAAGATTTCACTCTGAAGACAAAAAGACACATGGTCATGAAAAGAGCTTAGTATTAGTCTTCCATTGTCCTTTGTGCACATTCAAGCAGCCATTTATATAACAGGACATGTTCTCTCATCTGTGAAGTCATTTGAAAAAATGTGAGACTGTGTCATGTCCTTTTAAAAATTGTGATTTTCAGACAAATATCTACTCGACATTCAATTCCCAGAAACGCAGGGAACACCTCAGTGCCTCAGAATATAATGAAATGATAGTGATGGGAAACAGTGACAATGATGATGGATATATAGTGCCCTTCACTAATATTGGCACCCTTGGTAAATATGAGCAAATTGTCTTTATTGTTTAAACTTTTGTTAAAAAAATTCACAAAAATATTCTGCTCTCATGGATATGAAACAATTGCAAACAAAACACAGGTTTATCAACAAAAAAAAAAAAGTTAAATATATGTGTGCCACTGTTAGAATCTCCCTCTCGCTACGCAGCTAGCAGAGGCTAGCGAGTAGCGCATTTCTGCATTCCACGCTTCGCGTTACCGAGAAGAGTAGCGCGAGCTTTATTTGCAAAAACCCGCTGGACTTTACATTCATGGATCCTTGCTTTGTTTGTATTACCATGTGCTTGTGTTTTGGTTTGCGTCATGTCTCTGCCTCCTGTATATTGCCATGTGCTTGTGTTTTGGTTTTCTTCTTGTCTCCGCCTCCTTTATGTTTATTGGTTCCCCGGGTTATGTCATGTCTCTGCCCCGTTCGCTCATTGGTTTTCTGTTTATTGTTTTATCATTAGTCTCAGGTGTTTTGTGTTTCACTTTGTTTGCCCCTAATATGTCTGTGCATAAAAAAACCCTTTTGTTTCCGCTTCCTTGTGGTGTATTAGAGTAGATTTAGTTTGACTCAGCAGGTGCTGTAAGCTGGCTTCTTTCTCGTTTTCTCTCGCCCCTAGTTCATGGTTCCCAGACCATATTTCTATGTTCCTAGTTCCCCGTCCTTAGCTCGTTGTTCGTGGTTCCCATACCACAGCCTAGCGTTGTGCGTTTGTTCCTTTTTTGTCTTTGCTTCGATCATGTGTTTTTCTCCCTTTTGCACTGCCAACCTATGGATTACTTCTCTGTGGATTACTGCCCTTTTTCTGATGGATTATCTCGTTTTGGATTATTGCTTCACGTTGGATGGATTATGGTTTGTTTTTTGTTCCTTTACATTTGAATACTAAGTGTTCCTAATAAACTGACTTTCCCCTGTGCATGCATCCTGACTCCCCTCTGTCAGTTGATGTAACAGCCACAGTTATTGTCACCCTTTTAGTCAATACTACCTACCTTGTGCTACCTCCCTTTGCCAAGAAAACAGCTGAGTCTTCTCCTATAATGCCTGATGAGGTTGGAGAGTACATGGCAAGGGATCTGAGACCATTCCTCCATGCAGAAACTCTCTAAATCCTTCTGATTTCAAGGTCCACACTGGTGGACTCTCCTCTTCAGTTCACACCACAGGTTTTCTATGGGGTTCAAGTCAGGGGACTGGGATGGCCATGGCAGGACCTTGATTTTGTGGTCAGTAAACCATTTTTGTGTTGATTTTGATGTATGTTTTGGATCATTGTCCTGCTGGAAGATCAAACAACAGCCCATTTTAAGCTTTCTGGCAGAGGCAGTTGTTATGTAAACTGGAGGAAGGGGAGTCAGGATGCATGTGCTGGGGAAACGTCAGTTTATTAGGAATAAGATATTCAAAAATAACAGAACAACAAAAAACACCAAACCATAATCCATAGAACAAAAAGGCAACAATATTCCAAAATGAGATAATCCTTCAGGCAGAAAACAAAACAAAGGGAAAAACACGCGAGGCAAGGAGGTGGTTTGGGAACCACGAACAATGAGCTACGGATATCGAACAACGTACGTTACACTATTCTATTCTAATACTCCGCAAGGAAGCGGAAACAGAGCGGGGTTTTAAAACACACACAAAGCATTGACACCTGAAACTCATCATGACACTCAATGAACAAGAACCAATAAGAATAAGGAGGCGGAGACATGACACAAACCAAAACATAAGCACATGGTAGAACACGGGAGGCGGAGACATGACGTGAACAAAAACAAACGCACATGGCAAAGAAAACAAACATGAGTTCATTAATGAAACAGTCCAGAGCTTTTTGTGAATAGCGCTGGCATGCGCTCAGTGGAATGCGGAAGTACACTGCTCTGCTAGCCTCCGCTAGCTTCGTAGCGAGAGAGAGAGAACCTAACAGCAGTCAGGTTTTCATTTAATATCTGTTGATATTCTTTGGCCACTCACACCATCCACTTCACAGTGTGCTGAGACAATATAGAAAAAACATCCAATTACGGGTTTATTCATAAAATTTCCAGTTGACTGGAACTTCTTAATTATTGCCCTGATGGTGGAAATCGGCATTTTCAATGCTTTTACTATTTTCTTATAGCCACTTCCCATTTTGTGAAGCTCAACAACCTTTTGCCACACATCACAGCTATATTCCTCGGTCTTACCCATTGTTATGAATGACTAAGGGAATTTGGCTTATGTGTTCCCTCATATTTATACCCCTGTGAAACAGGAATTCATGGTTGAACAGTTTCCTCTTCCTAGTCACCCAGGTATACTAAAAAATGTAAAATATCAATGGGAATATTCTTCAAATATATTTTTCTCATATGAATTCATAGGGGTGCCAATAATTGTGGCACATGTATATTTAACAATGTTTTATTTATTTATTTATTTGTTTGTTTGTTTATTTTGGATAAACCTGTGTTGTATTGGCAATTGTTTGATATCCATGAGAGCAGAGTATTTTTGTGATTTGTTTTAAGAAAATATCAAAAGGTTAAACAATAAAGACAATTTTTCACAGCCTTCTTTGCTCATATTTACCAAGGGTGCCAATATTAGTGGAGGGCACTGTACTGAAGTAGAAAGTCATACCTCAGAGCCAACTTAGATTCTGATCAGTTATTTAACCAGCTTCAACATTCAATTCAATTCATTTCAGTTTTATTTGTTTAGCGCTTTTAACAATGGACATTGTCACAAAGCAGCTTTACAGAAATATATACATTTCGGATCTAAATTTTAAATTGATAAATGTAACCCCAATGAGCAAGCCAGAGGCGACAGTGCCAAGTAAAAACTCCCTGTGACGACATGAGGAAGAAACCTTGAGAGGAACCAGACTCAAAAGGGAACCCATCCTCATCTGGGTGACAACGGATAGTGTAATTGTAAATAATTCCCTTCTATAACTGTGTGCTACATGATAAAACAAAAAGTGCAACTGTGTAATCAGGAAATTCATCACAGTCTCAACATGAAGTCTACTCCGCTGAAGTCATGAACTGTCCACCGATGGAGACCTGAGCGCAAAGTGTAATTGTGGCAATTTCAGTCCCAAAACTGACTGCAACCGCAGTCCCAAGACACCACGCCAAAACTGCCCGCATCAATTGCAGTCCAGTGCCATCTTCACGGCTTCCAAGTGTGTCCCCAGGCTGTCCATATGAGGCCATCCTCAGCAACATTGAGTGGCCTCCAAGTGACGAGAATGCCAGAAGCAGGGCACCAGGACGGACCAGGCCAGGTCAGGCCCACTGCTACCCCAGGACCAACATGTGTAGAGCTTGTGATTGTGATGATAGACGTTGGTATCATCCAAAATCTTCGCAGGTGTTGGCGTCATCAGGAAACTTTGTAGAGGTTGGTTCTGAACTGGAGCTGGCACGTTCACTGATGGGCATCCCAAGCTAGGAATAGGAAATAGGAGGATTAGTAAAACTGCTGTTCATTGTATTTCAGGCAGAGATGACCATGTGCATTTGTTATCATTTTATCAGAAAGTACAAGGTCATAACATGTGTTATGTGAATGCTAGGCCAAAGAAATGTGTCTTTAATCTGGATTTAAACTGAGAGAGAGTGTCTGAACCCCGAACATTATCAGGAAGGCTATTGCATAGTTTAGGAGCATGTGTGAAAAAGCTCTACCTCCTTTGGTAGACTTTGATATCCTCGGTATTATTAAAAGTCCAGAGTTTTGCAACCTTAAAGAACATGATGGATTGTAATGATAGAAAATTGGTTAAAAACAAAGGGGTTTGGCCGTTTAGGGCTTTATAGGTGAGTAGCAGTATTTTATAATTGATACAGAACTTAACAGGTTTAAACAAGTTTGTAGAGATGATAAAATTGGGGTAATATGTTCATATTTTTGTTATCTGATAAGCACTCTAGCAGCTGCATTTTGGACTAACTGTAGCTTACTTATTGAGGATGCAGGACAACCACTTAGCAGTGTATTACAATAATCCAGTCTTGAGGTCATGAATGCATGAACTAGTTTTTCTGCATCAGAAACAAATAACATGTTACATAGCTTGGCAATATTTCTAAGGTGGAAGAAGGCTGTTTGTGTTACCTGGGAAATATGATTTTCAAATGACAGCTTCCTGTCTAATATAAATCCCATGTCTTTGACTGTAGAGGATGAAGTAACCGTACATCGTTCTAAATGCAGATTGTATTCTAAGAGCTTTTGTGTACAATTTTTTGGTGCAATTAGCGATATCTCTGTGTTATCAGGATTTAGTTGAAGAAAATTACTGGTCATCCTGTCTTTAATGTCTTTAACACATTCTATTAACGTGGAAAATTTAGAAATTCCATATAGTCTTGTAGAAATATATAGCTGAGTATCAACAGCATCTTCTTCTTCTTTTCCTTTCGGCTGTTAACTTCAGGGGTTGCCACAACGAATCATCTGCCTCCATCCAACCCTATCCTCTGCATCCTCTTCTCTCAGACCGACTACCTTCATATCCTCCTTCACTACATCCATAAACCTCCTCTTTGGTATTTCTCTCGGCCTCCTGCCTGGCAGCTCTAACCTCAGCATCCTTTTACCGATATATTCACTCTCCCTCCTCTGAACATGTCCAAACCATCTCAACCTGGCCTCTCTAATTTTGTCTCCAAAACATCTCACATGTGCTGTCCCCCTGATGTACTCATTCCTGATCCTATCCATCCTCGTTACTCCCAAAGAGAACCTCAACATCTTCAGCTCTGCTACCTCTAACTCTTCCTCCTGTCTTTTCCTCAGTGCAACTGTCTCCAAACCATACAACATCGCTGGTCTCACTACTGTACTGTACATCTTTCCTTTCATTCTTGCTGGTACTCTTTTATCACACAACAGACCTGACACTTTTCTCAACCCATTCCAACCTGCCTGCACACGCTTCTTCACCTCTTTTCCACACTCCCCATTGCTCTGGACTGTTGACCCTAAGTACTTAAAATCCTGCACCTTCTTTATCTCTTCTCCCTGTAACCTCACTGTTCCACTTGGATCCCTCTCATTCACACACATGTATTCTGTCTTGCTGTGACTAACCTTCATTCCTCTTCTCTCCAGAGCAAACCTCCACCTCTCTAGAGTTTCCTCCACCTGCTCCCTGCTCTCACTACAGATCACAATGTCATCCGCAAACATCATAGTCCATGGAGATTACTGTCTGACCTCATCTGTCAGCCTGTCCATCACCATCGCAAACAAGAAGGGGCTCAGAGCTGATCCTTGATGCAGTCCCACCTTCACCGTGAACTCCTCTGTCACACCTACCACACACCTTACCATTGTCCTACTGCTCTCATACATATCCTGCACCACTCTAACATACTTCTCTGCCACTCCAGACCTCCTCATACAATACCACAGCTCCTCTCTTGTCACCCTGTCATACGTTTTCTCTAAATCTACAAAGACACAATGCAGCTCTTTCTGACCCTCTCTGTACTTCTCCATCAACATTCTCAAAGCAAATATTGCATCTGTAGTGCTCTTTCTTGGCATGAAACCATACTGCTGCTCACAAATGCTCACTTCTCCCCTTAGCCTTGCTTCCACTAATCTTTCCCACAACTTCATTGTATGGCTCATCAGCTTAATACCTCTGTAGTTTCCACAACTCTGCACATCTCCCTTGTTCTTAAAAATCGGCACCAAAACACTTCTCCTCCATTCCTCAGGCATCCTCTCACTCTCTAAGACCTCGTTGAACAACCTAGTTAAAAACTCTACTGCCATCTCTCCTAGACACTTCCATACCTCTACTGGTATGTCATCAGGACCAACCGCCTTTCCTCTCTGCATCCTCTTCAAAGCTCTCCTAACTTCACCCTTGCTAATCCTTTCTACTTCCTGCTCAACAATATTTGCCTCTACTACTCTTCTCTCTCGGTCATTTTCCTCATTCATCAGTTCCTCAAAGTACTCCTTCCATCTTTCCCTCACCCTCCTGTCACCTGTCAACACATTTCCATCTCTATCTTTAATCACTCTAACCTGCTGCACATCCTTACCATCTCTATCCCTCTGCCTTGCCAACCGATACAAATCCCTCTCACCTTCCTTACTATCTAACCTTGCATACATGTCCTCATAAGCTTTCTGTTTGGCCTTTGCCACCTCTATCTTAACCTCACGCTGCATCTCCCTATAGTCCTGTCTACTTTCTTCCATCCTCTCACTGTCCCACTTCTTCCTAGCTAACCTCTTTTTCTGGATACTCTCCTGAACTTCCTCATTCCACCACCAAGTCTCCTTGTCTTCTTTCCTCCTTCCAGATGACACACCTAGCACCTTCCTACCTGTCTCCCTGATCACTTTGGCTGTAGTAGTCCAGTCATCTGGAAGCACCTCCTGACCACCTAAAGCCTGTCTCAACTCCTCCCTGAAAACTGCACAGCACTCTTCCTTTTCCAACTTCCACCACTTTGTCTTCTGCTCTGCCTTTGCTCTCTTCATCTTCCTCACCACCAGAGTCATCTTACACACCACCATCCTATGCTGTCTAGCTACACTCTCTCCTACCACTACTTTGCAATCATTAATCTCCATCAGATTACAGTGTCTACATAAGATGTAGTCCACCTGTGTGCTCCTGCCACCACTCTTATATGTCACCCTGTGTTCCTGCCTCTTCTGAAAGTACGTGTTCACCACAGCCATCTCCATACTTTTAGCAAAGTGTACCAACCTCTGTCCTTCTGGGTTCCTTACCTGAAGACCAAATCTGCCCATCACTTCCTCATCCCCACTATTCCCTTCACCAACATGTCCATTAAAGTCTGCCCTATCACCACTCTCTCACATCTGGGAACACTCTGCATCACTTGCTCAAGCTCGCTCCAGAATCTGTCTTTCTCCTCTTGCTCACAACCTACTTGTGGAGCATAAGCACTAACAACATTCAACATCACACCTTCAATTTCCAGCTTCAGACTCATCAACCTATCTGACACTCTCTTTACCTCCAGAACATTCTTCACAAACTCCTCCTTCAGGATCACTCCTACTCCATTTCTCTTCCTGTCCACACCATGATAAAACAGTTTAAAACCTGCTCCAATGCTTCTAGCCTTGCTCCCTTTCCACCTGGTCTCCTGGACACACAGAATGTCGACTTTCCTCCTTTGCATCATATCTACCAGCTCTCTGCCTTTATCTGTCATCGTACCAACATTCAAAGTTCCTACTTTCAGTCCTAAACTCCTGCCTTTCCTCTTCTCTCTCTGCCTACAGACACGCCTTCCTCCTCTAACACACCTTCCTCCTCTCCTTCTTCGACCAACAGTAGACCAATTTCCACCAGTGCCCTGTAGGTCAATGGCACCGATGGTGGTCGTTGTTAACCTGGGCCCCGACCGATCCGGTATGGAAGTCATGTTAGTGATTCGCATATTGAATTTGGCAAAAGTTTTATGTCAGATGCCCTTCCTGACACAACCCTCTCTATTTATCCGGGCTTGGGACCGGCACAAAAAGTACACTGGCTTGTGACCTCCTGTGGCTAGATAGCATAACAGTGGAAATTAATCCTGTATTTTCTAATAATATTTCCAAGGGGCAGCATATATAAAGAAAACAGCAGGGGGCCTAACACCGATCCTTGCAGCACACCATACTCCATAGAAAGTTCATCATTTAAACAAACAAAATGGTAGTGGTCAGACATGTAGGATCTAAACCATTTTAATGCCTGCACCTGAATACCAATGTAGTTTTGTAATCTATCTAAGAGTATGTCATGATCTATAGTGTCAAACGCAGCACTAAGAAACAAGCAGTGAAATGCAGCCTTGGTCAGATGCTAGAAGCAAGTCATTTGTAATTTTGACAAGTACAGTCTCTGTGCTGTGATGGGGCCTGAAACTTGTATCTTCATAGATACCATTATTCTGCAAAATGGAGCATAATTGAGCTTTTCTAATACTTTAGACATGAATGGAAGGTTTGAGATTGATCTGTAATTTACTAGTTTACTAGGATCTAGCTGTGGTTTCTTAAGGAGAGTCTTAATAACCGCCAGCTTGAATGTTCTCGGGACGTGACTTAGAGATAAAGAAGAGTCAATACTATTGAGGAGAGGCTCTCCTACTATGGGAAGCAACTCTTTCCACAGTTAGATTAGTGGGTATGGGATCTAGAATACACGTGGTTGATTTTGATGTGTTGTTAAGTTTTGCAAGCACTTCCTGTCCAATAGCGGTAAAGGACTGCAATTGTTCTTGGGAAACGATATTGGAGGCTAAAACCTGTGATGCTACAGTTGGTTGTACATTTCCAATTATGTTCCTGATGCTTTCAATTTTCTCAGTGAAGAAATCCATGAAGTCATTACAACTAAATTGGAATATTCAGTTTGGGCAACATCTTATTATAGATATATAATATATATATAGATATTGTATTGAATAAAAACCTAGGATTGTTTTGGTTACTTTCTATGACTTTACATATACTCTGCCCTAGCAGCTTTTAGACCCTGTCTATAGCTAGACATACTGTCCTTCCACACAATTCGAAAAACCTCTAGATTTGTTTTTTTTTCCATTTGTGCTCGAGATTACGGGATAGGGGCAACAATAACTAGAGTGCTAGGAAGCATAGTGCCCATATTGCTAACATGTCACGTAATGTGGGTGGAGATGGATGCAAGTTCAGTTCAAGCTTTTATTTAAAATACAGGCAGACAAATCCAAATTGATGATGTAGTCAAAAAGCAGGCTACAGGACAGCCAATCTACAAGCGGGTATAAACCGGGCAGAGACGAGAAACCAAGAAACGAGTATGAGAGCAGGATCAAAAGACCGGGAAACGAGGACAATGATCAAAGGCTTTGTATGGCTCTGGTGTCAAAACACAGAAACGCAATACTTCGCCCAGAACAAAGACACACGGGGGTTTAAATATCAGCTAAATCAAAGGTAAAACATAAACAGCCGTGAATAATAATGACACATGAGGGAGACAGTCAATAACCAGACAGGGGCAGAGACAAGACATAAACCATAACACGTGTCCAAAAGTAAACAAAGTTTGACAACCTGGAAGCGCATGCTGTTGTGCTACGGGCTATTGAGTGCACTGCTCGTTCCGGCACTCAGTACGAGGGGAAATCCGTGACAGAGTCCCCCCTCAAGGGTGCTTCAGAAGAAGAAAAACACTCCCTCCTAGTGGTCCTGGCCCTCTGGGCAAAATGTAGGATAAAGGTGGAACACAGGTGGTGGGTCGGTGACAGGCTCGCCAGGGTCAGATGGCTGGGCTGGGACATGTTCACCATAGTTCTTAGGCAGGATCCAGGCTTGGGAAGATGTGCTGTCAGCTTCAGGCATGAGCAGAACTTGGTAGGCCATCTCATCGGCCTCAGGTGTGAGCAGAGCTTGGTTGGCCGTGTCATCGGCCTCTGGCGTGAGCAGAGCTTGGTGGGTTGTTTCGCCGGCCTCAGGTGTGAGCAGAGCTTGGTGGGCCGTGTCATCTGTCTCAGGAGTGAGCAGAGCTTGGTGGGCCGTCTCATCGGCCTCTGACTGGAACATGGCTTGGTGGGCCATTTCGTTGGCCTCAAGCGTGAGCAGGACTTGGTAGGCCGTCTTGTCAACCTCTAACTGGAACTGAACCTGGGAGGTCATCTCATTGACCTCTATCAGGATCATGGCTGGATAGACCATTTCATCGGTCTCACACTGGGGCTCTGGAGATGAGGTCACCACGTTGACCTCTGGGGCTGGAGCTCTGCAGGGGAGACCCCCTTGTGGGTCTCAGGCTGGAGCTCTGGGGTTGAGGTCGCCACGTCGGCCTCTGGGCTGGGCTGTGGTGGCTGCCCTGTTGGCTTTCTCATAGTAGGTGGTGAACGGCCTCACAGGTTTGTCCGTCAGGCTGGCCCTCCCCCCAAAAAAATGTTCTAAATTTAATTTAAAGTCTGCCTTCCCATAGATCATCCTCATGAGGCAGATGAACTCCACTACACTCCCTAGGCCTGTGGTTCCTGTGGTGATCAGTAGCTCCACCCATTGGCAAGCCACTGGGGAAGACGAGGCGGGGTGGGCATAGCAGGAAGCAAACCGGGAGCGAACAGCAGGAAACGTGAACCTGGAAGCACAACGAGACAGAGCACAATGAGCACAGGCAAATACCATGAGGTAAAACAACATGGAACACTTAAGCAAAAACAAACGCGTGTAAGGCCGGAAGTTACCGCACTGTAAGCCGGAACAATCTGGCGAAGAGTGACAGAGGAACTGGGGTATTTAGGCACTGCTGATGAGGTGAGTTGATGAGGAGCAGGTGAGACCGCTGATTCACCCATAGAGCACCATGCCCAGGAACACATATACACACACACACAAACAGAGAGAGAGAGAAAGCACTGGAAACGGGAGATACACAGAGCTCGACCCGGACCATGACAGTAGATTGTGTGACCATTGAAGGTGCTCTTTTTAAACCTGGCATGTGCATTTGCACAGGGTTGCATGGCGAGTTGCCCCAGTTTCATGACATAAGATATATTTTATTGATCAATGACAGTGTTTATTTTGTGCTCAGGATAGTTGAATCAAATTATGTAGAGCATTTGCATAGTTACGAGGTAATTGCAGACTGTAAGAAATTACAGACGGCCTCTAAACAGATTCCACTCCAAGGTAGTTGTTGGAAAAGCTCATACCTGAAAAAGGCTTAATTATCAAAGGAACAATACAACTCAGTCTCAGCAATATGTGTATAATACCACCTAAAGCGACATTAATGAGTCATAGCATGGGAGCGGCAGTGGGACATCAAGAACCATCCCTGAACAAACAGGTACGTGAGTTTAATTATCATTCAGAAAGACATCTGTCTAGACAATCCTATCACCTCACCATTTGGGGGTCACACATGGAACGACATCAGTACTGTGGGAACGGAAAGAGATCACATCAAATGCTACCCTTAATTTACATTTAGAGTGAAACTTCATTTACCTTACATGCACAAAACCTGGTTTGAAATATAATATAAAAGGTCTGTGCTGATATTGTTCGGGATTCACTTTGACTCCGATGAACCCGAAGTGCTCCATGTACTTTGCCACTGCCATGCTGCAATAAAGTTATTCTTCATTGAGATTTTCGACATCCGCATCTTCTTTTTTTCTTACATTAGGAAAGTTCACTGTGAGGTCAGTATGTAAATTGCATGACAATATTCCTTTGACTGCCTACAGGGTACAGAAGTGACAACTCCTTAACCCTAAGAGATTCATCCAACATCTGCATCAACAGCTGTAGACTGTGGTAGCACTGACCACTACACCAGGGATCAGAGGGCTAATTGTAAGTGTCTTTATCATTGTTAATACATTTTCATTTTGTGTAATATCTTGACTGACAGGTAGGGTTTTTGTTGATCAGATACCACAAAAGTTTGATTGTAAGCACTTTGCTGTGCATTACAGTTTGATTGTGTGTGTTTTGCTGCTTACAGATTCCATATCAAAATGAGTGCATCAGATAATACCTTCAAGCTGAGGGTGATTATAGATCCTACCGGTACCCACAAAATTGCTTTGCCATCTTGTCCTGACAGTCAATGACCTTTTATTGCAATTGAAAGCAAAGCTTAATGTTAGTTATGACTTCAGGCTGCAGTGTGAAGATTCCGAGTTCGGAAATATGTGGTCTCGAGAACATTGACGATCTTCCCTCCAAAGCTACTGTGAAGCTCATCAAAACAGTTGAACTGGATGTCAATTCTACTGACACAAAAGACACTGTGCTGCTTTCAGACACCGCCTTCTCCTCTTCTGAACATGTAACCAGATGGCCTGATGTGTTTATTACACCAACATTTTCATATGACGTAGAATTTGCCTTAGGAGAGGGCAATTGTGAATATGTTAAAGAAGGAAAGCACCTAAAATTGACAAGGGATCAGAAGCATAACATACTTGAGAGGATGATCAATACAAACCTACAGCTTCAAGGCATATCCAAGTGATGCAGAATTTGTCAAAACAACGGAAGCCCTGGTGAACAAACACCCTTGCTTAAAGGAAAGTGGGTCGAAGACTGGTTATGATGTCTGGAAAATTTCCTTAAAATTCAAAATGGGCTATTATAGGAGCAAACTTATGTGAGAGGGAATGACAGAGGTTGTAGTTAATGGGGACAAAAGGAGCAGGAGCAATCCGGATGCAGAACACTCTTGTGCCAATATTAAATGCTCTAGACAAGCTGAAGTCAGCTTTCTCCCAAATTTTACTCATGGATCAGATCCAGGGACCATGATGTCATGCTGATAAATCGGCACATGCAAAAGACTTTTGCCCATAGGCAACAAGAAATTGTTGAGTCCAGGCTGTCAGTAAAAGAGATGGAGTCAAGATGGCCAGCTCTGTTTCTTGAAACACATGTAAGTGGCTTGATAGACTACTTGATCAAATCTCCCTGGACAAACACAGTCCACAGTGTCTTAATCTTTACAGAGCAAAGGCAGTGAAGGGTGGTTCCACTGGCGTCAAGATGGCCAGCTCTGTTTCTTGAAGCACATGTAAGTGACTTGATAGACTACTTGATCAAATCTCCCTGGACAAACACAGTTCACAGTGTCTTAATCTTTACAGAGCAAAGGCAGTGAAGGGTGGTGCCACTGGCAACAAGATGGCTGCACTACTAAAAGCCTATGATGAACAAGTAAATACAATTCACATTGAAAAAAAATGGATAGCCTGTAGTGTTGTACTGTGTAAAACAATTGGCCTGTAATCAAAAGTTGTTACTTAAAATCACACTGGGGTCACTACTACTGATATGTCCTTACAATTAACCTGAACCTGCTCCAAGGAGACTCTCTATTATTGACATATGTACTGTTGCAAGGTGTAGCCAGGTTTACAGTGGCTGAAAGTTGTCCCATCATGATTTGTGACAGCTGGCTGTAAATGTTGTTTACATTGTCTTTTAAATTATAATAATTTTGCATTTTATTTTTCTTTAAGGACAAGAATGACATAAATGTCATTTGAACTACAGTCTTGGCAGGTCTACCATTATATCTGAAAGAAGAGTCATCAGACATTTTCAAGTCAAGCAAGGTAGGATACACATTAGAATGAATTTTCCATATTTCAATCCGTACATGATTTCGTGGTGTTTTTCTCGGATTGTTGCGGCCAAAAATGCTTGATCATGCTGCGGCTTTTTAAAAAATTTGCGATACAACGTGCAGGGTTTTTTTTTTACCAGTCACAGAAGTGAGCAGTTGCCATCATAGCTGTGGAGCAGGAAGAGGGAAAGTTTCTTTTCAACCCACTGGACATATTGATTGTCCTTGAAGATGAGGTGGTGATGTCTGCCAAGTCTTGGGTCAGTGCACTGGTTCTGCTTTTTGGGCTACTTTATGCCCTTTAGTTACCCAAAGAAGCTGACAACATTTTTTGAGTTCATCCAGAAAGTGTTGATAAATCTTGATGATGGAAAGGTCAGGCCAAAGTTGCTTGTACTTAAAAACGAACTTTTGAATTAATAGGTTCATTTAGAAATACAACCTTTTTATTTAGTTTTTTTTTTCTGTAACACTATTAGTTCAGAGAGTTCTCTCTTAAATGTCCAAGTTTTGAGTTTTCACTGTTTTCAGTTTTCACTTGATTAGAGAGAGTAGTAGAGTGATTTGACCTACCTGTGTATAATCCTGCAGACTGTTATAATGAATTTTGAGTAATGTCTGTTGTAATTATTCAGGAATTTATAAATCATCACAAAACCCAGTGATTAAAAAATAAATAAATAAAATAAATAAATAATCATCAAATTGCCAGTGTGGCTTTTTTTGGTACCATTTTTGTAATGGAGAAATGTTATTGTTAATCTACTAACAGAACTCAAACCGATGTGTTCATCTATTTTTATTTATTATGTTTGCTTAATGAAATTAACTAATGAAATAAATAAAAAAATTTAAGTTGAGAATACTTTAAATGTTTGGCTGACCCTACACTAAAATGTAAGTGCACTTGACTCAAATGCAATTAAGTTCACAGTACTCATACAGACTGGTTTTAAAACTTAAATGGTTTAAAGCAATCAGTTTCCTCAAATTGTTTGAGTTGCCAAACTTATTGGGTTTTACAGTGGATCTATGAAGAGTTTGTGTTTTGCATGTGCATTAAAGCAGAATTGACATCAGATCATCAGATTCCCTAAGCAAGGAATAAAAAGAGAGAGAAGTGGAGATTTTGTGTCTGCCTGGCATTTTCGGAAGAGCAAAATGCTGGCTTCTACAGATCTTAAGTACGTATAATAACACAAATAAAATAGTGAACTGATGGAGAGACAATATCTGAATTCCTACAAGTTCCCAATATATATAATCTAAAAATGAAACTATCAAACTATAAATATATAAGTTAAATAAACAATAGTATAAATAGCAGTAATAAATGAAACCAAATCAGTGGTAGCAGTTTTGCTGTCTCTTTTCTCTAAATTCTTGTTTGGTTCATGCAACACTGCCTCTTGTGGACACCCTCATATTACATGCAAATATGTAGTCTTTACCTTATGCATGCATCTGCACCCAGCACCAAGAAATGCTTGCAGATATTCACTCACAGGAGTATAAACCAGTCCTTGGAGAGCACTGTTCACTGCCCTCCAAAAAAATCAAAACACCAACTGAGGAAATATACTTTTGGAAGAATGGTGTTTATCCCTCCAGTACAGTTCCAGGGACCTGTAGAATCTGAGCCAAAGCACATTAAATCCCCAGACCTCACCAAGACACTTTATATTTTTTCCTTTAAATTGTCTTGGGCAACCTACATTTTTAATAAAAAAATTTTGTCTTACATGCGTATTTTATTCCTATTGCATTGATGTGTCAGTAGAAAGGGGAAAAACATTACTTATATATTTATTTAATATTTAATGTTACAGAGAAATGTTTGTATTTTGTTAAGTGAAAACATCCAGCCAGTTAGCAATGGCATATGACAATCATAGAAGCCAGATAATAGCCCAACATCCTGTAGGATTTTATTTAATAGAATAAAGACAAACTGCCAGAATTCACTCACATAGCTATGCAAAGCCTCATTTGGTATTAAAAACTGATTTATTAAAAAGGCACGAAAGGATTTTTCCATCTATAATAGGAGAGTGGGGTTAGTTACTACTGTTTTTGCATAAGCAATTTTGAAAATTTTCTTCTCAAAGAACAAAATACTGTACATGGTTTACTATAATGAACCTTTTAATCAGCTTTATCAACAAGAAACTGTTAAATGAATGTTGTCTGATATGGCATACTGTTCTTAATCTATTTTGAAGACATAAAAACAAATTAATGTCCCAAACCAAAACAGGCATGAAGTCTCTGCACTGCTAAAGGTCTTGGACTGCCCTCAGGTCAGGTTCTTTACAGCATACTGTGGCCTCAGATGCAGTCCATATTCAGTTATTCCCTGGCACCCAAAAATATCATGAGTGTCAAAACAGACAGTGTGTCAAAACATAATGTTTCATGCATGCAGTCATGAAACATTAAACAGCAGCTTTGATATACTCCAGGTTTCTGTGGTCAGTTTGTAAGTGGATTGTGTGTTACTTTCAGCCAATGAATCCACACACTTGCAGAGCTGCCTTAACCCCTCAAACCAATCACAGTGGCTTCATACATTGTCTGTCAGTTGCAGATAGATTATATTATCACAGAACCGAATCAGACAAAGCTTGTCCTGTTAGCCATAACAATTCAATACACTCCTCCTCTGGACAGCATCTTGTTTGTCCTCAATAAAACAGAAGGCAGCTTTTATTTTGCAAAACAATTATGAATGATACAGTCAGTCTTCAATCAAGAAACTCCTTCATGAATGTAAATACAGAGGGTTCACCTCAAGATGCAAACCAGTGGTAACACTCAAGAACAGAAATGCCAGATTAGACTTTGCTAGAAAACGTCTAAATAAAAGCCTGCCCAGTTCTGGAACAAGATCCTTTGGACAGATGAAACCAGATTAATTTGTACCAGAATGATGAGATCAGAAGAGTTTGGGGGAGGAAAGGAAGGACTCATGATCCAAAGCATACCTTATCATATGTCAATCATGGTGGAGATGTTATGGCATGGGCATTTATAGCTGCCAATGGAACTGGGTCACTGGTGTTTAATGATGATGTAACTGCTGATAGCAGTAGCAGGATGAATTCTGAAGTGTATTGAGCTATATTTTATGCTCAGATTCAGTCAAAAGCTGCAAAACTGATAGGATGGTGCTTCACACTACATATGGATATTGACCCAAAACATACCACGAAAGCAACCCAAGAGAAATGGGATGTTCTTAAATGGTCGAGTAAGTCACCTGACCTCAACCCAATTGAGCATGGTTTTCATTTACTGAAGACAAAACTGAAGGTAGAAAGACCCACAAACAAGCAGCAACTGAAGGCAGCTGCAGTAAAGGCCTGGCAAAGCATATCAAGGGAGGAAACTCAGCATTTGGTGATGGTTTACAGATTTCAGAGGATTTGCATCCAAGTATTAAAAATAATCCTTATATTTATAATTATTTTAGTTTGTCCAGTTACTTTTGAGCCTGTGAAAATGGAGGGACTTTGTAAAAAATGTCTGTAATTCCTACCCACCCAGCAAAAACTCATTGAAAAGACATTGAAAAGACAATTTTGCCAGATGTCATAACAATGTTGAGATTTAGTTGAAAAGTGAAAGATGAAAAGCCATCTTTTTCAGATTGTTTCAACAACTTGAATTCAACCAAATTTCAACCATGAATTCATGATCACAGGGTGGACTTAGTGATTTGGGGGCCCTATTCCCGGTATGGGGCCCCAACACACCAACTCTTTGTCTGACTGATGTTTTGGCCAGAAAGCAGGGTCATCATTCATTAACACTGCCTATGTGCTGTTTGTGTCTGTGTTGTCATTTTTGAGGGCTGCGAGAGAGGTAGAACTCATCCCTGTGTCTGATGGGAGAGGGGCTGCTGCTCCACTGGGGTAGCTGCTTTTCATAGTTAATTTATTTCCTTGCAACTTTAACTTCGAGCTCTGCTGCTAATGTGCTAGACAGACTCGCGCTAGCTCTATTGCCACTGCTCTAACTTTCTCGAACTCTGGCCAGTGTCAAGCTGCTCGTGCATGTGTGGTACTAATGGAATGATCCACTCTAATCCATGATGGGCCCCCCCCCACATTCGTGCAGATGTAATAATAATGTAATATACTGACCAAACAAAATATGATAGAAAATTAATGTTATATAGTGGGTATAGAAAAGAATCACCCCCCTTTAAAATAATCACATTTTGTTGCTTTTCAGCCTGAAAAGAAGACGGACACAGTTTTTGTTTTATCCAGCTGTATTTACTCAGTGCAACTTATAACATCCAAGTGAAAGATATAACACCAACATGTCAGAAAAAAATAAAAATAATAAAAAACCAGAATCACTTAGTTCTATTGTGAATAAAATATGGGTTTTTGAGATTTGCAAATCATTGCATTCTGTTTTTAATTACATTTTACACCGCATCCCAATGTTTTTGGAATTGGGATTGTAAGACAGTTGACAAAAAAGTACCAATAAAACATAAAACGTCTTTTTATAGACGTCTTTTCAACAAGCTGAAAAATACTTCAGTCACTCTCGATTTCTATTTAACATACGTACTTCCACCTGCCTTTTTTCACTACCCCTGCCCTTCTCCTCCTCCATGCCCACCTGCAACTATTTTGACTTTTGAATTCTGAATGACCAATCAGTCAAGACAATCCACTCTGTCATTCTGTACTGCTATCAACCAAAATTTGTATCCTGTGGTTGGGTGTGTGTCATGAAGCAGCGGGAAAATACATTCTTATAGATAAATTTTATATTAAAGAGCAGTAACATCAAGTTATTTGTATGGCATATTTTAAATATATTTATATTTATATAAATAAATGTATGTTTTTGAACAGCAGTGATTATGTTAAAAAATGTTCAGAAAGACTAATTTGTGTTGGGTTGGGTGTGTGTCATGAAACAGCGGGAAAATACATTCTTATAGATAAATTTTATATTAAAGAGCAGTAACATCAAGTTATTTGTATGGTATATTTTAAATATATTTATATTTAAATAATTAAATTTATGTTTTTGAACAGCAGTGATTATGTTAAAAAATGTTCAGAAAGACTAATTTGGGTGTAGAGTACACAACACAACGCATGTTTTCATTGAGAACTTGCTGCAACATGATCTTATTTTCATGGCTGTATTAGGGCTATATGTGGTCCAAAACAGACTTCCATCTTGGGATAAATTTAGACCAAGTCAGACAGACTAAACAAACTTTTTTAGGCTAAATAAAGGCCATGACGGGCCAACCAGATTTAGCCCAAAAAACAACGTCCATGGATGTCTGGTGCTTGGTGAGTAAACAGTTGATGCAATATTGTTGTTAAACCCCTTGATTTAAAGCTGACAGTCTACACTTCAATCATATCTTGATTGCTTCAAATCCATTTTGGTGGTGTACAGATGCAAAATGAGAAAAAGCGTGTCACTGTCCAAATAATTATGGACTCAAATGTAGCCTTGATCATCTCACATACAGTACAGTACAATGAAATTTTTTTTTTCTTCCTTTTTTTCCCATATCCAAACTAGGTGTCAGAGCCATTAAAGACCTTACTCTAGGGCCCAACTTGTGCACATGGCAGAACCTTGTAGTGGTCATGTGAGATATTCAGCTGATATTCTAGTAAGGGATCAGTGATTTGAATAAGGATGACTCAATACAAATAGAGTGCTACCGGCGAGATCAGGGCAGTCAACTCCCTTTCAATCCACAAAATTACAGTGTTATGCAGGGATAACTAAGGAAACCCTAGTGTTACCCTAGTGTTAAATTCTATATTAGGTTGGCTAACTATACAAGATTTCCTGTGCACCACCTTTATAACAAATGTTTCTCAGGATTTTACAAAAAAATATTTAAAATGTTTTCCTCATTTTGAAACTAACTATCCAATATTGAAGCATTCACTTATTCATTGTTCTGTCAAAACAAGGCCAGTGTCCATACACTTCACTGGCTTTACTCATCTCGTAATATGCATAGCCTAATGAACAGGCCACTCCAGCTGTGATTTATGTAACTGTGTTCAAGTGAGGGAGAGAAACCATTAGACAAGGAGAATAAAGCATGAAACTAATCTTTCCAAACACTCAAAAACTAACGGTCAGGTAATGTGTAAGCAAGCACAGCAAAGAATAGGATTCTTGTGTCCTTGTCTGAGCATGTTACAATCAGCCCTGGTGAAATACTTTATCTCTTGTAATTAATAATGATAAATGAAGAGGCATGGTAAAGCTTCAACACTCCTGCTGAATTAGGATAGAGCAGCAACAAAATAAACACTAAATATTGACCACAGCCTCATTTCGAAACCCATCTTCTCCATATGAATTATTCAGTGGTATGATTAATTTTACAGTTCTCCCTTCGACAAAGACAGTCAGCTAAACAGCTGTAATTAGCCTTGTTGTGCACTTAGTGTAATTCAATTCAATTCAATTTTATTTTTATAGTGCTTTTAACAATGGACATTGTCCCAAAGCAGCTTAACAGAAATATATAAATTCAGGATATAGATTTTAAATATATGAATTTATCCCCAATGAGCAAGCCAGAGGCAGCGGTGGCAAGGAAAAAACTTGAGACAACATGAGGAAGAAACCTTGAGAGGAACCAGACTCAAAAGGGAACCCATCCTCATCTGGGTAACACTGGATAGTGCAATTATAAATAAATCCCTTCTATAAATGTACCAATAATACATGGTCAGATAGCAGTTGTGTAACCAGGAAAATTCGTTACAGTTTTTGCATGAAGACTGTTTTGTTGAACATCTCCACTGTTCACTGATGGAGACTTGAGTGCAAAACTGTTTGTGGCAGTTGCAATCCTAGCCATCATAGCATAACTGTTCATATGAATTGAGGTCCAAAGCAATCTTTATGGTTTTTAAGTGGTACCATCCTCAGTAATCTCAATGCTCTTTAGGCTGCACCTTCTGGGGTCATCCTCAGCAGCAGCATGTGACTTCCAATTGATGAGAACTCAGGATGGATCAGGAGCATCAGGATGGATCAGGCAGGTCCGGAGAACAGTAGGGGCTGGGATCACCGGCATCTCTCATGCTCACAGAAAGAGAGAGAGAGAGAGATTATTAGGTATGCTTATTGCCCTGTAATGGTTAAGGACAATGTACTTTGCGTGAGTGCAAGCAGGGACTCCGGCAAGACTAGCTATGACAGCATAACTAAAACGGAGAGCCAGAAGGTAACAGACATGAGGGCTCCCTGGGACATAAGGCAGCCAGCCACTCCACCATCAACAAACCTGGGTGAACACGTGAAATTGGGGGGGTGACAGCATCCAAACATCCCAGTTCACCACAACACTTTATGCCTGTGAGACCTCTAGGTCTGCTCCTTTACCTAAGGAAAAACTATTCACATAAAGCTTGACTAAACAAATATGTTTTCAGCCTGGACTTAAACACTGAGACTGTTCCAGGACCATTCCCAAAATGCACTGGGGCATGATTCCCCCTGCCTAAGATTAAGTGTGAGGCAGACTGAATTTTTGACACAACTGGAACATGGAAATGGGTTATGGTGACCGAAAAGTGCCACATAAATATATGGATTGTTAGGACTTATGTCCTAACAATCCATATATTTAATTGATGAAGCCTGCGCTCCCATCCCCATGGTGTCTATGGTGGTAGCAAAGAACAGCCATGTTGCACAGTGTTGATCTAACTTCTGAAAGTGGGAATTGTGTTAATTACATTTAGTGTAAACCAGGTTGGTGGAGAGTCATCAATATCCTGACCATATCCTCACCAGGAATGTGATACAGGTGTCAACTCAGGCATGTGGCCCAGCCCAACCTGCTCATTACCCATCATATTAACTATGTAACCTGAGGAAGTTGAACATCTCCTCAGCTATCCAGACATCCTTATACCACCGCTACAGAGAGCATCCTCACTGGGAACATTACCGAATGCAAACTGCAGTGCGGAGGTCTGCTGAATGGATCACCAGTTCAGCACTGCCCAGCCCACAGAATATCAACACCAGTGCTGTGCAGGACCAGAGCAAAATGGAGAAAAAGCCTTTGTGGCCACATGGTCAGGACTGAGACACTAAGGAGGAGCTTCTTTTCCCAAGCCATTATAACCCTGAACTCATGACAAGTAGCACCCTCCAGCTCCTCTGCATGTGACATTAACACACACACACACACACACACACACACACACACAAAATGAAAGGCAATATCGAGGTCAAATAACAAACACAGGGTCACATCGGCATCATGCAAAACTAGGCATAAACAAGAAACACAAAATACAAGGATGAAAGCAGGATCAAAATCATGAAACATGAACACAGATCAAACAGCTCAGCACGACACTGAAACAATACTTTGCGACATAAAACAGAAACACAAGGGTATAAATGGGGGGAACTGGAACAGCTATGAGCGCTACCATCAGTCCTGTGTCATGCCAACAGTAAAGCATCCTGAGACCACTCATGTGTGGGGTTGCTTCTCAGCCAAGGGAGTGGGCTCACTCACAATTTTGCCTAAGAACACAGCCATGAATAAAGAATGGTACAAAAACATCCTCAGAGAGCAACTTCTCCCAACCATCCAAGAACAGTTTGGTGATGAACAATGCCTTTTCCAGCATGATGGGGCACCTTGCCACAAGGCAAAAGTGATAACGAAGTGGCTCGGGGAACAAAACATCAACATTTTGGGTCCATGGCCAGGAAACTCCCAAGACCTTAATCCCATTGAGAATTTGTGGTCAATCCTCAAGAGGCGGGTGGACAAACAAAAACCCACAAACTCTGATAAACTCCAAGCATTGATTATGCAAGAATGGGCTGCCATCAGTCAGGATGTGGCCCAGAAGTTGATTGACAGCATGCCAGGGCGAATTGCAGAGGTCTTGAAAAAGAAGGGTCAACACTGCAAATATTGACTCTTTGCATAAACTTCATGCAATTGTCAATAAAAGCCATTGACACTTATGAAATGCTTGTGATTATACTTCAGTAACAGTTAGTAACATCTGACAAAAAGATCTAAAAACACTGAAGCAGTAGACTTTGTGAAAATTAATATTTGTGTCATTCTCAAAACTTTTGGCCACGGCTGTATAGCGCTTTTAACAATAGACATCATCACAAAGCAGTTTTACAGAGATACATAAATTTTGGATCTAAATTTTAAATCAATAAATTTATCCCCAATGTGCAAGCCAGTGGTGACAGTGGCAAGGAAAAACTCCCTGAGACGACATGAGGAAGAAACCTTGAGAGGAACCAGACTCAAAAGGGAACCCATCCTCATCTGGGTGACACTAGATAGTGTAATTATAAGTAAATCCCTTCTGTAACTGTATGATACATGATATAAAGTGCAACTGTGTAGTCAGAAGATTCAACACAGTCTCAACATGAAGTCTATTTTGCTGAAATCATGAACAGTCCACCGTTGGAGACCCGAGCGCAAAGTCTGTTTGTGAATTGTTTGTGGAGGCTGTCCATATGGGCCCATCCTCAGCAACAGCGAGTGACCCCCAGCGATGAGAACCCCAGAAGCAGGGCACCAGGATGGACCAGGCCGACTCAGAGAGCAGAACGGGTCGGGCCCATTGCCACCCCAGGAGCAACATGCGTAGAACTTGTGATGTGACGATTTGATGTTGTTATCGTCCAAAATTTTGGCGTTGGCATCATCTGGAATCTTCTTAGAGGCTGGTTCTGAACTGTTCAAGTTCAATTTCAGTTTATTTGTATAGCGCTTTTAACAATGGAAATTGTCCCAAAGCAGCTTTACAGAAGTATATAAATTCAGGACATAGATTTTAAATTTATGAATTTATCCCCAATGAGCAAGCCAGCGGTGACGGTGGCAAGGAAAAACTCCCTGAGACGACATGAGGAAGAAACCTTGAGAGGAACCAGACTCAAAAGGGATCCCATCCTCATCTGGGTAACACTGGATAGTGCAATTATAAATAAATAAATCTCTTCTATAAATGTACCAGTACAACATGGTCAGATAGCAGTTGTGAGACCATGAAAAATTCATTACAGTTTTTATATGAAATCTGTTTTGTTGAACTTCACCACTGTAATCTCAATGATCTTTAGGCTGCACCATGTGGGGCCATCCTCAGCAGCATCATGTGACTTCAATTGAAGAGGTCTCCAACCAGAAGTAGGACATCAGGATGGATCGGGCAGGTCCAGAGAGCAGAAGGGGTCGGGATCACTGGCATCTCAGGAGTATCATGTGAAGCTCGACAGAAGGGGAGAGGGAGAGAGAGAGAGAGAGAGGGAGAGAGAGTGAAAGAGAGAGAGATCATTAGGTATGCTTATTGTCCCGTAATGGTTAAGGACAATGTACTTTGCGTAAGTGAAAGCAGGTACTCCGGCAAGACAAGCTTATGACAGGATAACTAAAAGGGAGAGCCAGAGGGTAACACAGACATGAGGACTCCCTGGGACAAGGCGGCCAGCCACCCCACCACCAACAAACCTTGGTGGACGCCTGAAGGTGGGGGGGTGACAGCATCCAGACATCCCAGTTCACCACAACACACTATGGCCATGAGACCTCTAGATCTGCTCCTTTACCTAAGGAAAAAACTATTCACGAAAGGCTCGATTAAACAAATATGTTTTCAGCCTGGACTTAAACACTGAGACTGTGTCTGAGTCCCGAACACTAATTGGAAGGCTGTTCCATAACTGTGGGGCTTTGTAAGAGAAAGCTCTTCCCCCTGCTGTAGCCTTCACTATTCGAGGTACCGACAAATAGCCTGCGGTTTTTGATCGAAGTAGGCGTGGTGGATCATAAAAGACCAAAAGTTCATTTAGGTACTGTGGCGCGAAGTCATTTAGCGCTTTATAAGTCAATAGTAGCATTTTATAATCAATGCAGAATTTCACTGGGAGCCAATACAGTGTGGCTAAGATAGGGGTGATGTGGTCATATCTTCTAGTTCTAGTAAGGACTCTTGCAGCTGCATTCTGGACTAACTGGAGTTTGTTTATGCTCCTACTGGAACATCCAGACAGTAAGGCATTACAATAATCCAACCTAGAGGTGACGAAAGCATGGACTAATTTTTCTGCATCATGTAGTGACATTATATTTCTTATCTTACCAATATTTCTGAGGTGAAAGAAGGCTATCCTAGTAATATTACCTACATGGGCATCAAAGGAAAGACTGGAGTCAATAATCACACCAAGGTCTTTTACTGCTGCACATGATGAAACAGAAAGGCCATCCAGAGTTACTATATAATCAGAAAACTTACTTCTAGCTGCATGTGGTCCTAGTACAAGTACTTCTGTCTTGTCAGAATTTAGTAAGAGGAAGTTAATGAGCATCCACTGTCTAATGTTCTTTACACATTCCTCAACTTTATTAAACTGGTGTCTGTCATCTGGCTTTGTTGAAACATACAACTGTGTGTCATTAGCATAACAGTGGAAGCTAATTCCATGTTTACGAATAATTTGACCCAGAGGTAGCATATATAAAGAAAAGAGAAGTGGGCCTAAAACAAACCTTGCGGAACACCACACTTTACCTCAGTATGCATAGAGAATTCACCATTTACATCTACAAACTGATAACGATCAGTCACATAAGACCTGAGCCAGGAGAGGGCCGTTCCCTTAATGGCAACAACGTTTTCTAGTCTACCAAGGAGAATAGTATGATCAATTGTATCAAAAGCTGCACTAAGGTCAAGCAACACAAGCATGGAGACACAACCCAGAGGCCATCAGTAGGTCATTTGCCACTTTAACCAGTGCTGTCTCTGTGCTATGATGAGGCCTAAATCCTGACTGATATATTTCATGAATGTTATTCCTACTAAGGTACGAGCATAGCTGCTTTTCTACAACCTTTTCTAAGACCTTGGAGATAAAGGGGAGATTTGATATTGGCCTGTAGCTGGACAATTGATAGGGGTCGAGGTCAGGTTTTTTAATCAGGGGTTTGATAGCTGCTAATTTAAATGATTTGGGTACATAGCCAGTTCTAAGGGAAGAGTTTGTTATTTTTAGAAGGGGTTTGATTATTTCTGGAGTAATCTGTTTGAAGAAACATGTAGGTAGGGGATCTAGTATACAAGTTGATGATTTTGAAGAAGAAATTAATTAAATTAGTTTGGTCTCTCTAAGGGAAGTAAAGCACTCTAATCATTGATCTGATATTGCTATATTATTATCTACAGGGTTATTAAGACTGTCTGGTTTTAAATTAATAGTCTGAATTTCTTGTCTAATATTTTCAATTTTGCCAATAAAAAAACTCATGAAATGCTATATAATGATTGTGTGCCTGTTTCTGTGGTGGTTTTATTCCTAGTTAATTTTGCTATAGTATTAAATAAAAATCTAGGATTATTTTTGTTATCTTCAATTAAGGTAGAGAGATAGACTGATCTAGCTGCACTAAGATTTCCTATAGTTCAGGAGGCTCTCCTTCCATGCTGTTTGAAATATTACCAATTTGGTTTGACGCCATTTACGTTCTAATTGTCGAGTGGTCTGTTTTAAGGTATGTGTGTGATCATTATACCAGTGTGCTAGCTTTTTCTCTCTAATTATTTTTCTTTTAAGTGGAGCTACCTTATCTAACGTGTAACGGAACATTGACTCTAAGCATTCAGTTGCCTGATCAAGTTTTATGGGATCAGACGGTGATCGAATCATAGTTGATATCTCTGGGAGGTTATCGATAAAACGCTGTGCAGTAGCTGATGTGAATGTACGTTTGACACAGTGTGGCAAAGTGCATATATTATGATCAATGCACAATTTACACGAGATGAGAATGATCTGAGATAGCTTCAGATTGCGGAAGTGTGACTATATTTTCTATATTTAATCCGTATGTTAGTATAATGTCAAGAGTGTGACCACCATTAGGAGTGGGCCCTATTACATTCTGATTGACCCCTACCAAATCTAAAATAGACACAACCGCTGTTCTCAGAGGATCTTCTGGGTTATCAAAGTGAATATTAAAGTCACCGACAATTAATGCTTTGTCTAAAGAAACAGCCAGGTTCGAGATAAAAACTGCGAATTCACCAAGAAATTCAGAGTATGACCCTGGGGGTCTGTAAATAATAATAAGTGGAATCGACTCAATAGACTTATTTTTAGTGGTTACATATGTTATACTAGTATGAAGAACTTCAAAGGAGTTGAACTTATGGCTAGATTTTTGTGTGACACCTAGGTTTTCATTATAAATGAGTGCAACACCTCCTCCTCTGCCAGTTAGACAGGGCTGATGTATATAACTATATCCAGGAGGACTGGCTTCATTTAGTGCTATGTACTCGTTTGGTTTAATCCATGTTTCTGTTAAACACATTATATTAAACTCCTGATCAGTAATAGTTTCATTAACAATAAGTGCTTTAGACGTAAGAGAGCTAATATTTAACAGTCCTAGCTTCAGATCAAAGGTGCTGGCTGTGCGTTCAGTATGGTCTAATTTTATGTTAATTAGGTTACTCAAACAGACTTTCTGAAAATGTCTACATATTTGTTCAGCTCGGGGAACAGACACAGTCTCTATAGGATAAACTACAGATGTTGTATTGTCATTTAAGTAATTCGAACATTGACTATCATAACTGTTATTGTTATTTGAATTTGTACTTACGAGTCATATGGTGTGTAATGTCTTGGAGATGTTGTCTGAGAGGAGATCCGCTCCGAGTCTGCTGGGGTCCAGGCCATCAGTGCGGAACAATCTAGGACGCTCCCAGAAAAGATTCCAGTTATTAATAAAGAGCAGTTTCTGTTCATTACACCATGTAATTAACCATTTGTTTAAAGCGAAAAGTCTACTGAACCTTTCAAGTCCACGTCTGTATGTGGGGAGAGGTCCAGACACAATTATCTTCGTCGTGGGCGATGTGTTGTGTACCGTCTCTATCAGGCTGCCGAAGTCCCTCTTCAGGATTTCCGTCTGCCGTAGCCTGATGTCGTTCACCCCCGCGTGCAGCACGACAGCTCCGATGTTCTTGGCATCCTTCAGGATCGCGGGTACCTGCTCAGCGACATCAAGAACACGAGCGCCAGAAAAACAGTGGGTGCGAACCTTACCTTTAGTTGAGGTGACGCGGATGTTCCGGACAATGGAGTCTCCGATGATCACGGCGTTGGGTTTGGTCTCGCGGAGAGGGGCGAAGCGGTTCCTGGTGGCGATCTCGAAGACTGGGGGCGGCGGAGGGGGAGAGGTCCTCGCCCGGTGTCTGGGCCACGCCTTCTGCTGTTGGTGCATCCAAGGTCCGAGGTGTGTCAGCGCCGGAGTGAAGGAGACCTGGGCTGGATGCGTCCTGGGTGCATGGCCCCTGTGCAGAGAAACACACGGAGTAGAGTTGGTGGGAGTGACTGTATCACGCCGTGAGCTTACCGTGCTTTTGTGAGCTTCAGCGCAGGATGTCTCTAGCACGGCTCTCCATTCACGCAGCTGGGCCTGCTTCTTTAGTAGGTCGCGGATCTGCTTCTCCACGGCCTCCAACTCCAACTGCACCGTGTGCAATTCAAACTAGTCCTCACCTGCACTCAAAGGTGAAGAAACAACCAACATGTTGTCGGCTTTAAACAGCAGTGTTCGAGTGAGAATGTAAATAAGACTAGCTATAACAAATGGAAATGATAGCGCAAAGTTATTAATAAAAAAAGGAAACAGTATAATTTAAATGCCAACACAAGCAACAAACTCCCGGCAAATGATTTGAAAACAGGAACTAGCATCACAGGAACTAACGTCAACTGGAGCTGGCATGTTCACTGATTACCTCGGGATAAGTATCCCGAAGTAGGAATGTCTTTCTTTATCAAGGGAAGAACAGGTGGACATTGTTCTCTTGATGAGTCTCCAAGCCACACCCACTAGCCGGCATAGCAGGAAGAGCAGGAGACCCATCACCCCCCCCCCTAAAAAGAAGAGACCATAGAGACCTTAAAACAATACTCTCCAGCTCCTTCCAGCAACCTTGGCACCTAGGAAGCATAGTTAAGAAAGGGACAAAGAGACAATGAGACAAGCTCTATAACACTTAGACTATGTGAACATGAGATAAGGCATCAGCAGTTATATTTTCAGAGCCTTTAATATGGCGTATGTCCAACAGGTATCCCTGTAGAAATAAACCCCATCTCATAAGCCTTTGGTTTGGATTTTGTAAGGAGTGCAAAAAAATTAAAGGATTGTGATCAGTATAGACCACAAGGTCCCTCTGACGACCCCACATATACCTCATATACCTGTTGTAAAGCCCAAATTAAAGCGAGTGTGCGTCCTTTTCTATCACAGAATAATTAAGCTGGTATAAATTAAACTCTCTAGAGAAGAACCCAACTGGATGATCAATGCCATCGTCAGACTTCTGCAACAAGATGGCGCCAGCACCCACATTACTGGCATCCACCTGCAATTGAAAAGGCCGGTCAAATTTTGGAGCTGCCAACACAGGAGCCTCCATAAGCAGCATTTTTATTTTTTCAAATGCTTGCTGACACCGGAGTCCACTGAAAATCTACTCCACCATGCAACAAATTAGTAAGGGGTACTGCAGCACCTGCTAGTTACCTTTTAGTAGATCACAAATCTAGCATTTCCTATCTGATTGATACAGTCTTCAATTTGGCGCAGCGGGAAGGAATCGGGTTTTGTTATTGCATTTACCTTCTGGTAATCAGTGCAAAATCTCAACGACCCATCAGGATTATTCACTAACAAATATGGAGAAGCCTAACTAGAAAAGGAAGGTTCAGTGATATTATTTTTCAGCATATACTCAATTTCCTCATCTAGATGTTTTTTTCTTATTCGCCGACACTCGATAATAATGCTGATGAATTGGAACAGAATCTCCCACATCAATGTCATGCTCAATCAGATTTGTACGAGAAGGAGTGTCTGGAAATAATGAAATGTATTCTGTAATTAAATGGATCAAGTTGGTACGTTGCGCGTCCATCAAATAATTAAGCCAAACATGCAGGAAATTCAATGCTTCCGAATTCCGCAAACTACCCTGAAGAACAAAATCCCCAGGATAAATTTCATCTACCTCCCCACCTACAACAACAGAAGTCGATGTTAAATCAGTAGAATCATCAACGGCACAAGAATCTGTTAGAAGAACGGGTTTAATACGAGTGTCAAGGACATTGATTTTGTCCCTGCTACTTGTTATAGTGTCAGCGCAATCTCTAAAAGCATAATAAGGCTTTAACAAGTATACATGACACACTCTAGTCTTCTTTTTTCTATCTGGGGTATTGATCAAATAATTAAGGTCCCAAATCTGGCGAGCAATGGTGTACAGTCCCACAAACTTGGCTTGAAATGGTGATCCAACAATAGGCAATAATGCGAGTACCTGGTCACCTGGTTGAAAAGAACACACCTCTGCACGATGATCAAAAAGCCGTTTCATTCAGTCCTGAGCTTTACTTAGACATGCTTTTGCCAACTGGCAAGCCTCAAAAATTCTTCAACAAAAAACACTAACATATGACAGAACATTCTTTGGTGGATCAGACCTTTCACAGTCCGCAGCCAAAACAGCCAACGGACCTCGCACATCATGGCCGAAAACAAGTCCGGACTGAAACCGGTACTCTCCTGTGCCGCTTCCTGAGCTGCCATCAATAACCAGTGTAAGCCGGTCAACCAGTCTTTCCCCATTTGAGTACAGTACGACCTCAGTAAAGACTTTAATGTTTGGAGAAATCTTTCCAGTGCTCCCTGTCTCTGAGCATGATAAGCACTGAAGAGATTATGTGTAATACGAAGTTGTTTAATACTTGACTAAACAAGTTAGAAGTAAAATTACTCCCTCGACTGAATAATTTGTGGAATTTCAAACACTGAAATAAACTGAGTGAGTGCCTTTACAACCAGTTTTGCAGTTATAGAATGCAACAGGTACGCAACTGGATATCTAGTTACCTGGCACATTATTATAAGCAAATATTCACTACCTGCTTTTGATCTTGGCAAAGGTCCAACACAGTCCACAACGAGATGGCTGGCTGATGGCCGGAATTGGATAAAGAGGTGCAGGTTTTAGGGACTGATTTGGCTTTCCCATAAGTTGACACATGCGACAGGATTTAATGTACTTAAACATGTCACACTTCAATTTTGGCACCAAAAAAAAAAATGTTTCAATAACTTATACGTCTTTTTAACCCCCAGATGGCCAGACGTATCATGCACCGTCTGTAACACAAGTTGGCAGAGAGGCTGTGGTATTACAATTTGTACAATGGGCTCCCCAATTGCAAATTCTCCATGTGGTACCCATTTCCGAACCAACAAGCCTTCCTCCAGGTAATATCCAGAAGAAAGATTGACGATTGTGTCTTAAGGGACAACTCAACCAAACAACTCAACAAGAGTTGAGTCTGCTTTTTGTTCCTTAATCAAATCATCGCATGACACAGATAAAATGGAAGGGACTTCTAAAGATCTACTCACCACCTTTTTAGTCTCCGTTTTATCATCAAATCGACGCCGTGTGCGAGAGGTTCTTTAACACATACACAGATTTACGACGTAAACGGTGCTTGGACTGTATATTCTTTTGAAGAACGATGATGGAGGGAAGGTCGTGCAGAAGAATTCTTACATAAACAATGGATTATATAGCAATATTTCACGGTTTTGTCATGGTCTGGGCCGAGCACCTCGTATTTTCCCCATCGTCCCCTTTCCCATGCTTCCAGTGTTTTCTCTCTCTCTCTCTCTGTGTGTGTGTGTGTGTATGTGTGGGTTCCTGGGCGTGGCGCTCCATGGTCGAATCAGCGGTCTCACCTGTTCCACATCTACTCACCTCATCAGCAGAGTATATAAACCCTGGTCTTTCATCCACTCGTCACCAGATTGTTCCAGCTCTCAGTGCGGTAACTTCTGGCTTTGCTCGCATTTTGCAATACACTCAGTATTTCACGTTCTTTCCC
Source organism: Cranoglanis bouderius (assembly GCA_023630585.1). Lineage (NCBI taxonomy): Eukaryota > Metazoa > Chordata > Actinopteri > Siluriformes > Cranoglanididae > Cranoglanis > Cranoglanis bouderius. The sequence continues at coordinate 8,735,903 of CM042570.1, forward strand.
ATGTGGTATTTCCCTGTGCTCACCCTGCTTTCTCTCTCCGTCTTCCAGGTCCACGTCTCAAGTCTCCCGTTGCCTGCTCCCGTCTCACTTCCTGCTATGCCCAGTTCCGCCTCGCTTTTCCCCGTGGCTCTCCAGCTCTGCATGCCGCCGACCCGAGTTCAAGCCCCAGCCTCGACAGCACTAAAGCCACTCTTCACCTTTCCCCACACTTCACCTGCCCTCACTATTCGTAAATAAAACCTGTTACCCTGAACTCCTGTGTTAGTGTTCTGCGCTTGGGTCCTCTTTGTCTCTGTGCCACAACAGAACAATCTGGCCACCATGGACCCAGCAGAACTAGCCCCTCCGCAGGCAGCCCTGTCCTGGCAAGGTTCACTCCTAGACCAACACAAGCAACAGCTCCGTGTTATGTCCCAGGAGTGCTCTCATAGAGCGGTACAATCAGTTGACCCAGGCATCACTCACTCCCCCATCGAGGCAAGCCGTCCCAGCACCCACCTCCCCTTTAAGTCTCCCACTGCATGAGGCCCATGTCCCTGACCCCGAACCCTATGCTTGCAATCTAGGGAGGTGCAGGTCCTTCCTCCTCCAGTGCTCCCTCATATTTGCGCAACGTTCCCTCAACTACGCAGCCGATGAGTCCAAGGCCTACATCGTGGGTCTCCTTAGGGGAGATGCCTTCGCCTGGGCCACTGCTATTTGGGATATGCAGCCAGCGTTGAGGACCTCGGTCGCTGCCTTAACCAACAAGCTGCGGAAAGTGTTTGATCACCCCATCCAGGGGAAGGAGGCCACCAAATGCCTGCTCTCCCTCCACCAGGGACCCCGTAGTGTGGCCGAGTATTCGGTGGAGTTCCGGGTTATGGCCGCCGAGTCTGGATGGAACCAGGAGGCCCTCCAGGGGGTGTTCCTTAATGGCCTCAGTGAGCCGTTAAAGGACGAACTCACCACAAGGTATGAACCTGACTCCCTCAATGCACTAATTTCTCTCACCATCCGCCTAGACAATTGCATGCAAGAGAGGCGTCGAGAGAGGACTGGCCAGACTCAAGCTCCCCGCTCGCCTGCCCACTCAGTCTGGGAACCTCCATCCAGCTCTCCAGCCTCTTCCCATGTGTTTCCCCTTGGCGAAGAACCCATGCAGGTGGGGCGGGCCCAACTTATTATAGCTGAACGCGACTGTCGATTCCAAGAGGGGGTGTGCCTCTACTGTGGAGCTAAGGGTCACTTCATTGCCACCTGTCCTGTTCACCCAAAAGGAGGGGCTCGCCAGTAAGTAGGGGGCTACTGGCGAGCCAAACCCTCCAAGTCTCCCAGTCCGTCTCCTGGTCCAGTCTTCAAATCCCAGCCACCCTACATCACAAGCAAGCACCTGTCCCCTTGTTGGCCCTGATCGACTCCAGTGCAGAAGACCGCTTCCTTGACAAGGAGCTAGCCTCCCAGGCTGGCCTCCCCCTGGAACTGTTGGAGCTGCCTGTGACAGTCAATGCGTTGGATGGCAGACTCCTGCCCCAAGTTACCCATTGTACCGTCCCTCTGCTCTTGGTTATCTCTGGCAACCATCGTGAGAGGATCAGACTCAATGTCATCTCCTCTCCAGATACACCACTGGTCTTGGGACACTCCTGGCTGAGGCGTCACAATCCCCAGATCGACTGGATGGCCAGGAGGATCATCACCTGGAGCCCCTTGTGCCACTCCTTGTGCCTGGAATCGGCGCTCCCTCCTGCAATGGCCTTTACCCCTCCTTTGTCCTCTGAACCGCCTGACCTCTCGTCTGTGCCCCCTGAGTATCACAACCTGGGAGAGGTCTTTAGCAAGGACTGGGCTCTCTCATTACCACCTCACCATCCCTACGACTGCACTATCGACATTCTCCCTGGAGCCCCCCTTCCGTCCAGCCAGTGATATATCCTGTCCCATCCTGAGAGGGAGGCCATGGAGAAGTACATCAATTACTCCCTCGCTGCCGGAATCATCTGGCCATCCTCCTCACCTCTGGGTGCTGGGTTCTTCTTTGTGGCCAAGAAGGATAAGTCCCTCCGTGCATGCATAGACTTCAGGGGACTAAACAACATCACAGTAAAAAATAAGTACCCCTTGCCTCTTCTCAGCTCCGCCTTTGAGCCCTTGCATGGGGCGACCATATTCACCAAACTGGACCTACGGAACGCGTACCATCTGCTCAGGATCAGAGAGGGGGACGAGTGGAAGACAGCGTTCAACACTCCACTTCGAATACCTGGTCATGCCTTACTAATGCACCAGCTGTCTTCCAGGCCCTGGTCAACGATGTACTCCGGGGCTTTCTGAACCACTTTTTCTTTGCCTATCTGGATGACATCTTGATCTTCTCCCGAAACTCCTCCGAGCACACCCACCATATCCGACAAGTCCTGCAGTGACTCCTGGAGAACCGCTTGTTTGTAAAGGCTGAGAAATGCGAGTTCCACACCCAATCAATCACCTTTTTGGGGTACATTGTGGAAAGCGGATGAGTCAAGGCCAACCCGGAGAAGATCAGAGCCGTAGTTGAGTGGCCCAGACCAACCAGCTCCAGAGGTTTCTTGGGTTCACCAATTTCTACCGCTGCTTTATTCGGGACTACAGCTGGGTTCCAGCACCCCTTACCAGACTGACCTCCACCTCCACCCCCTTCGTATGGAACCCTGGGGCTGAAGCTACCTTTAGGAAACTTAAGGAACTTTTTACTTTGGCTCCAGTGCTGGTACAACCTGATCCCTTACGGCAATTAATTGTGGAGGTGGATGCCTCCAAGTCTGGTGTGGATGCGGGTCTCTCCCAATGGTCCAGCCCCATCCAGAAAGTCCACCTGTGCGCCTTCTTCTCACGTCGCCTCTCGCCCGCAGAATGCAACTACAATGTGGGGAATCGTGAGTTGCTGGCTATCAAACTGGCCCTGGAGGAGTGGAGACACTGGCTTGAGAGGGCTGAGCAGCCCTTCATCGTCTGGACCGACCATAAGAACCTGGCATACATCCAGACCACCAAGCGCCTTAACTCCTGCCAAGCTTGTTGGGCCCTATTCTTTGGACGGTTCAATTTTACGATCACCTACCGTTCAGGCTCAAGAACGGCAAGCCCGATGCCCTCTCCCACCAGTTCTCCAGAGAAGAGGACACTTCAGGTCCCGACACCATTCTCCCTTCCACCTGTGTGGTCGGGGCTGTTACGTGGGAGATCGAGTCCGCCATCCAGAGAGCTCAGCACACCCAACCTGACCCCGGCAATGGACCCCCGGGCCACTTATTCATCCCGGATACCGTGTGTTCCCAGGTCCTCCAGTGGGTCCACTGTTCCAAGTTTGCCTGTCACCCCGGCTCCCGTCGCACCCTGGGCCTATTAAAACGACACTTCTGGTGGCCGGCCATGGATGCTGATAGCCGAGCATTCGTTGCAGCCTGTACAGTCTGTGCCCGGCTGGGTTACTCCAACCTCTCCCTGTTCCCAGTTGCCCTTGGTCACACATAGCTCTAGATTTTGTCACTGGACTGCCCCATCCCAAGGCCAAACCATGATCCTGACCATTATAGACCAGCTCTCCAAAGTGGTCCATTTCGTGGCCCTGCCTAAACTCCCTACGGCCCGCGAAACTGCCGACCTCCTGGTTAACCATTTTTTCCGACTGCACGGCATCCCCAAGGATATTGTCTCAGACCGCAGACCCCAGTTCATCTCACATGTCTGGAGAGCCTTTTGTAAAGCCCTGGGAGCCATGGCCAGCTTATCCTCTGGGTTCCACCCACAAACCAGGGCAGTGCTAGCTCAGTGGTTAAGACAGTGGGCTGCTGATCAGAAGGTCATGAGTTCAAACCCCAACACTGCCAAGCTGCCACTGTTGGGCCCCTGAGCACGGCCCTTAATCCTCAACTGCTCAGGTGTATAAATGACATAAATGTAAGTCGCTCTGGATAAGGGTGTCTGCCAAATGCCATAAATGTAAATGTAAACCAATTGCCAGGCTGAGTGGGCTATCCAGGAACTGGAAGCTACCCTGCGATGCATAACCACTACCAGCCCCTGCTATTTCCAGCCCAGGAGGATGACATTGCCGTCGCCTCCGTACAAGCCCAAGTCCGCTGCAAGGTATGGAGACAAGTCTGCTCTGCCCTACTCTGCTCCTCCGAGCGCAACCGTCGCCTGGCTGACTGCCACCGGGTCCCAGGCCAACATGGCAGCCTAGGACAGAAACTCTCCCTCCCGCTACATCAGACATTCAACATTGAGAGCATCGTCAACCCTGCTGCAGTAAAATTGAAACTCCCCAAATCCATCCCACTTTCCATGTCTCCCAGCTCAAACTGGTACTTGTGAGCCCTCTCAAACACGGAGCAAGCTCTCTCAACACGAACACAGCCAGCTCTTTTATCGAAGGAAGAACAGGTGGACATCATTCTCTTGATGAGCCTCCAAGCCACACCCACCAGCCGGCATAGCAAGAAGAGCAGGAGACCTGTCCCAAAAGGGCTTGGTAGGCTGTGCCGTCAGTCTCTGGCATGAGCCTCAATCTGGACAGCAGGATCTGTCACTATCTTCAAATAACAGCTAAAACCCACCTCTTCCATGAACACTTAACTAATCCCTAACTTGGTAGCACTACTTGTATTGTTCTCCGCTTGATATATCTTGATATATCTGCTTATATTTCCTCATCTGTAAGTTGCTTTGGATAAAAGCGTCTGCTAAATGAATAAATGTAAATGTAAATAAAACAAAATATCTTAGGCAGAATGATAGCCTCAGTCATTTTTTATGGTGCTGGGGAAGGGACAGGTTCGGTTCACTTAGTTTTGTTGTGGTCATGAAATATTAACTCATGGGAACATGATAATATGTTGTGGCCACGAGATATTACTTTGAGGCCACAAGATAATTTTGTCAAGGTAAAGGCATCCTTATGTCATGGCCATGCAATGTGAAATTATCCCAGATAGCAAGGTAACATTTATACAACGTTGAGTTTTCATCAAAGCATCATTTTGGAGATTGAAATTTCAATGTTTAAAGTATGTTGAATCAGCATTCAAATTTTGATGAAAGTCAACAGCACACATGGGTGGTGACACTGACATTTAACTAATGTTGATTTGTAATTGATGACCACAAGCATGTATGCTTCTCAGCTGCTTCTCATTAATGAGAAAACACAGGTGCATCCAAAAAGGCCTGACTGACACCCATGTATTCTCTTTCACATCTGACACCATTTCGAACACTAAAGTTCAATTTATCAGGTCTCTTTTCCCTTCATATCTCTGCCTTGTTTTCTTGTGTGTGCATGTTTGTTGTTGTATTCTGTCCCTGACAGTAATTAAATATATTTAAAAGTGATGAAAGTGTTTGTATAAAGCATACAGTACATTCCCACATACTTGTGCATCTTGCTTTATTAATATTTATAAGAATATGTTGACTAACAAAGTTCCAACAACATACATCATGCTTCAAATTCTTTGAGGGAGCAGTTAAGATGCAAGGAAATAAATTAGGACGCGCAATTAAAGAAATGAGAAGCGCTCAATGGTGAATCCAAGATAGCAAGGTGACATTGAGACAATGTCAATGTCACAATCAGTTGATTGTGATTGAAATGTCATAGTTTAATAAGTGTTGAATCAACATTAAAATTTTGATGAAAGCCAACAGGACACATGGGTGGTGACACAGACACTGAACTAATATTGATTTGTTGATGACCATGAAATCATGGGTGCTTCTAATTTCCTTAATTGTGCATCCTCAATTGAGGAAGCTCAAGAGCATTATCGGACTTTGCTCAAAGCCCATATAAATTCTCCACCCCTTTCAAATCTGCAACAATATTTTTAAATAAACCATACAGGTGACCTAATAATATGCTAGCTTTATTGAGTTTTATTAAGAATATTTTAATTAATCAAGTTTCAAAAATATAAAGACAGATCTCTTAAGTGCACACAGGTTATGTACCTATGCAAAGATGGCACTTTAAAGCAGTGCTTCAGTGAGGAAGGATATTTCAATTTATAAATGAATCTTCCTTCAATCTTCTCTATCCTGATGTTTTTAATATCATTTTCCTGCATCCTAGGATGGAACTAGCATACGAGAAAAGGATTTAAGGGAAGGACTCGAGGATGCACATCAGTTTCATTAATGAGAAGTACCCATGCTTATTTGCTTCCTCGTTAGAGAATAAACACAGGTGCATCCTATCCAGTTTGTTGAACCATGTGACATTCTTTAGCACAATTTCAAACAATGATGAGATGGTGAGAAAACCCAGAAGAGCAGAGGGACTGTTAGAGTTTCCCTCGTTCTCGGAGTCGTTCCGCATTCGGTCTCGGAGTCGGTCTCGAACACTTCCGCATTCCACGCTTCGCGCTACTACAGAGAGTAGCGCGAGCTCAATTCACAAAAACCCGCTGGACTATGCATTCACGAACTCTCGCTTTATTTACATCACCATGTGCTTGTGTTTACGTTTACGTCATGTCTCCGCCTTCTTTTTGTTTATTGGTTCCCTGGTTTATGTCATGTCTCCGCCCCAGTTCTTTCATTGGTTTTCAGTTCATTGTCATTATGTGTTGCAGGTGTCTCTTGTTTAATGCTGTATATATAAACCTCCTAACGTTTCCGCGTCCTCACGGAGTATTAAGGTAGAGTAGAGTTTGATTTAGGATGTATGCCTGCTTTACGCTCGCATCCTCTCACCCTTAGTTCATGGTTCCTAGACCATAGCTCATTAGCTATTAGCTCATCGTTCTTAGCTCCCAGACCATAGCCTAGTTTTGTGCTTTTGTTTTGTTTTGCTTTGTTCCTATTTTCAATCTCTTTTGGAATATATGCCGTGTGGATTATCGCTTTTGGGAATTACTGCTGGAAGGATTATCTCTTTTTTTGGATGATTACCTTACCTTTGGATGGATTATGGTTTGTTTTATGTTCCTTTACTTTCGAATGTACTGTTCCTAATAAACTGACTTTTTCCCCTGCGCATGCATCCTGCCTCCCTCTGTCCATGTTACATAACAGGGACAGACTGATATACAGTAAGCCTGTTTTAAAAAAAAAAATAAAAAAAAAAATAAAAAAAACTGGCAAAACTATTGCACCACTTGTAGCAATAATAACATCACGGTGGTCAAAGTGGTGTAAATTTAAGTCACTGATTAAGTCTATGGAGTCAGAAATACTATGACAATTTGAAAAGACCATCAGTACACAAGCTTCTGTGTCATAAGGAAACAGTGCTGAAGCAGTAAAAGATTATGTTGAGGTGGTTATAGAGTCAGCTGGTTCAAATTTTAATGATTCGGTCACAGAGGAGTTGCCTGCTTCAATGTCTGAGGTTCCATTTTATCCACCCATTATGCCTGATGTTAGTAATGATGAGTTGACGTATCAGCCTTTGACTCAGAACTGAATCAGAGGCTCAGACGAGTGAGTTTCTTTTAAGGAGTTTGAGATATTGGGCCTCTACCTTCTCTGTCTCACTTGTTGCACTCAGTGCACTTTTGAGTATTTTGCAAATGTTTCATCCAGAATTGCCCAAAGATGCCAGGACAGTTCTTGGGACCCAAACCCATATGTCTACCGTAAAGATGGACGGTGGGGAGAATTATCATTTTGGCTTGGCAAAGGGGATAGTGTCTCATTTGAAAAGCTTAATCCTGCCTGAACAATTGCAAACAGTTAAATTACAGTTCAACATAGATGGACTTCCACTTTTCAAAAGCTGTACATTTCAATTCTGGCCAATTCTTGCCATTGTTAATTGTGATTATACCAAACATCCCTTCCTTGTTGGCCTTTACTGTGGTATGAAAAAGCCCAAGTGTATATTTGAGTTCTTAAACCCATTCACTGATGATTTGACTGACGTTCTGATGCATGGTATTGTTTACAATGGTTGAAACTTATTGGTGTAAGCTTGCTCATTTCTGTGTGATGCCCCTGCCAGACCCTTTGTTAAAAATACAAAATCTCATAATGGCTACTCAGGTTGTGACAAATGTTTTCAAATGGGTGAGTGGCAAAATAATGACATACCCAGAAACTGATGCAAAGTTGAAAACTGACTCTGATTTGAATTATATGATTGAAAACCACCACTTGAACCAAAAACTTTCTTTTTAGCTGGCTTGGTAAAAATGGTTACCATGTTTCCATTAGATTATATGCACTTACACTGTCTAGGCGTCACTAGGAAACTTTTGAACTTATGGAGCTAAAGAGGTAAAACACATCACTAGGTTGTCCACTCATACCGTAGCTGAAATTTCAGAAAAGTTAAAGCTGCTGAGTCCCTACACGCCTGTTGAGTTTAGCCGGAAACCAAGAGTTATCAGAAATTGATCACTGGAAAGCGACTGAGCTGTGCTCATTTATGTTGTATACGAGCCCTGTTGTGCTTCAAAATAGCATTGAAATAGAGATATATGAGAACTTTGTTGTTTTCTGTTGCTATGCATTTGCTTTTATCCTCTGGAACCCCAGAGGTGATGATTGATTGTGCTCATGGATTGCTTGTCTCTTTTGTATGTCACTTTGAACAGTTGTATGGTCTACAATATACACCAGCTGACTCACCTGGCTGAGGAGTATCGTCTGTTTGGACCTTTGAATAATGTGTTGACATTTCCTTTTGAGAATTATTTAGGACAAATAAAATATCTTTTGCCTAAGCCTCACTTACCATTACAGCAAGTTGTGAAAATGTTATCTGAAATGCCAAATGCAGAGTTACCAAAGCTACACAAATGTGACTTAAGTCAACTACATTTTGATTGCCCAGTGCCCCATCACCTAACTCATGGGGAACAGTTCAGAAAAGTAAAAGTGTACTTACTGTAGTGCAAGGGGATACTTGTGTGCAAATAATGGGCGACATTGCTATTGTGCAAAATATCATTAAGATAGATGGGGTAGACATTTTTGTCCTATTTCAAAAGTTTAAGCATCAAGAGTCATTCTTCTCATATCCGTTTGAGTCATCCAACAAAGGTTGTTATAAAGTGTGGGAGTTGCATGACAATCTTGGTGTGGCCAGGCTCCAACACATCAAACTGTTTGAAGTAAAATATTTCCTCTGTCCTGACAACACTGTCTTCATTGCAATTCCACTCATCCATATGGCACAATGAAACATTTGTTTTTGGCAAAATGCCTTTGCTATTGTAAGAATAAGTTTTTATTTTTTAATTTTTTTTTAAATTTATTAATTTTTTTATTTTTTTAAAATTTTTTTTAGAATTAAGTGTACTTAACATAAGTTCCTGCTTTTACACATTTAATGCTTTATTTTTTTTTTCGATATCTGCAAGGGAAAATTTTAATGAATGTTTTTGCATTCTAGGGGATTTTTTGTTATTGTGTAAAAAAAAAAAAAAAATGTAGCAGTGGTGCATTGTTCAGTTTCAAAATGGTGGCACACTGTTACACTAACAAAAATCATCTTGCAGTCACATATGAAAAGTTGAGAAGAGTTTGAAAAGATATCTACAGGAGAATTGCAACACGACTGACATGCAGTCTGACAAGAAACAGAAAAGTGTGAAAAAAAATCTAGGTAACACTTGAAATGACTTTTGCGTTCATTTCAGAAGGACAAAAGTGAATAAATTGCAAGGGAAAGAATAAAAACAAAAATAAAATAAAATTCCTTGATGCACCTGACAATTGTTTTTTTCTATTAGACCCAATCCTTTCTACAACAGAAAATCTGATACAGAAGACAAAGTTAAAAAAGAAGGCTCTCTCCAGCTCCTAAAATTCTATTTCCAGGTATGAGATGAATACAGGGATGTTTATGGGGCTAAAACTTGGTGGCGAAGACACAGTATGCAAATGTTTCATTTATGTGGACATCCCAAAATGTAATTTTGCAAATGGCATACATTTAAATAATCTGTTTCACTGCAGTCTCCAACAAAATGCAGGATCCTGTCCAATCATCTACCAGCTACCAGAGTCCAGACCTCTGTCCAGCCTTCTACCAACATTCTGCCTACCCATCCCTTCCAGTCCTTTGCCCAGATGTGTAGCAGTCTTCAATACTTGACTGAGTCCAGCGACTCATCAGCTCTGCCTGCCATGATACATAAGGGTATCTTTTAATTTACAAAACAACTCACCACAGGTTATAGATTTACAAGGTCATTTACAGTATACACACACACACACACACACACACACACATACACACACATATATATATATATATATATATATCATTCATCTGATAAAATGTAGCCTAGCATCTGGTACTGTTCCAGCAGAACTAAAAACTGCTGTGGTGACCTCCATTCTTAAGAAAACTGGCCTTGATCATCAAAATATGAACAATTACAGACCAATCTCAAACTTACCATTTTTAAGTAAAATTTTGGAAAAAGTAGTGGCCTCACAATTAAAGTCTTACTTAGATGCAAATGGTCTCTTTGAACCTTTCCAGTCTGGATTTCGTCCATCTCACAGCACTGAAACTGCTCTTCTTCGTGTGGTTAATGACATTCTCCTGTCCACTGATTCTCGGTTAATAAATATTTTAATTCTCCTTGATCTAAGCTCTGCATTTGACACTGTCTGTCATGATATACTTATCTCTCGTCTCTCTGAAATCGGCATCATATATATATAAATTTATATTTATATATCTATATATATATATATATATAGATATATAAATATAAATATATAAATATATAAATATATAAATATATATATATATATATATATATATATATATATATATATATATATATATATATAGATATAGATATATATATATATATATTTATATATATTAATATTAATATTACAAATTATAAAAGATTGCCAGTGGTATATATTTATTATTAATATATAACCCGCTGAATAGTTTTGAATAATTATTACTATTATTAAATTGTTTAAGCTTGTGTTTTTCCCTGTGTGCAAACACATACCACAGCTTCTATTAATAAATTAGACTTGTGGGTTGACATGCTGAGAATGGCAATCAGACCAGAATGTAGGATAAAAAAAAAACAAATAATTACTCACCTACTGTCGTCAAAATGCAGCAAGCATCCAGGCTGTTACCTGTGGTGAGAACACAAACCATTCACCCAACTACAGATGCTAGAAATTCACTCTGATTAACATAATAATAAAGGAAAAAATGTACTTTCCTCATTAAATAATTCTGGGAAAAAAGAGCAGACTGAGGTCAGAATCATTAATGACCTACACAAATGCTAAGCCCTATACAGATGGTTAAATATGCATGCATCCACACTCTCCTTATGAATACATTAGTCCCAGACCTTCAGTCTTATAATCAGGGTTAAATGAGATGCTGTCCTTCATTTATTAAGGTTAATAATTTAGAGACCAGTTAGAATGGGTGAGAGATATTGTAATGTAAAGCACTTGGGGAGTAGGAGATGCCAGGGCAGTAAGGGGCCATCCCTGCTCCCTGGCCTTGAACTCACAGCCCAGGGATCCAACATTGTGACAATGACATTAACCAGCCTCTGCAGCACTCAGAGGGATGGCTCATTTCCTATTCGTGAGCTCTTGTCAGAGTAATTAGAGAAATATGCTTTAGATCAAGGCTTTCTGAAGTGCCAGTGAGGAATTAATATCAGCCAAGCATTTTTAGTCATTTCAAGCAAAGCACACAGAAAACATTGCACCTAAACTAAAGATGATATTGATCTGTGCAGAGTCAAAAAATTATTTTTTTAATGTATATTTGATATGTCCAGGTAGAGGAATGCAACAACAAGAAGAAGCCTTTATTTGTCACATATATATTACAGCACAGTGAAATTATTTTCTTCGCATATCCCAGCTTGTTAGGAAGCTGGGGTCAGAGCACAGGATCAGCCATGATAGGGTGCCCCTGAAGCAGACTGGGTTAAGGGCCTTCCTCAAGGACTCAACAGTGGCAGTCTGGGGGTGCTGGGGCTTGTACCATTGAGCCACCACTGCCCCAGTACATATAACAAAAGCTGCCAACAACAAAGATATATTTATTTCTTCATTAATGTGCTGGCAGAAAATGGCAAATTTTAGGATGCATGATGGATGCTGTTTAGTATTACCTGCAAAAAACAGAAGCAAATGCGGCAGCCAAAGTCTGGAAGAACTGTCAGGTGCTCCAAGATATCTAGAAAACATACCAGACAATTATAAAACTGCACAACAATGTACTTGAGAGAACTGATGTAGTATTAAAGTCATAGGCAAATATTGATTTGGTTTGATTTTCAGTTTTTACTGTCCTTAAAATATATATTCTTTCTTCTAAGTTCAAATACCAGATTATAAGGTATTATCATCCACATGATTACAAGTTAGAAACGCCTACAGGCTGAGACTGTCCGCAACCTATATACCTTGCATGTTCCTAAAACAGCCGATGAATTAAAAGAGAACACAATGCCTCCAAATTATTGAGGGTCATTCCAGTTCATAACACAGGGAATTTTGCTGACATCTGGTCTTTTCCCCCAACTCTTTGTGTAGCAATAACATAGAGCAGTACCTTCAATATGACTGTTTGAAGCACATATTGAATGCTCAGCACTTAAAAAAAAAAAAAAAAAAAAAAAAAATGCTAAGATGGCACATGCTTCCATTACAGAAATATACTACAGCTCTGTGAAAAAGTATTTGCCTCATCCTGATTTTTTCTGTTTTTTTGTATATCTTATACTAAACTGTTTCAGAAATAATAAACAATAATAAACAATGGCAACCTGAGTAAACACAAAATATAGTTTTTAAATAATAAATGTTATTTATTGAAGCAAAAAATGTATCCAATACCAACTGGGCCTGTGTGAAAATGTAATTCCCCAAATCTATGAAACTGCATTCATAATGGGGTTCAGCTGGACTAGACACAACCAGGCATGATTACTGCAAACCCTGTTCAATCAAGTCAACACTTAAATAGGACTTTTTCAACATCATGCAGTTGGTTAAAAGGTCTTACCCAGTAACACACTATACCAAAGTTGAAAGAAATCCCAGAAAGAAGGTGATTGAAAAACATAAGTCTGGGAAGGGTTACAAAGCTATTTCAAAGGCTCTGGAACTCCAAAGAATCACAATGAGAGCCATTATCTCCAAATGGAAAAAACTCGGCATAGTAGTGAACCCTCCCATAAGTGGCTGACTTTCCAAAATTCCTCCAAGAGCACAGCAATGACAGCAAGTCACAAAAGAGCCAAGGACAACATCAAAGGAACTACAGGCCTCTCATGCATCAATAAAGGTCACTGTTCATGACTCCACTATCAGAAAGACACTGGGCAAAAATGGCATCCATAGAAGAGTGGCAAGGTGAAAACCACTGCTAACCCAGAAGAATATTAACATCCTCAAACCTTTTGGGTAAGTGTTCTGTGGACTGATGAGTCGAAATTGGAACTGTTCAGAATACAGGGGTCCTGTTACATCTGGCATAAACCAAGCACTGATTTCCACTAAAAGACCATCATACCTATGGTCAAGCATGGTGGTGGAAGTGTAATGCTGTGGGAATGCTTTGCTGCTTCAGGGCTTGGTCAACTTAGAAATTGAGGAAAACATGAATTCTGCTTTCTACCAGAAAATCTTACAGGAGAACGTCCGGTCTTCAGTCCGTAAGTTGAAACTCAAGTGCAACTGTATTATGCAGCAAGACAATGATCTAAAGCATAGGAGTAAGTCCACCTCTGAATGGCTCAAAAAAAAGCAAAATTAAAGTTTTGGAGTGGCCTAGTCAAAGTCCTGACTTGAACCAATTGAGATGCTGTGACAGGATCTTAAACAGGCAGTTCATGCTCTAAAACCCTCCAGTGTGGCTGAACTAAACCAGTTCTGCAAAGAAGGGTGGGCCAAAATTCTGTGCTGTGAAAGACTGATCTGTAGTTATCGGAAGTGTTTGGTTGCAGTTATTGCTGCTAAAGGTGGCACAACCAAATTTTAAGTTTAAGTGGGCAATTAGTTTTTCACATGGGTGATGGTTGGATAACTTTTTTTGTTTTTGCTTCAATAAAAAAAAAAAAAAATAATAAACTGTATTGCGTGTTTACTCAGGTTGCTTTTGTTTTATGTTGTATTTTGTTTGAAGATCCAAACTATATAGTATGAGATGTACACCAAAACAAAAGAAATCAGGATGGGGAAAATATACAGCACTGTATAGGTCTATTAAAAATAATGCATCCAACCAGTTCAAGTAAACGGGCAAATCAAATGAATTGTACACAATTAGCCACTTGGAGGATAAAAAAAAAAAAAACCTTCTGCCTTGTTAGGCCATTGGTTCAAATTCTGTCCTTCTAAACTGTAACACACACACCAGTACGGGTTGGCAAAGGTAAGGTGGAAGTTACGAAAAATTGCATTTTAGGATTAATTTATTTCTGTGTAAAGCCAAGTTTTGATCTCTATTTGCAACAATATAGGCATTCCATGTCAGATAAATCCATTGCTGTCAGATTTGTTCAGTGAGGTGGAACAGGGGTATATTGACGTGAGGTGTAAGATGATTATAAATGTGAGGTCAAATGGTGTGCCTACTGAGACTGTAATATGTGTTCCTTGCCTGTAGGTGTCATGGCTTTACAATCTACACTCACCCGCTACTTTATTAGGAACACCTAGGCATACCCATTTATTCATGCAACTATCCAATCAGCCAGTCATGTTGCAGCAGCACAATACATACAACCCCAATTCCAAAAAAGTTGGGATGCTGTGTAAAATGTAAATAAAAACAGAATGCAACGATTTGCAAATCTCATAAACCCATATGTTATTCACAATCGAACATAGAAAACATATCAAATGTTTAAACTGAGGAAATATACCATTTTTAAAAATGTACTATTTAAAAAAATAAAAATAAAAAATAAGCCAATTCTGAATTTCTAAACTAAAGGCTGGAAAAAGAAACAGCTGGAGGAACATTTTGCAACTAATTAGGTAAATTGGCAACAGGTCAGTAACATGATTGGGTATAAAAAGAGTATCTTAGAGAGGCCCAGAGTCTCTCAGAAGTAAAGATGGGCAGAGGTTCACCAATCTGTGAAAAACTGCGTCTACAAATTTTGGAACAATTTCAGAATAATGTTCCTCAATGTAACACTGTGAAGACTTTGAATATCTCATCATCTACAGTACATAATATCATCAAAAGATTCTGAGAACCTGAAGAAATCTCTGTGCACAAGGGACAAGGGCGAAAATCAATATTGCATGTCCATGATCTTCAGGCCCTCAGGCGGCACTGCATTAAAAAATGGAAATCACTGCATGGGCTCAGAAACACCTCCAGAACTCATTGCCTATGAACACAGTTCGCCATGCCTTCCACAAATGCAGGTTAAAACTCTATCATACAAAGAAGAAGCCATATATGATCATAATCCAGAAGCGCTGCCATCTTCTCTGGGCCAAAGCTCATTTAAAATGGAAACCATGGATGCTGCATCCTCTGGACTAAAGAGGAGAGGGACCATCCAGCCTATTATCAGTGCTCAGTTCAAAAGCCTGCATCTCTGATGGTATGGGGACGCATTAATGCCTATGGAATGGGCAGCTTGCACATCTGGAAAGGCACCATCAATGCTGAAAGGTATATACAGGTTCCATACAGACGGTGTCTTTTTCAGGGAAGGCCTTGCATATTTCAGCAAAAAAATGCTAAACCACATATTGCATCTTTTACAACAGCATGGCTTTGAAGTAGAAGAGTCCGGGTGCTGGACTGGCCTGCCTGCAATCTAGACCTTTCACCAATTGAAAACATTTGGCGCATCATGAAATGAAAAATATGACAAAGAAGACCCAGGACTGTTGAACAGCAAGAATCCTGTATCAGACACGAATGGGAAACATTCCTCTCTCAAAACTCCAGCAACTGGTCTCCTTAGGTCCCAGACATATACGAACTGTTGTTAAAAGGAGAGAGGATGCTACACAGTGGCAAACATGGCCGTGTTCCAACCTTTTTGAGATGTGTTGCTGCCATCAAATTCAAAATTACCTTATTTTTTCCTTAAAAATGGTACATTTGATATGTTTTATATGTTCTATTGTGAATAAAATATGGGTTTATGGGATTTGCAAATCATTGCATTCTGTTTTTATTTACATTTTACACAGCATCCCAACTTTTTTGGAATTGGGATTGTAGTTCAGTCTTTCTAAGGGGAGTAAAACTTTCTAATTGTTGATCTGATATTGCTATATTATTATCTAAAGGGTTAGTTATAAGACTGTCTGGTTTTAAATGAATAGTCTGATTTTTTCTGTGGTGGTTATATTCCTAGTTAATTTTGCTACAGTATTAAATAAGGTGTAATGATTCATCATTGCCACCATTCTTTTCCACCAGAATAAAGTAATGAATCATTGCTTTAAACATGAAACGAAACGAAACAGAAGCGCACGCTTGGATTCAAAGCACCTTTTTAAAGGAGACGAGTTTTAAAGCGTGCCCGCATTATCTACCAGAATATGTAGTAAATCGGATGAATCTGCAACATTTAAAAATATTCTCCACCAGTTACAATTCATGTAACGAATTAAAATATGTTTAACACGTTTATTTGTATTCTCCAATTTATATAAGGAATTAGCTCAAATGGCGTGAAATATAACTATATAACTAATCAACGCGTGTTGTGACTAGTTATAAATATACATCAGCCATGAAAGGGAATTCATGTATGTGCACATATACATATAGATAATTAACTACAACAGATTATAATTAATTATGACTATGTATGTGGTCTAGATCAGCTTTTAGGATTAGCTGTAGTCTAGTTTAGAATTATGAACTCCTTTATTTATCCTTCTGGCCACGAAGGAATTCCCATTTCCAGAGCAGGTAGCGAGGTCGTAGCGCTTAAGGGACTCATAACGTGACCAAAACAGAGAAAATCAAGCGTGGTGATAATATATTTTAATAACTAAGTGTAACTATGGATACACACAACTAACTCTAAGCAAACAATACATATGTACATCTATATACAAGAAGAGAGAGAGATTAGAGAGAAAATAATGAAATAAAAAGGGTAGCAGAGAAAAACAACAATTAATTAGCCTTTTCCAAAACCAGCAACGAACTTAAATCTCCTGTAAACAGGGGTACAATCTTAACGCAGATATAGATCCATTAACTATACTTGCATGGGTTGGGTGTTGTTGGTTTGAAAGTTTGCGCGGTCCAGTAGGAGTTCGCTGGTTCGTTGTTTAAAAAGGTGTGGGCTGTGAGGCGGTTGCATCCCGTCCGGAGAGAGAGAGAGCGTGTGGCTTCCTCTTCCAGGGGCACGTGGCCCTGGGAGAGGGAAACCGGAAAGAGTGTAGAGAGTAGAAGTTGAGTGAAAGTTGAAGAAGTAAAAAAGGTTGTGAAGCAAGGTTTCAAAGCATGGTGTTGTTTTAAAGACAACACCAACACACACGCCTCTTTGGGCTATTGGCCAATCAGGAAGTTGGATTTGTTGGCGGGATGAACTCTCTTTGTCTGGTCTCAGACCTGATTTTGCATGTCCAGGGAGGAGCCGGTTTAAACCGTATTACATATGAAATTAAGGAAAAGCATGAAATAATGTATCCCATTGCAATATGATATGCATAATCAATCAGGGTATTGCAAGACGATTAACTACATACCAAATTCGATGGACTTATGAAAATATTAAAAGGTGAAACATGGTTACAGACATTTAAAATAATATCCTAAGTTAAGCTATCTAAAATCATTAGAGTTACATTACATAAACACGCAATATATGCAAATAAGGAAACATCACACTATTTGGACATCGAATAATTACATATAATTACATGTTACATTGAAAAGAGATTCTCCCATTGTGTGTGTGCGTGTGTGTGTGCACACTCGTGTGTGTGCTTTGTGTGTTTGTGTGTGTGTGTGTGTGTGTGTGTGTGTGTCTGAAGAGGGGGGTTGTGTCCCCTGTCGCATTCTGATGGTATCTGGTGAAGACCAGAGGGGGGTTACTGATAAGGATTCACAGCTCAAAGAAACAGAGAAACTTCTTTGCTAAATCCAGGCTGATTCAGAAATCAGTTTGATACGTTCAGACGTTACAAATGATTATTATTATTACTGTCTAGGATTATTTTTGTTATCGTCAATAAAAGTGGAGAGATAGACTGATTTAGTGGCACTAAGAGATGTTCTATAGTTCATGAAGCTCTCCTTCCATGCTGTTTGAAATACTACCAATTTGATTTGACACCACCATGCATGTTCTTTTTCTGGAATTTGGTGTTTGGTGTATGCCAGATGTAAAGGGACCCCTGTCTTCCAAACAGTTCCATTTTTGACTCATCAATCCTCTGAACATTTTTCCAAAAGTTTTGGCGATCATCAAGGTGTCTTTTGGTAAAATTCAGATAAGCCTTAATGTTCTTCTGGGTTAGCAGTGGTTTTTGCCTTGCCAGTCTTCGCCGAAGCGAGCCGTGCGAGTGGTGCACTTCTGGGTTCAGTGACACTGACTCTGTTTACTTCTCCACATGTGTTTTGTTTTGATTTCTGTCCTGTCTCTGCCCCTGTTATGTCATTGGTCCCTTCCTAATATGTCTCAGCTGTTTTATGTTAACCACTGATTAGGTTTGTGTATTTAAACCCCTTGTGTTTCCGAGTTTGGTCGCGAAGAATTAGCGCAGTTTCCTTAGCGTTCTGTCTGTACCAAGCTGTTGTTGCTTGTTTTGTTTCCTAGTTTTTGATCTTGATTCCTGTTTATGCCTGTTTATAGATCAATGTTCCTGTTCATGCCTGTTTATAGATCGCCTGACCCACGCCTGTCTTCAACCATGACATCTGCCTTACCTTTTGGAATAGACTGCTGGTGTTCCTAATAATCTGACTGTTCCTAATAAACTGACGTATCTGCACTTGCATCCGTCTTTGGCTCAGTCACCCTCATTACCTGACAGAATACTTCACCTACCATGGATGCAGCAGATTTTTTCACAAAACACGGGGAAAGTCTTGGAAGCCCTGAAGAAGGAGCCACGGGGGAGGGAGTCATGGATCAGGGCCACAGAAGTATGGCTAGAAGCTGAGGACGTCAGAAGTTGGCTGAGGACGCCCCTCAGTCTCCCTGGTCGGCTGAGGATGCCCCTCGTCTCCCTGGTCGGCTGAGGATGTTGCTCCATCACCTGATATGGCCAAAAGTTCCGCTTCACCTTCCTGCTCCACCTTGGACATCACTATGCCAGGCTCTGCATCAGACATCGCACCGCCATCCCGCTCGGCTGAGGACGTCGCACCATCATCCCGCTCGGCTGAGAACGTCACTCTGCCATCCCCCTCCACTGAGGACGTCGTTCTGCCTCCATGCCCCGCTGAAGACGTCGCTCCTTTTCTCTGCTTCCCGCCGCATGTTGCTCCCCCTTCTTGCTCCATGGAGGACATCACTCCCCCCACATGCTTCACTCTCACTGTGGTCCTTTGGAGTCCCAGAACCTTTGAAATAGCTTTGTAACCCTTCCCAGACTGAGGTTTTTAGATTTGGGGAATTAGTAAGTATGGGGGCAAATACATTTTCACATAAGCCCAGTTGGTATTGGATAACTTTTTTGCTTCAATAAATAACATTATCATTTAAAAACAGTATTTTGTATTTACTCAGGTTACCTTTGTTTATAGTTAGATTTTGTTTTAATTTCTGAAACAATTTAGTATGAGATATACACAAAAACAGAAGAACTCAGGATGGGGGCAAATACGTTTTCATAGCATTGGGTTGGGGTTAGTAACTAACAGCAACTGATATATCAGATATTGGCAAATGTAAAGCACATGGGCTTAAATTGGCCATTGATTCTGTTAAACTGCATGTACAGCAATGTAGATTCAGACTGCCCAGAGACTGGGTCGCTCTGTCAAAATCCATTTTTGGAAAGCACAGAAAAATCCCTTATTAGTTTTTCAATGAGACCTTATATCCGACATTGAGATACAGCCTATCACAGGATAGTCTGCTTTGTGTGGCCTGCATACTTTTCTTGTCTGGCAACATGATTCTCAGGACAAAACCTTTCAATGACTGAAGTAATGCCAAAAAAGAGTCATGAAGCATCTATCCACAAAAGCACATCAGAGTGCTCAGTTACGTGCAACAGATTTTTTATATGTGTGTACCGGAAAGAGACAGTCAATTTATACAGCATTAGAGTGCTCCCACCAAGACACAACATGCAACAGGTATGGTGTCAATATGCAGACAGCAAAATGCACCTATTAGATGTCATACAGACAAATGCAGCAATTTCCATGCATTCCTTAACTTTTGTGCAGGTGGTGATGTAACCTTAAAACAGTATTTGCAGGTTGCACCTTCAAATGCAAATTACTATGGACATAAAATACAGAACGAACTAATTGAGTTGTGAAGGAAACAGATTCAGAACACAATTCTTCAGAAAAGCAAACAAGCCCGGTGGTTTTCTCTACTGTTGGATGAAACAGCTGACATCAGCATTTCAGCAATAACAAGTCTTGTTATTAGTCCGCTATGTGGATTGTGACTCTGGAAACTAATTTGTACGAGATGACTTTTTGTGCTTCATTTCAACTGCTGCTACCACCGGTAAGACTTTGGCAAAAATGCTGCTGGACAAGCTAGAAGAATTTAAATTACAACCTGTTAATAATATAGTGGGACAGAGATATGATGGGGCTGAGAACATAAGTCGCAAGGTCGAGGTGTAAAAGCCCGCATTAAACAGCTATATCCTTCTGCCACCTATGTACATTGCAGAAACCATGTACTTAATTTGGCAATAGTGCACTTAATGCGTATCCCACTGGTTTGAAACACACTGAATACCATACAAGACATTGAGTTTTTCATAACAGCTTCAACATAAGGGCTGCAAATCTTTTTACATGACAGCATCACGATTCAGCAATTAGCAAAGTTTTCCAATACACACTGGTCTCAGCACGATGTGTGTATTAGCAAGATCATCCAAAACTATGAGAACATCTATGTGACAATGGATCAACTAAAGACTGAAGCTGCAATACAGCGATGTCTCTAAGCAAAACAATGAAGTCATTTGATTTATCAGCATTATTGTGATTCAAGGTTTGTTACAATATCTAACACCTCTTAGCAAGAGTTTGCAAAACCCAACTAGTGATCCATCAAGTGCTACTAGCAATGCCAGTTCATATCAATCCCTCGGTCCCTCACATAGTAATAGTAATATTAGTAATGCAGACAAAGAGGTCAAACACACCAGCAACAACCCCAGAGGACTATTGGCAAGGGAATCTGTTCCTTCCATTCATCAACTACTTCAAATCTGAAGTGAGAGCCCAAGCTACCAAGGCAGTGGTAGCTCAGTGGTTAAGACGTTGGACTACTGAGCAGATGGTCATGAGTTCAAACTCCAGCATGACCAAGCAAGGCCCTTAACCCTCAACTGCTCAGTTGTATAAATGACATAAATGTAAGTTGCTCTGGATAAGGGTGTCTGGTAAATGCAAGTTTGCCTGGCACTCCCATGATTGAAAGACTAGTATTTGCTTCGGGTCCAATTGTCAGACATGGTGTGGCAGGAGATAAAAATGACTATGGGGTGCTGATGGAGATGTATGTTGTGTACTGAAAGTTCTTCTAACTTTGCCAGTGTCCACCGCCTCTGCAGAGCAGTCTTTCAGCATGTTGAGGCATTTAAAGACTTATTTATGCAACATGATGACAGACCACAGACTTACTGGACTTGCCCTTATGAACATTCATCCTGAAATCAAAACCCAAACAATGATAACTTAGTTATGCCTCTCCTTGGCTAGTGACACCAAACTACAGCCGTGGCCAAAAGTTTTGAGAATGACACAAATATTAATTTTCACAAAGTCTACTGCTTCAGTTTTTATGATGGCAATTTGCATATACTCCAGAATGTTATGAAGAGTGATCAGATGAATTGCAATTAATTTCAAAGTCCCTCTTTGCCATGAAAATGAACTTAATCCCAAAAAAACATGTCCACTGCATTTCAGCCCTTCCACAAAAGGACCAGCTGACATCATGTCAGTGATTCTCTCGTTAACACAGGTGAGAGTGTTAACGAGGACAAGGCTGGAGATCACTCTGTCATGCTGATTGAGTTAGAATAACAGACTGGAAGCTTTAAAAGGAGGGTGGTGCTTGAAATTATTGTTCTTCCTCTGTGAACTATGGTTACCTGCAAGGAAACACATGCAGCCATCATTGCTTTGCACAAAAAGGGATTCACAGGCAAGGAAGATTGCACCTAAATCAACCATTTATCGGATCATCAAGACCTTCAAAGAGAGAGGTTCAACTGTTGTGAAGAAGGCTTCAGGGCACCAAGAAAGTCCAGCAAGCGCCAGGACCGTCTCGTAAAGTTGATTCAGGGCACCACCAGTGCAGAGCTTGCTCAGGAATGGCAGCAGGCAGGTGTGAGTGCATCTGCACGCACAGTAAGGCGAAGACTTTTGGAGGATGGCCTGGTGTCAAGAAGGGCAGCAAAGAAGCCACTTCTCTCCAGGAAAAACATCAGGGACAGACTGCTATTCTGCAAAAAGAACAGGGATTGGACTGCTGAGGACTGGGGTAATGTCATTTTCTCTGATGAATCCCCTTTCCAATTGTTTGGGGCATCTGGAAAAAAGCTTGTCCGGAGAAGAAAAGGTGAGCACTACCATCAGTCCTGTGTCATGCCAACAGTAAAGCATCCTGAGACCATTCATGTGTGGGGTTGCTTCTCAGCCAAGGGAGTGGGCTAACTCACAATTTTGCCTAAGAACACAGCCATGAATAAAGAATGGTACAAAAACATCCTCAGAGAGCAACTTCTCCCAACCATCCAAGAACAGTTTGGTGACGAACAATGCCTTTTCCAGCATGATGGGGCACCTTGCCACAAGGCAAAAGTGACAACGAAGTGGCTCGGGAAACAAAACATCGACATTTTGGGTCCATGGCCAGGAAACTCCCCAGACCTTAATCCCATTGAGAATTTGTGGTCAATCCTCAAGAGGTAGGTGGACAAACAAAAACCCACAAACTCTGACAAACTCCAAGCATAGATTATGCATGAATGGGCTGCCATCAGTCAGGATGTGGCCCAGAAGTTGATTGACAGCATGCCAGGGCGATTTGCAGAGGTCTTGAAAAAGAAGGGTCAACACTGCAAATATTGACTCTTTGCATAAACTTCATGCAATTGTCAATAAAAGCCATTGACAATTATGAAATGCTTGTGATTATACTTCAGTAACAGTTAGTAACATCTGTCAAAAAGATCTAAAAACACTGAAGCAGTAACTTTGTGAAAATTAATATTTGTGTCATTCTCAAAACTTTTGGCCACAGCTGTAGACTAGTCTAGTGTTAGATAGCCAAAAAGTTTAATATTTTATATCTATTAGTCCTGCAAACAGAAACACCCAACTTTTTGTCCAATTTTCTTAGTTTTTTAGGCAGTTAGCCCTCATATGCAAGAAAAAAATGCATGGAAAAAATCTATTTAGAAGCAAGGTTTTTTTTTTTTTTTTTTTTTTTTAGAATAATCTGGCCTTAACCCCAGATGTTTAATAGTCCAGCTAAGATGTTACAATCCTAAAACTTTCATTCTGAGTAGCTCTCAACTCTTATTTTGTACCTGAAATCTGAAAGAAATTGTGAATGAAATACTGAATGATGTCATGACCAAACCACAAAAATGGTTAACTTCAGTGTGGCTTTCTGTTTTTTTAAGTTCAGATTGATCCTGTCAGTGTTATATTTAGTGTAATAATGTGCCTTTGTGGTGTGCTGCAGCCTTTAGATCTGAGACAAAACAAGCTTGTCTACTGACATGAGGATGATGGAAGTATTTTCATTTGAGTAAAACATCTCTTTAAGTGTTCTTTAAGTGGTTTAATTGGCCAGTATTAGTGGAGGGCACTATATGGACCCTCTTGCCAAAGCACAGGCTTGTCTAGAATGTCTTTGTATGCTGTAGCTTTAAGCTCCCTATCAAAAGCTACTCTTGATGCTGCACATCAAACGCTAATGAGAACATTCTTTGTTTGACCGGTTGCGAAGTATGTGTGTCAAACACGCCAAGAATTTGGCCTAAATAACCTCGGTGAGTTACGTCATTGATAACGTGCATCTGCAGGCTATAAATAGACATGAAACAGGCATACCTTCAGGTTTCTTTGTCTTCGAGACCGCTTTGTGTGTGTGTTGTCTTGGTAAGTGGTAAATTATTCTGGATGATGATCTGCACGATTTTTTGTTTGGAGTGCCTCGGGGAAGAGCATGCTATTGCTGCTCTTGAGGACGCTGAGTGCGAGCACTGTGAGAGACCACCGCCTCTGAGTGCTCCTCACAAGGCCTTTCGGGAGCTACTCAAGGTAATGACTAACGCGGTGGCCAGGCGTAAGTTAGACTGGTCACAGGATCAAGAGAACCCCAGGCACTCTAAACTAGATGACAGATTTCTGTCGGGTGGCCAAGGCGAGAGATCCCAATATCGATCTCCCCCCTTTTTTCCCAGACCTCCATAGGAGTTATCCCGCTCATGGAGTAAGCCTTACTCCCCGCGTATCTTTGATGTCGATCTATTCGACTATCATGGGTGCTAAGGCACATGGGTATGTGACGATGCCTCAGGTTGGGGAGACACTTGCGGGTTATCTCTCCCCTGGGAGTGCATCGTCACTTAAGAAGCCTATCTTCCCCACCAAGCCTTGCAGGGTAACATTGTCGCTGGTGGGGAAGGCATTTCAAGCAGCGGGTCAGGCTGGTGCACACCATGGCGGTTCTGCAGGCATTCCAGGCTGACCTGCTGAAGGACCTGAGCACGGGCGGGAGTATTAGTGAGGAGGCGTTTTTCAGAGCTTGGACATTCTGTGGCGCACCTTTTGCATGCTCAAATCCCGACCTCGACAAAAAAAAAAAAAAAAGGCTCTTCAAAATTTGATGAGTTTCTTCACCGTCGTGCTCAGGCATGAGGGCTGTCGGCCACCCAGCCCCGACCCAATCCGGTCTCTCTGCAGCGAGAGTCGCAGAAGCAGAGTGTGGTGAGCCGTTTGCCCCCTCATAGGGACTGGGGGTCAGCAGCCCAGTAAGAGGCCGGACCTGAGGATGATCATTTCGTCCGGGGAAAAAAGTCCTGAGGGGCAAGTCCTCGGGGCCGTGGGGTTGTGCCCCTCGGGGGAGGAGTGCGAAAAGTTCCAATGGAAGTAGACACTCCTTCCTGGCACCCTCAGGAGGCCGCTGTACAATTTTCTCCGCCACTGGTGCTTCAGGGAACAGCAGCCTCCAGCCAAATGTTAGGTGTTTGGTTGCCTCCTGCCATGCTTCAGGACACCAGACACCTAACACCTCCCCATCTAAGCAAAGTGTCAAAACTAGTGCCCCTCTCAGAGAAACTGGCAGCGTGGAAGCTACTGCCAAGTATCTCTCCATGGGTAGAAAGGACTGTAGAGAAAGGCTACAGGATTCAGTTTGCATATCGGCCTCTGCGTTTCAGCGGCGTGGTCTCCACTTCTGTGAAACCGGAACGAGCCCATTTTTTGACACAGGAATTGCAAACTCTGATGGACAAAGGGGCCATAGAACGTGTTCCCCTACCAGACAGAGAGTCAGGCTATTACAGCCAGTATTTTTTGGTTCCCAAGAAAGATGGGGGGTTGGATCCAATTTTAGATCTTCTCAGGTTGAACCACTACCTCAGAACATGCAAGTTCAAGAGCTTGACAATCAAGATGATTGTGTCTCAAATCCAGCCAGGGGACTGGTTCGTCACAATCGATCTCAAGGATGCATATTTTCATATAGAAATCTTGCCACAACACAGGAAGTTCCTGAGGTTCGCTTTTGGGGGCGAAGCTTACCAGTATCAGGTTCTTCCATTCGGCCTAGCTCTGTCACCTTGCACATACACGAAATGCATGGATGCAGCACTGGCTCCTCGGCGACTCCAGGGCGTCCGCATTTTAAATTACATAGACGACTGGCTGATTCTGGCTCAATCTCAAGAGCTGGTGCTTCGACATCAGGATGTCATCCTAGCTCATCTCGAATCTCTGGGGTTGAGACTCAACGCCAAGAAAAGCGTTCTCTCTCCTGCTCAGAGGACAATGTATTTGGGGGCTGTATGGGATTCAATCACGATGCAGGCACAGCTTTCTCCTGTGCGCGTCCAATCCATTGTAAATGCCCTAAAGAATATCAAGCTAGGTCAGAGAATTACGATTTACTTCTTTCAGAAGCTTTTAGTTCTCATGGCAGCTGCATCCATGGTGATACCATTGGGTCTCCTGCACATGAGATCATTTCAGCTGTGGCTCAGTGCCAGGGGATTTCATTCAAGGGCCAATCCCCAGAGGCAATAAGGGTCATGCGCCAGGGGCTTCGTACCCTTTCTATGTGGTTCAGACCCCAGTTCCTGACTTTGGGTCCCACTCTAGGTCCGTGTTGTCGTTGCAAGATGCTAACGACAGACGCTTCCCTCACGGGTTGGGGTGCGGCCTTGGATGGCCATCCAGCCCAAGGGATCTGGAGAGGTCATCTTCTCGACTGGCACATCAATTGCCTCGAAATGATGGCTCTATTTCAGGCCCTGAAATACTTCCTCCAGCAGTTAAGAGGCTACCATGTCCTAGTGTGGGTGGACAACACGGCGGTAGTCTCTTACATAAATCACCAGGGTGGATTGCGTTTGCGCCACCTGAACAGGCTAGCGCAGCAGGTCCTGCTATGGGCACAGGACAAGTTCCTGTCCCTCAGGGCAATTTACATCCCCAGGTATATGAACGTGGAAGCAGATTTGCTGTCCAGACAGGCTGTGACACTTGGGGAATGGAAACTCCACCCCAAAGTGGTCAGTCAAATCTGGGGAAGATTTTACAAAGCAGAGGTGGACATCTTTGCTTCACAGGAGATGGCACAATGTTCCCTCTTCTTCTCTCTGACTCCTCCAGCTCCCCTGGGTCTGGATGCCATGGCTCATACATGGCCCAGACGGAGTCTTTACGCATTTCCCCCAATCACTCTGCTCCCGGGGGTCCTGGCCAAGGTCCATCAACAGGGGTTTTGCCTCTTATTGATAGCGCCCCACTGCCCGACCAAAGTATGGTTCTCGGATCTAATATCTCTCCTCGATGGCTCACTGTGGGCGATACCAGTCAGGAAAGATCTCCTATCTCAGGCACAGGAGACAATATTTCATCCCTGGCCCGAGCTCTCGAACCTTCACGTCTGGCCCCTGAGGGGGACCAGCTAAGGGATGCTGGGTTCCCTGCTGACATAGTAGAAACCATTCTAAGTGCCAGGGCCCCCTCCACTAGAAGAAGTTATGCCTTCAAATGGCACATTTTTGAAAATTGGTGTATGGCGCACCATGTAGACCCAGTTCACTGCCAAGTGGTTTCAGTGCTGGAGTTCCTGCAAGGGAAATTATCCTCAGGCACATGTCCTGGTACTCTCAGAGTCTATGTGGCTGCCATTTCGGCTTGCCATGCTCCGATTGATGGGGTTTCTGTGGGAAAGCACCCTCTAGTCGCTCTCTTCATTCGTGGAGCCAAGCGGTTGAGACAGTCCATGAGAGCTACAGCCCCTTCATGGGATTTAGCTATAGTGCTTGAGGGTCTGGTTGGCACCCCTTTTGAAGCACTAGAGTCAGCACCTATCAGGTTTCTGACCCTAAAGATGGTTTTTGTAATGGCTATTACTTCTCTGAAGAGAATTGGGGATTTGCAGGCTCTGTCAGTCCCGCGGTCCTGCCTAGACTTTGCCCCTGGGCTGGTCAAAGCTATCTTGCATCCTCACCCTAATTACCTCCCGAAAGTTCCATTCGTTCTTGAAGCCTTCTGTCCTCCGCCTTTCACGACTACGGAGCAGGAAAGACTTCACTTACTGTGTCCAGTATGTGCTCTTTAAATTTATGTCCACCACACCAGCCAGTGGCGTAAGTCGGAGCAGCTCTTCATATGCTATGGAGGCCGCAATCGGGGGGCGGCTGCCACTAAGCAAACGGTGTCTCATTGGGTGAGGGATGCCATTGCCCTAGCCTACGAGGTGCATGGTCAAGCTTCGCCACTAGGTGTTAGGGCTCATTCAACCAGGGGGGGTTGCATCTTCTATGCCTTTGGCAAAAGGTGTCCCCTTTAGCTTTTGATAGGGAACGTCTCGGGTTACTTGACTGTAACCCTGTTCCCTGAAAAAGCGGGAACGAGATGCTGCACCTCAATGCTGCACTGCAGACGTGTTTGGTGTCTCTCAGACAAAGTGTAACCTGAAGGAATGCCTGTTTCCCGTCTATTTATAAACTGCAGGTGCATGTTATCAATGACGTAACTCACCGAGGTTATTTAGGCCAAATTCTTGGCGTGTTTGACACACATACTTCGCAACCGGTCAAACAAAGAATGTTCTCATTAACGTTTGATGCACAGCATCTCGTTCCCGCTTTTTCAGGGAACAGGGTTACAGTCGAGTAACCCGAGACGATTTCCCTACAGTGTAATTAAGGAGCCTAGCCAAAACCTGTTCCAGCATGACAGTGCCCCTTTGCACAAAGTGAGGTCTATGATGACATGATTTGCCAAGGCTGGAGTGAAAGAAATCGAGTGGCCTGCACAGAGTCCTGACCTCAACCCCACTGAACACCTTTGGGATGAATTGGAGCACTGACTGTACCCTAGGCCTTCTCACTGAACATCAGTGCTTGACCTCACTAATACTAATAACTAGCGGCTAAATGGACAAAACTCCACAGTCACACTCCAAAATCTAGTGGAAAGCCTTCCCAGAAAAGTAGAGTGCCAGGGACAGAAAATACAAATAGAGGGAAAACCTTGTGTGATCAATGTGACCAGGCCACTTCAAACCAAAAGAGTTAATATTACATTTTTAGTAGTCTGTGACATGGTCACAGATAAATAACACATTTCAATTTAAAAGTGCATGTGTTCTGATCTGTCCTGGTGATTTTCTCAAATGTGCTTTTATTTTGTCAAAGATTAACAAGTCTGAAAATGCTCTTGAGGATGAAAAAAAAAAAAACCTGACTCAAAAATAGCCTGCAAAGCTGTTCTCTGTATTATGGATTTTAATTTCATGTCTGACTGCTTTATATACAGTAGTATACTGTGCTGTGACATTCAAGAAAGTAAAGTTTATATCCATGTGTGAAAACAAGCAACAGTGGTGGAAATGATGTATGGTCATAGGTTGACTTAGGAAATGGACTGAAAACACTAGAGTGGCCAGAACAATGGCATTTTGAGATTTAGTCATCATAGTGCAATATAGTTTTTTAATTTTATTAGTGTGGACATTACATGGCTCAGACCACATGAAAAAGATACTTCTCCAACTTAACCAGTGTTCAGATTCACACCAGCTATTTAAATACATAAGGTCATCATTGAATTATAGAAGCTATGGAAGTCTTAAAATTTAGTCAATATGGTTTACATCAGCTTAATTGTGTCTTCACTGAACCTGTTAGAATAAGTAAAAAAAATAATAATAAATTTTATCTCTCAGGCTGAAATATCGGCCATACTGGTACAGATACATCGAAGCCTCACATTCTATTCGCATATGCCGCAATCTGATTATACACTCACTGGTCACTTTAATAGGAACACGTGTACACCTGCTCATTTATGCAGTTATCCAATCAGCCAATCAAGTGGTAGCAGCACAATGTATAAAATCATGCAGACACAGGTCAAGAGCTTCAGTTACTGTTCACATCAGAATGGGGGAAAAGTGTGATCTCTGTGACTTTAACCATGGCGTGGTTGTTGGTACCAGATGGGCTGGTTTGAGCATTTCAGAAAAAGAATCTCCTGTGATTTTCACACACAACAGAGTCTCTAGAGTTTACACAGAATTGTGTAAAAACAACACACATCCTGTGAGCAGACGGAAACACCTTGTTGAAGAGACGGATCAGAGAAGAATGACCAGAATGGTCTGAGCTGACAGTATGTCTATAGTAACTCACATAAGCACTCTTTACAACCATGGTGAGCAGAAAAGCATCTCAGAATGCACAACACATCAAACCATGAGGAATATCACATCATGTTTTACTCCTGTCAGCCAAGAACAAGAATCTGAGGCTATCATGGGCACAGACTCAGTGAAACTGGACAGCTGAAGACTGGAAAAAGACCAGGTGAATTTTTTTTTCCGTAATCTTCAACTGTCAACTGTTTCGATGAGCTTGTGCCCACTGTAGCCTTCTTCTTCTTGACTGACTGGAATGGAAACTGTTGTAGTCTTCTGCTGTTGTAGAGTGATTATACGAGTTACTATATCCTTTCTGGCAGCTCAAATCAATCTGGCCATTTTCCTCTGACCTCTCTTATCAACAAGGCATTTCCACCCACAGAACTGTCACTCTCTCAATGTTTTTTTGTTTTTCTGTGTAAACTCTAGAGACTGTTGTGTGTGAAAATCCTAGATCAGCAGTTTCTGAAATACTCAAACCAGCCCATCTGGTACCAATATCCATGCCAGGATCAAAGTCACAGAAATCACACTTTTTCTCATTCTGATGGTTGATGTGAACATTACCCTTAGCTCTAACATTAACTGTTTGGATTTGGAGTTTATCAGAGGAGACATTTTATTACCGTTCACCTTGAGAAATACTGAATATGGATCTTTTTAGATCCAAAAGTTCTTTTTAGAACTTTAGTTTTAGTTTTAGCTTTAGTTTTAGTTTTTACCATGAGCCATCATGTTAAATGGATTAAAGTTAAAAAAATCCAAAATCTTTGGCCATATAATGTATCAAAAATGATGGGGAAAAGTCCCAGGGTTAAGTGCTAGATGATTATAACTAGATGATCAACCCCAGTGCTAAACTGGAAGCTTAATTTGAGTATAACATAATGCAAAATATACTTATATCAAAAGTCTAAAGTATACTCATCTATGTCAGTGATGCATTAAAAATGCTCATCAATTACCCCTTTGAAGTTACAAACAAAGAATATCACAAAATATTGCATTAATACAATACATTGCTTGCATGCTTCCTATTTATTTACTATATTTACAGGTAGCAATTATAGTTTTTGGCTTTCAAGTAAGCCAGGTAGCTCTGTATGTAGAAGAACCATTTTCAAACAAGGATTTAAAATGAAACTACTTTGATATGCTTGGTGGTATAGCCCAAATTTTGCTGCTCTCCACAGTTTTAGAGAATGTAATGTTATTGCTTCCCAACCTCCAAGTCCAGGCTTAATAAACACAATCAGTTCTCCCTGTCAGCCTTTTCTTGAGCTCTCTCCATTACAGGATTGTCTGACAATGCATGTTCAGGGCCTGTGGCCGCAGTGGGCACTGCAAACTGAAGAGTGGAGGGGAAAGCAGGAGAATACGGGAATGAATGGCAGGCCATAGCAGGTCCAGGTAAGGCATGGTCACCTTAATGACCCTTGCTAAATGGGCTGAGCCCAGTGCTGTGATTCATGGTTGGGTCCATTTCACCCATTTCATGGGTGTCTGCCTGAGCTCCAGCCTCACTCACTCACCTCACTCACTCCACTCACTCCATTTTGGCCTTGCCTCAGAAAAACAACACTGTTTTGAACTTACTGAGAGATTCTGGAGGAAATTGTTCCCTTTCCTGATAAAGAAGGCACACTACATGTATCAGTGTATCAGCTCTGGTCAAAGATGTGCAGATAGGTGAGTCACACAGGAATATGGATGTTTGCAGTTAGAAGAATTTCCAGGAGTCAGCACATAACGTTTTGTGATGACATAAAATTACCAATTTATTGTAAGAATGTTGTAGCCCCTGTCTTTACTGTACAAAAGTGTGAACAATGAACAATGTGGCCAAAAATATTTTAAGATCAACACCTACAGTATATGTGCTTCTCTCTTTTTTCTTTTTCTTATGACGTTTAGGGGTAACACTTTACAATTAAAGTACATGAAAAATGATGCACTAACACGTGAATTAATACTTACTTAAATATGAACTACTCATAAACTAATGAGGAGCTAACTAACAGTGACATGAGTCTTACGAATTCATGCATGAATAACGACCACCTTAAGTACATCGTTGTTAGTTACTGAATTAATTAAGACATAGGGGTAAACTAAATCAAACATGCTCTATATGAAAGAATACGAGACTATATCTCGGCGTCATCCAATGTTTGTGTACACAGCTGCATATGACAAATTATATAAATAATTTGAAATTATGCACATTTCATTCAAATTTATAGAGCATGTTTGATTTAATTTACCTAAACGTGTTAATACATTAAATAACAAACATGTACTGACTTGTAGAGCTGGGCAATATACCGATATAATATCAATATCGTGATAAATAATTACACAATATACTTTTCGGAGATATCGTTGGTATAGTCATGTACAACCCCAATTCCAAAAAAGTTGGGATGCAGTGTAAAATGTAAATAAAAACAGAATGCAATGATTTGCAAATCTCATAAACCCATATGTTATTCACAATAGAACATAGAAAACATATCAAATCTTTAAACTGAGGAAATATACCATTTTAGGAAAAAAATAAGGTAATTTTGAATTTGATGGCCGCACACGTCTCAAAAAAGTTGGGACAGGGGCAACAAAAGGCTGGAAAAGTTAGTGTTATTAAAAAGAAACAGCTGGAGGAACAGAGAATCATAGAGAGGCAGAGTCTCTCAGAAGTAAAGATAATAAATGGGCAGAGGTTCACTGATCTGCGAAAAACTGCGTCTAAAATTATGGAACAACTTCAGAATAATGTTCCTCAACGTAAAATTGCAAAGACTTTGAATATCTCATCATCTACAGTACATAATATCATCAAAAGATTCAGAGAATCTGGAGAAATCTCAAGCGCAAGGGACAAGGATGAAAATCTTTATGCCCATTATCTTCGGGCCCTCAGGCGGCACTACATTAAAAACAGGCATGATTCTGTAATGGAAATCACTGCATGGGCTCAGAAACACCTTGAGAACTCTTTGTCTATGAACACAGTCTGTCGTGCCATCCACAAATGCAGGTTAAAGCTCTATCATAGAAGAGTCCGGGTGATGAACTGGCCTGCCTGCAATCCAGACCTTTCACCAATTGAAAACATTTGGTGCGTAATGAAATGAAAAATAAGACAAAGAAGACCCAGGACTGTTGAGCAGCTAGAATCCTGTATCAGACACGAATAGGACAACATTCCTCTCCCAAAACTCCAGCAACTGGTTTCTTCAGTTCCCAGACATATACAGACTGTTGTTAAAAGAAGAGGGGATGCTACACAGTGGTAAACATGGACTTGTGCCAACTTTTTTGAGACATGTTGGTGCCATCAAATTCAAAATTACCTTATTTTTTTCTTAAAATTGTACATTTTCTCATAACCATAAAATCATTTGACCAACCATACTTCATACTTTAACTTTAGCTCTAAAGCACAGACAAACAATTTCAAGCTTTCACAAGAAATTAAAAGTTTACATACCTCAATATGCTTCCGCAGGTTGGAAGGTGAGTTTTTGAAGGCGTTGTTTTGCTTTGTTTTAGGCAAACAAGGCAAACATTTCAAACGAAAAGAAACTTTGACATTTTCAAAAAACTGGAACATACTTTTTAAGTATGGCCATAGGTGCTTGCATTGCACCAAGGAACCATCTTCCGTCCATTTTGCCAACTGATCAGTGTTCAAAAAATGCTGGGAAATCATTGAACTTCATGACACGTGACCCTACAAGAGTGATTATTGATGGGCTGTCTAGCACCTGCAAAAAACCAACCACATTTTAGAGAAGAAAAAAAAATCTTGATAGAAATGTAGTGGAGTGAAACGTACAATATTTTTGTCTTTCGAATGTAGTGAAGTTAAAGTCAAAAGATTCCAGAAAAAAATAATAGTCAAGTAAAGTACAAATATTCAAAAAATGTACTTAAGTACAGTACTCAATTAAATGTACTTCGTTAATGTCCATCTCCATTAACAGTGCCGGCTGGCCGGCGGAATTTTAACAGGTTAAAGGTGGAAAAAGATCTGCCATGATCAGAAAAACCTGCAATTTCAACAGGGGTGTATGGACTTTTTATATCCACATTCATTTTCTCATCAGTAATGAACTGACTCCGAGTACATCACACCTCCTATCATCCATGGACAGGGAGGATCACCTGGATACCTTCTTGTGTGTGTGAGCATGTATGCCGAGACCTTCCAGCAAAGTGTCACATAATGCAATATTTGCAATAAATCCAGCTGTCATACAGCCATCATTCCCTTTCTTCTTCCCTTTAATTGTCCCCCAGAATCTCCTTTGGAGCTACCCCCCGTGCAACCAACTATTGAACCTACACACCACTTGTGGGGGCTTCTCAATGGTTTTCAATGGGGTCTTATGAGCTTATTATAACATTTCTGAAATGGAGCAACACCTCTGTCCACCACAATTTGCCAAGAGCCTGGCGAGGGAGCTCTTCCTTGTGCTGGAGTCCCTTAAGGCCCCTCCTTTCAAGCCTACTGCATGAATATGTGTCTCTGAAAACTACCTGTAGCAAAATTTTACAAAAAGGGGGCATTATTATGCATTATTCTTTTCCACCAGAATAATGAAATGGATCAACTTTAAACGTGAAATGAAACGGAAGCGCACACTTGGATTCAACGCACCTTTTTAAAGGAGACGAGCTTTTAAGCGTGCCCGCGTTATCTACAGGAATGTGTAGTAACTCGGATGAATCTGCAACGTCTAAAATAATATTCTCCACCAGTTACAATTCATGTAGCAAATAAAAAAAGATGTTTAACACGTTTAAATGTATTCTCCAATTTATGTAAGGAATTAGCTCGAATGGCGTGAAATATATCTATATATCTAATCAACGCGTGTTGTGACCAGTTATAAATATACCTCAGCCATGAAAGGGAATTCATGTAGGTGCACATATACATATAGATAATTAACTACAACGGATTATAATTATAATTATTACTATGTATGTGGCCTAGATCAGCTTTATGAACTCTAAAGAGTGAGTTTATCCTTCTGGCCAGGAAGAATTAACTCACGAAGTTTGTTATTAAAGATAGAGCGGGTAATCGATCTTATGCAGTATTTAATTGACTCATCCCGTCAACAAAACAGAGAAAATCAAGCGTGGGATAATAGATTTTAATAGCTATATGTGACTATGGATACACACGACTAACTCTAAGCAAAACATACATATATATATATATATATATATATATATATATATATATATATATATATATATATATATATATATATATATATATATATACACATCTATATACAGGGAGAGAAAAGGGATAGAGAGAAAGTAATGAGAGAAAGGGGAGCAGACAAAAACACAACTATTTAGCCTTTTTCAGAACCAGCACGAACTTAATTCTCCTGTAACACAGAGGTCCAATCTTAAACGCAGATATAGGTCATTAACTATACTTGCATGGCCTCAAGGTTGAGAGTTTGCGTGAGGTCGGGTAGAGTTCGCTGGATCATTGTTGTTTGAAAAGGCGTGAGCCCGGAGGTAGTTGCATCTTGTGTCCGGAGAGAGAGAGATCCTGGCTTCCTCTTCCCGGGGCACGTGGCCCCGGGGGAGAGAAACCGGAAGAAGTGAAGTTGAGAAGTGAAGTCAAACTCTGAAGTCTGACTCTCAAATCCGAAGTGAAGTGAGCATGGTGTTGTTTTAAAAACAACACCAACGCACACGCCTCTTTGGGCTATGGGCCAATCAGGAAGTTGGGTTTGCATGTCCGGATGACTCTCTTTGTCTGGTCTCGGACCCTAATTTAAATGTCAAGGGAGGAGCCGGTCTATACCGTGTTATAAATGAAATTAAAGGAAAAACATGAAATGATGTATCCCATTGCAATGTGATATGCATAATCAATCCGGGTATCTCGAGACGATTAACTACATACCAAATTCGATGGATTTGTAAAGAATATTACAAATAAAACCTGGTTACAGACATTTAAAATGATATGCTAGATTAAACTATCTAAAGTCATTACGGTTAGTTACATAAACACACAATACATGTAAACAAAATAACATCACACTATTTAGACATGGAATAATTACATATAATTACACGTTACATTGAAGAGAGAGGGATTTCTCCATTGTGTGTGTAAGGTAAGCGTGGGTGTGTGTGTGTGTGTGTGTGTGTGTGTGTAAGGTAAGTGTGTGTGTGTGTGTGTGTGTGTGTGTGGTGGATGTGTGTGTGTCGTAAACCGAGATTAGATTAGAGATTTAAGGGCCCCTTGGTCGGGGAGTTTTGGTGGACCCCTGCTGACGAACTAATCATGAAGTTTCCCAGACGTTCAGTCATCAAAGGCTTCTTTTATTGCAGGGGTAAGTCCTGTGTGGGTCCCAGAGAGACTTTTTGCATCCTAAAGGTGCATCTGGTCAAAGGAGGCCTCTCCGGGTTACTCTATGTTTAGTTTGGGTTAATTTAGAAATCAGTTTGAGCATAGATCATACGCTACATACCATATTGCTAGAAATTACTTTATAGCAAAAAGACTGGAATTTGTACTCAAGTTCAAATCAACCAATGTTTTTTTTTATCAATTCATCTTGTATTCTCTGAAGGCAAGAAGGCAAGCCAGCCTCATGCATTACTCCTCCACAGATAGGTGTATCTGTCCAGGAACTCTGGGTGCTGCTACCTGACATCACTATGTACTATCTAAGATTAATATTACCCCTCACAGTTGTGTTGTTTCCTGATGATATTGCGGCATACATTATCCTAGAGATCATTCCTGGCAGTTAGAGGGCTGAAAAAGAAAACTAATTATGAATTATGTTTGCTAGTTTATATGTATCTGTGGTTCTGTTAACCTCAGACAAAAACCAAGGTTTCCTGAGGAGTTTACAGATGTGCCTTTTATGTCCTGGCAGCATAATGTTTATTTTAAACATTTTGATAAGTTATATATATATATATATATATATATATATATATATATATATATATATATATATATATATATATATATATATATATATGCATGCATACACACACACACACACACACAGTGAGGGAAAAAAGTATTCGATCCCCTGCTGATTTTATATGTTTGCCCACTGACAAAGAAATGATCAGTCTATAATTTTAATGTAGGTGTATTTTAACAGTGAGAGACAGAATAACAACAAAAAAATCCAGATAAACACATTTCAAAAAAAGTTCTAAATTGATTTGCATTTTAATGAGTGAAATAAGTATTTGACCCCTTCGACTTAGTACTTGGTGGCAAAACCCTTGTTGGCAATCACAGAGGTCAGACGTTTCTTGCAGTTGGCCACCAGGTTTGTACACATCTCAGGAGGGATTTTGTCCCACTCCTCTTTGCAGATGCTCTCCACGTCATTAAGGTCTCGAGGCTGACGTTTGGCAACTCGAACCTTCAGCTCCCTCCACAGATTTTCTATAGGATTACGGTCTGGAGACTGGCTAGGCCACTCCAGGCCTTAATTTGCTTCTTCTTGAGCCACTCCTTTGTTGCCTTGGCTGTGTGTTTTGGGTCATTGTCATGCTGGAATACCCATCCATGACCCATTTTCAATGCCCTGGCTGAGGGAAGGAGGTTCTCACCCAAGATGTGACGGTACATGGCCCTGTCCATCGTCCCTTTGATGCGGTGCAGTAGTCCTGTCCCCTTAGCAGAAAAACACCCCCAAAGCATAATGTTTCCACCTCCATGTTTGACGGTGGGGATGGTGTTCTTGGGGTCATAGGCAGCATTCCTCCTCCTCCAAACATGGCGAGTTGAGTTGATGCCAAAGAGCTCGATTTTGGTCACATCTGACCACAACACTTTCACCCAGTTCTCCTCTGAATCATTCAGGCAAACTTCAGACGGGCCTGTACATGCGCTTTCTTGAGCAGGGGGACATTGCGGGCGCTGTAGGATTTCAGTCCTTCATGGCGTAGTGTGTTACCAATTGTTTTCTTGGTGACTATGGTCCCAGCTGCCTTGAGATCATTAACAAGATCCTCCCGTGTAGTTCTGGGCCGATTCCTCACCGTTCTCATGATCATTGAAACTCCACAAGGTGAGATCTTGCATGGAGCCACAGACCAAGAGAGACTGACAGTTATTTTGTGTTTCTTCCATTTGTGAATAACCGCACCAACTCTCGTCACCTTCTCACCAAGCTGCTTGGTGATGGTCTTGTAGCCCATTCCAGCCTTGTGTAGGTCTACAATCTTGTCCCTGACATCCTTGGACAGCTCTTTGGTCTTGGCCATGGTGGAGAGTTTGGAATCTGATTGATTGATTGCTTCTGTGGACAGGTGTCTTATATACAGGTAATGAGCTGAGATTAGGAGCACTCCCTTTAAGAGAGTGCTCCTAATCTCAGCTCATTACCTGTGTAAAAGACACCTGGGAGCCAGAAATCTTGCTGATTGATAGGGGATCAAATACTTATTTCACTCATTAAAATGCAAATCAATTTATAACTTTTTTGAAATGCATTTCTTCTGGATTTTTCTTGTTATTCTGTCTCTCACTGTTAAAATACACCTACCATTAAAATTATAGACTGATCATTTCTTTGTCAGTGGGCAAACATACAAAATCAGCAGGAGATCAAATACTTTTTTCTGCCTAACTGTAGACACACACACAAATTATATATATATAATATATATATATATACACACACACACTTTTTTTATATAAAGCAATTCACAATGTCCCCAATGATGTTTATCCAAACTCTTAAAAAAAAATAAATAAATAAAAAAATACAAAAGCTCTGTAGTAATCAATTTTTTAATACAGTGCTGTGAAAAAGTAACAATCCAAAGATTGTTTAAAAAAATAGTAATAAAATAAATAAATAAATAAATAAATAAACAAACAAAGTACAGACAAAATCACAGAAATTCTGATGATGACGAACTCCAAGACTCAGCAATGATACAAACAAATGAAGGGCTTATATACACACACACTAGCAAAACAGGCACAGGTGATCTCACTGAACTAATAATGGGATCATGAACAGGAAGGACTTGGACTGGAAACAGGACTGGAAACAGGATTGGGAGCAGAACTGGGAACAGAGCTAGCTGCATGGCTGAAAACTGGACTGAAAGTGAAACTAGAAGCCTGACTGCAAACGAAACTAGAAACAGAATTGGAAACAGGACTGGAAAGAGGACTGAAGACAGAGGTGGAGACAGAGGTGGAAGCAGGACTGGGAACCAAACTGGAAACTGGACTGGAGTTAGGACTGGGACCTGGACTGGAAACTGGATTGGAAACTGGATTGGAACCTGGATTGGGAACAGGATATGAACCTGAACTGGAAACTAAACTAGAAACTGGACTGGATTCTGAACTGGATTCTGGGCTGAGAAAGAACTCTGGGTTTGAACTGAGGCATGGACTAGAACAGGACTCTGGATTAGGGTAGGGATCTGGACTGAGACATGGACTAGGATATGGGTCAGGACAGAAACCTTGATCTGGCCTTGGACATAGACTTGGACTAGGACATGAATTAGGGCTAAGACATGGGCTAGGACTTGGACATGGACTAGGACTTGGAAAGGAGGTCATCCCGTGGACCTCAGACCTGGACTTGGCTTGGGAGGAGGTCATCCTGTGGACCTCTGACAAGGACTTGGCTTCGGAGGAGGTCATCCCATGGACCTCTGACATGGACTTGGCTTCGGAGGAGGTCATCCCGTGGACCTCTGACATGGACTTGGCTTCAGAGAAGGTCATACCGTGGACCTCTGACATAAGCAGGACAGCAGTGGAGGTCTCCTCGTGAACCTCCAGCAGGAACGTGGCTGGGGCAGAGGACCCCTCTTGGGTCTCCTACAGGAACTGGGCTGGAGCGGAGGTCTCCTCGTGGACCCCCGACAGGAACAGGACAGGAACGGAGGTCCCCTCATGGACCTCCAGAGGGCGCTCCGCTGGGGAGACCTCCTGCTGGGTCTCCAGCTGGAGCTCAGGGCTGGAGGTTGCCACGTTAACCTCCATGGGCAGCTCCGCTGAGGAGACCTCCTGCTGGGCCTCCTGCTGGAGCTCGGGGCTGGAGGTTGCCATGTTAACCTCCAGGGGCAGCTCCGCTGAGGAGACCTCCTGCTGGAGCTCGGGGCTGGAGGTTGCCACGTTAACCTCCAGGGGCAGCTCCGCTGAGGAGACCTCCTGCTGGGCCTCTTGCTGGAGCTTGGGGCTGGAGGTTGCCACGTTAACCTCCAGAGGGTGCTTCACTGGGGAGACCTCCTGCTGGGCCTCCTGCTGGAGCTCGGGGCTGGAGGTTGCCACATTAACCTCCAGGGGCAGTTCTGCTGAGGAGACCTCCTGCTGGAGCTCGGGGCTGGAGGTTGCCATGTTAACCTCCAGGTGGTGCTCCACTGGGGAGACCATCTTCTGGGTCTCCAGCTGGAGCTCTGGGGGTGCACACCTATGGAGCCACTTATGGACTCACCAGCTGTCCTTAAAACAGTTCTGCGAGCAGAAATAGTAGCTCCTTGTTCCCTGTTTTCGACAGGTGGGGCACTGCAGGCTGGCTGGCCGGGTGCATCCCTCGGTTGTGCACTCCTGGGTCTGGGCCTGAGAGGTGCAGGCTGCCACGTTTTCCCGCTCCCTCTCGTAGTGCTCTAGGAATGACTGGTCGGGGTCACCGGGCAGTCGCACATTGCTGTTTAGGTCGGGATTGAATTCCGGGCACCCGTATTCCTGGAGCAGGAGATCCACAAAACCTGAGACAGTGTTCCTCTCCTGGTGTCCACTGTCGAGGTGGGCCTCCACCCACCAGCGAGCCAAGCCGACCAAACAGGATTGGAGGAACCTCACCCATTGTTCCTCGCTGGGTTTCGGATCCTCCAAACTCACAAAATATCCCTGGGCCTGTAATAAAAAATCCTGGGGGTACCAGGAGATGCCATCATAAGCAGTGGGAGGGATATGAGTGAGAGATAGGCCCGAAAGGAAATTGAGTCCAGTGGGGGAATGAAAAATTTGGCACGGTTAGCCAAAATTTTCTCAGCTGCATCCATGTTAGGCGGAGTATTCTTTTATGTAAAATGGAGGAAGGGCTGGATGCATGTG
Source organism: Cranoglanis bouderius (assembly GCA_023630585.1). Taxonomy (NCBI): domain Eukaryota; kingdom Metazoa; phylum Chordata; class Actinopteri; order Siluriformes; family Cranoglanididae; genus Cranoglanis; species Cranoglanis bouderius. Next base: position 8,777,033 of record CM042570.1, read on the forward strand.
CAGGGAAAAAGACAGTTTAGTAAAGAAAAGGGGAAACACAAAAAAACAGCAGGGTCCAAAAAAACAACAATAATCCACAGGAATATAACATAAATCCACAAGGAGCAGGGCAGTAATCCAACAGGGAGCATGAACAGCACAAAACGGCACGAAACGGAAATACAAAACAAAGACAAAACAAACACATGAGACTTGGCTAAGGTCTAGGAACTATGGACATTGATCTATGGTCTGTGGGCAAGAGAATGCGAGAAGCGAGCAAGCGCACAACACATGCATAAACTTACTTACTTAGTTAATACCACGTGAGGAGACAGAGAAACACAGGGGTTTAAATAAACAGGATTAACCAGGACTAACACAAAGCAGCTGAAACTAATGATGAGACAATGAATGGAAAACCAATGAATGAACAGGGGCGGAGACATGAAGTAAACCAAAAGCAAAGAACCAGTGAACAAATGGGGGCAGAGACATGATGTAAACAAAAACAAAAGCACATGACGAAAGTAAACAAAGCGAGAGTCTATGAGCGATTCAGTCCAGCGGAGTTTGTGAATGGAGCTCGCGCTGCTACGGAGAGTATGGAATGCGGAAGTGTTCACGCAGTGAACGACTCCAGGAGTCAGCCGCTCGCTTGGCGAGCGACTCCGCATGCGAGGGGTTCTCTAACAGACATAGCATCTCATTGTACCAGGTGCTCATCAGTAATATTGTTTGTACATTAGTCCTATGTATATTGAGGATGAATATATTGTAAAATTAGCATGTCATATCTGCCAGGAAAATGTATTAAATTACAGATATTTTTCTTGTTAAAAAGACAATGAACACAGACATATGGAAATAGCATCACAGTTAAAGGTCAGTGTCCACTGGCATCTGGGGAGTTGCCAGCAAACCATGCAGTTTGCATTAATCTAGCCCATAACAGCTTTTGTGGAACATGACTCAGAAAGCTGTTTAAACAGACAGCCTAGCAATCAGACACCTTCACCTTATAAAAGCCCCTGAAAAAGGAGACATGTTTACATTACTGTAGGATCTCAAGGTGAACCAGGCAGTGAGGAAGGAAACAGGAGAAATAAGGACAATGAGCCACATTCCACCTTGTGGTCCTGAATCTACATCCTCGGACCATCCAAGCTATAAATCAAAGATTCTGTCAAGATTGGTACCAGCTAGTCTGGGTTGTGGATAAACAAACGACACTGTTGAGTAACACTAATGGCCTTAGAAGAAGGCATCTGGCCAAAGGAGTCATACCAAAGCCATAATCCACCCCCTGGAATGCCACAAGCAGGGTGAGAAGCAAACCAATACCCCAGACCGCGGTACATGATCACTGGACTTTGAGTTCATTTCACATCATAAAAGACGAAGACTCTGGGAACACCTTTTTCTGGCCAGATGTCTTCATCTCACCTACTGGAGTACTGCCACCACAACCTAGATTAAATACTTTGTAATGCCTCAGCACAAGCTGCATCATATAATTCACAAAAATGAAAATCAGAAGAAATAAAACAATGGACCTTCTCAGCCAGAGAACCCACAAGAAACTCTAGACCAAAATGTCTCCACTCAGGGGGCCATAAAAGAAGGAATCCACACCCAGACACTGAGGAGCCACTTAAATCCAGCGTGTGCATCTGCCTTATCTCAAGCAATTCTGCAAACAACACTGCGGGTGTTAAAGGCATCCCTGACCCAGGGCTGAACCCTCTCGACCACAGAAACTGCTCTCAACTGCAGTGATTTAGGCCTTTGGGCCAGACCAGATTGCTTACTCAGCAGATAAGTCCAAAGATTCTCACCATTAAGGCCAATGAATTCTGGAAGGAAGGAGAGACCTTCTGCTCCCTCAGGAAAAGTCTATACCAGGGTTCACATATTCCACAATCAGATTAATCACCGCCTACCAGGAGCAATGACTGGGGAAATTAATACATATTTGAACAACTGCAATCACCTATTTTCTACCATGTGTTGTTCTATGTTCTTCATGTGTATCACCATTAAGTTGCCACTAATTGTTCCATTTAGCATGTATGAGTATAGTAGCCCTAGGAGGATCATTGTGTTTTAATATTAGTAATGTACTTTAAGTATAGTCAAATATGTCTTGTTTGGTATGTATGTGTTCATTGAGTGATTTCCTAAATCATAAGAGTAAGGAAATTTGTGTACGTTATTCTGATATGTACATGCAATATTTCAGGACAAAGTTTAATCCACGCATCATTGAAAAGTGTGGAACCACTCATCTGCAGGAACAATGGGCTGATTAGCATAATAGGTGGAGAATCTGGCTAACACCCCGCCCAAAGACAATGTTGATTGGAGGAAGGACTCTGGGCTGGACTCTCTCTCTCTCGTATCTCTTGTTACTTGGCATGCTTCGAAGGGCGGAGTTGGCAGGGGGGGGGGGGGTCTCCAGAGCCATCGGAGAATTCTCCCCAACAACGTCAGGGAAATCAGATCACGTTTACCTCGGCCTGGGGACTCATGTGCAAAGACGCATAGACAAGCTGGAAGAGAAAATCCAGGACAAACCCAAAGGCTCACATGAAATGGAACAAGAGGCAAACAAAGATATTGCAAAGCTCCAAGAAATGCTAGCAGCTACTCAGAAAGAAAAGGATGAAGCAACAGCTGCCCAGAGAGACCTAGCAGACAATCTTCAATATGCCAAGCTGCTACTGGAGAAAGCTACGTCTGAAATTAAAGACAAGAACACCAAAATCAAGGCCCTGGAAGCCCACCAGGAAAAGTCCAGCGACAGAATTGAAAGTCTGACACAGCAGCTTGACCGCACCAGAGAAGAGGTCGACACAGTGACAGAAGAACTCAAGCATGCCTACAAGCTGCAACCAGAGCCACGAAAGGTCACCAATGTCTAGCAGAGCAGGGTCCTCCACGTACGGGCCGACACAAGAAACCAGGAGTGAGGGGGCACAACACGGAGCCTTTCTAGCCCTCGCAGAGGAATTCATTCCGGCAGACAGAAGAAAAGGACCCATCCAGGCAGACCCTGAAGCTGCACATGGCTTGGACCTAAAAGACTTAAACCGTCTGGCCAGGAACATTAATAAATTCACACCGAATGCCATTGAAGGCTATGACATACAGACCTATCTAAAGGACATTGACTTCCACCTGGAAATGAGGCCTCAGTTGACCAACCGAGACAGGCTCTTTCCACTGAGGATGACATCCAGTCCAGAGGTGCGAGGTTTCCTTGACAGACAGCCGATCCACATCAGGTTAGATTATCATCTACTCCGTCAGGCACTGATTGAAGAATTTGCAGACCCAGGGTCTGAACATGGACTGTTAGCCGCTCTGGAAACCAAACAAGGTTGGCAAGAGCATCCCCAAGCCTACTACCACAGGCTCAGACGAGCCTACTTTGGGGCACACAATGAGCTGGAACTGGAAGAGGACATGAACTTTAAAACCCTCTTCCTAAGGAACCTGCATCCTGGAGTAAGCCATCACCTAGGTATCATGGCCTGCCCTCGCACGATGACAAATTGACAGCTTCGTGACCTAACCCACTGGGCCTACAACAAACAGAAGATGGCCTCAAGAAAGGGTAATAAAACGTTCACAGTCCGTAACCACAGAACCCAAGACCAAGATCTGGCACTGGAAGACATTCAGCATCATGACAGCGCCAGACTGTCACCTGAAGAACGGTACCCCCATGCCTGTGGCAAACACAAGAAACGAACCAACCGACGGAAATACAAGGGCAATCAATGATGGAGTCCACCTCGGCACCGCTCAGAACAACCCAAACCTGAGTATGCCCGAGAACAAGACACTCCATCCTCAGTTGACACGCAAGAACTGATCCAGAAACTGAAGGAGCTCCTCTGAAGAAATGAATCCTCCAGGAAACATGAGGACATGCCAGAACTGCATCACTGGACCAACCTCTTAAGATCATAGACAAGCTCGCAACAGCAACATACAGGATCAAGATCCATCATGGGCACAGAGAGCCGATCCTCAAATGGTTCCAGTGAAATCAGAAAGGCAAGAAAAGGGGGGGGGGGGAGCTGAAACAGATTGACACGGCTCAGACCACTTATACACTACACCACCCTAACATACATCTAAATCAACCACCATAGGAAACACTTACATCAACTCACACTAGTGTAGAGAAGTGCACTTACATCAGCATAGGGAAACAATGCTGTTTATAATCAAGAGTTTTTTTTTATGCCGATCACTTCCACTATTATTGCTTTCTCTCGCTTTCCTTTTTTTCTTTTAGGCCCAACGACCTAGAGAAAAAGGCAGACAAAGGCCAATAATCTTAGAATTACATATAATCTAAAACTGTAATCCTTATGTTTTATTAATTTATATATTTACTAGTATACTTAGCAAGTTAACTGTTAGGCTCTGTAAACCACATTGCCAATGTATGTAATCCAAAATGTAGCTATTAGGTTTTTATTATCTTGTATTAGTTGTTCATTATATCCAACTAGGTCATGTTTGGTATCTCTGTGTTAGTTGTAACATTTCCAGAATGCTAGTGAACTACAGAGTTTAATAACTCACTAAGTAATTACATTTATAAGGGTAAAGACCAAATTAACACAGAGTAAGTGTAAGCATGGACCCAAAAGGTATCCTCCAGTCATCCGAAAAGACCACCCCTGATTGGTTGGAACCCTTAGAGGGCTGGACTAGCCAGAAAGGGTTAAAATCCTATGACACCAGAGTCAGACATCACGGGAGAAGAACAGAACAACAAACGTACAAGGGATAGAGACGGCAGAGAGCCTCCAGTGCCATCAGAGTGTTCTCCCCAACAACATCTTCAGGGAGATTACATCTGCTTGGGGCCTCAGCCTAGAACCGTGGCTATCCATTCCATTGATCATTCCAATTGGTCTTCTGAGATGCCACTCAAATGCCGACCAGACCACAGACGAATAACCATCACAGGAATCCATTCTACACAACAACGTAAACAGGGAATCCCCATTTGGAACAACCATTCAAAAGGCAAGCTCAGTTCCTTCAGATTCCAGCTAAATTGGTGCATATAATATTAAGTTTAAAGCCCTTCTAAATAAGTTGATGGTTTGTTCAAATCATGGTCTGTGAAATAGCATACAGTACTAGAAACTTGTAACTCCATTCACTCTTTGAAAGCCATTATCACCCCTGTTTGTGTGTGTGTGTGTGCGTGTGTGCGTGTGTTAGATTAGTTTCTGTGTTAGAATCTGTAGAATAGTTTAATAAAGTCTCATCTGTCTTAAATATGCATGTCTTACGTGCTTTATAGTATACTGCCTTGAAATGCAGATCTTGTTACTATGCTCTTAATATAGTGTTTCACTATATTTAGGATATTATTGCCGGTGGCCACGGAGGTAATATCTAATGCATAATTAATAAATACACTAATTTCAACTGATCGCGGGATGCATAGTTGATCAGAAATATTAAATTAGCAAAATTTCCCCTTCTGAGCTGATCTGCTAGTCTCCCCTACACATTTTGGTGGAGATTACAGGTAACTTAATTTAAATATCTAAACTTTCCTTACATATAATGGTGGAGAACGCAACAACTTAATCTAAATAACTAATTTCCCCTACACTACGCATTTCAAAAGAGGGGCTGTCTCGATGGACTTTTTTTTCCCCTCCATGCAGACTCATACATAGCTGTCTGTCTCATTGTCTCTTAAGGAGTTACAAATCAAGCCAATAGATACTCATTGATTGTGATGATTTCATGATTTTTTTTTCAATGGCAAAATTGAAAATATCAGGCAAAAAATTCAGATTATAAATTTAAAACCAGACAATTTGATAACTAACCCTGTAGATAATAATATAACCATATCAGATCAGTGATTAGAATGTTTTACTCCCCATGGAGAGACTGAACATATTTAGCTAATTTCTTAATCAAAATCATCAACTTGTATACTAGATACTGTTTCTTGAAACAGATAATTCCAGAAGCAATCAAACCTCTTCTAAAAATAATCAGTTCTTCCATTAGCACTGGCTTTGTACCTAAATATTTTAAACTAGCAGTTATCAAACCCCAAGTTAAAAAACCTGACCTCGACCCCTGTCAGTTGTTCAACTATAGGCCAATATCAAGCCTCCGCTTTATTTCCATATCTTAGAAAAGGTTGTAGCACAGCAGTTATGCTCATACAGTACCCACATAGGAATGACATTCATGAAATGTATCAGTCAGGATTTAGGCCTCATCATAGCACAGAAATGTAGCACAGAGACATAGCACAGAGACGTTAGTTAAAGTGGTAAATGACCTACTGCTGGCCTCTGATCAGGGTTGTGTCACCTTGCTTGTGTTGCTTGACCTTAGTGAAGCTTTTGATACCAGTGATCGTACTATTCTGATAGTACTAGAAAATATTGTTGCCAGTAAGGGAATGGCCCCCTCCTGGCTCATGTAATATTTGGCTGATCGTTAGCAGTTTGTAGATGTAAATGGTGACTTCTCTATGCATACTAGGTAAAGTTTGGTGTGCTGCAAGGTTCTGTTTTAGGCCCACTGCATTTTTCTTTATATATGCTACCTCTGGGCAAAATTATTAATAAACATGGTATTAGCTTCCACTGTTATGCTGATGACACACAGTTTTATGTTTCAGAAAAGCCATATGAAAGACTTAATAACAGCTTAATGAAGTTAATAAAGTTGAGGAATGTGTAATGGACATTAGACACTATATGCTTACTTACTTCCTCCTACTTAATTCTGACAAGACAGAAGTACTTGTACTAGGACCACATGCAGCTAGAAGTAAGCTTTCTGATTACATACAGTGGGGGAAAAAAGTATTTGATCCCCTGCTGATTTTGTACATTTGCCCAGTGACAAAGAAATTATCTGTTAGCATCTCCCTCTCACTGCGCCGCTAGCGGAGCAGCGCCCTTCTGCATTCCACGGAGCGCATTCCAGCGCGATTCATAAAAACTCTCCGGACCAATTCATGAACTCTGGTTTTGTTTACTTTGCCATATGCTCATTTGTTTTTGGTTAAGTCATGTCTCTGCCCCCGCCTCCTTATTGGTCCTATTGGTTTTGATTCATGTTCTGTCACTGGTTCTCCCGTTATTTTCTGATTATCGTTTCCAGGTGTCGCTTGTTAGATCTTGTTTGCTTTAGGATTACCTCTGTTACTTAAGCCCCTGTTTGTGTCCGCTTCATCGCGGAGTATTGTTAAGGAATGATCTAGTATGGATTTAGATGTAACTGAAAGTGTTTAAAGTATAATTAAAGATAGCGACGAAGCAAAGAGCTTTCCCTGTTTTTTGTTTACCAGGCGTTCCCTGGTCCCTGCGGTTTTTCTTATGTTTTTGTTTACCCGGCATTCCCGGGTTCTTGGATTCATGTCTCGTAACTTCCTGGATTTTTGCCCTGTAAGACTTTGGATTACTGTTTCCTGATTTCCTGGATTTTTGCCCTGTAAGTGTTCGGATAAGTGACTAACCTGTTTGGAATTACTGCCCTAGCGTGTTTTGGGATTTTTGTCTTGTTTAATTTTGGACTTTTGTGTGTCCAGAAAAATGCATTTCAAAAAAGTAATCAATAAATTACTTTTATTTTATATTATTTTATTTTATTATAAAAGTAATCAAATAAGTTGATTTGCATTTTAATGAGGGAAATAAGTATTTGATCCCCTATCAATCAGCAAGATTTCTGGCTCCCAGGTGTCTTTTACACAGGTAATGAGCTGATATTAGGAGCACTCTCTTAAAGGGAGTGCTCCTAATCTCAGTTTGTTACCTGTATAAAAGACACCTGTCCACAGAAGCAATCAATCAATCAGATTCCAAACTCTCCACCATGGCCAAGACCAAAGAGCTGTCCAAGGATGTCAGGGACAAGATTGTAGACCTACACAAGGCTGGAATGGGCTACAAGACCATCGACAAGCAGCTTGGTGAGAAGGTGATGACAGTTGGTGCGATTATTCGCAAATGGAAGAAACTGTCAGTCTCCCTCGGTCTGGGGCTCCATGCAAGATCTCACCTCGTGGAGTTTCAATGATCATGAGAATGGTGCGGAATCAGCTCAGAACTACACGGGAGGAACTTGTTAATGATCTCAAGGCAGCTGGGACCATAGTCACCAAGAAAACAATTGGTAACACACTACGCCGTGAAGGACTGAAATCTTGCAGCACCCGCAAGGTCCCCCTGCTCAAGAAAGCACATGTGCAGGCCCATCTGAAGTTTGCCTGAATGATTCAGAGGAGAACTGGGTGAAAGTGTTGTGGTCAGGTGTGGTCAGATCTCTGTGACATCAACTCAACTTGCCATGTTTGGAGGAGGAGGAATGCTGCCTATAACCCCAAGTGATAATACCATCCCCACCATCAAACATGGAGGTGGAAACATTATGCTTTGGGGGTGTTTTTCTGCTAAGGGGACAGGACAACTGCACCGCATCAAAAGGACGATGGACGGGGCCATGTACCGTCAAATCTTGGGTGAGAACCTCCTTCCCTCAGCCAGGGCATTGAAAATGACCTTAATGACTTGGAGAGGATCTGCAAAGAGGAGTGGAACAAAATCCCTCCTGAGATGTGTGCAAACCTGGTGGCCAACTACAAGAAACGTCTGACCTCTGTGGTTGCCAACAAGGGTTTTGCCACCAAGTACTAAGTCGAAGGGGTCAAATACTTATTTCACTCATTAAAATGCAAATCGATTTATAACTTTTTTGAAATGCGTTTTTCTGGATTTTTTTTGTTGTTATTCTGTCTCTCACTGTTAAAATACACCTACATTAAAATTATAGACTGATCATTTCTTTGTCAGTGGGCAAACGTACAAAATCAGCAGGGGATCAAATACTTTTTTCCTCCACTGTAGTATTTCTGGATGGCCTTTCTGTTTCATCATGGGCAACAGTAAAAGACATTGGTGTGATTGACTCCAGAGACATAGTGATTGACTCCAGTCTTTCACTTGAAGCTCATGTAAATAATATTACTAGGATAGCCTTCTTTCATCTCAGAAATATAATTTCACTATATGGTACAGAAAACTAGTTCATGCTTTTATCACCTCTAGGTTGGATTATTGTAATGCCTTACTTCTGGATGTTCCAGTAGGGGCATAAACAAGCTCCAGTTAGTCCAGAATGCAGCATCGAGAGTACTTACTAGAGCCAGAAAATATGATCACATCACCCCTATCTTATCCACCCTGCATTGGCTCCCAATCAAATTTTGCATTGATTATAAAATACTACTATTGACCTATAAAGCACTGAATGGTTTTGTGCCACAGTACCAGAGCAAACTTTTGGCCTTTTATGATCCACCACACCTACTTTGATCAAAAGGTACAGGCCAACAAATAATGAATAGCCATTGAATAGTGAAGGCTACAGCAGGGGGCAGAGCTTTCTCTTACAAAGCCTTACAGTTATCGAACAGTCTTCGTTTTAGTGGTTGAAACACATTGTTTAAGTCTAGGCTTAAAAATATTTGTATATTCGAGCCTTTTGTGAATAGTTTTTTCTTAGGCATGCAGACCTAGAGGGTTCAAGGACATAAAATGTTGTGGTGAACTGGGATGTTTGGATGCTTTGCGGTTTTCCTTGCAGGCCACAAATTGCTGAGCAATCTTTTGCTTCTCCAGTTTGTCGAGTTTGTCTTTGTGTATATGGCACATAGCAACACTATTCTGGTGTGCTAGTGTCATGGAACTATGAAGCCATGTTTTCAGCCCCCTAAGACCACTGAAAACTCTCAGCTTCAGCTGAGGACACAGAAACAAGAAGAAGCAATTCAACAAGTGTTTTCACCTGATCAAAGAGGCCAGTGATTTCTGGACACATCCTCTGATGGATGTTTGCTGGGTATAGTTGCACCACATCGTCGACCAATCATCCAGATTGCTTATAAGCAACCAACCCTTCCTGCTCAAATCATTCTCTAAACTGCATATCAATGCATATCATATGCATATCATATCTGCAAATATCAAGTACTTTGTAAAACTCTGTAACGTCTGACGGTTTCCAAACTGATTTCTGAATTAACCTGGACTTAACATAGAAGTTCTTGGTTTCTTTGAGCTGTTAACACCACTCAGGTTGACCGAGAGTTAACCCCTCGGTCTTCTGCTGCCAGATGCCATCGGAATGCTATGGGAGGGGGGGACACGACCCCCCACTTCAGACACACACACACACACACACACACAGAACTTACACCCACAATGGAGAAACCTTTCATGAACTTAATGGGTGTGAACATCTGGAAAATTTCAAGATTAGGTGAATCAACAGGGGTCAACTAAACTCGACCGAAGGCCTGTAACTCTCTGATCTAATCTCTGTTTACGACCATATGGATTAACATCAGAGCCGAAAAGGCTGGAAGGAAAGTGTCCTCCCTAGAGTGCACCATTAGGTGAACAAATGACATGCGAACCCGCTCCGGAACAGACAAAGAAAGTTCTTCCCCAGAACTTTCTTCTCTCTCTGGATTCGCCAGCAGCTCAGAGAGGCATGTACGTTGGCATTATCCATAAAAGACAGCGACACGCGTTCCTCTACACCTCACTTTTTCCTACACTTCCCCTTTTCTTACGACTTCTCTTTTTCTTTTTGACTTCTTCACTTTCTGCGGACTTTCTCTCTTCCGCCCTCTTTTCCGGTGCTCCTCCGGACTCTTCTTTTGTCTCGTTAACCACGTGGCAATTACCGCTTTCTTTCTTCTTTCTACTTTGGCGAGACCCAACTCCGTTTTACCCCGATTCTACCGACATGGAAGATTCAGCAAACTCCCCGCGAAATCTTCGGACCAAGGACCCTCATGAAACGACATAAGCTGATGCAAGTATAAATTCTAATTGATCTATAGATGCGTCCTTCTTAAGCCAGTTCATTCATTGTTGATTCTCGAGGTTAAACTGTTGTGTGTTCTGCCATTCTGTTATTTTCATCATTTTCCTTTTGTTTCTTTCACTTTCCCTATATATATATATATATATATATATATATATATATATATATATATATATATATATATATATATATATATATATATATATATATATATATATATATATATATATATATATATATATATATATATATATATATGTATTATTTGTTTAGACCTAGTTGTGTACATCAGTAGTTTTTATGTAGTTATTAAAATCCATTATTATCATGCTGGATCGTCTCTGTTTTTACTCATGACAAGGTTCACTTTTAACGTGCTCTTCACTACGCACTGTATTTCTTTTAACATAGAATAAACTATACTTTGTAGCCAGAAGAATAATTTATTCTTTTAGAGTAATACGAAGATTGCCCTGGTAAGTTTGGTGGACAAACAGATCAAGCCGCTTCTCATTTAATTCTAAAGCTAGACTACAGTAAGTCAGTAATTAACATAACATTCCCTTTCATGGTCAATTTATATCCATAACTAATCAGAACATGCTTTGATTAGAGATATAGATATATTTCACCCATTTGAGCTAAATTCGCTACAACTCCATTTTATAATATTCAGATGGAGATGCATGTACACAATGAGATGCATATATGGTGTGCACAAGCCTGAACAGTTAGATGTTTAGGAGGATTATGAGTATGGGGAAGTGAAATTGGAGAGAGAGATAAAGCATTTCACACGTTTCTGATGCTTTGGCATAAACAGTTTGAAAAAAGAAACACCTCTCTGGATTTCATTTCTTTGCAAGAGCATCTTTCACACAGGCAACAGCAGAAAGCATACCATCTATAGTCTGTGGTCGACATTGTGGTGAGATGTATTGGGATTCTCAAACTCCTCAATTACCTCTAAGCCTTGAGAGAACTACTCTAAGAACTACAGTACATTACTACAGTACAGCCATCTCATTCAGAGCAAACATTACAGAGTCATACTGATTCAGTACAGCACAGATGGCACTCGAGCAAACATCTTGTGGGACAAAAGGGGCCTAATATATTGGTAGGACCCTTGAACAGCTTTTACAACTTACTTGAACAGAGATTTAAATTTCCTGACTGCCCAAACTAAATTCCAAACTCATGAACCAACTGTAAAGCACTGTAGATAACATGTGAGGCAGTACAAACATGCTATGTAATTAGATTTCCACAGTGGGCACCACAGTTGACATGTGGGGTAAGCAGTGCTTAATTTCTAAATCTGCAGATCCCAGAACACTAAGAGGGTAGTGATCCGGCAGGTCGGGAAACATGTGAAAGGTCATGGTCGTCGAACTTCAGACATGTAAAAGTGCTTCCAGTATCTCACGTAGCCAACGATATTCAATGCTGATAGTTAGGCCTATGTAATTGATCACACTGGTACAGCGACGTAATAGCATAACGAACTTAATAGCAGTGAGTATTCTCAGTATTCTCAGATTTTGGACAAACCCTGCTCGCGCTCCACTCGAGATTGGTATGGTATTCACAGTAGCCAACAACTGTCTCAGTCCTTCCGGAACTTTTTGTCTATTTGAGTCCCTGTACCCCCTAAAAGCCCGAATGACTGTATGTGGGCTGTTAACTTTATTTAATTCCAGGCAGTCAATCTCACTTTCAAAGCCATGATGACAAGGTTGCCAGGTTGACAACATTTAGCCTCGTAAGCACATCTAAAAACCTTCCACAATCAGGCTAGCGTTATCACTGCTACTGTTTAGTTAACTGCTGCTGCTCGTTCTATTGGACTCTTGCCTTTTTAGTATTTTGTTTGTGTTTTTAAAAATGCTGGTAATGATAACTGCTTTCTTTTTGCCATGACACACTCTACAGCGCATGCTACGTGACTGAAGGCTTTGCTTTGTGACAATGAATTCAGGTGAACTTTGTACTTGAAATGATTACATTATGTGAAAGAGGCTACTGATTGGCTATTTGAGCACTGGTAATATAAGATTAGCATTTTATTGCCTTTTTTGTTGTTCTGTTTTACTTGTGGTGAATTAAAAACTAAAACTGTTTGTTTTGATAATATTGCTGCAGAAGACTTTAAACATCCACATTAAAAGGTTCCAGAAAGCAGGTGTGCTAAAATTAAGCTCTGGGGGTAAGAGGCTGTTTCTTTTTAATGATGGTCTGTGCTCCAGAATTTTTGCCAGCCATGTTTGTTGTACCATCATATGCTTGTTCTCACATCTACCAACACATCTGTCACAACCCTTGCAAGATTCTCTCCTGTACTCACAGATACACCTGGTGCAACTAATGAAGCCCTTAATTAGTTGCATCAAGTGTGCTTGAGACAACACCTGTTTTGCATATTTGTGCTGTTGTGAGGGATTTTATTCAGGGAGTTGAATAATTTTGAGACTGGAGAAGTCATTATAGGTTGCATTTTCAGTTGAATTTGGGGAAACCACTTGAAGCATTCGTTGTGTTGAACTATTTCAATTGATTTGTTCATTGCAAACAGCTGAAAGTCTGTAAATTTTGACAATAAACCTGATATGCAATGGGGGTTGAATAATTTTGATTGCAACTGTATATATAATAATAAATTTATTACCTATAATGCCTATTTTCCAGTTTATTTTATCAGAATTTCAGTTTATCAAGTAAATAGCTGATTTAATGTTTTTATTTGATCCCATTAGGATCTTTTTTATTTTTTTATTATTTTTTATTTTTTTGTTTATTATTGAATTTTTGCAGACATATAAAAAGGTATTACATCTGTTACAAAATTAGATAAGGTGTCTGATCAGAAGAAAAACAAGAGACAAAACTTAACACAACAAAGAATCCCTCCACCCACAACCAACCCCAAGGGCCACCGAAATAACAAAAAAAAAAAAAAAAAAAAAAAATTATACCAAAAAACAACAGAAAACACAATAAAGTCTAATAAAATGAACCCCCATAAGGGTCTAATCAAAAGGACCAGATGACACATTAAGGTTTTCAATAGTACGTAGCATAGGGCTCCACATTTTGTAAAAGGCCCTCAGTGATCCCTTGAAAGAATGTCTAATTTTTTCTAGGTGGATGCATTGCAATACCTCTCGTGTCCAATCCTCATGTGATGGAGGAGAGGCATGTTTCCATTTAAAAAGGATGGCACGCCTGGCCAACAAAGTGGCAAAGGCAATGACGCAGTGCACTTGGGGGAAGGCCAAACAGGACAGTCAATGCATTAGGGGCAATAGTGGAATTAAGGGCCTGCAAGAGTGTTCTACAAATGTCAGACCAATAGTCTGCTAGCATCGGGCAAGACCAGAACATATGAAGATGATCAACTGGAGATTGTTTACATCTATTGCAGGCACTACTTCTGTGAGGAAATATTTTAGCCAGTTTAGCATTAGTGAAGTGAGTTCTGTGAAGCATTTTGCATTGTATTAGGGCATGCCTAGCACAGATAGATGAAGAATGAACTAATCAGAGTGTTCTTCCACTGGTCCTATGTCAATACCCAAATCCTGCTCCCAGGTTTGCTTAAGAGAGCCAGCTGGAGATGGAGTAAGGGAAATTATTTTACCATAAATGGCAGATATCAGCCATCTTTGACCAGGGTCGAAAGTGAGAATTGAATCAAGTTCTGATTCAGGGGGCCGATTGGGGAAATGGGGAAATAATTTTTGAATAAAGTGCCTCACTTGAAAAAAACGAAAAAGATGGCTCTTTGGAAGGTTGAATTTAGCTGATAAAGAAGGGAAAGAGGAGAAGATTTATTTTTCATACAAATCATTCAACGTAAAAAGACCCTTAGTTGCCCAAATATCGAAAACCCGGTCTGAAAGGGACAGAGGAAATAAATGATTATTGGAAATTGGCATGTAGATTGAGGCTTTGTGTAAACCGAATTGTTTCCTGAATTGATGCCAGATCTTAATAGAATTAGTAACTAACGGATTGCTCGAAACTTTGTGTAGATCAAGAGGAAGCTGAGAACAAACATTAGAAAGTAAGGAACGGGAGGAAGATATTTCTATGTGTAACCAGGGTGGGCTAGAATCACAACATCTATGGCTAACCCAGTAAAGTAACTTATTGATATTACATGCCCAAAAGTAGCATAGAAAGTTTGGGAGTGCTAAACCCCCTTCAGTTTTGGGAAGCTGGAGAATGGATTTTATGATACGTGCTGGCTTGTTACTCCAAAGGAACTCATTTAATTGTTGGTCTAAATTAGTGAAAAAGGATTTATTAAGGCAGACTGGGACATGCTGAAAAAGATACAAGAATTTTGGTAGGATGACCATTTTAATCAGATTAGCACGTCCTATCAGAGATAGGGAAAGGGAGCTCCACCTAACAAAATCAGATTTACATTTGTCCACAAGTGGTATAAAATTGGTAAAAAAAACAAATCTTTAAATGAATTGGTAATAAATATGCCCAGGTATCTGAACTCATCCAAGGCTAACTTAAAGGGGAATGAAGAGAGAGGAAGAGATTTAGCCATTTGATTAATGAAAAATAACTCACTTTTTTGAAAATTTAACTTATATCCTGATAAACAGCCAAACTGCTCTAGAATGGATAGTATAGGAGGGACAGAGGCTATAGAGTCATGATATGTACAATAGCAAGTCATCCTCATAAAGGGAAAGTTTATGGACCAGGCCATGGCGGATAACGCCTTTAAATGCATCATGACTACGAAGCCAGATGGCCAGAGGTTCAATAGCTATATTAAATAGCAAGGGCGAGAGTGGACACCCTTGACGTGTCCAGCGTTGGAGCAAAAAGGGTGGTGAACGAACACCCATTGGTATGCACTGATCCAGATGGGAAAGCACAGAAAAGTTGAATCCAAGAAATGAATTTGGCATCAAATCCAAATTTACCTAAAGCAAAGAACAGGTATTCCGACTCCACCCTATCGAATGCCTCCTCCGCATCCAATGAGACTACAACTTCAGGGGTAGTGGGAGATGGAGAGAAAATAATGTTAAGTAATCTTCTAGTATTAAAGAAAGAATGTCTCCCTGATGTAAAGCCCATTTGGTCCAATGAAATTATGGATGGCATGACATTTTGGAGGCAAAGAGAGAGTACAATCTATGTTTAGCAGAGAAATCGGTCGATAGTTACTACAGGAGGTGGGATCCCTGCCTCCCTTCAAAAGCAAGGATATGGATGCCATATACAGAGTCGCCGGTAGTTGACCTTTTTGAAAAGATTCGTTATACATCCTCACCAAAATTGGGACTAGTAAATTATAATATTCCTTATAAAATTCAACTGTAAACCCATTAGGGCCTGGGGACTTCCCATTCTGCATTAATCTAATGGCTTCTTGGAGCTCCTGGGGGGAAATGGGGCCACCTAAGTCCTAGGCAATGTCTTCAGCAATTCTAGGGTAATTTAATGAGTCTAAGGGGTTGGGGATCTTTGCTGAACCTGAAGAGTATTCAGAGGTGTAAAGGCTAATATATAAGTCCAAAAAAGCTTTGTTGATTTCAGCTGGGTCTGTAGTAAGATTGCCACTAGAGGAAATTACTCTTGAAATTAACCTAGAGGCACTGGCTGCACAAGCCTGTTAGGCTAAGAGTGCCCCCGCCTTATCAACATGTTCAAAGAAACGTTGTTTAGTTTGTCGTAGTTGTCTCTCTACAATGTGTGTCATCAAACAGTTATATTCCGATTGTAATACAAGTCGCTTATTGTAAAGGGTTTGGGAGGGAGAGATGACGTATGTTTCTTCAAGTTTTTGGAGTTTTTCTAGAATGTCCTGCCTTTTAGCACGTTCAACCTTATGCGTGTATGACATGAAAGAAATAATCTGACCTCGAACAAAAGTTTTAAAAGCTTCCCATAAAAATCCACTATTAACCTCAGGGGTATCATTGAGTTCAGTGTAATTACTAATCTGAGTGGCAACAAAGTTCTTAAACTCATGATCTGCTAAAAGATAAGAGCTAAACTTCCATAGAGATGGGGAGGTAACACTAAGCGGGAAACTGATATCAATCGACGTGGGAGCATGATCTGAAATAACTATTGGGTGATAAACGCTAGGAGTAACCAGATGCAGCAATTTATTGTCAATAAAAAAAAAGTCAATCCGGGAAAAGGTTTGGTGTGGCGGAGAAAAAAATTACTTTGCCATGGGGGTTTTTAAATCTCCAAGGATCCAAAATGCCAAAATGAGATGAACAAGTAAGCACTACTTTAGCAGAATTTGATAAATTCATTTGCTTAGATGATGACCTATCAAGATGTGTATCTTGCACCAGATTAAAATCGCCCCCAATCAGTATGTGATGATTGTTGCTGTTCGGAATTTTAGCAAAAAAGTTAACGAAGAATTGCTCATCATCCCAGTTGGGAGCATAAACAGAGACTAAGACTACTGGAAAGTTGTTTAACAAGCCCGATACTATGACATAACGGCCATTGACATCTTCACTAACTTGTACTGGCTCAAACAATATATTCTTACTAACAATAATAGCAGCCCCTCTAGCCTTAGCGGAGAATTTTGAATGAAAAACATAACTCATCCAAGCCCTTTTGACATGTTGGACATCTGATGTTTTAAGATGTGTTTCTTGCAGAAATATAATATCCCCTTTCAAATGCTGCAACTGCGTCATTACCTTACCAATCTTAACAGCCTTATTCATTCCTTTTGTGTTCCAAGAAATCAGGTGCACCCCTTCACCGATGTTTGAAGTGTCTGGAGCCATCCAGAACAATGTAGAGGGTTAAGGTAACTTGGACTTGTATGGCCTTCTGTAAAGTGAAACAAGAGGAAAAAAAGACCGAAAACAGGAGGAAAAAAAAAATAATTGAAAAAATAATAAATAGAAAATACAAACCCACCCAAAATTGTGGCCCCAAAGACATCCCCCAAAGTACAAACATTCTCCGAGCAACACAGCTCAATGCTCTCAAGACCTCCGACATCTCACTCCTGCCACCTGCTTAAAGGTCAACCCTCTTTCAAGTTATAGGGTCTCAACTATATTGTAACATCAGATATTGCTGAATGTCGCAAGTACAAAGTCTTACAGTCAACGGGTATGTACACAATGACAGAAGTGAAAGAAGTCCAGCCCACGGTGTTAGAACACGTAAACAGGGGCTGGATGCAAGCACAGGGGAAAAAGTCACTTTATTAGGTTTAACCAAAATTAAAGGAACAACCGCAAGTCGCAAGATACTGCATAAGTCGCTTCAAGTTTGGTCCTCAGCAGAACGTAATGATGTAATGTTGGCTTCAGCGACTGATGCGAGTCTTCTCCTGTTTCCCTCCTTTGTAACAATAGTAAGCCTGGCCGGGAACAGCAGCGCTGGTTTTAGTCCCAGTTTGTAAAGTTCAGACATCACCTCCCTGTACTTGGAGCGTTGCTCCAGCACCTCCAGAGCGTAATCCTCGAAAATAGCGATAGGAGTGCTGCAATAATAAAGCTTTCCCCTCTTCGCTCTGGCTTCGCGAATGATCTTTTCCTTCTGTTGAAACTTGTGAAGCCGGATGATGACAGGCCTAGGCCTCGGTTTGTCAGCCAGAGACTGGTGCGTTCTATCACACTCCGGCGAAGATTCCAGGACTCCATCCCCAAACACTTCTACGAGTAGCTCTGAGAAGAAAACAGACGGCCGAGGTCCTTCTACGGATTCAGGCAACCCAATAATTCTTATATTGTTGCACCAGCTACAAGACTCGAGGTCCACAAGTTTCGCAAGCAATTTAGTGTTGCTCTCTTTTAACATAGCACAGGTAGTTTCTAAGGCACGCATGCGCTCATCCTGCAAGTTTGCATAGGTCTCGAGCGAAGCAATCTTCGAACCATGTTCTGTCATGGTGGCTTGAATTTGATCCAGCTTTACCTCAAGTGTCGAAACAGTAGCTTTAAAATCTGCAGAGAGAGCAGCCCGGTGATCCTCCAGAAGGCTAGCGATAGATGCCATACTAACATCTTTGCCGTCACCTCCGCATGCCTCAACTTTCTGTTCCTTCTTGCCTAGTTTTTCTGATTTAACTGTCATAATTCAATACTGATATGTGCACACCTAAAATTTTGTCCAATTGGTAGTAAAGTTCTGAGGTTTTAAGGAAGATATAGAATAAAAAGTTGCGGGAGCGAGATTCAGCGCCTGTCTATGCCGTCTTGTCAAACCGGAAGTCTCATTAGGATCTTTTAGGACTTGTTCCAAATTATTATAGAAATACTGTCATGGTCCGGGTTGAGCCCTGTGCATTTTCCCTGTTTTTTCCCTTCCCCCATTCTCTCCATCCAGAGAGCTCAACGCACCCAACCCGACCCCAGTAATGGCCCCCCTGGTCGATTATTCATCTCTGATTCCGTGCATTCTCAGGTCCTCCAGTGGGTTCACTGTTCTCGGTTTGCCTGTCACCACAGCTCCAGTCACACCCTCAGCCTATTAAAGGGCCACTTCTGGTGGCCAACTATGGATGCTGACAGTGGGGCCTTTGTTGCTGCCTGCACTGTGTGTGCCAGAAATAAGGCCTCCCACTGCTCGCCTGCCGGCCTACTTCAACCCCTGCCTGTTCCCAGCTGCCCTGGTTACATATCACCTTGGACTTTGTCACTCTTCTAAAGCCTCGCATGGAAGTACTGTCATCCTAACCATAGTCGACCAGTTTTCCACACCTTGTAGCACTTCCCAAGCTCCCCACGGCCCGAGAAACCTCTGACCTCCTCAGCAACCAAGTTTTCTGGCTGCACAGCATCCCCCAGGACATCGTCTCTGACCGTGGGCCCCAGTTCATCTCCCAGGTGTAGAAGTTGTTCTGTAATGCCGTCAGGGCCATGGTCAGTCTATCTTCTGGATTTCACCCCCAGATTAATGGCCAGGCAGAGCAGGCCAATCAGGAGTTGGAAGCAGCGCTACGGTTTGTCATGGTCCATAACCCCTCCACCTGGAGCTCCCAGCTACCTTGGGTAGAGTATTCACACAACTTCCTGACCTGTACCACCACTGGGATGTCACTCTTTGAGTGCTCCCTGGGTTATCAACCTCCTTTGTTCCCTAGCCAGGAAGATGACATTGCGGTCCCCTCTGTACAAGCCCACCTCCGCTGCTGCTGCAAAATCTGGAAGGAGACCCATTCTGCCCTGCTCCACTCCACTGAATGCAACCATCATCTGGTGGACTGCCGCCCAGTCCCAGCACCCAACTACCAGCCAGGCCAAAGGGTGTGGCTGTCAGACACGGACATTCCTTTAAAGAGCGAGGCCAAGAAACTCTCCCCCCATTATCTGGGTCCCTTCACAGTTGAAAGCATCATCAATCCCTCTGTGGTCAAACTCAAACTCCCCAGGTCTCTGCGCATCTACCCCACCTTTCACGTCTGGAAAGGCACCATCAATGCAGAAAGGTATATACAGGTTTTAGAGCAACATATGCTTCCATCCAGATTATATCCCATCTTTACTTTTGAGAGACTCTGCCTCTCTAAGATATTCTTTTTATACACAATCATGTTACTGACCTGTTGCCAATTAATCTAATCAGTTGCAAAATGTTCCTCCAGCTGTTTCTTTTTAGTAATACTTACTTTTCCAGCCTTTTGTTGCCCCCGTCCCAACTTTTTTGAGACGTATTGCAGCCACCAAATTGAAAATTACCTTATTTTTTTCCTTAAAATGGTACATTTCCTCAGTTTAAACATTTGATATATTTTCTATGTTCTATTGTGAATATATGGGTTTAACAATCATTGCATTATGTTTTTATTTACATTTTACACAGCGTCCCAAATTTTTGGAATTGGAGGTGTAAGTTGACAAACTGGAAAATGCAAAACAGGTGTGCATAGTCAAAGGAGGTAATGGAGCAGACAACAAAAGAAGAAGTTCAAAAGGTGAGCGAGAATGCATACTAGTGGTGGGGAGGATTCCTCAGGAGGAATTGTCCCTGGTAACTGTGACAGTTACAGAAGGGAATTATTTATAATTGCACTTTCCATTGTTACCTAGATGAGGATGGGTTCCCTTTTGAGTCTGGTTCCTTTCAAGGTTCCTTCCTCATGTCGTCTCTGGCTTGCTAATTAGGGACAAATTTATACATTTCAAATTTAAATCCTGAATTTAAATATTTACAGTGCTATGAAAAAGTATTTGCCCCTATCCTGATTTCTTCTGTTTTTGTGTCTCTCATATTAAACTGTTTCAGAAATTAAAACAAAATCTAAGATAAAACAAAGGTAACCTGAGTAAACACAACATACAGTTTTTAAATGATAATGTTATTTATTGAAGCAAAAATGTTATCCAATACCAACTGGGCCTGTGTGAAAATGTATTTTCCCCCATAGTTACTAATTCCCCAAAGCTATGAAACTACATTCATAATGGGGTTCAGCTGGACTAGATGCAACCAGGCCTGTAAACCCTGTTCAATCAAATCAACATTTAAATAGAACTTTTTCAACAGCATGAAGTTGGTTAAATGTCTTACCCAGTAACACACTATGCCAAAATTGAAAGAAATTCCAGAAATGATGAGGAAAAAAGTGACTGAAATACATCAGTCTGGGAATGGTTACAAAGCTATTTTAAAGGCTCTGGGATTCCAAAGAACCACAGTGAGAGCCATTATCTCCAAATGGAAAAACTCTGCACAGTAGTGAACCTTCCCAGAAGTGGCAAACCTTTCAAAATTCCTCCAAGAGCACATCAACTACTCATCCTGCAAGTCACAAAAGAGCCAAGGACAACATCAAAGGACCTACAGGCCTCTCTTACATCAGTAAAGATCACTGTTCATGACTCCACTATCAGAAAGACACCTGGCAAAAATGGCATCCATGGAAGAGTGGCAAGGTGAAAACCACTGCTAGCTCAGAAGAACATTAAGGCTCATCTGAATTTTGCTAAAACACACCTTGATGATCCTCAGCAACCAAACACAGAATTCCACAAAAAGAACATCATACCTATGCTCAAGCATGGTGGTGGAATGTGATGGTGTGGGGTTGTTTTACTGCTTCAGAGCCTGGGAAACATATAATAATTGAGGGAATTCTGCTCTCTAACAGAAAATCCTAAAGGAGGTGGAACAGTTATCGGAAGCTTTTGGTTGCAGTTATTGCTGCTAAAGGTGGCACAAACAGATTTTAAGTTTAAGAGGGCAGTTAGTTTTTCACATTGGTGGTAGGTGTTGGATAACTTTTTTTTGCTTCAATAAAAAAATACAATTAAAACTTTATTGTGTGTTTACTCAGGTTGCTTTTGTTTTATCTTGTATTTTGTTTGAATATCTAAAACTATTTAGTATGAGATGTGCACAAAAACAGAAGAAATCAGGGTGGGGCAAATACTTTTTCACAGCACTGTATGTAAATCTGCTTTGTGACAATGTCTACTGTTAAAAGCACTATACAAATAAAACTTAATTGAATTGAATTGTGAGTTTGTGGACACTATCAAGAAAGATAAGGGGGAGGGCTGAGTTTGTGTGGGAGGCAGAAGATAGATATATCTGATAACTGACCTTTGGCTGTACTCTGGAGTGTGCCCCTGGAGTATACGCCAATGCTGAGCTATATGGACCAGTAGAGACAAACACTTGAGTAGAAAGAAGTTTGTGTTCAAAGAGCAACAACTCTATGTCTGCTAGCAACCAGGAAGAAATCTTCACTGCTGCACTGATTAAACAATGCATCTTGGGGTTTCCTCTGATTAAGCCAGAAGAGGTCATCCATTTTCAGTAAATTAAGTTCTCATTTGTCCTTGTATTGTAAAGCACTTTGAGCTATATTTTTAATATATACAGAAGATGCAATGTGTATTATTACAATACTTATAGAATAGAAATAAATTAACAACCAACCTATTAATTCAATATAATGAAAAATGGAAAAATATAACATATAGCTACTATATAGGAACATAATTCATCAGGTAAACCATTCTCTTACAATCTTCAGTATAACTATAATATATTATATAAAAATATTATAAATGTTATGAATCAACCTGGAATTGGACATGTGTCTATATTGTCTCAACGCACTGTGAAGAGGATGGTTCAAGTGGCCAAAAAAATCTCAGAAAGTCTCCAAAACTACAATCCGAAGTCACCTACATCACCACAAGTTCTTTGGAAGGGTTTCATGAAAAAAAGCCTCTACTCTCATTCAAAAACAAACTCAAGCATGTTCAGTTCCATTACTGGAACTTCAAATGGGATCGGGTTCTATGGCCAGATGAAACCAAAATATAGCTTTTTGGCAATAAACACCAGAGATGGTTTTGGCGCACACAGGGTAGCCATATGGAAAATATCTCATGCCCATGGTTAAATATGGTGGAGGACCTGGACATTTTGTTAGGATACATGGCATCATGGACTCTATCCAATATCAACAGATATTAAATGAAAACCTTACTGCCTCTGCCAGAAAGCTTAAAATGGGCCGTAGTTGAATCTTCCAGCAGGACAGTGATCCAAAACATACCTCAAAATCAACACAAAAATGGTTTACTGACCACAAAATCAAGGTCCTGCCATGGCCATCCCAGTCCCCTGACTTGAAACCCATAGAAAACCCATGGGGTGAACTGAAGAGGAGAGTCCACTAGCGTGGACCTCGAAATTCACCAACGTGGACCTTGAAATAACGGATGTGGTAGCTCTGAGGTTAGGACGTTGGATTTCTGATCAGAAGGACATGAGTTCAAATCCTCGCACTGCCAAGCTGCCACTGCTGGGCCCTTGAGCAAGGGCCTTAACCCTCAACTGCTCAGTTATATAAAAAATTAGATAAATGTAAGTCGCTCTGGATAAGGCCGTCTGCCAAAGGCTGTAAATTAAATTTGAAGGATCTGGAGAGATTCTGTATAGAGAAATGGTCTGTATAGAGTGTAAGGAATCAGATTTTAAAAAAATGAAACCAAACAGAAGCGCACGCTTGGATTCAAAGCACCTTTTTAAAGGAGACGAGTTTTAAAGCGTGCCCGCATTATCTACCAGAATATGTAGCAAATCAGATGTAAAAATGAAATGTTTAAATATATTCTCCACCAGTTACAATTCATGTAACGAATTAAAAGATGACTATGTATGTGGTCTAGATCAGCTTTTAGGATTAACTGTAGTCTAGTTTAGAATTATGAACTCTAAAGAGGGAGTTTATCCTTCTGGCCAGGAAGGATTTCCCGTTTTGTTATTAAAAATAGAATGGGTAGCGAGGTCTTGCAGTGTAGAAGTGACTCATCACGTGACCAAAACAGAGACAGTCAAGCGTGGTGATAATAGATTTTAATAACTTCGTGTAACTACGGATACACACAACTAACTCTAAGCAAGCAATACATATGTACATCTATATACAAGAAGAGAGAAAGTATAGAAAGAAAGTAATGAAATAGGAGGGAATGGCAGACAAAAACACAAACAGTTAATTAGCCTTTTTCAAAAACCAGCAAGAACTTAAATCTCCTGTAAACAGGGGTACAATCTTAACGCATGTATAGATCCATTAACTATACTTGCATGGCTTGGGTGTTGTCGGTTTGAAAGTTCGCACGAGGTCGTGTCGACTTCGCTGGTTCGTGGTTTGAAAAGGCGTGGGCCGTGAGGCAGTTGCATCTTTTGTCCGGGAGAGAGAGAGAGAGAGAGATTCCCTCTCCCCGAGGCACGTGGCCCCGGGGGAGGGAAACCTGAACTGAACTGGGGTGAACCGAAGAAGACTGAAGAGAATCTGAAGAAGTGAGAGTAAGAAGTAATGGAAGTTTGAATGCATGTTGTTGTTTTAAAGACAACACCAACACACATGAACTCTCTTTGTCTGGTCTCAGACCTGAATTTTCATGTCCTGGGAGGAGCCGGTTTAAGCTGTATTATGTATGCGATTAAGAAAAAGCATGAAATAATGTATCCCATTGCAATATGATATGCATAATCAATCAGGGTATCTCGAGACAATTAACTACATACCAAATTCGATGGACTTATAAAGAATATTCCAGGTAAAACATGGTTACAGACATTTAAAATAATATCCTAAATTAAACTATATAAAATCATTATAGTTATGTTACATAAACACACAATATATGCAAATAGGAAAACATCACACTATTTGGACATCGAATAATTACATATAATTACATGTTACATTCAAAAGAAATCCTCCATTGTGTGTGTGCGCGTGTGTGCGCACGCATGCGCGTGTAGGTAAGCTTTGTGTGTGTGTGTGTGTGTTTGTCTGTGTGTGTGTGTGTGTGTGTGTGTGTGTGTATGTGTGTGTGTGTCTGAAGAGGGGGGTCATGCCCCCTGTAGCATTCCGATGGCATCTGGTTGAAGAGGTTACTGATATGGATTCACAGCTCAAAGAAACAGAGAAACTTCTTTGCTAAGTCCAGGCTGATTCAGAAATCAGTTTGATACATTCAGACATTACAAAAGAAATG
This sequence comes from Cranoglanis bouderius, assembly GCA_023630585.1. Taxonomy (NCBI): domain Eukaryota; kingdom Metazoa; phylum Chordata; class Actinopteri; order Siluriformes; family Cranoglanididae; genus Cranoglanis; species Cranoglanis bouderius. The sequence goes on from CM042570.1 coordinate 8,802,415, forward strand.
ATCCCTTGCCATGTATTCTCCAACCTCATCAGGCATTATAGGAGAAGATTCAGAGCTGTTATTTTAGCAAAGGGAGGTAGCTAATAAATTAAGACAAATAAGACCAGTCATTCAGTTAAGAATGCTGCTGTATAAAAGGAGGATGTGCATAGGTGGTTTATAAGTCAGTTCTGTTTGCTGCATCATCTTTTTTTTAATGCTGTGCAACACTTCATTAGAGCCAGCAATAGGTAATCGATCTTGTATGTCTCAAGCTTCAATGTGCCATACTGTACTGTCCCTACTGTGCTGTGGACCATTTGCATTAAACACAGCACTTTCCCCGTGTCATGTCTTTGGTTTTCACGATCATACAGGTACACTAGATATACAGTGGATATTTCTTCTATTTATATTTTATATAGATTTTTGTTTTCATTTCACCTCACTTAATTCATATCTTATTCACCTTTTCCATAATTTGACTCCAGATTTTGGCCTTCACAAATAATTCACATTTTTATTGGCATAGATGTGAGTCAAAATAACTTCTACATTTCTACCGCTGGAGTTTTGTGGACGTCACCAAATACAAATCAGCTGTCCTTTGGACGTGCCTGGTAATTTATGGGTAACATTCATCAACATATGCAACTGAATATGAAAAAAATCAACATTTCCAAAACTTTTGTAAATCAAGAGACATTTCTTTGTTCAGTTTGGCTTATGCAAACATTTACACACACCTTTACTAAAAGATTAATAAATGAGGTCTCTTATTTTTTATTTATACTTATATGTATTAGAGACAATATAAAAGAGGACAGGTTCACAATGCCATTTCTGTGACGGGCCATACCCTTAGTATGATGGAGTGGGTATACTCGTTCCCACAGCATGAAGCTCATGCAACATCTCATTCCCTTCTCAGGGAACAGGGTTACATGCGTAACCCAGACGTTCCCTTTCTAAGGGAACTCAACGTTGCGTGAGCTTCACGCTGTGGGAATGAGTATACCCACTCCATCATACTGAGGGTATGGCCTGTCACAGAGGCTGTAAGGGCGTGGCTGGCTGAAATGGCAGCCACATAGACCCTAATTGTAGAAGGAGCCAACCTTGCTGAGAATCATTCCTGTAAGAACTCCAGGATTGTAGCCATTGCACAGTTCACTGGGTCACAATGACGTTCCTAGTGTTTAACATGGTCTCTACAACCTTGGATGAGAGACCAGAATCTATGAGCTGGTGCCCTACAGGGGCCAGACCGCAGTTTTCATAGTTCTGGCAAACGGTGATAAATCAACCCTAAGGCTTGAGACTAAGGCCCTGTGAATGGGAATCTCCCAGGGAGTGCCGTCCAGCAGAGATATTATCACCGAGAACCATATACGAGCTGGCTAATCCAGTGCTACTAGCAGCAGATGTAGCACGATCTTGGCGAACTCTCGCTACAGCCTGTGGGAGCAGAGCAATCAAGGGAAAGGCATACAGATGTGACCTCAGCTATGTGTGTATCATGGCGTCCAGCCTTAATGGTGCGGGAGGAGCGAGGGTGAAACACAGCAGGTGGTGTGTCATCTTCTTGGAGGCGAACACATCCAGCTCCACTTGGCAGAACCTGCGCCATATGGACTCCACCCCTTGTGGATGGAGCCTCCAATTCCCGGGCCTCAGCCTCTGCCTCAACAGGATGTCTGCCCCCACATTCCGGTTGCCCAGAATGTACATTGCACTCGCTGATAAAAACTTTCCTTCCGCTCAGAGAAGTAGTAGTTGCACCTGCCTGAACAGGGGGTGCGAATGTAACCCTCCCTGGTGGTTGATATATGAGACCACCACTGTACTGTCTGTCGCAACTATCACATGGTGACCTCTCAACTGAGCAAGAAAGAATTTCAGTGCTAGGAATACGGCCCGCACTTCTAGGCGATGTAGATGAGGGCCGCTCCAGAGACCATGAGCTAGATACGCCCTCATCGTAGTGGAATTCCATATAAAAGTCATCCTCTGCACTGCAGAAAGCATGCTTTTCTTGGGGTTCAACCCCAAGCTCATCATGTGGGTGAGAACTACATCTTGATGTTGGAATCGCCAACTCCCTGGATTGTGATAGAATTAACCAGTTGTCCAGGTAGTTTAGTACACGGATGCCCTGGAGTTGCAAGGGAGCCAGAGCGGCATCCATGCACTTTGTGAAGGTGCAAGGGGATAAAGCTAGACTGAAGGGAAGAACCCGATATTGGTACACGTTTCCCCCAAACGCGAACCTCAGGAACTTCCTGTGACTGGGCAATATTTGTGTGGAATTTATGTGGAAATATGAGTCTTTTAGACCTACCATGACAAACCAGTCCTCAAACTGAATCTGTCGAATGATAAGTTCATTGAACATTGATCTTGAACCTGTATGTCCGAAGAGTACGGTTCAGATGACGCAGATCTAATACTGGGGGCAAACTGCCCTAACAACCTCATGTCCCTGATACCTCCTTCCAGGGCCCATCAGGACCTCTCCTTCTTTGCCCGCTTGGCATTACTGATCATTCTTAGATCGGGCCTACTAGCAGGCTGCGACTGTGGCCACGTGGTCCCCCTAGCTTTCAGTGGGGAGGAGGGCCACCACACTCACCTTCTGTGCCTCCCTCGACCTGACGGGAAGGAAGTGGCTGAATGCCGCTGTTTGCTGAAGAGACCGGAATGTTGCGCTCATTCAGCAGGTCTGCTTGGTAGGCCTAAAACACTGCCCTTGTATGCAGTGACCCACAAGCCAGACCCGCTGCCACAAAGGCTTTGCCAACCAACACCGAGGTGGCCTTACATGGCTTGGATAGCAAAGTCGGCCCCCCTAAATTCCCTGCCATCGATGGAGAGAGGTAGCTCGCAAGCGCCTCCTCCACCTTGGCATAGCCAAATACCTATACTGCTCATTCCCCACAATGGCCGAATAATCGGATGTTGCGAGGTTATAAATATGGCTGATGTATGGTTTTTCCCAGAAGCACGATATTTCATAATGCACTTCTGGAAAAAAGGGGGAGTTTTCTGCAGTGTGAGGGACTTTTAATTTCACTGGGGAGAAAGCGCTCATTCAGCCTGCTACAAGCCACTTAATCTCCCCAGGCCAGTCTAAATTAAACTTTTCTACAGCCCTAGTGATCACTTCAAGCAGCTCTTTATATTATTGAGAGCTGCTCTCCGTTTTTGGTGCACTGGCGCCCCCCTCTGGCTCCTCGGAGTGGGTTGACTCTCCATACCGGAAGGAGGAGTCGTGACGCGAGCTCCAAAACCCGGAAGTGGAGAGTTGGCTCCAGAGGACAGAGCAAGAGATAGAGCAGTGCTCGTCTCTGTTCCTCCTCCAGAGTCATACGGGATCCACAGGACCCGAGCTGGCTGGCTGCCTTGGCAACGGCTGGCCCAGAGCCAAGATGCTCCAAAACTCCCTTCGGCTGAGAAGAGAGCAAGCTGAGAGCAGAGCTGCCTATGCGCAGTCAGACCCCCGTTTTTTTTCTTTCGAGGGCCACTGCAGCATGATCCACCCCAAAACACTTCACATAGAAAGTGTGTCCGCCCCTGAAATAAATCCGGACACGGACTAACACTTCCTGAATTCTCTCATACTCGCAAAGAGGTGAGGGACAGAAAAGTAAAGATATATATATATATATATATATATATATATATATATATATATATATATATATACATACATATACATATATATATATATATATATATATATATATATATATATATATATATATATATATATATATATATATATTCTTTTCTGAGAAATAGAGAGGAAGTGAAGAGTTTTTAGGAGCGTTCACACAGACAACCGACATGCAGGCTTTCGCTGAAGATTATAAGGCTGACGGCATGGTTCACAGGTGCCGTTTTTATATCACGCGAAAAGCTTAATTGATTGCCACATCACCTGACCACGGCAGGCCTATAAACAGGTGTGATTTTACACAGACTTCAGATACCGGTCGCGCACGGAGGCGCTTCCCACAGCGTGAAGCTCACGCAACGTTGAGTTCCCTTAGAAAGGGAACAGGGAAACACGGGGAAAACACACGGACCACTTATGCTTGAAAAATATAGCACATGTGGATGTATTTTTTTAACGGTACTTCAAGCACCTTGCACACCTTGATTTTATTAAATGTACTGAGAAGGCAAAATTATCAGAAACACAGTCTGGGCAAGTGTGGCTAAATATTATGTGATAGGACAGGCTTATCTTGAACTACAGTATTCTCTAGAACAGTCTTCAAGAAAGTTCAATTCTGTTATAGATCTTACTTATTTTTTTATGTATGTGTCTGTTATTTATCCTCAATGTGTTATTCATTTTCAGTAACCACTTTATCTTGGTCAGTGAAAAATTTAGAGCACAGTACATTCACAGGTCTGAATAGTGATAGTTTTGTTAGGTGATTACAGAGAGTGAAACACCCCATAGATTTGACCTTAATTTAGGCTACGGTGACGCATAAATAACACACCATCAGCAGTCATCTTATGGACTCAGTCATGGGGGATCATGAAGTGGATCATTTACTCTATCATCATTTCCCCCAAAACTGCATTTGAAATCGATGAAATCAATGGTTGATTGAGCACATACTGTCCAATCAAAGTGCAAATTACACAAAAGGACACAAAAAAGTTTTGTGTTTTCTGGTCTGAATGAAAATGTTACAGATTTCATGGTTACCATTCAGAGGAAATGCCACATTAATCCAGTAGAGCATTATAGACGGGAAACACACCATGCCATACTTGTCTCAGTACTGTCCCATGGTACTTGTACCATGCCCCAGTATTATTATTCTCCGTATTATTATTATTATTATTATTATTATTATTATTATTATTATTATTATTATTATTATATTATTATTATTATATTATCCTATTTAACATCATGACCAGCCACCACATGCTGCCATAGACCCCCATGTTGAAGTATAATAATAATAATAATAATAATAATAATAATAATAATAATAATAATAAAGCATACAATTGCAACAGGGTGCCTGTGTACCACTGGTGCATAGGTTTAATTATGGTTTTATTTTGACGTTATTAGAACAGTGTTTAATTTAGGCTACTGGAGCACATCATTGGCAAAAAAGACAAACAAACAAACAAACAAACAAACAAATAGTGCACCTCCTATTTGCATCATGTTAATAAATGTGGTCTTTGTTCAGTGCACAGGATTGCAAGGGTCACATTTTTTAAAATTAATTAATTAATTATTTTTAATTTTTCATAACTATATAAATGTATACATATTTTTATAACCTGAAAACAGGTGTGAGTAATAATGTGAGTAAGTAAAGAAAACAAAACATAAGACAACATGGTAGTGAGCACTGCTGGCTATTATGCTCATGATGGATCCATGACAGATCCCACCCCTGTCAAGGGCTCTTCTCCCAAAGTGCTTTCAAATGCTTCCCTGGGTGGTCTGGCTCCTCTGGGTGAAAAAAGGCAACACCCAAGGTCCCTAGGCAGGTATTGTCTATCATGTTGATTTCTTCCATAGGAGCCGGGGAGCAGACAGTCATAAAATAAAAAGTCTATAGTATGTACTAAAAAAATAGGGTACATAAAACTTTTGCACAGTACTATATATATATATATATATATATATATATATATATATATATATATATATATATATATATATATATATATATATATATATTGTATTAATCATACTACTATATTTTATATAATTAATTAATACAATACACAAATTGTGAGAAAATTGTTACAATATATTAAATTATATACAATATAAAATATATAGAAACTACACCTTCTGGCCAAAAGTAGGTGGGCACCTGACATCAGGTGGCGAGGAGTCCTGGGGCACAGTTGGCATTCCCAGTCATACCAAATGTTTCAGTGGGGTTGAGGTCAGGTCTCTGTGCAAGCTACTTAAGTGCTTCCACACCAACCTTGGCAAACCATGTCTTCATGGACCTCAAATTTCCAATTTCCAGCCCTAGTCATCCACTAATGCACAATCAATAGTCTCAGCATAAATAAAGAGACAGAAGTCTCATAAGCAATTTAAAAAAAATGTTGTGACTGATGAACATTGTTTGAGTAGGGGAAAACACAGGCAGATAGACAGAAGAAAGTGGAGAATAGGTTGGGACTGCCCTCTCTACTCTAAAATATAATGTTTTAGGTAGTACAACATTATTACCCAGCATTCCACTGAACTGGAACCAACCCTTACCTTCTTCTGAAATGAAGGCTAATCAGAATTTTAATGAGAATAGCTAGTGTAATCATCTTACATGCCTGGTTCCACAGCTTAAGGCCTAATACTTTCTGTACCATGTTAATGACTTTTCAGTAAAGTCCAAAAAAAAAAAAATTCTCCCAAGAGTCATAATTCACCTCTTTCCCTGCCTCACTATGCCAAGGAAAGCTCTTAACAGAATAGCGTAATTCAGTATTTCTGAAGTGAGAAAAAGAATGAAGAAAATATATTCATCAGGCAAAAAAAATTGAATAAATTTGGTTTATAATTCATTCATTCATTCTCAGTAATCACTTCAGTAAGTAACCTGGTTAAGGTTGAGGTGGATCTAGAGCATTGGCGTCATTTGCAGGTGGGATGGGTGGGACATGTCCCCATCACATTTTGCCAAAGTCGATCATGTCCTCACCACTTTTTAAAAGCCACTGAAAAATAGTTTGCAGAAAGTATGTATAAAAGGAAAACCATCTACAAACCATCTTTCTTCATAATATAATTCATACATGTAACATAAACTTTATTTGCGCTGGCCAGAACATCAGCTTTTTACAACGGGATAAACGATGAATAGTAAAACTCATTGCAAAACTCTTGTGAGAGTGTATTTGCTGCTACTAGAGAGTGGCTAGGGTTTCGCGAGATCTAGCCACACCAGTACACAATCAGTTTGTTCGACTTCGGCTATGGCTGGTTGTAACCGATCGGCGAGAGTTGCCCTTGCAGTCGGGGGAGGGGTGAAAACGATGTTGGACATTTAAAAAAAAAAAAGTCGGACACCTCCTGCTTCCTGTAGTGACGCTCGCGCGGTGTTTGCTTTCTTTATCGCAGATGAAGTGGATTATATGTAATATTTCTCAAATAAACAGACGTCTGAATTTTACAAGTAGCAACCAGAAACACTTTTCACTGAATAGGTTAAGTTAATACAGTGCCTGTATGTACAAGAACAAAGTTCAACATAAGCCTGTATTATTTAAAAACCAATAAAGTGGGGTCTATATTTTATTTTGATAAACTGTTCAAGCTATCGATATCATCAAGTTGAACTATTAAGTTATTGATTCATGGCATTTACATGTGGGGTGGTGGATGGTAACACAGGAGGAAGATTTTATAAAAAAATAAAAATAAAAAAAATTATAATAAAGGAACCACACAGAATAAAGGTATTTAAAACAATTTAAACACGAATTGGCTTTCATTCATGTTTTACACTAGGTTTTGTGTAGTTCACGATTGGTTGAACTCGACTGAGTTCTTGATCCACCAGGTGGGCAGGCAGGCTTTCGCTCTATTATTTGATTGGATGGGGGAAACTGATGTGGGTGTGAGTCTGACGGACGGCTGACGGATGGCATCACACCTGCTTTAGCTAGCAAGTTGTCCTGGTACTAAATAAAATACATGCAAGTAATTAGAAATAGAATCTTAATACACACACAAGAATTGTGCAATTAACAGGTACGTTTTAGCTGAGCTGACAATGTAAAGGTAAGTTCGCTATTTATCTTGGGTGTTTTGGGTGTTATCTTGGTGTTATTGAAAATATTTTATATAATGTTTTGGTTATTCTGATTTCTATTTGTGATGCATGTGTACATCAATGCATTGTTGAAAAGCGGAAATTAAGTGTATTTCCAGTTCTAATCACAGTCCCCAAGTATATTAATTTATTTATAATAAGAGCAAAACGAGTAGTGCAGTAAGGTGGAATGGTTAGTGACCACCACCTAATTTGGCCCCACCACTTACACACATATTTACATAAATACAGTGCCTTCCACTAATATTGGCACCCTTGGTAAATATGAGCAATTATGTTTCAAGAAAAAAGCCTCTACTCTCATCCAAAAACAAACTCAAGCGTCTTCAGTTTGCCAGACACTACTGGAACTTCAAATGGGATCAAAACGGGTTCTATGGTCAGATGAAACCAAAATAGAGCTTTTTGGCAATAAACACCAGAGGTGATTTTGCTGCACACAGAGAGGTAGTCATATGGAAAAGTTCCTCAAGACCACGGTTAAAAATGGTGGTGGCGCTTTAATGTTTTGGGGATGTTTTTCTGCTAGCAGACCTGGCCATTTCTTTAGGATACATGGCATCATGGACTATATCAAATATCAACAGATATTAAATGAAAACCTTACTGCCTCTGCCAGAAAGCTTAAAATGGGCCATAGCTGAATCTTCCCTTGCCATGTATTCTCCAACCTCATCAGGCATTATAGGAGAAGACTCAAAGCTGTTATCTTGGCAAAGGGAGGTAGCACAAAGTATTGACTGAAAGGCTGGCAATAATTTTTGCACACCTATATTTAACAAAGTTTTTTTTTAATAAACCTGTGTTTTGTTTGCAGTTGTTTTATATACATGAGAGCAGAGTATTTTTAGAACAACAGATCAAAAGATTAAACAATAAAGACAAATTTTCACAGCCTTCTTTGCTCATATTTACCAAAGGTGCCAATATTAGTGGAGGGCACTGTATATATTTCTATGTATTGCACTTATGTCATCGATGGATGATGGATGACTGGGGGTGATGGATTATGCAAGAATGGACTGCCATCAGTCAGGATGTGGCCCAGAAGTTGACTGACAGCATGCCAGGGCGAATTGCAGAGGTCTTGAAAAAGAAGGGTCAAAACTGCAAATATTGACTCTTTGCATAAACTTCATGTAATTGTCAATAAAAGACATTGACACTTATGAAATGCTTGTGATTATACTTCAGTAACAGTTAGTAACATCTGACAAAAATATTTTAAAAAACTGAAGTAGTAGACTTTGTGAAAATTAATATTTGTGTCATTCTCAAAACTTTGGCCACGGCTGTACAGCACAGGGTGCTCCACCCCCTCCACCACCTGGGACAGCACAGCCCCCAGCCTCCTGTCTGTAAAATAAAAGGGAGAGAGAAGTCAGGAGAATGTAGGAGTGGTCCGCCACATAGTGCAGCTTTTACCTTCATAAATGCCTGTTGGCACGGTGCCCCCTTTTTAGTGAGATCAGTCAGCGGGCTGGTGATGTCCGAATAATTAGACACAAACCTATGATAATAGCCAGCCAACCCCAGAAACTGTCTCACCTCCTTTTTGGTCTTGGGCCTTGGGCAGGTCGCAATCGCTGCTGTCTTATCAATTTGGGGACGCACCTGCCCATGGCCCAAGTGGAAACCCAGATACCGTATTTCCACCCGTCCAATCGCACACTTCTTTGGGTTTGCTGTGAGTCCCACTCGCCTCAGTGACTTCAGAACCACTGAACAACTCTGTGCCGGTGTGTCTCTCTCTCTCTCTCTCTCTCTCTCTCTCTCTCTCTCTCTCGGCATGCATCTCTCCTTCTTTCATCCTCTTCCCCTCACTGCAACACAGAACAATCATTAGTCTCATTTTCTACAGGTGTGCAATCTGTACCACTCGCTTTCTCTGGCTCCACCCTCCATTCACAAACCAGCGCTTATCCACGCCCCCACCTCCACAGTGACATTTTGTGAATCATATTGTAATTTGTATCTTTGTGTTTTCTTTTTTTTTTAGTTTTACAAAGAGCCAAGTAAAGTGTGCATCGCACAAGCATTAAGAAAGTGTGATGGAGCTTTATTTCTGTTAACTATCTGTCAACACTTTGGTTCAGAACACCACTGCCAGGGCAGAATACCTAGACTCAATCACCACTCCACATATATAAACATGCTCACTGCACATAGACTTTGCAAAGTATTCATTCAGCTCTGTTTCTCATCTGACATACCAAGTTTTTGATTCATGTTTGCTACTTCTGGTTTTGACCCATGTTTGTTTTCTCTTTTCATGATTTTAGTCTTGTCCTGTTAATACTGTGTAGGAGGAATAAAACTGGGTGAGGAACAGCCAAACTCAGCTAACAAGGTGAGGTTGCTGAAGATAGTTTACTGTCAAAAGTCATACACCATGGCAAGACTGAGCACAACAACAAGACAGAAGGTATTTATACTGCATAAGCAAGCTTTCTCCCAGGCAGAAATTTCAAGGCAGACAGGGGTTTCCAGATGTGCTGTCCAAGCTCTTTTGAAGAAGCAAAAAAAGAAACAGGCAATGTTGAGAACCGTAGACACAGTGGTCGGCCAAGGAAACTTACTGCAGCAGATGAAAGACACATCAGGCTTACTTCCCTTTGCAATCGGAAGATGTCCAGCAGTGCCATCAGCTCAGACCTGGCAGAAACCAGTGGGACCCAGTGGTATACCCATCTACTGTCCGGAAAAGTCTGGTCAGAAGTGGCCTTCATGGAAGACTTGCGGCCAAAAAGCCATACCTCCGACGTGGAAATAGGGCCAAGCAGCAACAGGCCGCTTGCTGGAGGTTCCTTGCAAGTTTGGGGCATCCATTTCTGCAAATGGAGTTAGGAGTTTGGTCAGAATTAATTGTCTCCTCAATGCTGAGAAGTATAGGAAGATACTTATCCATCATGCAATACCATTAGGGAGGCATGTGATTGGCCCCAAATTTATTCTGCAGCATATGTATATATATATATATATATATATATATATATATATATATATATATATATATATATATATATATATATATATTTCTGTGTACATAATGGACACCTCTGCTTTAAATTGATAATGACACACAATAATGACTCACTTTTCTCTACTGTTACTTATTATTCATTTACTGCACTGACTTTTACACTACATCACCATTTTAATTGTACTGATTCACAGTCACTGTACCCCACTGTCACATTTAAACCATTACTGCACTGCCACTTTATACCTCATTTAAAGTTGCAGCTATGGACTTTGTTGTGTTTTCTGTAATGTCTTATTGTCATGTGTTACGACCCTGCTAATGTTGGGAGTATCAGTTGTATAGTTAGCTACTTTTTCTTAGTAAAGTTTAGTGTAGCTAACTACTTTTTAAAAAGGGTAGCTTGACTGTAGCTTAAGTACTTCACAGTTTGAGTAGCTTGTCAAAGTTGCTTCCCCAACACTGGTGTGTGTGTGTGTGTGTGTGTGTGTGTCTGTGTGTGTGTGTGTGTGTGTGTGTGTTTGTGTGTTTGTGTGTTTGATCACAGGCTGGCTTACCTCCCCTCCACAATGCAGCAAGATGCTGAACATTTAGCTGTCATGGAGCTCACTTCCACAGGCCAGTGGGGAAAATTAACACACTGTTCACTGCCTCTAATTTGTGCCAGACTGCTCCCATCAAGAGCTTGTCACAGTGGCTGCAGAGGGGGCACTCAAATTATGTGCAGAAAGCCCCTTTGGTTGTGTTCCTCTCCTCACTGTTGTAGTATTGGTACACAGTGGCAGATAAGAATACACTAAGTTTCTGCCTTCGAAATGGTGGATAATCCACATCTATCTTATAGACTAAAATGTTTTTTTTTTAATATGCAACAGCAAACTGGGGCATAATAACCATTAACAAAGCATAGAAAACCTTTTTTTCTCTCGACATTATGAACCTATTTTGAAAACTGGCAGCACCACTGGAAGTCTGGTAGCCTTTAGGGTCAAATTCCTGCCACACAATTAATTAGGCCTTGACTATGAGCTTTTCGGCTCTTCACAGTGTGTCATTTATGAAGAGTGAGAATATTTCATTTTAGTTCTCTGAGCAGATTATTTTCTCTGGTCCTGACATTAAGGCTTCTGCATGGCATTTTGCCACCGTAGACATGTGTGACATTTAGCATGACATGAGGTGAGGTTTGTGGAAGGAGGGACTCTGTAGGGCCATATGGAGAGGGGTGAGGCACAGTGGTTGGGGTTCTACTTTACTTTACTGCTTTACACTATTTGTGCAATCATCTGCACCAGCCTTCAACAACTACTGAAAGTCACTAATAACATTCATGAAAATATAATGATAATATTGTCTATATAATACATAATAGAGTTTGGTTAAAAATTTTCATTTTAATTAATTTCATTTTCCTTATAAATTATATTACATAAAAACTATTTATTTAATAATAGCAATACCAGTGGACCACAGACACTGTACTAGAAAGTACCCCATCATATATGGGCTTATACTGTATGTATATACAAATTAAATAAATGCATAAAGAAATAAATTAAAAACATATTGTCCAGCTGTATTAACCCTTTAAGAATTTCCAAGAAGGTGGTGTGATCTTCCTGTCAATTATTTTGTGCTTGCATATACACTCCACACAGGAGTAACAGAAACTGAAGTACAGTATGAGATAAGTCTATTTTTATGGCATTAATCAGCAGTGGATTGTGTATATATCATTAACCAGGGTTGGAAGGTTTCAGCAACATGTCCATCCCATCTACATCTCAAAACTACAAAAAAGCATTGGCATTGACATTTAATTGTTTATCTTGAATCAAATTCCTGGGGCAGTCTTCCACAAGCTTCTCAAAATCCTCTTTTTGTCCATTTGTTCTGACAGAACTGGTTTTAGTCAGGTTTGTGGGCCTCCTTGCTCAGATACACATTTTCAGTTCAGACCAAAACTTTTCTATAAGATTCAGGTTAGGGCTTTGTTATGATCAGTCCAATACTTTCACTCTGTTGTCTTTAAACCATTTTGTTACAACTTTGAAGGTATGCTTAAGATCACTGACCTGCTGGAAGGACCCAGTTGTGAAGTTTCTGGCTGATGTCTTGAGGTGTTTATATAATCCTCCTTCCTCATGATGTCATCTGTTTTCTGCAGTGCAACAGTCCCTTTTCTGAGAAAGTTGATAACCAGTGTCATGGTACCAATAAAGCCTGATTGGATTGGTTTGGTTTTGTCAACTTGAAACTAATCCTGTAACCCTAAGTTTGTTCAACTACCTTCATGGTACAGGCCCCTGGTCAAGATGCTACGTCATCATACCAAGTGCATGTTTTTGGAAGGAGGAAGTTTGGAGAGAGTTTAGAGGATGTGAACCAAAGTGGATGCTTTTTGTGGCTATGCCTGGGCAAAGTTAACAACATAAATTACAGCAGCTTTAAGTGATTCAAGATTTTAGAACGATGAAATTTAATCAAACCAACATGAAATTGTAAGAAATGCCAATCTATTTAATTTAGTTCTGAAATAATCATAAAGCCATGTGTCAAATGTAGAGAAATGAAAGTAAATCTGCTGACAGAATATGCATAGGAAGAGTGCCTGCAAACCCTTCTTTAATTGAGTTCTAATAGAATGTTTCATACAGACAAAGGTAATGCCATTTAATTACATTCTTCTCTCCATCCATAGCAAAAACAAACTTGAGTAAGATCTTACTCATAATCCTAGACTTGACTTTTCATTCTGAAGTGGCACAGGGCAGAAATCTCTGAAAATTTTCTCAAACTCAACAACACTTAATACACTTAGAAATAATGAACTTAAACTATTACAGTATTGAGCTGTCCACTCAGTCAGGTGCATATCTCATCAAAAGTGACACCTCACTACCATTAAAATTTTATACAGATTTATTTCTATACCATTTTTCTTTGAAAAGTTTGACTTGCAATGAAACCAAAAAGCAATTATCATAATGTACAAATTATAATCGCCTATTTAGTGAATAATCCTTTTTTGGGGATTGTAAGTGTCTGGGTATATTAATGAGTCTAGAAGACTAATGAACTAAATGTTTGAAGTAATAACAACCTTTAGGGGCACAGTAGTGGTTGTTCATAGGAGTGTTTTTATAACTGCAACAAGGAAATGACCCAGTGAAAATTACCAGGACTAAAGTAATAGAACAAGTCTGTATGGATCACCATAGCAAAACCTAATCCTTTCTCTGTATTTTACTAATAGCTTGGTTTTTACTATTTTCTACTTCTTTCCCCCCCCTGCCACCACCCCCTCACTTTGGGGGACCATTAAAACTTTATTTATTATATTTTATTCAGGTTTTCAGATGTGTTGTATTTTGTATTTAAAGGTTAGTATGGGTGAGTGGTGGGTGTAGGACAAAGAGAGGACAGTTATTAAGACAGAACAGTAGACAAGACAGTTGAGTTAATAAATATTTGTAGCACTAACCTTGGATACTGTAAATGTTATACGCATGTGTGTGTAGTTTAGTTACGTGTATTTGTGAGCATCTTGTTTGAGATGTGTGGTATGGCTTTGATTATGTGGTTGGTCTGTAGAAGCTGTATTGTTGGCTATTGCAAGGTGATTCCTTGGTATATGTAGGTGATCAGTGGTGTCCAAGTAGAGTTGAATTTAATAGTTTTATTTTTGATTGAGGCAGAGACTTTTTCCATTGTTATATAGTTGATTAATATCACACACTGGAAAAACCTAATAATATTGTTCTTTGATTTCCAATTTGTTAGTATGGTTTTCTTGGCGATGGTTAGCACTGTAAGGAGGACTATTGTGTTTAGCTTTGTAATGTTGATCCCAGATGTATCTCCAAGTAGGCAAAGTGAAGGGGAAAATGGGATGGTTCTATTTAGAAAATAATATATTTCCTATGTGATTTGTTTCCAGAAGTGCTTAATTGGTGTGCAGTCCCATATGGCATGCATGTAATCGTCTGGTTTATTTTGTGTGCACTGCGTGTGGATGTCTAATTCCCCGAAGCCCATTCTATACATCCTATGACCTGTGTAATGAGTTCTATGGATTATTTTGTATTGTATCAGATGCAGACTAGTGTTGCTAGCTATGATGTTCTGTAATATCTGTCACCAAAAGTCTACTCTAGGTGTGATTGCCAAGTCGTCTTCCCATGTTTTACAAGGTATCATAATTGAAGAGTTGGATTTGGATATTATTTTATATAGTTTGGGATAAGACTTTAGTTGGTGGCGATACATTTAGTAGCTCTTATACTAATTGGAGGAGGTCTAATGTGCTGTCTTTTAGGTTGATTTTAGAGCATATAATGGATTTAAGTTGTAGAAATTCAACAAAGTGTTTATTTTCTAGTCTGCTTTTTGGCTAGATATGGAAATGATGAAAAGGTGATGTTTTGACATATGTGTTTGAGGTGTGTAATGCCTTTTTCAACCCATGTTTGTTATCTTCACTGTGTTTGTGAAGTTGGGGTTATGCCATATGGGACTAGTTCGACTGGTGAATTAATAATTTTATAAAATTTCCACCAAGCTGTTAAAGTTGCTGCAATTGTTGGACTTTTGCAAGTTGAGTGGCCACTCATTGAGTGGCGTTTAATAGCTGTACTGATGAAGGGTAACTTTAGAATAATAATAGTGCCATGAAATAACACATAAGATATTATGCAGTGACCAAGAAAAGGAAAGCTATTCCATATTTTCAATTGTAATATTTTGGTTTCTTATTATGGTTGCTTTCTGGATGCTATATCATTACTTTTGTTGAAGGTTTGTATAGGACATCACATGAAAATGTCTGTAAGACAATACAAATAAATATATATATATATATATATATATATATATATATATATATATATATATATATAAAGATTTTCTCTGGCAGTATTAACAGCAAGGAGCATAATAAGAAGATAGGGTTTGGCTTTTTTTTTATTGATGCAATTTTTACTTTCTTGTATTTTACTTTTTTATGTATATGCTTGTAACCTGACAATTAAATTGACATTATTAGAATAGTATTATGGTATGCAATGAAGAAACTAAATTAAAAGGATCTAAGCTGTATAGAGATATCCTATGTGAAACTTTTCTAACTTCTGACACAATGTCTCTAAGGCAGTGCAAAAATTCATAGTGATTGGTGCAATTACAAAAATAGGAATGGACAGCCATACAATTTCTGCAGCCTATTTGCCTTTGTGTGATTCCTAAAGACCAATTTCTGTGATTTTGTTCCAAGGCTCATCATCCCTAAGTGTCAAAGTGTCAAAATGCGTACCAGTATCTGGTTCTTCCCTTCGGTCTAGCTTTATCCCCTCTCACCTTCACAAAGTGCATGGATGCCACTCTGGCTCCCTTGCAACTCAAGTGCATCCATGTACTAAACTACCTGGATGACTGGTTAATTCTAGCATGATCCAGGGAACTGGTAATTCAACATTGAGATGTTGTTCTCACCCACATGAGGAGCTTGGGGCTCAGGTTGAACCCCAAGAAAAGTATGCTTTCTGCAGTGCAGAGAACAACTTTTCTAGGGTTTATATGGGATTCTACTACGATGAGGGCATTTCTATCCCCAACATAGGGCCAATCCTATCAACATTGAGCAAGATAAAGCTGGGTCTGGGCATCCCCTCCAGTCTCTACGAGAGACTGTTGGGGCTCATGGCAGCAGCAGCCAAAGTCATACCTTTGGGCCTATTGTACATGAGACCGTTTCATTGGTGGCTGAAAAGTCATGGGTTTCCTTACACCGGAACAAAAGAAATTGCACCTACTGTGTCCAGTAAGGGCTCTCTGTACTTACGTTCACTGCTCCAGCCAGTGGCGTAAGTTGGAGCAGTTGCTGGTCTGCTTTGGCGGTGACAGTAGAGGTGATGCTGTGTTGAAGCAGCGTGTCTCTAATTGGACAATGGAAGCAATCTCTATTGCTTATGTTTTAAGCTTAGCATGCTTACGATTTCATGAAAGTCGACACACACTGTTCGAGATATCAAAAATCCCTTTGCAATTTAGCATCTTCAATGTCTTGGCATAATGCTGAACAAGACTGGTGATAATCACATGAATTCGCTAGGAGAAGGATTTAAAAATGCAGAGCCTTCAATTTTCAAAAAATCCACATTAAATCTAAAATGGCTGACTTCCTGGTGGGCAGAGCTAATGAATATCATTTGGAAAGTTTATGATATTAAGAATTATTTTGCAATTTGACATCAGCCATGTCTCGACATTATTCTGACCAAGTTTGAAGTGATTCTGGTAAATATAAGAAGACTATTTGAAAGCTTGTTTTAAGTGGCATACTTCCTGCTGCCAGTTGGTAGCGCTATGACTGTGACTCACAATAGTCACATCAGGGTTGGACTGGGACCGAAAAACGGCCCGGGACTTTAAAATGCAGACCGGCCCACAACCGTGTACAGTTCCCAAATACAAATTCACACACCATCCACTATATAATAATAAATTATGATGCAGTGCTGGCTGTTAACAATATTATACTGTAACAATAATACAGTATTTAAAAAATAATTTGGCTCCAGAAACCAGTTTGATTTTGCAAAAGAACAATAATCAGTTACCTTAATTATAATCAAAGATCAAAATCATTTGAACTAAATAATTTGCATATAATAACCCTGTTAACTTATACTCTATTGTGCTCAGACTCCTCATCCCCAGCATCACCTGTGGCTGCTTTCATATACAGACCAGAAAAATTAAGACAATTGCATTTGATCCACATAGCAATTTGTTTAATATAAGGCCAATAAAACCATGTTGTACATATCTATATATTATTGTCCCTTTGTCTAAATTTTATATATATATATATATATATATATATATATATATATATATATATATATATATATATATATATATATATATATATATATATATATATATAGCCTATTATAATTACAGGCAATAGCTAATCATCTGTCCCACATTTCAATATGAACCTAATCATACAGGCTAACAGTAAGTAATACCAAATGTATAAACTTTTTTTTTATGAAAACAATATTGTTTGGATATTTGAATTTTCTAAGTGTTAAAAATGCAGCTTCTTGTATATATCTGGTACTGCCACATCTCCAGGCTGCTGACTGTCTACCTCACTTAGCTTAAATGGTGGTCTAAACATATGTGCTATTTTTATTTTATTTTATTTTGGAAGCATTAGCTTGGAGTGTTCGTTGTTTCTTCTCTCCTATTTTGTCCACACCACCCTTTTCTCTTCCTCTCCATTTCGTTGGAGAAGAAGCAAAAATGTAATAGAAAAGCTCAATGGGTCTCAGTTGCTCTTGACTAAAAACTGTATTGTTTCAATTGGACTCACTCAACTCACTCCTGCTCACTCCGCTCTCACTCTGAACGTGGAAGACGAGGACTTATTGACCAATCATGGTCTGTAAAACGGATGTACAAATGCACTGTTCAAGTTTTCACCAGGTTCACTTCAATACAATGGTTGTATGGTATTCCGGCCGAGCTCAAAGTGAACACGGCCAATGAAGCTTTTTTTTTTTTTTTTGCAGTGTGCCGCACTTTCAGTGCTTGGGCCCTAAATAATAATTTTAAAAATCCTTAGGAAAACAATAGGGCCCTGCGCACTTTGAGTGTGCTGGGCCCTAATAATAATCCTTAGGAAAACAATAGGGCCCTGCGCACTTTCAGTGCTTGGGACCTAGGTATGGATGACATGGACACAAAGAGGAGACATCATGATTTTTTACTAAAATTCCAGAAATCAAGATGTTCAGTGAAAGGAAGAATGGAAATAATGCTGTACTACATTTAACAAATTCATCATGCCTTTTTAGTGGGTAAAATAAGTTCACTGTTCTTCTATTATGCCCATACCCCAAAAGATCACTTAGAGAAACCCCTGATTTCCATGCTCTCAATGTACATCCACCAGCATACAGTTAACCACAGATCAAAGAGACTAAAATTCAACTTTTTTAAAGACTGTGCATCCAGACTGGATTCTAAACCGACTTCAGACCTAATTTTTATGCAGTTAGCACTGCTTTAGGCAAATAATAACATTCTTTTAAAAAAAAAAAAAACATGACTGATGCCGTCCCCTTCCCCCCACCCCCAATACACATACACACACACACACACACACACACACACACACACACACACACACACACACACACACACAAAAGATTACTTCCGTGCCACTGACCATTTGCAACCCTTCCAGTGATATGTGGCCCAGTTTTATTTGATTTCATTTGTTCACTTTCATTACTGTTTTTCTTTTTGATTTGCAGAAATGTCAGAATAGGGACCCGAGACAATTATTTGGTCTGACAAAGTGGTTTCTTTTCTAGTACCCATTGTCTCAGAAATGAACTTAAAAATGCCGTTGAAAGTGTGTTCTTCAGTTACAGACTACAGAAGCATGGAGGATTTTTTTAACACAGGAAATGACAATTAAATATGCTTTTATTTCTGCTTGATTATGTAAAATCATAATGAATAAGGAAATATCAGAGTAATAACAGTTATCTTAGCCAAAATTAATTAATTGGCTAACGGTAAAATATTTTTTTAATTGACTCTTAGGTACTAAATCACATGCTCCCCATTCATAACACTTTAACTATTGTTATGACCCCGGGCTAGGGTCAAGGTGTAACATAAATAATTTAACTGAAACCAAGATTTTCGTTCCTTAGATTTTTAAAATTCAGTTAAAGAAGCAGAAAAATTCCGGGTTGAGCCAGGCCAAAATAATAAGCAAAAGAAAAAACCATTGGTATAATGTTGCCCACTTCATGCTTCCATCTGCTGACAAGCTTTATGGAGATGCTGATTTCCTTTTCCAGCAGGACTTGGCACCTGACCACAGTGCCAAAACTAATAGTAACTGGTTTGCTGACCATGGTATTACTGTGCTTGATTGGCCAGCCAATTCACCGGAGCTGAATTTTGTCAAGAGGAAGATGAGAGACACCAGACCCAACAATGCAGATGAGCTGAAGGCCACTATCAAAGCAACCTGGGCTTCCATAACACTTCAGCAGTGCCACAGGCTGGTAGTCTCCATGCCACGACGCATTGATGCAGTAATTTGTGCAAAAGGAGCCCCGACCAAGTATTGAGTGCATAAATTAACATACTTTTCAGAAGGTCGACATTTCTGTATTATAAATTGTTTATTCTGATATTTTGAGATACTGGTAATAATTTTAGATAATTTTTATTTCCATGAGCTGTAAGCCGTAATCATCAAGATTAAAACAAACGAGGCTTGAAATATTTCACTTTATGTGTAATGAATCTAGAATATATGAAAGTTCCACTTTTTGAATTAAATTATGGAAAAAAAGAACTCTTCCACGATATTCAAATTTTTTGAGATGCACCTGTACTGTAAATGAGTTTCGAATATTTATTAATAGTTTTAAATAGTAATAGCTAGTTCACAGGGACTGGTTTGGTGAACGCTCTGTACCATGGTAAGTAATTTTATTTCCTACACAAAAGAGGATGACAAGTGAAAAACAATACATGCATGCACATGTACTGTACACAGAAAAACAAGGCCTCAGCACATGCTGAATCCACTTCATGTGAGTAAAACAAACAGCTTCACAACCCCTTAGTATTTGCAATATGTAAAATGATTTGATAGTTTGGCATAAATTCAAATTTACATAACTTTCACTTAGCCCAAATTAAAAAATTAAAAAACAGAATCACTGAGTTGGAAAAAAGATCACCCCCTTGAGTCAGTATTTTGTTGAACCACATTTTGCTTTAATTACAGCCTTTAGCCTGTTGGGATATGTCTCTACTAACTTTACACATCTAGACTTTTCAATATTTGCCCACTCTTTTTTGCAGAACTGCTCAAGTTCAGTTAAATTTGATGGTGACCGTTTGTGGACTACAGTCTTCAAGTCATTCCACAGACTTTTAATGGGATTTAAGTCTGGGCTCTGACTAGGCCATGCAAGGACATTCACCCTTTTCTCCTTCAACCACTGTGTGGTCAGTTTTGCTGTGTGCTTTGGGTCATTGTCATGTTGGAAGGTAAACCTTCTTCCCATTGACAACTTTCTGGCAGAGGGCAGCAGATTTTCCTCAAGAATTTGATGGTATTTTGCCCCATTCATTTTCTGTAGGAGTGGTGTTATTTGGATGGTGAGCTGTATTGGATTTCTGCCAGACATATCATTTGGTGTTGAGGCCAAATAATTAATCTGACCGTAACACCTTTTTCCATGTGGCCTCAGAATTTTCAAGGTGCATTTTGGCAAAGCTCAGTCGTGGGTGACTTTTTTCTTGCAACCCTCCCATACAAGCCATCACATGCACACAATGACCACTCTTTGTCATAAATTCCTGCAACTGCTTCAGAATTGCTGTAGGCCTCTTTCAGGAAAGCTCTGGCGCAAGATGGCGCCTGTGTCTTCGGCATACTGTCTGCTGCTCCTCTTTATGTGTGTATGGATGTCTGTTTGATTTTCGAAATGCGGTGCAATTTTGATCTATGACCGACAATCTCTACCGGATATTCGCGCCTCATTTATGGACAGTCTTAAGCCGTATGTGGAGAGTGTTTTTAATCAAACATACAAGAACCTTTTCATGGCTATTCAAATTATCAAAGAAGTTTCTCAATCTCATTGACTCTTTTAGTTTGGTTCAATGGATAAAGGACTCCACTCATGTTCAGGGCCATATCTGAGATCTTGTACTCTCTCATGTGTTTGCTGTTTCTGATATTGAGATATCTGACTTCCTGCTCTCTGACCATAAGCCGATTTTATTTTCTATGTCTCTTCCTAATCTTTCTCATTTTACTAAGAAAGCTGTAACGCTGTCTCAGTCCTAAGTTTGGGTCACATTTTAATCAGTGTTTTATGGAGTCTTGTTTTCACCTATCTCTGGATCTACCGCTACCTCACCTGGATGCTGACCAAGATCTAAGTCTTCTAAACTGTGCCTGGCTGGATGTTTTAGATGTTACTGCTCCACTCAAGCCTTATAAGCACAAACCTAAATCTGTTTTGTGGCAAAATTCTGATACTCGAGTCTTATGACAAGCTTATAGAAAGGCCGAGCGCAAATGGAAAAAGGATAAATTACATATTTCATTTCAGTTGTTTAAAGACAGTAAAGCTACTTATTTTTCTGATTTAATTTTACAAAATCATTCTACTCCTAAAGTTCTGTTTTCAGTTATTAATTCTGTTGTTAATCCTTCTGTTAATACAGTGCCTGTTGCTTCCAATGCTCTATGTGAAAGCTTCTTGAGATACTTCATTGAGAAGATATCTAATTTGAGACCCAAAGTCTGTTCTCTCCATATTGAACCCCTTGTCCTCATCCTGTTTCTTGGGATGTTTTTGAACCCATTTCTCTACAACCACTTAAAGACATTGTAGCATATGATCTATGCTCAAACTGATTTCTAAATTAACCCAAACTAAACATAGAGTAACCCCGAGAGGCCTCCTTTGACCAGATGCACCTTTGGAGTGCAAAAAGTCTCTCTGGGACCCACACAGGACTTACCCCTGCAATAAAAGAAACCTTTGATGACTGAACGTCTGGGAAACTTCATGATTAGTTCGTCAGCAGGGATCCACCACACACACACACACACACGCACACGCACACACACTTACTTTACGACACACACACACACACACATACACACACACACACGCACACGCACACACACTTACTTTACGACACACACACACACACACACACCCACGCTTACCTTACACACACAATGGAGAAATCCCTCTCTCTTCAATGTAACATGTAATTATATGTAATTATTCCATGTCTAAATAATGTGATGTTATTTTGTTTGCATGTATTGTGTGTTTATGTAACTAACCGTAATGACTTTAGATAGTTTAATCTAGCATATCATTTTAAATGTCTGTAACCAGGTTTTATTTGTAATATTCTTTACAAATCCATCGAATTTGGTATGTAGTTAATCGTCTCGAGATACCCTCATTGATTATGCATATCACATTGCAATGGGATACATCATTTCATGTTTTTCCTTTAATTTCATTTATAACACGGTATAGACCGGCTCCTCCCTCGACATTTAAATTAGGGTCCGAGACCAGACAAAGAGAGTCATCCGGACATGCAAACCCAACTTCCTGATTGGCCCATAGCCCAAAGAGGCGTGTGCGTTGGTGTTGTTTTTAAAACAACACCACGCTCACTTCACTTCAGGAGGATTTGAGAGTTAGACTTCAGAGTTTGACTTCACTTCTCAACTTCACTTCTTCCGGTTTCTCTCCCCCGGGGCCATGTGCCCCAGGAAGAGGAAGCCAGGATCTCTCTCTCTCCGGACACAAGATGCAACTACCTCCGGGCTCACGCCTTTTCAAACAACAACGAACCAGCGAACTCTACCCGACCTCGCACAAACTCAACCTTGAGGCTATGCAAGTATAGTTAATGACCTATATCTGCATTAAGATTGGACCCCTGTGTTACAGGAGAATTAAGTTCGTGCTGGTTCTGAAAAAGGCTAAATAGTTGTGTTTTTGTCTGCTTCCCTTTCTTTCATCACTTTCTCTCTATCCCTTTTCTCTCCCTGTATATAGATGTGTATATATGTATGTTCTGCTTAGAGTTAGTCGTGTGTATCCATAGTCACATATAGCTATTAAAATCTGTTATCCCACACTTGATTTTCTCTGTTTTTGGTCACGTGATGAGTCCCTTAAATGCTGCATAAGATCTCCGTTACCCGCTCTAATCTTTCGTGAGTTAATTCTTCCCGGCCAGAAGGATAAACTCACTCTTTAGAGTTCATACAGCTGATCTAGGCCACATAC
Organism: Cranoglanis bouderius; assembly: GCA_023630585.1. Classification (NCBI taxonomy): domain Eukaryota; kingdom Metazoa; phylum Chordata; class Actinopteri; order Siluriformes; family Cranoglanididae; genus Cranoglanis; species Cranoglanis bouderius. Next base: position 8,826,102 of record CM042570.1, read on the forward strand.
ATAGTCATAATTAATTATAATCCGTTGTAGTTAATTATCTATATGTATATGTGCACATACATGAATTCCCTTTCATGGCTGATGTATATTTATAACTGGTCACAACACGCGTTGATTAGATATATAGATATATTTCACGCCATTCGAGCTAATTCCTTACATAAATTGGAGAATACATTTAAACGTGTTAAACATCTTTTTTTATTTGTTACATGAATTGTAACTGGTGGAGAATATTATTTTAAACGTTGCAGATTCATCCGAGTTACTATACATTCCTGTAGATAACGCGGGCATGCTTTAAAACTCATCTCCTTTAAAAAGGTGCGTTGAATCCAAGTGTGCGCTTCTGTTTCGTTTCATGTTTAAAGTTGATCCATTACATTATTCTCGTGGAAAAGAATAATGCATAATAATGCCCCCTTTTTGTAAATTTTCGCTACTACATCATTGCTAATGTTAAATCATATTTTTGTCCTTATGACATTATACATCCTAAATTTTTAAAATTAATTGTTTACACTATCGGGCCAGGTTTGGTGTCTTTCTTCAATAAGTTCCTTTTAACTGGCTCTGTTCCTGCCACTCTTAAAGTGGCTACTGTCACTCCGCTTCTCAAGAAGCCTTCACTAGACCCTTCTATTTTGAATAACCGTCCCATTTCGGTTTTACCATTGATTTCAAAGGTTTTAGAAAAAATTGTGTTTAAACAACTGCAGTCCTTCTAAATCTGAATTGTATTACTGAAGTTTTCAATCTGGTTTTAAATCTGCTCATAGTACTGAAACGGCCCTTCTCAGAGGGTTAAACGATATCCTTTTAGCTACCGACTCTGGTGATTCTGTGGTCCTGGTCCTCTTAGATTTATCAGGAGCATTTGATACTGTGGACCATTCTATTTTGATATCTAGATTAGAGTCGTATAGACGTGGGTCTAAAAGGTATGGTCCTCAAGTGGTTTCAGTCATTTTTATCCGACAGAAAATTCTTTGTTACACTAGGTGACTTCTCCTCTTCTGTTGCTCCTCTCACTTGTGGCCTCACTCAAGGCTAGATTTTGGCGCCCTTCCTTTTCTCCCTGTACATGCTTCCTCTGGGTTCTATTCTAAGAAGGCATGGGGTGTCTTTTCACTTCTACACTGATGATACCCAGATTTATTTACCTATTAAGAGAAATGATCCTTCAGCACTTACAGTGGTGGAAAAAGTATTTGATCCCCTGCTGATTTTGTACGTTTGCCCACTGACAAAGAAATGATCAGTCTATAGTTTTAATGGTAGGTGTATTTTAACAGTGAGAGACAGAATAACAACAAAAAAATCCAGAAAAACGCATTTCAAAAAAGTTATAAATTGATTTGCATTTTACTGAGGGAAATAAGTATTTGACCCCTTCGATTTAGTACTTGGTGGCAAAACCCTTGTTGACAATAACAGAGGTCAGATGTTTCTTATAGTTGGCCACCAGGTTTTCACACATCTCAGGAGGGATTTTGTCCCACTCCTCTTTGCAGATCCTCTCCAAGTCATTAAGGTCATTTTCAATGCCCTGGATGAGGGAAGGAGGTTCTCACCCAAGATTTGACAGTACATGGCCCCGTCCATCGTTCCTTTGATGCGGTGCAGTTGTCCTGTCCTCTTAGCAGAAAAACACCCCCAAAGCATAATGTTCCCACCTCCATGTTTGACGGTGGGGATGGTGTTATGACTTGGGGTCATAGGCAGCATTCCTCCTCCTCCAAACATGGCGAGTTCAGTTGATGCCAAAGAGATCTGACCACACCTGACCACAACACTTTCACCCAGTTCTCCTTTGAATCATTCAGGCAAATTTCAGATGGGCCTGCACATGTGCTTTCTTGAGCAGGGGGACCTTACGGGCACTGCAGGATTTCAGTCGTTCACGGCGTAGTGTGTTACCAATTGTTTTCTTGGTGATTATGGTCCCAGCTGCCTTGAGATCATTAACAAGATCCTCCTGTGTAGTTCTGGGCTGATTCCTCACCATTCTCATGATCATTGAAACTCCACGAGGTGAGATCTTGCATGGAGCCCCAGACCGAGGGAGACTGACAGTTTCTTCCATTTGCGAATAATCGCACCAACTGTTGTCACCTTCTCACCAAGCTGCTTAGCAATGGTCTTGTAGCCCATTCCAGCCTTGTGTAGGTCTACAATCTTGTCGCTGACATCCTTGGACAGCTCTTTGGTCTTGGCCATGGTGGAGATTTTGGAATCTGATTGATTGATTGCTTCTGTGGACAGGTGTCTTTTTACAGATAACAAACAGAGATTAGGAGCACTCCCTTTAAGAGAGTGCTCCTAATCTCAGCTCATTACCTGTGTAAAAGACATCTGGGAGCCAGAAATCTTGCTGACTGATAGGGGATCAAATACTTATTTCCCTCATTAAAATGCAAATCAATTTATAACTTTGTTGAAATGTTTTTTCTGGATTTTTTTGTTGTTATTCTGTCTCTCTGTTACGACACCAGGTGTGTAGGACAGAATAGGGAGTCAGGATGCATGCGCTGGGGAGACGTCAGATAATGCAACAGAGTTTATTAACCAAAAGGCAGTAAACAAAAGAGCAGGAATCCAAAAAAGGTAATAATCCACAAATACTGAACTCGAGAAAAAAGCAGTAATCCAAAAGACAGGGGAAAAAAACACTCGAACCGAGGAAGTGGTCTGGGAACCATGGATACGAAGAAATGAGGAAGTGGTCTGGGAACCACGAATACGAGACTACGGACATAAAAACAAAGACTACGGATCAAAGCGCTACAGAATTTAAACTAATACTCCGCCCTGAAGCGGACACAGACTGGGGTTTTTATACACAAACACACAAATGCAAAATCAATGACACCTGAAACTCATGATCACAAATTAAAAGGCGAACCAATGAGGAAACAGGGCAGAGACATGACACAACACAAAAACAAAAGCACATGGGGAAACACAGGAGGCGGACACATGATGTGAATATGAAAACACAAAGCACATGGTAAAGGTTAACAAAATGTGAGTCTTTGTGAATGGCGCTGGAATGCGCTCCTGTGGAATGCGGAAGTAGGCTACTCTCCATTTGTAGCATAGCGAGAGCGGGAGAACCTAACACTCTCACTGTTAAAATACACCTATCATTAAAATTATAGACTCATCATTTCTTTGTCAGTGGGCAAACGTATAAAATCAGCAAGGGATCAAATACTTTTTTCCCCCACTTTAGTACCTTACTAAGGTGCTTAGACGAGGTCAAACTCTGGCTCACTCAAAATTTTTTAATGTTAAATGAGGATAAACCAGAGGTGATTGTTTTTAGTCCTACTGATCATTCTCAGGCTACCAGCCTAGATCTGGGCAGCTTATCATCCTTCAGATCTTCTTGTGTGCGAAATCTGGGTGTCCTTCTTGATGAGTCATTAAAATTGGACAAACATATCTCTTCGGTAATTGGTTCTAGTTTCTACCAACTCCGCTTGCTGTCTAAAGTTAAACACTTTTTAAATGTTTCGACGTTAGAGATGGCTGTCCACGCTTTTATTACTTCACGATTAGATTACTGCAATTCTCTATATTGCGGTATTTCAAAGTCATAAACTACTCGCCTGCAATTGGTCCAAAATGCTGCTGCTAGATTTCTTCATAATAGTCGCAAATGTGACTACATCACTCCCATACTGAGAGCCCTTCATTGGTTGCCTGTTCAATTTAGAATCAATTTTAAAGTTCTCTTACTGGTGTATAAATCTTTACATAACCAAGCCCCTAGTTATCTCTCAGAACTGCTGCATTTTTATACTCCCACTAGAAGTCTAAGATCCAGTGACCAGAATCTCCTTTTAGTTCCTCAATCCAGACTAAAACATAGAGGGGATCAAGCTTTTTCTGTGGTTGGGCCTGGGTTATGGAACAATCTGCTGCTTGAGATTAGAGTGGCATCTTCCCTATCCATTTTTAAGTCTCTGTTAAAAACTTATTTGTTTTATCTGGCCTTTTAATATCCCACTCTTATTACATCTTATATGGTCTTAGTTTATTTGTTATTTCTTTGGCTTTAAATTTATGTCTTATTTCTTCTGTTTTATGTGTTTATGGGTTGATTTTAATGTTCAGCACTTTGGTCAGTCTTGTGGCTGTTTTTAAATGTGCTTTATAAATAAATGAACTTGAACTTGAACTCTTTCGGGGGCGAAAATTTGTAGTGGAGGTGGCAGTTAGTCCTCGCCTCACCCATCCACTAATTCTGGGAACAAATTGACCGGGGTTTCAAGCATTAGCCCAAGAAATGTTCGTGGATGGGTCCTGCAATAGGGGAAAATGGTGTAGAATGTGCGCAGCGATAGAAGTTTTATTGACTGATGCAGGACACTCATACTCAGGAAGAGTTCACACAGTTGTTGGTGCCGAGGAGCCGTCAGGAAGGGCTATTCCAGGCAGCTCACCATAATCCAATGGCGGGGCACTTAGGGGAAAACACTGGACCAGCTCATGGCCCGCTTTTATTGGCCAGGCATTCATGGCGATGTTTGCAGTTGGTGTGCGGCATGTCACGAATGCCAGCTGGTGAATATACCGGCCACCCCAAAAGCACTATTGCACCCACTCCCATTAATCAAGGTCACCTTTGAAAGGATTGGTATGGACCTCATTGGTCCATTAGACTGATCTGCACAAGGGCATCGCTTTGTATTAGTTTTAGTGGGCTACGCAACGCAATACCCGAAAGTGGTGTTCTTCCATGTTATCTACCGAGTCGGGATCCCGAAAGAGATCCTGACTGATCAGGCCCTTTGAGGTCACACAGTGAGTCGGGGACGTCGACTATGAAGTAAGGCGATTGGATAGAGGTGTGGCGCGACAAATTTACCATCTTAACCTCCTAAAACCATGGAGGGAGATGGTTCCTGTGGCTTTGGTGACAGTCGTTCCCAAGAGGGAAGAGCTAGGACCAGAGATGCATCTAAAAATGGTGTAATCCACCCCTTATGGAGACCACCTCTCTCCATCCCAAATCACGGATGTTACTAAATTACAGGCGGAGTTTGCCGATGTGTTCATGCCTCTCCCCAGTTGCACTAATCTCATAGAGCACCACATGGGGTTGTCTCGACACAAAAGAAATGTAGTTCGAGACGAACTCAAGGCTATGCTTGAAATGGGAGTAATTGAGGAGTCCCACAGTGACTGGAGCAACCTGGTGGTTTTAGTTCCCAAGACTGACAGGATGGTCCAGTTTTGTGTTGACTTTAGAAAAGTCAACGCGTTGTCTAAATTTGACGCATACCCAATGCCTCGAATTGACAAACTGCTTGATTGGTTAGACGCAGCTTGCTTTTATTCAACACTGGATTTACCGAAGGAATATTGGCAGATCCCCTTCATTCCAATGTCTCATGAAAAAACGTCATTTTCCACTCCATTGAGTTACACCAATTCATGACCCTTCCTGTTGGCCTGTTCGGGGCCCCCGTGACATTATCTACAGTAATGATTGGCAGCGGCACATGCACCTAAGAACTGTTCTGAGATCACCGAGGCAGGCGGGACTCACGGCGAACCCAAAGAAGTGCATAATTAGACGGGTGGAAGTACAGCATCTGGGTTTCCACTTGGGTCATGGGCAGGTGTGTCCCCAAATTGATAAGATATCAGCGATTGCGACCTGCCCAAAACCCAAGACCAAAAAGGATGTGAGACAGGTTCTGGGGTTGGCAGGCTATTATCGTAGGTTCGTGCCATCATCAGCCCACTGACTGATCTCACTAAAAAGGGGGCACCAGATCTGGTCCACTGGACGGAACCATGCCAACAGGCATTCACTCAGGTAAAAGCTGCACTGTTTTGCGGACCACTCCTACATTCTCCTGACTTCTCTCTCCCTTTTATTTTACAGATGGATGCATCAGACAGAGGGTTGGGGGCCATGTTGTCCCAGATGGTGGAGGGGGCGAAGTGCCCCATGCATGATAGAAAAGGAGTGTCTGGCTATCAAATGGGCGGTACTCACCCTCCGATACTATCTGCTGGGGTGGGCTTTCATCCTCTGTTGTCTGATCCAGGATCACCAGAATGAACTCGTGGCCCTGGGTGGATTTTGGGAGCAGCCCTACCAGATCCATGCCTATCTGCTTGAAGGGGACACTGATTATGGGGAGCTGGATGAGGGGAGATGGGGGCGGTTTCCAGGGCTTGGTGTGCTGACACTGAGGACACTGCCTACAGAAGGCTCGGACTTCTGCATCCATACCGGGCCAGAGGAACCTGTCACACAGTTTTTCCAGGGTGTTTCGGGGACCCAGGTGTCCGCCCAGTGGATGCGTATGGGTGAGGTGCATTAAGAGCTGGGTCTTAGAGCAGGGTATCACCAGCAGATCGCAGGCCTGGCGCTCTGTTTGGTAATAGAGGAGGCCATATTCAGGAAGAAGGAGGCAGAGAGCCACTGGTCGGGGTATTGATTGACCCCCTCTATCTGTCACACCTGGCCCCAAAAGTGTCTCAGCCATCATCCTCCTTCTGCTTACATCAGACGTTCCCCTCCCAGGTGACCTGGCGAAACACAGATGAGACAGGGTTAGAAGGAGAAGGTGTCTCACCTGATGAGGCTCTGGTGTCAGCGTCCCCTTCTCCGTGGGCCATGCAGGCCTGTCAGACCTGGGTCTGGGCTGTTGGTGTCTTCCGCCAGCATCTCTGGGTCCTCGTACTCCCTGCCCCTACTTGGACAGGAAGTTCGGGTATGAGCCTGATGAGGAGGGGCCACTCCCCGGTTGCTGTGGTGAGGCAAACTTCCGCCGCGGGGACCTTGCTAATATCCCCGTGCACACAGGTGACCTGTAGATTACCAGTGGGCTTGAGGTTTCACCCTAGGGAGGCTGGACGGGCCAGGGTCACAGTGCTGCCAGAATCTAGGAGGGCTTACTATGTGACTGGCCTGCAGTCTACCTTGACTGGGTGCATCAGGGCATTTGGTGGGGATGTTGTGTGGAGGGCACATCCTGCCAACCAGGGTTTATTAATGGGCTGGGAGGGCTCAGTAGGCATGGATACGTCCTGGGGTGTGTCATAGGCGGGGCGGCTGTCCTGGCAGTTCCTCTCCCTGTAGAGCTCGGGGTCTGGACGACGGGGGACCTGGCTGCAGCAGGACCCTGGGTTGAATTCCCGCCTCTCGCTCCTGCCGATGTCCAGTGTGGCCAGGGTGCATTTGAGGCTCTCTACTATCTCCCATAGGGTGTTGGCTTCTCTCATCCCCACAGCTTTACGTAGTTTGGGTGGCAGAGCCCTTAGAAAACGGTCCATGACAAGCTGTTCAACGACCTCTGTGGCAGTGCGCAGTTGGAGCCAACTTTTTTGCAAGGCAGAGCAGCGAGTCCATCTGGACACAAGAGGTGGTAGATCCAGCGGTGGAACTCTGCCGCCATGTTTGAAGGGCACAGACCACAGCACGCGAGGATCTCTCGGGGTGCTGAAATCGCGCTGCCCGTTCATCAACCTGCCGGCAGTTGCGCGAGGAGCATGTTGTGTTTGGCATGCGTGGGCTGCGGGCCCACCATCACAATAGCTGTACAGGGATACCCAGAACTGTACGATTTCTCAAGCACCTATTATTTTGACACCAACAGGAGAAACAACACATGGAGATGCATAAGCGTGGAGCTTGGGATAACTGATGAGCATGATGATACACTATTTTCACGTTAATGTTTACTAACTTTTGTACTGGTTGTGCTAGTTTCCTTGCTAGGCTGAAAATTTTCAGTGTCACTCAAATGTTAACGTTATACACTTTTCCCCTCATCAGTAGTAACTATGATAAGTATTATAAATATAAAAATGGTAGAGAGTAATGTCAGTGATTGACTTGTTTACAACCATGTACGTGTAGCTGCCTGTAGTACACATTAATTGTCATTATCACATCATATTTATACAGGGGATGAAGCTAGAAAGAAGTGGAAATACTTGAGGGATAAGTATTTAAAGGAGAGGAAAGCGGACAGGGAGAAGAGAAGTGGCTCTAAGGGAGGAAGTCAGAGGAAATGGAAATTACAAATACTCTCAGTTTTCTGGAGAGATTTGTGAAGGAGAGGCCGACTTCATCCAACATCCCCCAGGCCTCAAATCAGCTAGAATCTGAACTCAATGAGATAGCTTGAATACAAAGCTGTCTACATGTGTAATATTAGTCAATTGCACAAGTTTGGTTGTGTGATGAATTAGCCCAAATGTGAATATATATATATATATATATATATATATATATATATATATATATATATATATATATATATATATATATATATATATATATATATATATATATATATATATATATATATATATACACACATATATATACACATATATGTTGTATATACATACAACTTGATCTAAGCAAATAATACCTATATACAGGAAAATGAACGTAAAGAAAGAAAAGGGGTGAAGATACAAGAATGGCAAAACTTACAAATAGTAACCTTGAGAGCAAGCAACGAATCACATCACCTAAAATAGGGGCACAAGCTTAAAACGCATCTAGAGATGGATTGAGAATGATACTTTGGTTTCAGTGTTGAGTTACAGATGCATGCGAGATTCGTGAGCTAACTTGAGAGCGCGTTTTGCCAGGTAGATGAGTGCAGAAGTTGAAGAAGGAAGTAGCTGGGGCTGAAGAAAAAGAGAAGAGAGAGAGGAACGTGTGTCGTTGTCTTTTAAGGACAAGCCAGTCCACACCTCTCTTTGGGCAACTGACGAATCCTGAATGTGAATTTTGGGAGGGAGAAGGTTTCCTTTGTCTCCCTTTACAACCTGATTTGCATCTCTGGGGTGGCGCCGGATTAGTACCGTCTTATTAAAAAGTATAGTAAAAAAGCATAACATAATGCATCCTATCGTAACATAATATGCATCTTCAATCAGGGTATCAAGAGAGGATTAATTGAAGACCAAATTCGATAGGGTAGAAAGACATTAAGAGAGTGGGGTATCCTTACACATGGCTACAGGCATTTCAACTTATTCTAAACTAAAGATCATACTAGGTTGATTACATGGAACAAACAATGCATGCACACAAGAATACATCATATACTATTCTGGCATAGTATAATTATGGATTAAATTCAGGGAATGTACCGTTATGTGTGTGTGTGAGTCCTCTGTGTGTGTGTATAGGTGAGTTTGCATATTCGACATTCCAAAAGGGGGTGTCTGGCCAGATTGCCCCTCGGTGCCTGGAGAAAATGGAGGGGGTCAGTCCAAGAGACTTTCGAAGTCACTTTGGAATGGTGGAGACTCTTAGACTTGCTGGAGCCGGGTTTGTGATTTAGCTAGAGAGGGCAAAAGTTAAAAGCTTTGCTGGGGCCTAACGTTGATCTGGCCAGTTTGATCCAGTCCAGACGCTACAGTTGCTATATAGAAAGTATTTTTAGAAAGTAAGTATTTCTGGGTAGCTGTAAGGTAATTATACTGTTTGCATAATTAAAATATGCAGTTTTTACCTGAGTAAAATACAGTTAGCTAATACACATATCACATACTTGATCAACCCTATGTCATGATTTATTTTTCTGCCAAAATAATCTTTCTCTTATCCCCTAGGAGAGTCAAAGTGAGGGCCTCATAACCTTGACCCATGTTCCTGTGGAGCCAGAGCCAGAGCCTCAGTCATCGACAAGCAGCAGCAGCCAGCGAGTAAGCAATCTGTGTGTCCTCTGCGTGTTGTTCCTGTCTCCATTAGATGTGCCTCTGTGGGAAAGAAGAAGAGGAGTACAGAGCCAAACCTCTCTGAATTCCAGAAGAGCATTCTGAGTAGCCTGAGAGTATGATGAACTTTATTTCATGAATCTTGTTGGAATATTTAAAAGAAAAAAGCTGAAGTGCAGATGAAAATAGAGCAAATTCTCTATGAGGCAGAGTTTGAATGAGACGGGGGTGGCATGGGGGTAGGTTAGTCAGTGGCAGTGGACACAGGGGTGACTGACATTTTCATGGTCTAATTGTTATTGTAGTCTTTGTCTGATTTTGAAATTGCTGTATTTTTGTAATGCTGAATTTTTAGTACATGTGATTGTTTTTAAAACAACTGAACTGATTAATAAATTATTATTCTAAAATAAAGCAATGAGGCAAGTTTGATTAAAAATGTAAACAGTTTACTTTATTAAGATGTATGAGATTATTACATAATAGTTTATATATATTTTTTCAGTTTACATACTGTTACATCAAACAATGTTCTCCTGCCATGGCACTGTACTCTCACCAGATGAGAAATACTGGGTGAATTTCTCTTTAATGGTGATAGCTTCTCGAGAGGAGTTGTTGCTGCTCATTCTGTGGAGAACTCCCATTGCCCTGGCACTGGAGTCAGGCTCTGATGATGGTGCATGTCGATGGTCCGCTGCCAGATCTGCCCTCAGAAGGTTGTGGAGGATGCAGGTAGACTTAACAGCTTTCTCCGCCATTTCCGGGGTCACTCCCAACACTCTTCTATACAGCTGCCACTGTGTCGCCAGTATACCAAATGTGCACTCCACCATTTGTCTGGCCCAGGACAGCCTGTAGTTGTACAGCATTTTCTCTCTCCCGATGATCTAGCCAGGATGTGGGCACATCATGTGGCGTCTGAGGGGAAAGGCTTCATCCACAACAAACACATGTGGCATAGGCCCAAGATGTTCTGCACCAGGGAGAGGTGTGTCCTCTGGCATGTCAAGACTGCCCTGACAGAGAGCTTTTCAAAATGCTGAAACAGCCAATGTACCACCATCACTGCTTCAGCCATAAGCCCCAACATCCACCACCTGGAAGCGATACCGAGAATCAATAACAGCAAGAAGCAAGATTGTGAAGGAGTCTTTATAATTGAAGTACAGGGAATCGCTGGAGGCAGGGGAAATTCCACATCTGCTGGAAATCAGCTGTGATTTCTCTCCAGCGTTCCCTATCAAAAGCTACTCTCGATGCTATGCATCAAACGCTAATGAGAACATTCTTTGTTCGACTGGTTGCGAAGCAAGTGTGTCAAACGCGCCAAGAATTTGGCCTAAATAACCTCGGTGAGTTACGTCATTGATAACGTGCACCTACAGGTTATAAATAGACGTGAAACAGGCATACCTTCAGGTTTCTTTGTCTTCGAGACCGCTTTGTGTGTGTGTGTGTTTCCTTGGTAAGTGGTAAATTGTATCAATGGCTTGTGCTTTGGCTAGGCGATGCATGCCTCGATGCATGCGCACGAATCTTTCCGGATGATGATCCGCATGATTTCTGTTTGGAGTGCCTTGGAGAAGAGCATGCTATCGCTGCGCTTGAGGACGCTGAGTGCATGCATTGCGAGCTTTTCCCTCTCCGAGTGCTCCACTCGAGGCTCGCTTTCTTTCAAAGTGTGGCACCCTCACTAAGATCATGGGGCTCGCATGTCGAGCTGGCCGAGAGAGAGCCTCCTCTCTCTCTCGCGCTCTTCCCAGATCGCAAAGCGCCCGCCTCTGCTGCTGAGGCGCATCCCAGCGTTTCTTCAGAGCGAGACGAGGGCGTGGCCTCCGGTGATATGGAGACCGAGAGCGCCGCCTCTGAGCGCTCCTCGCGTGATGATAAGGCATTTGTGGAGCTACTTGAGGTAGTGACTAATGCAGTGGCCAGGCTTAAGTTAGACTGGAAACAGGAGCAAGAGAACCCCAGGCACTCCAAATTGGATGACAGATTTCTGTCGGGTGGCCAAGGGGAGAGATTCCAACATCCATCTCTCCCCTTTTTCCCAGATCTCCATGAGGAGTTATCTCGTTTGTGGAGTAGGCCTTACTCCTCGCATATCTTTGTACCCACCACGTCGATTTATTCGACTATCATGGGTGCTAAGGCGCATGGATATGTGACGATGCCTCAGGTTGAAGAGGGCTTGCAGGCTATGTCTCCCCTGGGAGCTCGTCATCGCTTAAAAAGCCAACCCTCCCCACCAAGCCTTGCAGAGTAACATCATCTCTGGTGGGGAAGGCCTTTCAGGCAGCGGGTCAGGCTGGGGCTGCCCTGCACACCATGGCAGTTTTGCAGGCATACCAGGCCGACCTGCTGAAAGACCTGAGTACGGGCGGGAATATTAGTGAGGAGGCGTTTTTAGAGCTGCACCGAGCCACGGATCTGTCTCTTCATGCAACCAAGCAGACGGCCCATGCCATGGGCCGTTCTATGGCTGCTTTAGTTGCCACGGAGAGACACCTATGGCTCAACCTCATGGGCATCAAGGATAGGGACAAAGCTTTCCTCCTTGACACCCCCGTATCACCTTCTGGCCTTTTTGGCGACGCCATGAACACTGTCATCACTAGGTTCAGGGAGGCCAAGAGACAAGCAGAGGCTTTTGATAAGTTTCTTCCCTGCCGATCTTAGCAGCCCAGTAAGAGGTCAGACCTGAGGATGATCATTACGTCTGGAAAGAAGTCCTAAGGGTCAAGTCCTCAGGACCGTGGGGGTGTGCCCCTCCGGGGAGGAGCACAAGAAGTTCCAACAGGAAGTAGATGCTCCTTCCATTTGTCAGATTCTATAGCTTGGATGTCCATGCTACTCCAGACTCACATGTCCTTGAGTCAACATCCCTTAGGCATGTCTGAGACCTTCTTCAATGTTTGTGCGCACACACTACACAACTTTGGGGGCTCAGACACTTCCAGTGCGGTGGCTTTGGTATTCTCGTTCCCATTAGCGTTTGATGCGCAGCATCAAGAGTAGCTTTTGATAGGGAACGTCTCGGGTTACTTGACTGTAACCTGAAAAAGTGGGAACGAGATGCTGCGCCTCAATGCCGCACTGCAGACGTGTCTGGCATCTCTCAGACAAAGTTTAACCTGAAGGTATGCCTGTTTCACGTCTATTTATAACCTGCAGGTGCACGTTATCAATGACGTAACTCACCGAGGTTATTTAGGCCAAATTCTTGTCGTGTTTGACACACATGCTTCGCAACCGGTCGAACAAAGAATGTTCTCATTAGCGTTTGATGCGCAGCATCTCGTTCCCGCTTTTTCAGGGCTGCCAGTCAAGTAACCTGAGACGTTCCCTGTTAGGTGGTGGCTTGTATTCTTCCACAAGGTTGTCCCATATGGCCTCGCATACATCTTTTACAATGCCTGCAACTGTGGAGTGACTCACACGATAACTGAAGGCGATCATCTTAAAAGAATCCCCAGTTGCAAGATACCTGTAATAAATGTACAGATAGATATATATATATATATATATATATATATATATATATATATATATATATATATATATATATATATATATATATATATATATATATATATATATATATATATATATATATATATATATATATATATATATATATATATATATATATATATATATATATATATATATATATATATATATATAAACTGGCTATCCTAAGCTGCGATGGGTGGAACACAGATGCTCAGGAGGCAGAATTTAGGGAAAAAAGTGCTCTTTTATTTTAGTATGTGGGGGAAGGGGGAAGGTGAGGGCGTGAGGAAATGTGGTGCTGGCTGGGGAGCTGGCGTCTGCCCTTGGCCTCCGATGGGAGTGAGGTTGTGGGAAAACCGGGCCAGTGTCACACAAGAAGCAACGGACCTGGGAGCTCCGGGATCAGCCTGACAAGGGGGTCGTCCCCAGAACAAAGGGGGTGCTAAAGCGGAGCTGTCTCTTCAGGACCTGGGTGGCAGTCGTGCGAGGAGCGTGTTGTTTGGTGTGCGTGTGGGCAGCATGCTATATACTACATGCTATATATGCTACATGTCACTATATATATAGTCTCCAGAAGGACTGTGGCTGGTTCTGCAAGATGCTCAATAAAACTTACCAGCTAATTCCCTTATAAAACTGCACAAATTGTAGCAGAGACTACTATTTTTATATTAATTTCATTTTTTTTGTCTCACCAAATATTGACTTTGTTTCATTTACTACTGTTTACTGCCCTTTACAGTATTTATTTTTAAATATAGAAACATATTACATATATTATATTGAAACATGCCATTTCAATATTTTGAAGGCATCTTTGCAGCATTTCTTTGCAATACTGTGTGTGTGTGTGTGTGTGTGTGTGTGTGTGTGTGTGTGTGTGTGTGTGTGTATATATACAGCCGTGGCCAAAAGTTTTGAAAATGACACAAATATTAATTTTTACAAAGTCTGCTGCCTCAGTTTTTATGATGGCAATTTGCATATACTCCAGAATGTTATGAAGAGTGATCAGATGAATTGCAATTAATTTCAAAGTCCCTCTTTGCCATGAAAATGAACTTAATGCCAAAAAAACATGTCCACTACATTTCAGCCCTTCCACAAAAGGACCAGCTGACATCATGTCAATGATTCTCTCGTTAACACAGGTGAGAGTGTTAACGAGGACAAGGCTGGAGATCACTCTGTCATGCTGAATGAGTTAGAATAACAGACTGGAAGCTTTAAAAGGAGGGTTGTGCTTGAAATTATTGTTCTTCCTCTGTTAACTATGGTTACCTGCAAGGAAACACGTGCAGCCATCATTGCTTTGCACAAAAAGGGATTCACAGGCAAGGATATTGCTGCTAGTAAGATTGCACCTAAATCAACCATTTATCGGATCATCAAGACCTTCAAGGAGAGAGGTTCAACTGTTGTGAAGAAGGCTTCAGGGCACCCAAGAAAGTCCAGCAAGCACCAGGACCGTCTCCTAAAGTTGATTCAGCTGCAGGATCGGAGCACCACCAGTGCAGAGCTTGCTCAGGAATGGCAGCAGGCAGGTGTGAGTGCGTCTGCACGCACAGTAAGGCGAAGAATTTTGGAGGATGGCCTGGTGTCAAGAAGGGCAGCAAAGAAGCCACTTCTCTCCAGGAAAAACATCAGGGACAGACTGCTATTCTGCAAAAAGTACAGGGATTGGATTGCTGAGGACTGGGGTAATGTAATTTTCTCTGATGAATCCCCTTTCCGATTGTTTGGGGCATCTGGAAAAAAGCTTGTCCGGAGAAGAAAAGGTGAGCACTACCATCAGTTCTGTGTCATGCCAACAGTAAAGCATCCTGAGACCACTCATGTGTGGGGTTGCTTCTCAGCCAAGGGAGTGGGCTCACTCACAATTTTGCCTAGGAACACAGCCATGAATAAAGAATGGTACAAAAACATCCTCAGAGAGCAACTTCTCCCAACCATCCAAGAACAGTTTGGTGACGAACAATGCCTTTTCCAGCATGATGGGGCACCATGCCACAAGGCAAAAGTGATAACGAAGTGGCTCGGGGAACAAAACATCGACATTTTGGGTCCATGGCCAGGAAACTCCCCAGACCTTAATCCCATTGAGAATTTGTGGTCAATCCTCAAGAGGCGGGTGGACAAACAAAAACCCACAAACTCTGACAAACTCCAAGCACTGATTATGCAAGAATGGGCTGCCATCAGTCAGGATGTGGCCCAGAAGTTGATTGACAGCATGCCAGGGCGAATTGCACAGGACTTGAAAAACAAGGGTCAACACTGCAAATATTGACTCTTTGCATAAACTTCACGTAATTGTCAATAAAAGCCATTGACACTTATGAAATGCTTGTGATTATACTTCAGTAACAGTTAGTAACATCTGACAAAAATATTTTAAAAAACTGAAGCAGTAGACTTTGTGAAAATTAAAATTTGTGTCATTCTCAAAACTTTTGGCCATGGCTGTGTGTATATATATATATATATATATATATATATATATATATATATATATATATATATATATATATATATATATATATATATATATATATATATAAAGAATACTTTTAGACAATTCACAGTGGTGGAAGAAGTATTGAGGTCTTTCTTAAGTAGAAGTACTACTACCGCACTATAAAAACATTGTTTAAGAATTTGAAGTTATCAGTTGGTAATAGTTATTCTACATTGCCTTTTCAGTTCTAAGGTAGCCTAATTACCTCAGACAAATGCAGAGCTGTTGCGCAGGAGAAATGGTTTCATGGCAGAAGCTCTGTTTGCTGATGCTTGGGCTAACTTTTCTTAGATCATCAAACTGGTCTTTTTCCACTCTGAAATAGGCTTTGCATTGTCCAGATGGAGCTCTTGGATTAGTTGGTGAAATTCTCAGTGTGTTCTACGTGCTTGAAAGATGGGGTGCACCCAAACACAGTATTTTTTTTCTCTTCTCCATAAATAAATCTAGTAGCAGAGCTACTGCAAGGGCTTTGTGGTGCTGTAAATCCATCCTGTGCTAAAACTTCCTTGTCGTCATGGAGAGGTATACCCATAATGCATTTCTGCACACTAAGTTGAGGGTATTGTCATCCCCATAATGCAATTCCCCTAACTGAGCTGATCATTTTGATGTATGACATTGCTGTAGTAGTTTGGTGATTAGTTTACGGCCTATTGTTTCCTGCTACTGACTTCTCAATGAGTGTGTATGGGAGAGATTTAATTGGGAAATTCCGTCTGGAATTTCATCATCTGTGACACCTGTGTTTTATTCCCCATTCATTCTCTATGGGCTGACAACATGTGTTTTTTGGCCATATGCACGAAAAGTGCAAGTGGGAACACTAAGAAAAGTAATAGCACATTCTTGGATTAGTTGGTAAAATTCTCTGTGATTTCTACGTGCTTGAAGGATGGAGTGCACCCAATGGGGTTGCACATTTTGAGGTATTTTTTGAGACAAACTGTGCGGGACTAGTTACGTGCTGAAAATGTGTTGGGAAGAATAAAATGAAGAAGAAAAATAAGTATGGGCAATTATAATAGTGATGCTTTGCATAGCGAGCACCACTAATAAGCAGAATCTGTAGAAAAACAATAGGTGCCTTGCACCGTTGGTGCTCGGCCCCTAAAAAGGTACAATAACAATAGGGTGCCTATGCACAGTCTGTGCTTAGCCCCCTAATAATAAGAAAATGTAAAATAATAATAGGGGTCCTAGGCACCATTGGTGCTTGGCCCACTAAAAATAGGGGAAAATGTTTGAACTATAATGCTTTAACAGTAGTTAAAACATTATCTGTTTTCCATAAGTATCAGCATCCATTTCTTAAGCCAAAATCAATTTTCTCAGTAAATAGTTTAGTATTACTTAGTTTAGTTCACTTCGTGCAAGCATCAGATGAGAAAAACATGTGTTGGCTAAGCAACTATATTTGAGGTAAGGGAAAATGGCATTTTTTTGCTACCCAAGTCCCCTTTATTCCTGAAGTCAAAATTGACTTGTGGCTGCATTTGGAGACAGAAACTACTATAATTTAACTAGCTTACACCACCTTGCACCAGTATAATTAACATTATTTGCTTCAGTACTGTTCTTCACACCTGGTTAGACTTCTAAGTCATCACAACAACTATGCCCAAGCTCTCCACCACTTCGCCCTGAAAATAGTGATTAACATGGAACAATAAATGTATAGTAACAGACAGAGTGAGGAAGAGAGAGAGACACAGGGAAATTTTAAAACTTCTGAATCTTTTTTTTTCTGTCGGAGATAAGGAGACTACAATAATTTGGTCATTTGGTGAAAAACAATTAAATCTCAAAGGAGATCTGTTTGTCCTGTTTAAATCCATGTTTACCAGAATACTAATAATAGCATTTATGCACAGCCCGAGGTCTCCGATCCTGCTATTTGGTTTTTCATTTCATAAATATGTAGTTTTGTTAAGAGGGCTAATGTTTTTTAATAATTCAGAGTGGAATAAAGATTACAGGAAAATGTGTACTTTTATAGACAAGAAGGAAGCCCCTTCAGGCCTTCTACATTTTTATTATTCATTAAATAATAAAACACTGGAATATAGTCAAAAATGGGGTGGTGTGATGCAAAATTTATTATTTTATTATTTTAATAGCACATCAAGGGCTTTATTCCTCTCAAACCACAATATGTCAACACTAACAATTTTTTAAATTAATTTAGGAGCAACAGAGATTAAGTTTTACCCATTTATAGTTGCATTTAATGTTGTGGAACAGCCTCAAAACAAGTTATAACAGATATAAACAGTCTCTTACCATTCTCTCTTTTTTCTCTCTCTGGAAGAAAAAAAATACTTGTCATGTTACTGAGGAACTACAAAGCCCTCTATTCTGAAGACTTTTCTGTGTCAGAAAACATATAAGGAACAGCTTTCCTGCTGACTGTTACAAAGACTCCTTTCAAAAATGCTAAATAAATGTCACCTCACAGAAGACTTCACCATACCAACAATTACATGTTTTATTTAGTCTCTGTGCAACTTGTTCTCATAAACAATAAACAATCACAATATGTGATTTGCCTTGCAACTAAAAATACTGTCAGAATACCAATCAGAAATGTGAATTCTGCATCATGTGGCATAATCAGAAGAAGGAATAAAGACTACATGGGGAATATGAGGGTTGACATGTCCAGATGCATGAAATAATAGACATTCTGCAAGTCTGTCTGGGAAACAATAGAAGTAGAAATGATGCCTAATGTCAGGATTAGAGAAATAGGCATTGTGTGCTAGGAACTAAACATATCGTGGTTATCAGAATTTAATGATACACTGAAACTAATTCATCTGGTACACTGAAACTAATTCATCTGAATTTGCCTTAGTGCAGCATGGATTTCTGCCATAGTTAAAGATCTCCAATTACCAAGGGAGAGCAATCAATTCAATGAATGTGACATTATTGAACATACACAAAAGAATATTAAAAGTATTCACAGTCCTTGCTGAATTCTGTCTTAATACCATGTTAATATTCTCATTTTGCTAAATTGAGAGATCACACATACTGTTTATTTTCAGTAGAGGAAACAGGCAGTTCTTGAACTTAAAGCATAGCAAACAAGATACTAACTCAGAACATGTGCAGTATCTGAATATTAAAGTATCTTACTTAGGATTATATGTGAAGGAAGAACTGCTACTACTATTGCATACTTAGCTATACATATCTAACACAACAGTATCAGATAAAGTGCAGTCACGGGTAAGGTGTATATGGCCCTGTGCCCCCACTCTTCCTACAGTGATGAGCTTCAACTAGATTCAAGTGACTGCATTCCCTCACCTGTCATTAGGCCCCCCACACCCCATCACCTCCACAATCACAGTCTATATGCCTCCAACCCAGTTACCTGCGTGTGAAAGAACAAAGGACTGCAGCATTAATATGGAGGTCCAATTCTGTTGCTCACCCATGTTGTCAATATGGGGCCAGAAACATACAATACAAACAATACTAGTCCATCTTTTGCCCTTTTACCCTCTCTGCCTTTCTTTACATCCAAGGCACTGCTCCCAGCCTTATAACTACACCATCATTTAAAAATTCCATGATAAAAAATAAAATTAAATCTCATTTGTATTGCATTGACAGTTCTCGCCCCATCCCTGGGACATTCCATCCCATCTATGATGTAATTAACATGGTGCAAATCATAATCATAGCATAATCAAGTTGTCAGTCATGCTTAGCCCTCATCCACATCAGTTGTCTAAGACAATGAAGAGTGGCAAAATGGTGAAAAAAGACAGTTAAATCTAGCCAAGTGATGGGGCAGAGCTAAAAGAGAATGATTCACAAACCTAACACTCCCAGCAATGTTGCTGTTGATAACATGGAGCCTAAAAATATTATATGCATTTAATTGTATTTAAAATATACTGAATGTTGTCCAAGTATGTGGTAAATATGCTAACAAATTTATGTACTTAAAATTCCCATTTTAATCTGTTTGGGCAACTTCAGCATTCAATTATAAGTTAGGAGAAGAAGAATTTACATTCCCAGCAATGTCAATCAGGGGCATCATGATATTTTTTTTCCTGGTTTAAATAGCATTCATGAAAAGCACACATATGCTTTATAATTTATAACTAGGCCCATAGTTTGTAATGCTGACTGTTTGCATTGATATCTAGTTTATTTAAAAGCTTGCTACATCAGGTAGTTTGGATCAAGTAGGATTGCAGAGGAGAAGGGTTACAACTATTGCAGTGTAAATAAAAGAAAAAAGAAAATTGCACAGAATACATTATTTCTTCTTAAGAACAAAAACACACTGACAGTGACATAGTGAAAGTCATCATGTTTGTGGAGAAAGTGTTCATGGGTCTGATCACATGTAGAAAGATGCTACTCTGGTGTTCGGTGAGTTTGACACACATTTATCTGAAGTGCTTGCTACTAAGTAATATGTGGTGGCCAGGATGTAAGGAGTTGCCGCTGATTTTTTTCACTCTTTTCCTGGCTCTTCTCCAACCATGGACTTAGGGGGCATGATAGGATGATGGCATATTGCACATGATCTAACAAGCCTAGTGGGGACAGAGTATCTGCAGGTATCGGCACTTTGTCAGGTCAGCACACTCCACAGACTCCATCTCCCAACATGATTCATGGCCACTGTCATGCTAAACGGTCCTTTGTCCCTACTCCCCTAAGAACCAGACTCATCACTTTGGCTCACACCGCTGTTGCGACGGGTCATCCTGGAACCCAGTGCATTTATCACCTGCTGCAGGACAAATACTGGTGGCCAAACATGTTTTTCGACATGCATCGAGCCGTATCTTCCTGTACCACCTGTGCGCAAGCTAAGGTACCTACTGTAGAACCATGCCTGTTGGTAAACTCATGCCGCTGCCCATACCCCAAAGACCCTGGTCCCATGTAGCCATCGGTTTTCTCACAGATCTGCCAGAATCTCAGGGCAACACAACCATCCTGGTGGTCATCAACCGCTTCTCTGCCAGCGTGGAATGGGAGGGATACGGCCAGAGGAACAATGCAGGGTCTCTGCACATGACATTTTGGACCCCAACCTGCACCACAAGTTCCACACTAGCCACTCTGAACACCCTGGTCCTTGACCCTAGCGCGCTCCACAGACAGCATACTCCACAGACTCCATGCTTCATGACCTACAGACACGGCCACCATGAACTACACTTCCCAGAACACACACACTGGATTGTTCTCAATGCACACCTGATCCCAATTACACACACACACACATCTATATATATGTGTCCCATGTTTGTTTCCCACAACGGGTCTTAACCAAGACTCGAAGTCCTTTTCCTACAGCCATTTTTCAGAGAACTTGCATTTCCCCATGTTCACACAATCCTCCTCATGTGTTCTTGGCGCCAAAAAGTTTTTTAGAATAAATCAAACGTGACGTCAAATTAAAACGTGATTCTATTGGCTTTGGACACACAAACTCACCTTGCACAACAGAGATATCGAAATAACCAATTTCATTCAACCTTACGACTTAAGCAGGGACATGGTTAAATCATCATCATAATAGTAATAATACTATGCATAAAATAAAATAACACCTCGAAATGAAACTTTTAAGACCTTTTAATACTTTTTAATAGCCTTAATTTTCACCAAGTTGATTTATTACCTTTCAATACTTTTTAATGACCTGTGGATAGCCTGGATACCCTGGGGAACACACATCCTTTTAATGTACAAGTGCTGATTGTCAGTGTTCAAAATATAAGTTTCCCAGGTGTCATCTTCTGCCTTGTACCAGCCAGACAGTTTTCACTTAAAAAAAAAAAAAGAGATTTCTGCTCATTACATCTTTTTCACATACAGGCCTGTTGTGAGTCTAATCTAAGCAAATTTTCATTATCTGCTGGATAATGGGAAACTCTTATGAAGTCATTTTCTATCACAAGCCTGATTACAACTCTATTCCCCCTTGACCAATTTCTCATTCAGAGCCATCCATAATAAATATTAACAAATGGATCTGAGTTAATGTTTTTGAATTAAGTGGCTGTAGCCAGTCACCGTTAATAAGTGCTTCACTCACTAACTCATTATAACAGGGCTCACAATTTATTAGCATTACTCCCTAATGTCTTAATAAAGCCACATTATATAGATGATTTTTCCCTTTCAAGCAGCCACAGATTCAGATGTTGGAAAAACAAACTGAAAATATGCCACAAATCTTATACCTATTTTCTGATTGTGCCTGACTGTGTGCAGAGCTGTGAGGTGTGTCTCAAACCTTATTTGGTCTCATGAACTGAAAAAGATCATATAATATCATTTGTAGGAAGTCTTTCAAATATGGTTTCTGGATCATGTTTAGGTCTGACCTGGATGAGAACAAGAAGTGGATCCCAGGCTTCCTGTGATCCATTTCTTGGAAGCGCAGAAGATACTGGAGATCAGGACAAGACAAGAAAAGAAGCTGTAGCAGTGAAGAGATCTTTGGACTTCAGAAGGAAACTAATTGGGTAACTGATCAAATGAGGAAAGAATGGACTGAAGTTAAAATGTTATTAGGAACAACTTCTTTGTGTAATACTATTGAAGATAATAAGTTTTTGTTTATAGAGAAGCATATCAGGAGCAGGAGAAAAATACAGAATACAAGGGTATGAAATTTCTCAACTCAGTAACCGATGTGCATGAATGTACATCTACAAAATGAGGAAGTCAAAATTGCCAGCGCAAAGATAATATGTATGCTTATGTGTAATCACAAATGCTTATCTTGCTTATATGAAATATCTCTGTCATCAAAGTAACACCCTTGTGTGTCAGCATGAATTTTGTTTCTTAACACAATAGGATGTTCATACAAAACATCTATGTTTTAGACCAAGCCTTGTCGAACCTCGGGTGAAGATCATTCGCAGAGGGGAAAGCCAAGCTTGGTACTTATAGCACAAGCAACAAGTAGATCTAGTTATTGTTAAATAGGGAATATTATCTCTGTTTAACTGTGAATAATATATTTTACTGTAACAACTTTTTATTCTTTAATAAAACGAATCTTTGAGAAAGGAGAATCGAGAAAAGACAAATTGTTGTTTACAGAGTGGTTTTATGGAGTTAGAAAAATAGACAAGGTTTATTATTTTCTTCTTCAAACAACTAACTAAACTACCTACAAGAATCTTTGGTAGTCAAAGATTCTTAGGACTCCAGAGCCCTAGTGGTGAGGATTCACTACCCTGGAATAAGGTAAGAACTTATTCTATGCTATACCTGATTGTCTAGCATATCTTATCTTGGCACTTAATCCATTTGGGTTAAGAAAAAGATTACAACTGATGCACCCCCATACCATCACAGATGCTGGCCTTTGCACCTGTTGCTTATAACAGTCTGGTTGGTCTTTTTCATCTTTGGCACGGAGAACTCGACGTCCGTTTTTCCCAAAAATAAGCTGAAATGTGAACTCATCTGACTGCAGCACACATTTCCACTGCCTTTCAGTCCATCTGAGATGAGTCGGGCCCAGAGAACTCACCGGCGTTTCTGCACAGAGTTGATGTGTGGCTTCCTCCTTGCATAACAGAGTTTCAGGTTGCATTTCTGGATGCAGCGGTAGACTGTGTTAAGTGACAAAGGTTTTCCGAAGTACTCCCGAGTACTCACAGTAGCGTGATGATTTCTCAGGCAATGCCACCTGAGGGCTCGAAGGGCATGCACATTCAACAGTGATTTCCGGCCTTGCCCTTTACGCAATGAGATTTCTCCGTATTCCCTGAATCTTTTCACTATATAATGCCCTGTAGATGGTGAAAGACCTAAATTATTTTCAATCTTGCATTGATCAATGTTCTTTTTGAACTGACTGACAATTCTCTCACGAAGTTTGGCACAAAGTGGTGAGCCATGACCCATCCTTGCTTGCAAAGACTGAGCTTTTGGTGGATGCTCCATTTATGCCCAATCCTGATACCCTCCCCGTTACCAATTAACCTGATTATTGTGGAATCCTCCAAAATGGTGTTACTTGAATATTCTATAAACTTTTCAGTCTTATTTTGCCTCTGTCCCAACTTTTTTTGAGTGTGTTGCAGGCATCAAATTCTAAATTTGTTTATATTAACAAAATACAATTAAGTTAGTCAGTGAAAATATTGAATATTGTTTCATTGTACTTTTGTTAGTCAATTAAAGTTTCAAGAGACTTGACAAATCACAGACTTTTTATTACTGAATAAATAGATACTTTTATTACTGAATAGTATACAGAAAACATTCCTACTTCCTATCTTGAGACATACCTGCATTTGTGACAGCCCTAGAAAAGTTTTTACAGAGCAGCATGAAAACTCTGTGGAAATCCCTAAATTTGAGTCTCAGAAGTATTAGAATAAATACAATAATAGTATTTTGGCTTGATTTTTGTATCAGAGAAAACGTCATTTCTCATCATTTGATACATCTGATGACATCTTATGACTTCAGTACAATGAATGATACTGTTGCTGCCATAACTTACTGCGCCACTCTTGGAGGACACTTTTCCCTTGCTCCTTTTCTTCATCTTTAAAAGGTTTTTTTGTTGTTGTTGTTGTTTTGTTTTTTTACATGAGGATGGTGTGGAAGATGAAGTGGAGGAAGAGGTGGTCTTCAACAGTGATTGTTTCTCCTTTTGTTTTAGCTGAGTGACAAAAAGCACAGATATCAACAAATACAATTAATCACAAGTGAAGGGCAAGGGCGAAAATCAATATTGCATGCCTGTGATATTCAGGCCCTCAGGTGGCACTGCATTAAAAACAGGCATGATTCTGTAATGAAAATCACTGCATAGGCTCAGAAACACATCCAGAACTCATTGTCTGTGAACACAGTTCGCTGTGCCATCCACAAATGCAGGTTAAAGCTCTATCATGTGAAGAAGAAACCACATGTGAACATGATCCAGAAATGCTGCCATCTTCTCTGGGCCAAAGCTTATTTAAAATGGACTGAGGCAAAGTGGAAAATTGTTCTGTGGTCAGACAAATCGAAATTTGAAATTTTTTGGAAACCATGGACGCCGCATCTGCTGGACTAAAGAGGAGAGGGACCATCCGGCATGTTATCAGTGCTCAGTTCAAATGCCTGCATCTCTGATGGTATGGGGGTGCATTACTGTCTATGAAAAGGGCAGCTTGCACATCTGGAAAGGCACCATCAATGCTGAAAGATTTTAGAAAGGTTTTAGTTACAGATATGCTTCCATCAAGACAACATCTTTTTCAGGGAAGCCCTTGCATATTTCAGCAAGACAATGCTAAACCACATACTGCATCTATTACAACAGCTTTGTAGTAGAAGAGCCTGGGTGCTGAACTGTCTTGCCTGCAGTCCAGACCTTTTTATTTATTAATTTTATTTTATCTTGTTTTTTTTTTGTTTTTTTTAACTTTTTTCAGATTTTCAGATGTGTTGTACTTTGTATTTCAAGAATAGTATGGGTGAGTGGTGGGTGTAGGATATAGAAAGGATAGATAGTGGATAAGACAAGACAAGATAAGACAGAACAAAACATGACAAGACAGTAGGTGTGATTGGGGTGTGGTTATCAAAGCGATGGGTTGGGGGGAAAAGGGGGGGAAGTATGGGGAGGGTGTGCAAAGGAGTAAATATTTGAGATGTTTAAAGTGAGTTAAATATCTGTAGCACCAACTTTGAATACTGTGAATGTTATATGCATATGTATGTAGTTTAGTTACATGTATTTGTTTGAGATATGTGGTATGGCTTTTGTTATGAGGTTAGTCTGTAGAAGCTGTATTGTTTGTTATTGCAAGGTGGTATCCTGGTGTATGTAGGTGATCAGTGGTGTCCAAGTAGAGTTAAATTTGGTAGTTTTATTTTTGATTGAGGCAGAGTTTTTCCATTGTTATATAGTCAATTACTAGGTTTTTCCAATGTGTCCAGACCTTTGGCCAATTGAAAACATTTGGCGCATCATGAAATGAAAAATATGACAAAGAAGACCCAGGACTGTTGAGCAGCTAGAATCCTGTATCAGACACGAATGGGACAACATTCCTCTCCCAAAACTCCAGCAACTGGTCTCCTCAGTTCCCAGACGTATACGGACTGTTGTTAAAAGAAGAGGGGATGCTACACAGTGGTAAACATGGCCCTGTCCCAACTTTTTTGAGACGTGTTGCTGCCATCAAATTCAATACTACCTTATTTTTTCCTTAAAATGGTATATTTCCTCAGTTTAAACATTTGATATGTTTTCTATGTGTGTTTATGAGATTTGCAAGCCATTGCATTCTGTTTTTATTTACATTTTACACAGCGTCCCAACTTTTTTGGAATTGGGGTTGTACCTAGCATAGTTTTGCATTTAACAACATGGCCCGCTGGCGGGCCGTGGAGCTTTGAGTGGTTAAATTGACAAGGACTAAAGTGTGAGATAAATTAGATTTTTTTGTAAAGATAAATCTTTAGCACTTACAGTCCAACTTCCTGAAAGCTAGCGATCAAGGTAAAATGTGCTAGATAAAACGACTTCAGGAAAATGCCCGCCGTTTGTCCCTTCCATTGAAAACTGCAAATATGTGACGTATTCAGGATAGTCCCGCCTCAAAGTTAGTAGTGGTCATTTTGCGTCACTTTTAAAATTTCATATGTTTGAATTTACATATTGAATACTCATCCGCATTTCTCTAGTCTGAAAACTTCCAACCAATACATTTTTCTTATTTGATGACTGATTGCATGTAATGGGCCAATCAGACATTCACTTTTTTTCATTAAAAAAAAAAAAAAAAAAAAAAAACTTTGGGGGATGGATAGATTTGAGCATGCTAATAATAATAGTATCTTTTTCTCCTGTTACCTTTTTTAGACAAGTTTGATGTTTAGTCCAGCTTTGCTTAGTTAGACGTTTGACACTGAAGAGTCATCTTAATGCATTACACAACACTTGCATAGAAACAGAGACAGCCTCCACTGCTGGATCATAAGTTGTTGCAGTATGAGCTCTCACGTAAAAGAGTAAATGCATGCTTGATTTCAATCAAAATATCTTATTGAACAATTGATCATTTATCTTTTGAATCACTGAATTATGGGAACACTGAAGTCTTGTTTCATTTGTTTGTCTTGACACTGTCAGTTGAATGCACTGTTGTGACACTGTGATTTGATTAATTGATCCATTGTAAATGATTCATTCAGCTTGAAATATACACTTTTAACACTATTTGAGCATAAGAAACATTTAACATTTACCTTGTTTTTGTTAACACTTTACATTAAAGTTCCCTTTGTAAAGGGTTTATGAAGGTGTGCATTACTGAGTAATAACTCATTTACAAATGCATTATAAATCATTCATAGGCAGTTCATGAATACAAAAATGTCCAGTTATTATTCTGTATATACATTATATTGCTCATATTGAGGCTGATTAAGTGTTCATACCCAGTAATACAAGAATGGAAAGGAAAGTTGGCAAAAGACATGTTAATGATTTTAATTATTCTAGGTTTAATGTTTTTTTTTACTTTTGCAGATACTATGTCTTTACCAAGAAAGTTACATCGCCATATTGAGGGAAGACAATCAAAAAGGAAAACACTAAAATTGTTTAAGTGGCTGCAGAAGAAAAAACTCCTGAAGAAGAGGTTGAAGTGCCTTCTCTGCAAAACAAACATGAAGCTAAAACCTACCATTAAAAATTAGTACTATTCATGATATGTGACTGATGCTTCAAAGGCTCAGTGATATGAAATCCCAGCCCCCCTTTTTTTGATGCAGCATAGTGGCAATGTAAATACAGTAGCAAATTAAGTTGATGTAATTGCACGTGTGAGTATGCAGCTATATAAAACTGTTACAAAATGTTTTGTGAAAACAAATGGAAATTAATTATATTAGCATTATTATAAAAATTTAACAGGAGGCATCTTCATTAGCTCATTAAGGCTTTGTGTTACAGAGGTCATATTTATTAATAAATGCGTATAAACGTTTATAAGTCATAAACAAATGGTTCACAGGTGTCCACTTTACATTAAGGTATACTTTCACAGGTTACTAACGTTTATAAGTCATAAACAAATGGTTCACAGGTGTCCACTTTACATTAAGGTGCACTTTCACAGGTTACTAACGATTATAAGTCATGAATAAATTGTTCACAGGCATCCACTTTACATTAAGGTGCTCTTTCACAGGTTACTAAAGTTTATAACTCATGAATAAATGGTTCACGTCAGAGCTGTAGCCTTGTGGGAAAGCATTTCGATATATAGACACCTCCCCCTCAAATGACCCTAGTTCGAGTCCCAGCTTGAGGTCCTTTGCCGGTCCTGTTGCCCTCTCTCTCCCCTTCCTGTTGTGTACTATCCTATCCAATAAAGGCATAAGAAGCCAAAAATATAACTTAAAAAAAAGGTCCACATATATCCACTTTGTATTAAAGTACACTTTCACAGGTTACTAATGTTTCTAGTTCATTTAGTCCATTAAGGTTCACCTGTATAACTACTACTGGAAGTAATTGATTCATTAATAAAATATCATGAATGAATAAGTTAGTCACCCTTTTTGCATTTAATGTTTTGGAGGATATAAAGTTTGAGAAATTAATCTTGATAAACGGAAATCAGTCATTTTATGAATTGCTGTGATAAGCATCGTGACCTGAAAGCATTCTACAGAGATCTTTAAGACATTCAGAGTAGCAGCTGGTAAGAAACATGCTTGGAAAAGTAAGTTATGAGATATTAGAATAATAAGAAAAACCAATACAACACCCTTCAGTCTCACTATAACAGTCTATTTTGCAATTAACATCACGATAATCATGAATCTGAGTCAAATAGTTATGAATCAATACATTTATTAACATGTGAGTTAAAAATGGCTCACTATTTGGCAGGTATTTCATTAGAGTCACCCTTTTTATTCATGCAGTTATGACTGCTAATCAATTATTTATAATGCAATTGTAAATGAGTTATTACTCATTAATGAACACCTTTATAAATGCTTTACAAAGAGAAGCTTAATGTAAAGTGTTACCATAAAAGTAGATGAGACTAGTTCCTGGTGCAATAAATGTCTTAACATAACATTGTGAAGTCAAGTAATACACCAAACCTGATGAAACATTGGATTTTGCACAGGAATAATCTGCAGAATTTTCAACTGCATGAAGAACATCATTGCTCCATTGCCTCCACCAATTACAGAATCTAGGCAGAATACACTACAATCAAACAGAGAAACAAATGATTTCAGCAAGGAAATACCAGCAGGTAAGTTAACAGTCTACAGACCGGCTTTCTGACTTGCAAGTCAGAAATGGTACACTGCAAAAAATGAGTTTTAGTCAGGTGAACAAGTAAAATCATGTTCTGTGAACCCAGCTAACAGGAAACATTCTCAGAACTCTGGCTAATGTTCTCTAAAAGTTCTCTCAAATTTATTAAAAAAACGTTCTTGCAGTAATGTTAGTAGAACATATTTTCAATGTTATATGTCTTTGGAAACATTCTTAAAATATTAGCATAAAAAGTTATTCTTACTTTGTTAGTGGAAATTTTAAAAACATTACTACATGAAAAAAATGTCATGACATAAAATTAGTCATACAACTTTTTTCTTCTGCAAATCAACTTCAGCAACATAATTTGTGTACCGGTTTTTTTTTCTGGTCAGAATAAAATTGTCAGATTATATAAAAAAATATTTATGTATATATTTATGTGTCCAGCAAAAAGAATCCCTAGGTATTAGGCACTATAGCCCCGAAGATTTTTTTCTTTAGCCCCGAATTCTCCACTTGGAGCGGTTTGTCACTACGTAACTGAACATCAGTAAAAGAAGATGGTGATGTTGTAATTTTATATCTTCAGTGAACGGAGGCGAGACCAATCAGACAGAGTTTACAGGAAAATACATGGAAATACTCGTGTCTTATTGGCTGACAGCTCCCAACTCTACCAAACGCTAGCTCACATAGTCAGTGTGAGGGAAAGTGAATATATATATATATATATATATATATATATATATATATATATATATATATATATATATATATATATATATATATATTAACCAATAAAGACCTTTTTAACTAGTTGAAACACTAACAGGAAAACAAGGTGTGTAAATGTCTGTGAGTTCCAGTTTACGTGAACATGATCCAAACAGAGCATAAGGAAAGATAATGTACTTTGCATGGCTCTGTAGCAGCTAAACCCATAGCTTAGTTAACTAGTTTGGTTAGCGACACCAAACTAGCTGTGTTAGAAAAGTTTTATATTTTATTGGTCTGGTAGTCCTACAAACAGTGATAACACCCGAGGCAAGTTTTATGATAAATCCAACTTTTTCTGATCACGTCATACATTGACGGCTAAGTTACCTCAACTTCCATAAAACAAAGCTGGAAAAAATGCATGGAGAAGAATCTGGGCTCAGCCCCGGATGATTAACCGTCCAGATAACACCCTTGCCACAGTGATTGCAATTTTTCTGTGTTAAACAAGCTCCATTGTCACATTTTAAAAATGGATATCACGACGATAGATCCTGCAGCTCGTCTTAAATTTGCTCTTTATGACAACAGTCATATGACAATGGGAAAGAATTCTGTTACAGTTCCTATGAATAAAAACTAAAAAGTCTCAAACTCTTTTTTTATGAGTTTCATGTAATAATGATAACTCCTTATCACACAAATATTTGTAACCAAATGTAATATTGAGGTGGTTCACAATTAAATTTCCCTCTCCACTTCCTGTGATGTTCCCTTATCCCCTATTCCATTTGGAGTGCCCTTCTAACTAAACATATACTCTAACTTCAGATTGGAATCTCACTTTTTTTTTTTCGTCTTTTTTTAAGATGGCTGAATATTATATGAAGTCCACTTCACAGGGCACTGTCAATCAATCACGTAATATTAAAGAGCCCTGACTTTTTAAACAGCTCAAGGACAATAAGAGAAAAAATATTAGGTGAGTGTTTATTTCAGCGGTGTAAAGGTCCATTCACACTAGAGTTCGAGAGTGTTGCATGGCTTTCCCCGCGGTCATCGTTCCTGTGTAGTGATTGCATTTCTGCGTGGCATAAATTGTCTTCCATAGACACGAGAAACAAACGCAATCTTTCTCTTCCGTGAGTGTAACCGGTAGAGCTCCTTGAGTATAACCGATCAAATGGCTTCTATATGTCAGTAAATGCCACAAAATAACAGTCTTAAAAGTTATTAAAAATGCAATAGTGTGTTCATATATATTTTCGATACAGAGTACAAATGCAAATGGCTGTGCATTTATTTGTGCTATCAGAGATATGTGTATATTTGTATAACTGACTTGTATAACCATTTGTAATATATTTAATCATTTTGTGGGACCGCTGATGATTTTAATTAAATGAAATTGAAATAAAACTAACTGGATCGGAAGCCGTTGTTGTGTTGTCTCCCCTCTTCCCCCTCTACTCCACAGATTACCATGCCTACTTTTCTAGCATTTTTCAAAACCGTGATGAGAACTAACCGGGGCGGACTGGCAACAAAAAGCAGCCTGGGAATTTGCTGTCAAGCGGCCCCAATTTGAAACACCAAATTTGAACTGACACAAATGTTTCTCGGTCAACGAATCATTAATAAAAAAAAAAAAAACACAATCTGTTCATTTGTATTGTTTCTGTTAAACTAATATGTACAACGATGAAACTGTGTCGTTGCAGCTAAGATGACCTATAGAATATCTGTATATATGCTATATAATGCCAGGATTAGGAAAGAAAAGAGTGGTCCTGGAACTAACCAGTGCTGAAATAGGGCAATTTCATGACCCTTTAATGGTATAACAAAACTTTGGACTGTAGTATGTTGTAGATGGTTGTAAGATTAGATTTGAGTAATATTGGCACAATAATCTGTTTATTGCCTTTCTTTAAACAATATTTGCTTGACTAGTGTTAAAAAAGAACAATGTTATTTTGAATTTGAAGTAGGTACTATCCATTTGTAATGATTGTGCGGTCTCTTGAGCGCATCTCAGATGCTTGACTTTAATGTTGTGTGCAAACAGATGTAGTATCTTGTAGCGTATGACGGTGCCCAAACTGATTTCTGAATTAACCCAGACGGAACATAGAAAATTTCGTCACTCAGGTGACCGAGAGTAACCCCGAGAGGCCTCCTGCGGCCAGATGCCCTTTGGAATGCAAAAGTCTCTTTGGAACCCACACAGGACTTACCCCTGCAATAAAAGAAACCTTTGATGACTGAACGTCTGGGAAACTTCACGATTAGTTCGTCAGCAGGGGTCCACCAAAATTCCGACCAAGGGCCTGTAAATCTCTGATCTAATCTCTGTTTATGACCACATGATTTAGCCTCAAAGTCGCAAAGGCCAGAGGAGAAAATGTCCTCCCTAAGGTCACCCTGAGGTGTCCAAGGACCAGTGGGACATTAGAAGAATGCCAGCCCCCTCTTCTGGACATAAACACATGCACGCACACACACACACACACACACACACACACACACACACACACACAAGCTTACCTTACACACACAATGGAGAAAGCTCTCTCTTTTCAATGTAACGTGTAATTATATGCAATTATTCGATGCCTATATAGTGTGATGTTATTTTGTTTACATATATTGTGTGTTTATGTAACCAACCTTAATGATTTTAGATAGTTTTAATTTAGCATATCATTTTAAATGTCTGTAACCAGGTTTTATTTGTAATATTCTTTACAAGTCCATCGAATTTGGTATGTAGTTAATCGTCTCGAGATACCCAGATTGATTATGCATATCATATTGCAATGGGATACATTATTTCATGTTTTCTCTTAATTTCCTATATAATACGGTATAAACCAGCTTCTCCCTGGACATTTAAATTAGGGTCCGAGACCAGACAAAGAGAGTTCATCCGGACATGCAAATCCAACTTCCTGATTGACCCATAGCCCAAAGAGGCATGTGCGTTGGTGTTGTTTTTAAAACAACACCACGCTCTCACTTCAGTCAACTCTTAGTCTTCTCTTCGTCTCTTCAACTTCACTTCTACACTCCTTCCGGTTTCTCTCCCCCGGGGCCATGTGCCCCGGGAAGAGGAAACCAGGATCTCTCTCTCTCTCCCGGACAAAGGATGCAACCGCCTCACGGCTCACGCCTTTTTAAATGGCACGACGAACCAGCGAACTCTACCCGACCTCGGGCAAACTTTCAAACCTG
Organism: Cranoglanis bouderius; assembly: GCA_023630585.1. Lineage (NCBI taxonomy): Eukaryota > Metazoa > Chordata > Actinopteri > Siluriformes > Cranoglanididae > Cranoglanis > Cranoglanis bouderius. The sequence goes on from CM042570.1 coordinate 8,859,110, forward strand.
AGGCTATGCAAGTATAGTTAATGAACCTATATCTGCGTTTAAGATTGGACCCCTGTGTTACAGGAGAATTAAGTTCGTGCTGGTTTTTGAAAAAGGCTAATTAGTTGTGTTTCTGTCTGCCACTCCCTCTTATTTCATTTCTTTCTCTCTATACCTTTTCTTCTCCTTGTATATAGATGTACATATGTATGTTCTGCTTACAGTTAGTCGTGTGTATCCATAGTTACATCTAGCCATTAAAATCTATTATCCCACGCTTGATTTTCTCTGTTTTGTCACGTGATGAGTCAATTAAATGCTACGATCTCGTTACCCGCTCTAATCTTTAATAACAAACTTCGTGGTTAATTCTTCCTGGCCAGAAGGATAAACTCACTCTTTAGAACTCATAATTCTAAACTAGACTACAGCTAATCCTAAAAGCTGATCTAGACCACATACATAGTCATAATTAATTATAATCCATTGTAGTTGATTATCTATATGTATATGTGCACATATATGAATTCCCTTTCATGGCTGATATATATTTATAACTGGTCACAACACACGTTGATTAGATATATAGATATATTTCACGCCAGTCGAGCTAATTCCTTATATAAATTGGAGAATACATTTAAACGTGTTAAACATCTTTTAATTTGTTACATGAATTGTAACTGGTGGAGAATATTTTTAAACGTTGCAGATTCATCCGAGTTACTACACATTCTGGTAGATAATGCGGGCACGCTTTAAAACTTGTCTCCTTTAAAAAGGTGCATTGAATCTAAGCGTGCGATTCTGTTTCGTTTCATGTTTAAAGTTGATCCATTACATTATTCTGGTGGAAAAGAATAATGCTAGTAATGCTTTTGATTCGTTACAATCTACAATAAGCAGAGAGGTAAAAGGTATAAGCTAAGACAAAGATTTTATTAAAACTGTGACTAAATGTTTTTCTCACCGTTGCCACTTAATTTTGTGAATTGAACACAAAGTGTAGTGTTTTATCATTGGATATCTTATGATTGTAACAAAATCGTGCCCAGTAAACCTACGATATGATAAGTGAACAAATTGTTCTTGTTAGCATTCATTGTTTCAGTAATGAAAGATCCACCTACTAATTTAAAGATGTAATCTCCGGAAATTGTCACTAGACAAATGGATGAGCAAAATCAAAGTAATGAATCAAAATCCCTACCATTTGGAAAAACATAAACATTCGCTACTTTTTATACTTAACTATTTTATAATAAATCTCACCACACTTTAATACAACTCAGTCTTCTCCCTACAGTCTCTCCCCAGATCCTCTCAAGTTTCTCTCCAGCTGGATGGCCCAGTATATGAATCTGACGTATTACAGACAGGCATCATAGACCCCATCATTTAAAAGGATTGTATTTATTACTAGTCATGTGAAAAAAAATAAGTACACGCCATGAAAATTGTTGCCTTTTTTTACATATCTGGATAAGCAAACATTTGATCATCTTTGAAACAATGCCTATTAATGAAGTTGATATACTTGAACAAAACCACAAGAAAAATTATTTTTTCAATCATTTATTCAACAGAAATATCAATAGATGTGATATTCTACTGTGGAAAAAGTAAGTACACCCATGGTCTTAGAAGCTAACATTGCCTCCTTTAGCATAAATAACTTCTTGTAGGCTTTTTGAATAATTGTCCACCAGTCTCTGACACCGGCTTGCTGGAATTTTTGACCACTCCTTCATGCAATATTCTTTCAGTTGCTAGATGTTTGAGGGTTTTCTTGCATGTACTGCCTGTATCAAAACCCCCCACAACATTTCAGTGGGATTCAAATCCAGGCTTTGACTAGGCCGTTCCATAACTCTCGATTTCTTCTTTTTGAGCCATTCCTTGGTGGATTTGCTAGTATACTTAGGATCATTATCCTGTTGAAAGGTCCACTTTCGGTTCAACTTCAACTTTTGAATAGATGGCCTCATGTTATCTCACGTAAGCACTCTTTGATATGATGCAGAATTCATAGTTGCTTGAGAAAGCTGTCTTTGGTCTGCACCAAACACATCTGCTGGTAATGTGGCCAAACAACTCTATCTTTTATTCATCTGTCCAGATCACATCTTTTTTAGACAGTAAAGGCTTTTTCCTGGCATGCCTCCCATGCAGGTCAAATTTGTGCAATCTCTTTCTGATTGTAGAAGCCTGAACTTTAACACCAACAGTTGTAAGACTTACTAGCAGATCCAGTGATGTAATTTTGCGGTTCTTGGAGACTTCTTTTTGCATCAGATGGTCTGCTCTTGGGCTGAATTTGCTGGGATGGCCATTTGCTGGGATGGAATTTGCTGGCCATTTCTGGTTAAATTGGCAATCATTGGAAATCTGTGCCATTTGTAGATTATTTTCCTTACAGTGGAATGATGTATTTCAAATAATTTGGAGATCTTTTTAAATCCCTTGCCAGACTCATAGGCATCCACAACCTTTTTTCTGAAGGTCTTACAGAACTCTTTAGGTCTTGGCATGATGACACCACACACCTCAATAGCAAAGGGAACACCAGACACTAGATATGAGAGGGGTATAAATAAGACAGGTTCCACCTGCACTCCCTAAGCAGGTTCTAATCGCTGGCACCCAATCTTGAACACCTGTTTCTAATTTTATGTATATGAAGGTGTGATAAATATAGGGCTGTACTTACTTTTTCCATGTGGCTGATCTGTTTTTTTATTAATTTAAATTGTGAAAATTACTACAAAATGTCAGTTTTATGTGTCATGTATCTGTTTAGATCATATTCTGCAACACAAACCCTTAAATTAAATTTTCTCAAGATCTTACAATTTGGTTTAAAGTTTTTAAATTATTTTGGTCTTAAATTGGTTTTGTCACTGTAACTTGAATTTTGAAGGTGCTTTCATGTTTTTTTGTTCATATTGTTAAAAATGTAAATATTTTATTGTTTGATACTGTAGGACCTCAGCACAAGCCACAGTATATGACTCACAAAATTAGAACTGGAAGAAATAAAACAATGGACCCTCTCAGCCAGAAAACCCAACAGAAAGCTATGGACCAAAACGTTACCAACAAACTTCACTCAGTGAGCCATAGGAACCATAAAACAAGGAATCTTCACCCAGACACTGTGGAGCCATCTTAAGTAACACTAATGGTCTTTGTCAGGGGGGCCATCTGCCCAGGAAATACCACCGTCATAATTCACCCCCCTAGAATGCCACAAACCATTGAGAAACAAAGCCCATCCTGGACCACAGCAGAATTACATTCTTCTAAATGAATGAGGGAATGGAACGTTCTAATAATGTTTTGAACAATATTCTTATAACCTTAGAAAAGCATTAAGAGAACGTTTATATAATGAGGGAATGGAACGTTCTAATAACGTTTTGAATAACGTTCTTATAACCAAGCAATAACGTTAATACAGCATCTAAAAAACTGGATGTTTTAAACATTCCTAGAACATTCAGAAATAACGTTTTTATAACTTAATGGGAACGTTAGGGAAACATTCCGGGTGGTCAGTGAGTTTGTTTACTTTTGGCATGTGTGTTTTGTTTTGGTTTCTGTCCTGTCTCCACCCCTGTTATGTAACTGGTTGTTCCTAATGTCTCAGCTGTTTTGTGTTATCACTCTTTGATTAGTGAGTGTATTTAAACCCCCATGTTTCATTGTCTCGACATGAAGTATTGTGAGTTCTGTGTTTTCCGCCAGACCTGTACCAAGCCTTTATTCTCATTTCTCTCTTCATGGTTTTTGATCCTGTTTTCATTTCCTCATTTCCTCAATTCTAGTCCTAGTCCAGTTTATGCCTGTTTGTAGATCGCCTGACCCACGCCTGTTTTCGACCATGATATTTACCTTACGTTTTTGGATTTGTCTGCTTGTCTCTCCTTTAATAAAAGCTTTAACTGCACTTTCATCCATCTCAACTTGCGTTACTTAACACATAAGTCTGAATTTCACAATCTCACGGCTACACAATTATTAAAAATGATAAAAAGTGCAATCACATGATCATTAAACTACAAAAAATTGTGATTAATTACATACAATGTCGCGCTAGAGTTACACAGCTACACAGACGACACACCGTTTGCATGTGCTCATGATTAGCTAAGAAGTCTGTATGAAAAAAATACATTCATATGGGATATAATTTGAAAGCATAACAACTAAGCGTTAAGAAACATTAGTCAATCAAGCATTTTTATACTACAACAACTAATTAGAACTAAAAAGTTGCAACCATGTATAAATAAAAATGCACATTTCTCATATTAAACACAAATATCAGTGCTTCTGTAATAAAAAATTTATGATAATGTGGTCCAATTAAGAGCACACTTAAAGTTACTTATATGTACAATGTTCTATTTATCAACGTTAACTTACAATACTCAAAGATGACTTCTCTCTTTGCTCCCATGTCAACAGCAGCTCAGTGTCTAACGAGCTCAGTTTGCATGGCAGACTGTTGTGCTCATGAATGTTAATCAAGTTGTCTTCATTCGCAAAATGTGATTGGCTGATTTCAAAACGCGGACAGTGAGTTCTAACAGTGATAAGCCTAAAATAACATTAAAAAAACACAAATCAAGATATATGTGATATAAAAATGTTTTGGTATCGGATCAGTATTACGATACCCAGCCCTAATTGTAACTATTACTATTATTATCATGCAACAACCCAAAAGATAACCACAAAAAGAAAGAAAAAAATTACAGCTGCACAACATGGCAGTTCGTTATCACCCTCACTGTTTGTCAAAGAGCACCCTGTGTGCTGCCAGTATATGTTTGCTGTTTTCCATAAATTAAAATATAGGTCCGGATAATTACTTACATTGCCCCTGATGGTGATGGTGTTTAATTAATTAACAGGCTCCCACCACCACTGTCTACAGAGAGTAAACTAGTGTGTATACTATTATATGTGTGGGCTACAGCATTTGCCATAGATCTCAGATTGGAGGACCAGTTTAATAGGCAGGCCAATTACCGTTTTATGCATACACAATTGTGCCGACAAAACGCTGACAATGTAACTGATGAGCTAAGGGTTCACAGCATGCAAGCCAGTTTGTCAAGACTGACATCTTTATTCTGCCATTGATTCCTTAAAGCAGATGGATGATTGGCTTAGTAAAGATGAGGTTTGCTCATCCATGGAGAAGCATCATTCCTTATTCGCAACCATTTGCAGTCTGTGCTCCAGTTACCAATAGTAACAACAGAGGGGAGCACTATTTCAGTCTATTTCAGTCTAATTAGTGGTATTAAGAAAAACTTGATTATGGAAGTGTAGAGGTCATATACAGTCCCCTCTGAAACTATTGGAATGGCAAGGCCAATTCATTTGTTTTTGCTATACACCAAAGACACTTGGCTTTGAGATCATAAGATGGATATGAGAGGAGAGTTTAGGATTTCAGCTTTTATTTACTGGTATTTACATCTAGATGTGTTAAACAACATAAAACATAGAACCTTTGTATCAGAAAATCCCAAAAGATATGAACAGATAAGTCTCGAAGTAAATAAAAGTAAATAACACAATATTTGGTTGCATATCCCTTGCTTGCAATCACTGCATCAAGCCTGCTACTCAATGACATCACCAAATTATTGGTTTCTTCTTTTGTGATGCTTTTCCAGGCTTTTTTCCCCAGCCTCTTTCAGTTGTTGTTTGTTTCAGGGGGTTTCTCCCTTCAGTCTCCTCGTCAGGAGGTGAAATGTGTAACGTATGACGGTGCCCAAACTGATTTCTGAATTAACCCAGATGGAACATAGAAAATTTCGTCACTCAGGTGATCGAGAGTAACCCCGAGAGGCCTCCTGCGGCCAGATGCCATTTGGAATGCAAAAGACTCTTTGGAACCCACACAGGACTTACCCCTGCAATAAAAGAAACCTTTGATGACTGAACGTCTGGGAAACTTCACGATTAGTTCGTCAGCAGGGGTCCACCAAAACTCTGACCAAGTGCCTGTAAATCTCTGATCTAATCTCTGTTCACGACCACATGGATTAGCCTCAGAGTCAGCAGGCCAGAAGAGAAAACGTCCTCCCTAAAGGTCACCCTGAGGTGACCAAGGACCGGTGGGACATTAGAAGAATGCCAGCCCCCTCTTCTGGACATACACACTCACACATGCTTTGTTGAGTTGGCAGTGTGTTTTGGATCATTGTCTGCATGATAAAGTTAATTAATTTGGATGTATTTCTCTGTAAATTGGCAGACAAAATGTTCCTGTAAACTTCTGAATTCATTCTACTGCTGCCATCATGAGTTACATCATTAATAAAGATTAGTGAGCCTGTTCCAGAAGCAGCCATGCAAGCCCAAGGCATGACACTTCCTCCACCATCTTTCACAAATGAGCTTGTATAGTTCATTTAATGGGATTCAAATCCAGGCTTAGACTAGGCCATACCATAGCCCTCCATTTCATTATTATAATGGCCAGATGACCATTATCTTCATGCACTCTTTGATATGATGCAGAATTCATAGTTAAATCAATGAATGCAAGCTGGCCAGTGCCTGAGACAGCGAAGCATGCACTTTGACACCAACAGTTGCAAGACTTACTAGCAGATGCTGTGATGCAATTTTAGGGCTCTTGGAGACTTCTTTTTGCATCAGACAGTCTGCTCTCTGGCTGAATTTGTTGGGATGGCCAGTCCTGGACAAATTGGCTGTCGTTTGAAATGTCTGCCATTTGTAGATTATTTTCCTTACGGTGGAATGATGTATTTCAAATAATTTGGAAATCTTTTTAAATCCCTTGCCAGACCGATAGGCATCCACAACCTTTTTTTGAAGGCCTTACAGACCTCTTTAGCTCTTGGCATGATGACACCGCACACCTCAATAGCAAAGGGAACACCAGACACTAGATATGAGAGGGGTATATATAAGACTCCCTAAGCAGGTTCTAATCACTGGCACCCAATCTTGAGCACCTGATTCTAATTTTATGTATTTGAAGGTGTGATAAATGTAGGGGTGTACTTAATTTTTCCATGTGACTGATCAGTTTTTTTGTTAATTTAAATAATAAAAATTACTACAAAATGTCAGTTTTATGTGTCATTTGATAGAGTGTATCAACTGTATTAATACACTGTAAAAAAAGATTATTGTCAAATTAACAGTAACTTACTGGCAACAATTACCCAGTAGTTGCTGTATTTCATACAACAGTAAAATTACAGTAACATGAATGAAAAATGTAACTTTAGAGGGTTAAATAACAAACGATTAGTTAATTCTGACCTTAGGAGGCTACATATACTATCTATCTTTATAAAAATCACATTTGCTAATCAAGTATTTTAAGCTATTAACATGAATGAAATCCTCTTTTAACTTACAGACAGACGTTATAGAACATCAAAGCCACGGGATGGTCTTTTAAACTAACGTTAACGCTATTTTACTGACATTTTGGTTTGCATAAAACAAAGATTCATCACTAACCAGATATTTATGACAAAAACTTTGCAGACAGACACAGTGACTCGAGGCAAAGGCGCTGTTAGGTCGCACCGGAAGCGCGACTCCAATTCCCAGCATCCACAGCGGCTGGCAAACATGGCCGCCGCAAACTCCACCCCCCACATCACGCACAGACTCTCACATTGAAGTCCACGTTCACACCATGACACCAACTCCACTTCCCAGCCTGCACAGCAGTCCAAAAATATGGCCACCACAGACTACACCTCCCATGACACTCCCACACTCCCACGCTCAGTCACCCTCATTCTGATCACACACCTGTTCTTAATTTCTGTTCATTCACAGTCACGTTATTTAAGGACTTTTGTTTGTCGCGCTCGACGCAAAGTATTTGTATGCTCAACTTGAAGTTACACTTACCAAGCAATTTTTCATGGACTGTTTAATCTGGCTTTTTGAACCTTCTTTGTATACCTCGACTGTGGATTATTGCTCTAGCCCCTTGGATTACTGCCTTTTGTATCATGTTGAACTTTGCTACATTTCATTTCTGGATTTTTGCCTAACCTGTGATACACCTGTCTGCCTGTGTTTTTGAACCCTGCCTGCTTTTGACCACTCTCTTGCTTTGCGATTTTGAACTGTCCACTTATTATTGAACTGTTCCTAATAAAGTGATGATTTTGCTCCACACCTGCATCCAACCTTCTGGTATTCTAACAGAATGCTTCGCCACCCATGGATGCAGCGGGGGAATTTCATCAGTCTATCACTGCCCATGGGCAGCTTCTCAGCGAACAACAGCGACGCTTGGGAGAGGTCGACGAGAGCCTACAAGGCCTCTCTCAAGCGGTCGCCACCGGGATGCTACCCGCCATGCCTGCTCCCTCGGCGATGCCTCGGCTCCCCATGCCTACACCGGAGAAATATGCCAGTGACCCGGCACTGTGTAAGGGATTTTATGCTTCAATGTTCCCTGTATTTTTCATGTAATGGAAATATTTCTGACAATGAAATGATTGCACAGTTCATGGCCCTGCTCACGGACAAAGCACTGAAATGGGGTGCGGCAGTGCGAGAGCAAGGCGGAGAAGCCTTAGCCTCGTACGATCAGTTTACCGCTATGTTCCAGCACGTTTTCGATCACTCGCCCGAGGACGAGGAGGTGGGAGAACGTTTACTCACCCTCCGACAAGGCTCACGTCGTGTCTCGGAGTATGCGCTGGAGTTCCGGACGATTGCGGCCAGCAGCAGCTGGAACGACATCAAGGCTGTCTTCCGCCAAGGTCTCGATCCAGCGATCATCACCGAAATGGCCTGCTGCGATGAACCCGTCTCCTAAGATTCTCTCATTGATCTGGCTATTCGACTCGACCAGCTGCTTCACAGCCGCAGCTTCCTCCGGAGCTTCACAGAATCTTCCACCGCGCTTGTTCCCGCGGAGCCCATGCAACTCGGCCACTCAGAGCTCAACGAGGGGGAGCGTGAAAGGAGGCAATGTGAGCACCGCTGCTTCTACTGTGGCCAAGCTGACCACCACATCCATCACTGCACAGTCCGCCCCTCGAGCAACTCTCCAGCAAGGGGTGGCCACTGCTCCCGCTCGCCACCGGTGAGTCAAAAACATAACTTTGGTCTTCATGCTTTTACTCTCTCAGTCATAATTCAACACTCAGGCACCTCTGTGAAGAGATCCAGTTCTGGGTAACCACCTCCGCTCGGCACCTCATTATTCTGGGACTGCCCTGGATGGAGCGACACGACCCACAGATTTCCTGGGTGGACAGACAGATTACAGGCTGGTCATCCTACTGCCGACAGCACTGTCTCCATACCCCCACTCTGGTTGTCTCGGCCACGACCATAGAAAGCCCCGAGACCACCTCAAAGGTCAACACACCCCCAGAGTACTGGGAGCTCAGGGAGGTATTTAGCAAAGCCAAAGCTGGTGGCATTCCTCCTCATCGGCCTTATGATTGCGCTATCAACCTGCTCCCAGGTATGACTCCACCCCGGGGCCATATCTACCTCCTGTCACAGGCCTAGCACCGGGCCATGACAGAGTATATCCAGGAGGCCCTCCAACAGGGATACATCCATCACTCCACGTCCCCGGCAGCTGCCAGCTTCTTTTTTGTGGCCAAAAAGGGAGAGGGCCTTCGACCCTGCATAGGCTACATAGGTCTGAACCAGGCCTCTGTCAAGTACCCCTACCCACTTCCACTCATCTCCTCAGCCCTGGAACAGCTGCGTGATGCAAGGTACTTCACCAAACTTGACCTACGCAGTGCGTATAACCTGGTGCACATACGGGAGGGTGACGAGTGGAAGACCATTTTCAGCACAGCCACAGGCCACTATGAATACTTGGTTATGCCATGTGGGCTGACTAATGCTCCTTCAGTATTTCAAAACCTAATTAACGATGTGCTGCATGACATGTTGGGCAAGTTTGTGGTGTCCTATATTGATGACATTCTGGTTTCGTCCCCAGACTATGAAACCCATGTTACCCATGTGTGCCAAGCTCTAGAGAGATTACTCACCAACCAGTTGTACGTCAAAGGGGGAAAATGTGAATTTCACCAACAAACCACGACCTTCCTAGGGTATGTGATCAGCCCCAAGGGGGTCACCATATACCAGTGCAAGGTCACCACAGTCACGCAATGACCCACGCCTACCACGGTGAAGGAACTGCAATGTTTCCTTGGCTTTGCAAACTTCTACCAATGTTTCATTCGGGGCTTTGAGGAAAAGCCAAAACTCCACCCAGTGGCCTTCTTTTCTAAGAAGTTAACCCCAGCAGAGAGAAACTATGATATGGGCAATCGGGAATTACTCGCCCGAAAACTGGCATTGGAGGAGTGGTGACATTGGCTGGAGGGGGCAGAACACCCTTTTTTCATTTTCATTGACCACAAGAACCTTGAATACTTGCATACTGCCAAACATCTTAATCCACGCCAAGCCCGCTGGTCCCTATTTTTCACCAGATTCCGATTCACCCTTTCCTATCGCCCAGGTTCCGATGCATTGTCCAGAATGTACTCTAGGGAACCCCAACCAGTCCATCCGGACCCTATTCTACCCCTGTCCTGCCTGGTCGGTGCCATCCAGTGGGAGCTGGACCACCTTCTGGCACAAGTTCCTCACAGCCAAATTCCCTCTGCCTGCCCTCCAGCCACAGCATTCGTCCCCCAGGCCCTTTGGGACAGTTTAATAAAGCGGGCCCACACAGCTCCTGGCACAGGCCATCCCGCTGTCCAACACACCTATCACCTTTTGAAACCCAAGTACTGGTGGCCCCGAATGCTACACGATATCCAACAGGCCGTCAGGTCATGCAGTGTTTGTGCCCAATCCAAGGTTCCCAGAGCACTCCCAGTTGGAAAATTCATGCCATTACCCACGCCACAAAGCCCCTGGTCCCACATTGTCATAGATTCTGTTACAGATCTCCCCAATTCACTAGGCAACACCACTATTTTTGTTATCATTGACCGTTTCTCCAAATCCCTATGCCTAATCCCTCTCCCTAGTCTCCCATCCACCTTTTTCACTGCAAAATTACTGTTTAGTCATGTTTTTCATTACTTCAGGATACCGGAAGATATCGTTAGTGACCAGGGGCCCCAATTCACCTCACGGGTATGGGCGGGGTTTATGGAGAAGTTGGGGGTAAACGTCAGTCTCACCTCAGGGTATCACCCCGAGTCCAATGGCCAAGTAGAATGAGCCAACCAGGAAGTGGCTCGTATGCTCTGCTCATTCTGTGCCAAGAACCCTTCAGACTGGTCCCGTTTCCTGCCATGGGCGGAATACGCCCAGAACTCCTTTCGCCACTCAGCCAGGAAACTCACTCCTTTCCACTGTGCTCTGGGATACCAACCGCCCCTGTTCCCATGGAATGCCACATCCACCGACGCCCCCGCTGTTAATGACTCATGGTTCAAGTGCAGCAAACAAGTTTGGGCCGCCACTCACCGATGGCTACAACAAGCAGCTCGCCAAGCCAAAATACAGGCCAACCATCACCGACAGGCCACCCCTCTGTATCGGCCAGGAGACCGAGTATGGCTCTCGACCCGGGATTTGCGGCCCGATCACTGCTGTAAAAAGCTCTGTCCTAGGTATACCGACCCTTTCAAAGTCGTCAAGCATATCAACGAGGTAACCTACAAGTTGGCCCTTCCTCCACACTGGCGCATAGCACCTTCCTTCCATGTGTCCCTCCTTAAGCCAGTACACCCAGGCATTCTCGCCACCGAGCAGCCTAGTGACACACCACCACCTCCGCCTGAGGTCGATGGGCAAACGGCCTACAAGATTCACACCATTGTAGCGTATGACTATGCCCAAACTGATTTCTAAATTAACCCAAACAAAACATAGAAAGTTTCACCACTCAGGTGACCTAGAGTAACCCCGAGAGGCCTCCTTTGACCAGATGCACCTTTGGGATGCAAAAGACTCTTTGGAACCCACACAGGACTTACCCCTGCAATAAAAGAAACCTTTGATGACTTAATGTCTGGGAAGCCTCACGATTAGTTCGTCAGCAAGGGTCCACCAAAACTCCGACCAAGGGCCTGTAAATCTCTGATCTAATCTCTGTTTACGAGCACATAGATTTAGCCTCAGAATCAGCAGGCCAGAGGAGAAAATGTCCTCCCTAAGGTCACCCTGAGGTGACCAAGGACCGGTGGGACATTAGAAGAATGCCAGCCCCCTCTTCTGGACATACACACGTGCACACACACACACACACACACACACACACACACGCGGGCTTACCTTACATTCACACACGTTTACCTTACACACACAATGGAGAAATCTCTCTCTCTTCAATGTAATGTGTCATTATATGTAATTATTCGGTGTCTAAATAGTGTAATGTTATCTTGTTTACATATATTGTGTGTTTATGTAACTAACCTTAATGACTTTAGATAGTTTTAATCTAGCATATCATTTTAAATGTCTGTAACCAGGTTTTATTTGTAATATTCTTTACAAGTCCATTGAATGTGGTATGTAGTTAATAGTCTCAAGATACCCTGATTGATTATGCATATCATATTGCAATGGGATACATTATTTCATGTTTTCTCGTAATTTCATTTATAACACGGTATAAACCAGCCCCTCCCTGGACATTTAAATTAGCGTCCGAGACCAGACAAAGAGAGTCATCCGGACATGCAAACCCAACTTCCTGATTGGCCCATAGCCCAAAGAGGCGTGTGCATTGGTGTTGTCTTTAAAACAACACCACGCTCACTTCAACCCGAATTAGACTTCACTTCTCAGTCTCTTTAACTTCACTCCTACACTCCTTCCAGTTTCTCTCCCCCGGGGCCATGTGCCCCGGGAAGAGGAAGCCAGGATCTCTCTCTCTCCAGACACAAGATGCAACTACTACCTCACGCCTTTACAAAGGACACAGCGAACTCTACATGACCTCGTGCAAACTGTCAACCCCGAGGCTATGCAAGTATAGTTAATGACCTATATCTGCGTTTAAGATTGGACCCCTGTGTTACAGGAGAATTAAGTTCGTGCTGGTTCTGAAAAAGGCTAAATAGTTGTGTTTTTGTCTGCTTCCCATTCTCTCTATTCCTTTTCTCTCCCTGTATATAGATGCATATATATGTATGTTTTGCTTAGAGTTAGTCGTGTGTATCCATAGTTACATCTAGCTATTAAAATCTATTATCCCACGCTTGATTTTCTCTGTTTTTGTTCACGTGATGAGTCAATTAAACGCTGCATAAGATCTCGTTACCCACTCTAATCTTTAATAACAAACTTCATGAGTTAATTCTTCCTGGCCAGAAGGATAAACTCACTCTTTAGAGTTCATAAAGCTGATCTAGGCCACTTACATAGTCATAATTAATTATAATCCGTCGTAGTTAATTATCTATATGTATATGTGCACCTATATGAACTCCCTTTCATGGCTGATGTATATTTATAACTGGTCACAACATGCGTTGATTAGATATATAGATATATTTCACGCCAGTCGAGCTAATTCCTTATATAAATTGGAGAATACATTTAAACGTGTTAAACATCTTTTTTTATTTGTTACATGAATTGTAACTGGTGGAGAATATTATTTTAAACGTTGCAGGTTCATCCGAGTTACTACACATTCTGGTAGATAATGCGGGCACGCTTTAAAACTCATCTCCTTTAAAAAGGTGCATTGAATCCAAGCATGCACTTCTGTTTTGTTTCATGTTTAAAGTTGATCCATTTCATTATTCTGGTGGAAAAGAATAATGCTAGAAATGCCTGTTGAATTCGTTACACCATCCTATAATCCCGCCACCATCAAGGGCGGCTCCAATGCCTCATAGATTGGGAGGGGTACGGCCCTGAGGAACAGAGTTGGGTCACAGCCCAAGATATTCTGGACCCCAGCCTCGTTAAAGAGTTCCACCAGAACCATCCCGAATATCCGCACCTCGACCCAGGGGCCGACCTCGTCAAGGTAATGCTCCCGGAGTGAGCCCTTTGGGGGGGGCTCTGTTAGGTCATGCCGCGAGTGCGACTCCAATTCCCAGCATCCACAGTGGCTGGCAAACATGGCTGCCGCAAACTCCACCTCCCACATCATGCACAGACTCTCACATTCACATTCACGCCATGACACCAACTCCAATAGTAACAACTATTAATAATAATAATAATAATAATAATAATAGTAATAATAACTCCAACACCAATTGTACTCACTTTTGTTGCCACCAGTTTAGACATTAATGTCTGTGTGTTGAGTTATTTTGAGGGGACAGCAAATTTACACTGTTATACAAGCTGTACACTCACTATTTTGCATTGTAGCAAAGTGTCATTTCTTCAGTGTTGTCCCATGAAAAGATATAATAAAATATTTACAAAAATATGAGGGGTGTACTCACTTTTCTGAGATACTGTATATATATGCAGTGGGTATAGAAAAGAATCACCCCCCTTTAACATAATCACATTTTGTTGCTTTTCAGCCTGAAATGAAGATGGACACAGGTTTGTTTTATCCAGCTGTATTTACTCAGCTGAAAAAAAAAAGAAAAAAAGAAAAAAACAGAATCACTGAGTTGGAAAAAGGATCAACCCCCTCCGAAAAATTACTTGTAAACTCAATAAGGTGTAGCTAATCACCTTCTCAATGGCACACAAAGCCATTTGACTTTCAACTGTGATCAGCTGTGGTCATTTTGATTAGCTCAGCATGAAAAGAGCTTTCCTGGAGCATTCTGTAGTGCAACTGAAGCAAACAATCAACTATGGGTGGCAAGGCACTGTCAAAAGATCTCTGGGATGAAGGTGTGGACAGGCACAAATCAGGAGATGGATGCAAAAAAAAATTTCAAAAGCTTTATCAATGCCTAGAAGCACAGTGAAGTCTATTATTAAGAAGTGGAAGGTATTTGGTACAACACAGACCCTCCCTGAATCAGGACATCGCTCCAAACTGGATGAAAGAGCCAGGAGGAAACTGGTCAGAGAGGCTACCAAGAGGCCTACAGCAACTCTGAAGCAGTTGCAGGAATGTATGACTGGTCATATGAGTGGTCATTGTGTGCAAGTGATAACAATATCACAAATTCTCCACAAATGTGGCTTGTATGGGAGAGTTGCAAGAAAAAAGTCACCCACGACTGAGCTTTGCCAAAACGCACCTTGAAGATTCTGAGGCCACATGGAAAAAGGTGGTATGGTCAGATGAATTATTTGGCCTCAACACCAAAAGATTTGTTTGGCAGAAATCCAATACAGCTCACCATCCAAATAACACCATTCCTACAGTAAAGCATGGAGGTGGTAATATCTTGTTATGTGGGTGTTTCTCTGCAGCAGGGACTGGAGCACTTGTCAGGATAGAAGGAAAATGGATGGGCAAAATACCCTCAAATTCTTCAGGAAAATCTGCTACCCTTTGCCAGAAAGTTGTCAATGGGAAGAAGGTTTACCTTCCAACATGATAATGACCCAAAGCACACAGCAAAACTGACCTTGAAGGAGAAAAAGGTGAATGTCCTTGAATGGCCTAGTCAGAGCCCAGACTGAAACCCCACTTAAAATCTGTGGAATGACTTGAAGACTGTAGTCCACAAACGGTCACCATCAAATTTAACTGAACTTGAGCAGTTCTGCAAAGAACAGTGGGCAAATATTGCAAAGTCCAGATGTGCAAAGTTAGTAGAGACATATCCCAACAGACTAAAGGCTGTAATTAAAAAAATAAGGCAAATTAAAGCAAGGGGGTGAACCATTTTCCAACTCAGTGATTCTGTTTTTTTATTTTTTTTATTTTTTTTTAATTTCCTTACATGTTGGTGTAATATCTTTCACTTGGATGTTATAAGTTGCATTGAGTAAATACAGCTGGATAAAACAAAAACTGTGTCTGTCTTCATTTCAGGCTGAAGAGCAACAAAATGTGATTATTTTAAAGGGGGATGATTCTTTTCTATACCCACTGTGTGTGTGTGTGTGTGTGTGTGTGTGTGTGTGTGTGTGTGTGTGTATATATATATATGATCGCACATCAATTTATTATTTTATTTGATTCAACATAGACTCCATACATACTTACATACATACATACATACATACAGACTTCAACATAGAATCTAGCCACAGGTCACAAGCCAGTGTACTGTTTGTGCCGGTCCCAAGCCCGGATAAATAGAGAGGATTGTGTCAGGAAGGGCATCCGACGTAAAACTTTTGCCAAATTCAATATGCGAATCACTACCATGACTTCCATACCGGATCGGTCGGGGTCCGGGTTAACAACGACCACCATCGGTGCTGTTGACCTACAGGGCACTGGTGGAAATTGGGCTACTGTTGGTCGAAGAAGGAGAGGAGGAAGGTGTGTTAGAGGCGGAAGGCGTGTCCGTAGGCAGAGAGAGAAGAGGAAAGGCAGGAGTTTAGGACTGAAAGTAGGGACTTTGAATGTTGATACGAAAGACAGGTAAAGGCAGAGAGCTGGCAGATATGATGCAGAGGAGGAAAGTCGACATTCTGTGTGTCCAGGGGACCAGGTGGAAAGGGAGCAAGGCTAGAAGCATTGGAGCAGGGTTTAAACTGTTTTATCATGGGGTGGACTGGAAGAGAAATGGAGAAGGAGTGATCCAGAAGGAGGAGTTTGTGAAGAACGTTCTGGAGGTAAAGAGAGTGTCAGATAGGTTGATGAGTCTGAAGCTGGAAATTGAAGGTGTGATGTTGAATGTTGTTAGCGCTTATGCTCCACAAGTAGGTTGTGAGAAAGAGGAGAAAGCCAGATTCTGGAGCGAGCTTGAGGAAGTGATGCAGAGTGTTCCCAGAGGTGAGAGAGTGGTGATAGGGGCAGACTTTAATGGATATGTTGGTGAAGGGAATAGTGGGGATGAGGAAGTGATGGGCAGGTTTGGTCTTCAGGTAAGGAACCCAGAAGGACAGAGGTTGGTAGTCTTTGCTAAAAGTATGGAGATGGCTGTGGTGAACACGTACTTTCAGAAGAGGCAGGAACACAGGGTGACATATAAGAGTGGTGGCAGGAGCACACAGGTGGACTATATCTTATGTAGACACTGTAATCTGATGGAGATTAGCGATTGCAAAGTAGTGGTAGGAGAGAGTGTAGCTAGAGTGTAGCATAGGATGGTGGTGTGTAAGATGACTCTGGTGGTGAGGAAGATGAAGAGAGCAAAGGCAGAGCAGAAGACAAAGTGGTGGAAGTTGGAAAAGGAAGAGTGCTGTGTGGTTTTCAGGGAGGAGTTAAGACAGGCTTTAGGTGGTCAGGAGGTGCTTCCAGATGACTGGACTACTACAGCCAAAGTGATCAGGGAGACAGGTAGGAAGGTGCTAGGTGTGTCATCTGGAAGGAGGAAAGAAGACAAGGAGACTTGGTGGTGAAATGAGGAAGTTCAGGAGAGTATCCAGAGGAAGAGGTTAGCTAGGAAGAAGTGGGACAGTGAGAGGACGGAGGAAAGTAGACAGGAATATAGGGAGATGCAGCGTGAGGTTAAGATAGAGGTGGCAAAGGCCAAACAGAAAGCTTATGAGGACATGTATGCAAGGTTAGATAGTAAGGAAGGTGAGAGGGATTTGTATCGGTTGGTGAGGCAGAGGGATAGAGATGGTAAGGATGTGCAGCAGGTTAGAGTGATTAAAGATAGAGAGGGAAATGTGTTGACAGATGACAGGAGGGTGAGGGAAAGATGGCAGGAGTACTTTGAGGAACTGATGAATGAGGAAAATGACAGAGAGAGAAGAGTAGTAGAGGCAAATATTGTTGAGCAGAAAGTAGAAAGGATTAGCAAGGGTGAAGTTAGGAGAGCTTTGAAGAGGATGAAGAGAGGAAAGGTGGTTGGTCCTGATGACATACCAGTGGAGGTATGGAAGTGTCTAGGAGAGATGGCAGTAGAGTTTTTAACTAGGTTGTTCAAAGAGGTCTTAGAGAGTGAGAGGATGCCTGAGGAATGGAGGAGAAGTGTTTTGGTGCCGATTTTTAAGAACAAGGGAAATGTGCAGAGTTGTGGAAACTACAGAGGTATTAAGCTGATGAGCCATACAATGAAGTTGTGGGAAAGAGTAGTGGAAGCAAGGCTAAGGGGAGAAGTGAGCATTTGTGAGCAGCAGTATGGTTTCATGCCAAAAAGGAGCACTACAGATGTAATATTTGCTTTGAGAATGTTGATGGAGAAGTACAGAGAGGGTCAGAAAGAGCTGCATTGTGTCTTTGTAGATTTAGAGAAAGCGTATGACAGGGTGCCAAGAGAGGAGCTGTGGTATTGTATGAGGAGGTCTGGAGTGGCAGAGAAGTATGTTAGAGTGGTGCAGGATATGTATGAGAGCAGTAGGACAATGGTAAGGTGTGCGGTAGGTGTGACAGAGGAGTTCATGGTGAAGGTGGGACTGCATCAAGGATCAGCTCTGAGCCCCTTCTTGTTTGCGGTGGTTATGGACAGGCTGACAGATGAGGTCAGACAGGAATCTCCATGGACTATGATGTTTGCGGATGACATTGTGATCTGTAGTGAGAGCAGAGAGCAGGTGGAGGAAACTCTAGAGAGGTTGAGGTTTGCTCTGGAGAGAAAAGGAATGAAGGTTAGTCGCAGCAAGACAGAATACATGTGTGTGAATGAGAGGGATCCAAGTGGAACAGTGAGGTTACAGGGAGAAGAGATAAAGAAGGTGCAGGATTTTAAGTACTTAGGGTCAACAGTCCAGAGCAATGGGGAGTGTGGAAAAGAGGTGAAGAAGAGTGTGCAGGCAGTTTGGAATGGGTGGAGAAAAGTGTCAGGTCTGTTGTGTGATAAAGAGTACCAGCAAGAATGAAAGGAAAGGTGTACAGGACAGTAGTGAGACCAGCGATGTTGTATGGTTTGTATGGAGCTAAAGATGTTGAGGTTCTTTTTGGGAGTGACGAGGATGGATAGGATCAGGAATGAGTACATCAGGGGGACAGCACATATGAGATGTTTTGGAGACAAAGTTAGAGAGGCCAGGTTGAGATGGTTTGGACATGTTCAGAGGAGGGAGAGTGAATATATTGGTAAAAGGATGTTGAGGTTAGAGCTGCCAGGCAGGAGGCCGAGAGGAAGACCAAAGAGAAGGTTTATGGATGTAGTGAAGGAGGACATGAAGGTAGTCGGTCTGAGAGAAGAGGATGCAGGGGATAGGGCTAGATGGAGGCAGATGATTCGTTGTGGCGACCCCTGAAGGGAACAGCCGAAAGGAAAAGAAGATTTGATCCAACATAGAACAACATAGAAGTTGTATCGGAGGATGCAATTTGAAATGCTTCCATCAACCCCCTTCCACCATATTAACAGGCCTACCGTCCACAGCAGGAAGCCCTAAGCGGCTATGTATTTTTTTTTTCTTTTTTGTTTTCTAGTGATCACGACTTAATTTTCTTGTGATCTTGACATAACATAATAGTTGTTTTTTCTTGATATTGACATGGCATGTCAGTCAGTGATGAACATTAGAGTTATTTCAGCTTCAGTGAATCCCTGATCAAAGTAAAAATGAATCTGTTCATGCATGGTGCTCCGGGATTACGCTAAGCTTTTGTTGCCTCCAGAACAATAAAAACGTTGAGAATGTCGAGTACACGGAAAAATTAAGTCGTGATCATGAGAAAACAACTTTGTTATGCCAATATCATGAGAAAACAACTATTTTGTTATGTTGAGATCACAAGAAAATGAGAAAGAAAAAAGTTAACAATTAACAATTTATAATAATAATAATGACTCAAGTAGAAGTAAAAATACTATATTAATAATGCTTTGAGTGTGAGTAAAAATGAATCTCATAAAATGACTACTCAAATAGTGAGTAACTTCATATAATGATAACCTAAAACATCATCAGATTTTCACACAAGGCCTAAAAATAGATAAAGAGAACCCAGTTAAACAAATGAGAAAAATATTATACCTAGTCATTTATTTATTGAGGAAAATGATCCAATATTACATATCGGTTAGTGGCAAAAGTATGTGAACCTTTGTTTTCAGTATCTGGCATGACTCCATTGTGCAACTAAACATTTCCAAGTACAAGTATAACTAAACATTTCCAGTAACTGTTTATCAGTCTTGCACATCAGCTTGGAGGAATTTTAGCCCATTCCTCAGTACATAAAAGCTTCAACACTAGGATGTTGGTGGGTTTCTTCAATGAACTACTTGCTTCAGGTCCTTCCACAAAATTTCTATTGGATTAAGGTCAGGACTTTGACCATTCCGAAACATTAACTTTATTTTTCTTTAACCATTCTTTGGTAGGACGACTTAGGGTCGTTGACTTGCTGCATGACCCAATTCCTCTTGAGATTCAGTTCATGAACAGATGTCCTGATATTTTCCTTTAGCATTCATTGGTATACTTCAGAATTCATTGTTTCATCAATGATGGCAAGTCATCCTGGCCCAGATGCAGCAAAACAGCCCCAAACCATGATACTACCACCACCATGTTTTACAGATGGGATAAGGTTCTTATGCTGGAATACAGTGTTTTCCCTTCTCCAAATATAGCGCTTCTCATTTAAACCAAAAATTCGATTTTGGTCTCATTTGTCCACAAAACATTTGTCCAATACCCTTCTGGCTTGTCCACATGCAAACGCAGACAGGCTGCAATGTTCTTTTTGGAGAGTAGTGACTTTCTCCTTGCAACCCTGCTATGCATACTATTGTTGTTCAGTGTTCTCCTGATGAGAATAATGTTAATGTTGTTAATAATGTTAATGGCTAATGTTAATGTCATGAACATTAACATTATCCAATGTGAGAGAGGCCTTTAGTTGCTTAGAATTTACCCTGGGTTCCTTTGTGACTTCTTGGACTATTAAACGTCTTGCTCTTGGAGTGATCCTTGTTGGTCGACCACTCCTGGGGAGGGTAACAATGGTCTTAAATTTCCTCCATTTGTTCTGACTATGGATTGGTGGAGTCCAAACTCTTTAGAGATTGTTTTTTAACCTCTGGTGAGCCTAATGAGCATCAACAACTCTTTTTATGAGGTCCTCAGAAATCTCCTTTGTTCATGCCATAATACTGTACACGTCCACAAAAATGTGTTGTGAAGATCAGACTTTAGATATATCCCTGTTCTTTAAATAAAATGGGGCACTCACACTTGATTGTCATCCCTTTTATTGAAAACAACTGACACTAATTTCACCTTCAAATTAACTGCTAATCTTGGAGGTTCGAATACTTTTGCCACTCAGATACGTAATATTGGATAGTTTTCCTCAATAAATAAGTAATAATAATATTATTTGTCTCTTTTGTTTAATTGGGTTCTTGTTGTCTACTTTTAGGACTTGTGTGAATATCTGATTATGTTTTAGGTCATATTTATGCAGAAACATAGAAAATTCTAAGGGGTTCACAAACTTTCAAACACCACTGTATACACACACAACATCAAAAACAGATGTAGACAGTATTTTCCATGATCTAAATAACGTATAACATGAAGGAAATAATAACACTTAGTCTTTGCTGATATATCTAAGAATTACGATTTGATTATAAACTCAACAGAAAGGAAGTGCCTCAATCAATCAATCAGCCACAATGCAATATTAATCTTTTAAAGGTGTTTCTCGATTACAGGAGTGCATAATCTAAACAATGATGAATGTGAGCCTATTAAAGCAACCTGACATAAAGCATTATTAATGGACTTAATGCTGGCAAAACCTTGGCTCTATATCCAGCTGTGCCTCTGTGCTGTGATGTGGGATGCCTCTCCAGCTGGGCAGGCTGCAGCAGGGCACCTCCTGGGGGACAGGAGGGCTAATTACAGCAGATAATGATTTATTGCTAGCCTTAATAAAGCCCCACTCTTTATAGTGACTAATTATGTGAGTATGTATCTCAGAGGAGTATCTCAGAGGAGGGAGGAATAGTGTAGCAGAGGGCCAGATTTTGGATGATTGCATAGAGGTTGGCCGGTCCCCTCTGGGTGGTACATGCAGGCTTTCTATTACAGGACATAATTGATATTTTCATGAAACATTAATGGTTAAAGAGGCAACAGATATTCCTTTTGTGCTGGTAGATAAATGAATACAAGAAGAGGAACAATAGTTTCAGTCAAGGCCTTTATGTTGTTTTTTATATTTTTATTTTTTCTAAACTACCAATCCCTTTGTTTTGTGCAATGTTTACACATTTTAAGGGCACTATATTCACATAAGTAAATATGATGTGATCATGGATATGATGTCAGATATTAAAAATACACATATCACATAATGTTCCCTATTGAAACACAAGCTGATATAATCATTAGTTCATTCATTCATCATCAATAACCGCCCCATCCTAGTCAGGGTGGCAGTGAATCCCAACACTGGGTGTAAGGCTGGAATACACCCTATATGGCACACCATTCAATTACAGGACACCATGCATACACACATTCACAGACTCACACCTAAGGGCAATTTAGCATAGAGGAAACCCACTTGGACACATGGAGAACATGCATATAAACCCCACACAGATTTTAAATTGAACTCAGGATTGAACCAGGGACCATGGTGCTGTGAGGTGACCTGCTGCACCATCGTGCCACCTAGTCATTAACGAAACTGTAATAGGCCATGGTCTCTGGGTGGAAGGGATGGCGCACTCTCTCCCCTGTCAATCACAGTGACACTAGCCAATTATGGGTCTCTGAGAGCTCATGTATGCAGAAGGGGGTAGATAGTGCTTTATCTGCCCTGTAATGCAGAATGAGCAGCAGTTCAAAATTACACAGTTGGCTGGCTTCACATGTCTAAAGAAGCATTGTTAACCTTCACTGTCCTTGGTTGGTAGGGGAGATTTTGCAGGTGACCAAATTAGGGACAAAATGAGGGGAAAAAATTATGCATGTTTTAGGCACATGATACTGCTTTGTATGTAGAAAAGAGTTTAGAAAAGTATAGCATGTTAACAACACATCATAGGTGGCAATAATGCCTACACAAACAAAGGCCACTTTAGCAATAATTTAATAATTGTAATCATTTATGTTGCAGGGATAACCACTGCTACTGAAGTACAGTGCTATCCAACAGTAATGGAACAGTATTGTTATTTTTATTGAATACTCAAATATGTATTAATAAAGGAAAATATTAATAAGACTGAAGTCCATTAATGCAATGTGTATATATTGCAATAATGCCAAAATGGATTTTAAACCCCAGTTACTGGATAACTAAGGTTAAGGACTTTATTATGTTGTCATCAAGTAGGTACCAATTTGCTAGTAATTGGATAATAATTCTAAAAAAGTAAAAGTACATTCCCTCAATTCTAAAAGTACTAACATTGAGGGAATAGTGTGATAGTTATAAAGTTATCAAGGCAATAGTTAATAAAGGCAGACCAGCCAGCTGCCTTTATTAACATCTAACATATTGTTGTCAAGGGCCTTGCAATGTAATACACTCTGAAATTAATGAGTGGGAGAAAACAATTTCAAATTTGAGCTAATTTATCTGATATCTGATATCTTATTTGAGGCACTTCAATTATCGTCAGAAGTCATTTAGTCACTGGTTCAGTAGTGGAGATATTGCACAGTCTAATTCATATAGAATAATTATATTGCCAAGAGATTCCATGGCAGTAATATAGGAGAGGAGTGATGGCGGTCTCTCCCAGTCAGGGAGTTTAGAACAAACATATTCCCAGCAGGCCTAGTTATAGCTAGGGAAGTTGCCCTGAAAATGTTATCTTATTGCAAATAACTGTAATAAGATGTCCAAGATGGATGACAGTTAAAGCAAAGTGGAAAACAACAGTAAACAAAGCAGTATATTAGAGTACAAAGACTGCAGCACAATAAGAGCTGAGGTCTATTATTGTGCATAGCCATGTAATGTTTGCTTTAAGTGGTTCAAACCTATATTGACTTATTGCACACAGTTCGCATAGCTTCAGCAGGAGAAAGTGAAAAGTGTGCTTGGTCAGAAATGAAGTACTGATATCCTGATATCTGTTACTGGCACCTAATGTGTATTCAGAATTGTTCTGCTCCAAATACACCACTTCACCACAGTGTACAATCTGGTGTCCATATGTCTATATCTCTTATTACTGTGGCTGCAGTCTTACATGCTAAACCTTATCTTATCTTTATGGATCTACATGGCCAAAATCAAAGTTTGGGAAGCTATTTTTGTTCACATTGAGTGTTATGGGTCCATAGTAAGAATTTAATACTGAAATCTGTATTGAGAATTCAGATATAACTACAGACATTCACGCTACTCAGCATGAGTGGAGCAAATGTCTAGGACCAAATGTGGTTCCTCCTACTGTACCCTTTGCAGCAGCAGCATGCTTCTGTACTTCCCTATGTCTCTGCATGTCTATCAGAGCAGTATTCATACTCGCTCAGCAGCATTAACAGCGTAGCAGTCTAGTCCACCAAGACCAAACCTACACACTCCCTTTCTATCAATAAAAGCCAATAATCTCAATCCAAGAGTTGTCATGACTGAAATGTCTAGTTCAGCCATGAAACTCTATCCGTGTGGCGATTGGCGCCCTCAACGGCTGTACAGCAACCTATCAGCCACGCTTCTCTGTCTACATAACCCTTTATTTTTTGACTAACTCACCAGCTACGGCCTGGCCTGTATGCCCTCCTTCTTGCCAGCACCACTGTATAGATCTGCTATGGGGCATTCCTCTTTCTGTACCCTTCGTAGCAGCAGCATGCTTCTCTACTTCTCTATGTCTGTGCATGTTTATCAGAGCAGTATTCGTATTCAGTATTCGATTTTCATGACTGAAAATCATTTATGCACTATTCTGACCATGGACTTAAGCCCATTTTTCTTGTATGATATCGGCTTAAATAATGAGCAGTATTAAGTCCAGCTCCAGTGTCTGACAGTTTGATGTAACCACAATGTGTCAAACTATAATTTATGTTTTGGGCTGTAAATACTGTACAGATACAAATATTCAAAGACTATGGAATGCCATTCAAGGGCAACAGTTAATAAATAATTATGACACTACTAATTAATTAATCCTATGATCTCTTTAAAATATGTGAAAGGTTTTTCTGCATGGAGATCAGAAGAGACTTATCTAATGGACCAAACTTTATATGGATAAAATTATGAATATCATGAGCTGTAAGCATAGCAGCTGAGTGAATAAAAAATAACTATTCCACCTATTCCAAATATAGGAATAATATTTCAGAGCTTATTAATGTTGTTATTTTTTCTTTAACCATTTGTTTTTGCATCTTGAGTTGTGATGTCAGTTGGAAGGAGAGATACTCCCAGCTGCTTTATTGTTTACTGTTATTATTGTTTCAGAACATTTACTTTCAGAACTGACACTTCATTTTTATTTTCTTGTAATCATAACAAATATGCTAAATGTTGCTCATCCAGGTTGACCTGTTATAAGCCCCAGCACCGCCAAGCTGCCACTTTTGGGCCCTTGAGCAAGGCCCTTAACCCTCTCTGCTCCAGGCGCACTGTCATGGCTGACCCTGCGCTCTGACCCCAACTTCGTAACAAGATGGGATATGCAAAGGAACTAATTTCACTGTGCTGTAATGTATATGTGACAAATAAAGGCTTCTTTTTCTTCTTCGTCTTCTTCTGTATAGTTTAAATTTGCAGCATTCTGCCACAAAGTACAGTGCACAAGTCAGGTAGCATGAGAATATGCTAATTATTAGTTGAATGTAAGCAGATGACCCAAGATGACTCTCAGAGTTACACAAAGCCATCATGGCACTGAATAAAAAGTATGAGAAATGTCATTCCCCCTTCAGTGTCAAAATATATTATCTCAGAGGCACACAGTCACTCAATACTGCAGGCATGCAGTTCCATACAAGGCACAGAATGTTTTCTCCTCCTATTCACCATACTAGTAATGAAACTTTAAAATGCCATTTACTGTGTCACAATGATACATTTTCCCATTCTGCACATACTGTATAACACTATTACAGCAAGGGGAAAATATTGCAATAAAACTCTGGGAGTATGTCCAAAATATCAGAAACTTTATTTGATTCTGTGTAATTAGGAGAGTGGGAGAAATGGAAAATTTATTTCAGTACATCAGGAGAAAATCGTGTCTCTCTCACCAGATGATGAGATTTATTTCTTATTAAAGGTGGTTTATATTTCTACCCATGGATGGTTTGTGTGGGTAGAAAACAATAAAGAAGCATAATAGAAAAATGTGCTTTGGGAGTTTGCCTCCTTTGTCTCTTTTGCTGTCTCTCATCAAGCTTTTTAGTTATGCCCACTGACCAGAGCTGATTAATACCGCAATTGAGAACAGACAGAAGTAGCAGAAGAGTTGCATATACACTGGGGGGGGATGAATGGATCTCTCTCTTCAAATCTTTTTTTTTTTTTTTTTTACCAGGTTCAAAAGGAGAGGAAAGTGGGCAGGGTCATAATTGGGATCAAGCTTAAGTCATGATAGCTTCACTGTCTAACGCCTGAGAAGCATGTCAAAGCCACAGAAAGATTCTACCACATCCTCTCTAGTGTGAAATATAGCCTCATCATAGCATAGCAATCAGAATCTCAATGTGCTAGGCTCATTAAATTGCTATTAGCAGATTATCCTCTTTTTTTTACAGAGACCAGATAGACACAGATAGACTTTGTCTATCTGTGCTGTGCTGCTGCAGGCAATGGCAGCATTTATGCAGGCAATGATCATGTGAATTGTGAGTTAGATCATAAATTCAAAGGGTAAATGTGAACAACTACAGGCAGAGATGTTCACAAGTGATGTTTTGCAAATCAAGTCTCAAGTCTTTAGTCATATACTTAAGTTAACATTCAAATTGGTAGCTGTAGGCTTTTTACTGCACACAAGTAAAACACTTCTATTATTTCTATGGAAAGCACTGCAGTGCACACTGTACAAGGCATACTTTTACTTCTCTTTAATTTCAGAAACTATATGCACTATATACAGTGGGTATAGAAAAAAAATCACCCCCCTTTAAAACAATCACATTTTGTTGCATTTCAGCCTGAAATGAAGACAGACACAGTTTTGTTTTATCCAGCTGTATTTACTCAGTGCAACATATAACATCCAAGTGAAAGATATAACACCAACTTGTAAAAAAAAAATATATATATATATATATATATATATATATATATATATATATATATATATATATATATATATATATATATATATAATTAAAAAACAGAATCACTGAGCTGGAAAAAGGATCACCCCCTTGCTTTAATTTGCCTTAATTTTTTAATTACAGCCTTTAATCTGTTGGGATATGTCTCTACTAACTTTGTACATCTAGTCTTTGCAATATTTGCCCACTCTTCTTTTCAGAACTGCTCAAGTTCAGTTAAATTTGATGGTGACCATTTGTGAACTACAGTCTTCAAGTCATTCCACAGATTTTCAGTGGGGTTTAAGCTCTGACTAGGCCATGCAAGGACATTCAACTTTTTCTCCTTCAACCACTGTGTGGTCAGTTTTGCTGTGTGCTTTGGGTCATTGTCATGTTGGAAGGTAAACCTTCTTCCCGTTGACAACTTTCTGGCAGAGGGCAGCAGATTTTCCTGAAGAATTTGAGGGTATTTTGTCCCATCCATTTTCCTTCTATCCTGACAAGTGCTCCAGTCCCTGCTGCAGAGAAACAGGATATTACCACCTCCATGCTTTACTGTAGGAATAGTGTTATTTGAATGGTGATCTGTATTGGATTTCTGTCAGACATATCGTTTGGTGTTATGGCCAAATAATTCATCTGACCATAACCTTTTTCCATGTGGCCTCAGAATCTTCACAGTACATTTTGGCAAAGCTCAGTCATGGGTGGCTTTTTTCTTGCAACCCTCCCATACAAGCCACGTTTGTGGAGAATTTGTGATATTGTTGTCCCATACACACAATGACCACTCTTTGTCATAAATTCCTGCAACTGCTTCAGAGTTGCTGTAGGCCTCTTGGTAGCCTCTCTAGCCAGTTTTCCAGATCCAGGGAGGGTCTGTGTTGTACCAAGTCAAGTGCGTGTCTCTAGTCTTTGAGTCTCTTTGAGTTGCAATCTCTGTCTACAGGTGAGGAACTGTCTAATGCCCTTTGAAATACTGTGACTCTGGTGAATTCTGTCGTATTATTCTGCCTAAACATTAACATCATAATACATTGGTGTAATCTGATCAGTTAAAATTCAATGTGGAATTTCAAAGGAAACCGAGTCTGTAAGTTATATGGAGCATTAACATTAATTACACAGGTAGACGTTGACCTGCCATGGCATTACTGCCTGTCACACCTCCTCCAGTGCCCATATGATTACCCTGTTCATCCTTCAGCCTTGCCAACATGCTTACAGGCCTCCCAAGTGACTAAGGCTGTAGTGAGCCCAACTGGCACCATTAATGCATACTCAGTGCCACTGGTTCCATTTGGTTTCGGCCTGTTACACCTAATACCACTCAGGCATGAGTGCCTAACACAACCAGAACCATTCAGAAAATGCTTTCAACAACAAAATACTTTCTGAAGAGTTACTATATATTGCTACAGCTTTTAATCAGTAGCTAATTTGGTATCACTAATTGGATAGTCCGTTTTAGACACTCAACAAATAGTCAACAAACAATCTTTAGACTCTCATTAACCAGCCTATCAAGTGTTTCTCAAAAACATATGAACTAAACAGCAAAAACCAAAATGTGTTGACAGATGGAAACAGCTGAGAGCCTAGTTTGCCTGGTTTGTCACCTGACAGGTTGTTGACAGCCTGTGGATGGTTTGTCTAAAGATATATTACCATAGATTTAAGAGCATTTTTCCTTAGTTGCCTTTATATTCCTTTTGTAAATCTGGAGTCATGAAACCTCTAAATATTCTGCAGTAGGGGAGAGCCAGCACAACTGTAACAAGTTTACAATGAACATGCAAAATTCAGCTCATGATTTGAGTATGTTCAAGTTGTGCCATCACTGCACATATTTTTGTAATAAGCTCTTAGGAGTTTTAACCTAAGGTATTAGCATGTTAGCAAATAAAATAGGCTATAATAAAATAACTAATAAAATAACAGCTTGAAATCACTATAAACACACACTATTTGTCTATTAATGATTTATGAAGCTGTTCATGAGTGCAGTCAATGTCACTTTTACTTTGTAATAAAAAAAAAATAACACTTGATTTATGTGAAGCCGGCCATTCACACAATTCAAAGCTTTATACAGATTGCCTTTACATATCCGTCCATAAGCAATGTTGTTAATTGTATGTCCAGCTTCATCCTCTTCATCAGTAATAAATTACACTAACGTGTCAAAGCACATGTGAGGGGCTAAAAACCGAAAACTTTTTAATCGTTTTTGCTGTTCGTTTACATGACAATGGCGTTTTGGGGCCTGAAAATGCAAACTTTTGAAAATGGGTTTCAAAGTGGAAGTTTTTGAAAACGATACAATTATTGTTTCCATGTAAACATACAAAAACGTGAATTTGTGAAAACGATGATGTCATGCGCATGCGTATTACACATTCAGTCTACCCATAGTTTTCATATGACGTCTCATTCTTATAGCAACACCCACCTGGAATGCAAAACCCGGCTTTCTTCCGCTGCCTGCCAGTTATTTTTAACAGATTTGTTTAGCCAAAATGCCAGATAGCTGTTGTTCGGATGCACTAACCGACGAGGAGACAAGCCTGGGTTGTGCTTTTACAGAATTCTGTCCGAGAAAGAAAACCCAGAGAGGAGGAGATTGTGGATTTGTGCTATTAGACGTGCCTCCATCCCTGGGGAGGGCAAAGAGTGTCAACCATCAAAATACACACATCTTTGCAACGAACATTTCATCAAAGGTAAGCTCAAGTAAACATTGAGTATTTTAACTGTTGTATTGTTAGTAATTATATTTTTACATAATCGTTCAGACATAGTTCATTTTCATGGAGCGAGGTAACCAACTTCAGTGGCCTTGATGACTTACGCTAGTTAGCGGAACCGTTTCCTGACTCAGGAAATGTTTCGTTAACAGTTAGCTAACGCTAGCTAAATAATAATGAGGGGAAGTTTCATTTTCAGTCTGAAGAGTTAACAGAGTTAGAGTTAAGAGTTAAGAGTTGTTGGAAGGGAGAGAGGGTTTTACTAGTCTGTGGGAATGATGTCACAAACATTACTAACATTACTTATAACCTGTTGGCATATGTTGGACATAAACCCTCTTGTATCATTATAAGTGCCAAATCTGATGACCCGTTGTCCCCTGACTGGGTTCCATCCGTCTTCTCACACACACCAGCCACAAACAAGAGAAAAAGGGAGAAACACATGGAAAGGTATGCGCAGCACAGCAGAATGAAGAGGGTGGAGGAGAAAAAGCAGCAAGGTGCAGTGGATGTCCTCCTAGAATTGTCATCAGTGACAGATGCTGAACCTGTGCCACCTGCTGAGGATGAACAACAGTGTGACAATAAACCATGCAAGGAAAAGATTGCAAGATTACAAAAGGAATGTAATGACCTCAGAGAGGAAAATCATAGGCTGAATGACATTATTAAATCAGGAACATTTGATTAACTGGCTTTTGAAAGAGATGATGAAAAGGTGAAGGCAATGACTGGAATCCCCACATATTCCAAGTTACAAGTAGTTTTAACATTTGTGATATCATTTCTTCAGACTGGTACAAATCTCTGTCCCTTCCAACAACTGTTGTTAACTCTTATGAGGCTGAAAATGAACCTTCCCCTTTCACTACTTGGTTGTATCTTTAAGATCTCAATTACAACAGCCAACAGAACATTTAAAAGCTCCACTGAAGTGTTGAATGCAATGCTTGTTCCAGCACTTGTGTTTTGGCAAGATCGAGAAGAGCTTCAGCTGTCAATGTCAATGATGTTTAGACAGGTCTTTCATAAATGTGCCTGTATTATTGACTGCTTTGAGATTTTCAGTGAAAAGCCTAGAGACCTAAGAGCAAGAGCACAGACATACTCAAAATACAAACATCACCATACCATGAAATATCTAACACCACAAGGAACAGTTTCTTTTATATCAAAAGGATGGGGTGGCAGAACATCAGACAAACACTTGACTGAAAGAAGTGGATTTTTGGATAACCTCAGCCCAGGTGATGTGATACTAGCTGATAGAGGGTTTGATGTGGCAGATTCAGTCAGTCTGTACAATGCTAAGCTTAAGATCCCAGCTTTTACAAATAGCAAAAAGCAACTGGGTCCAGTGGAATTGGAGTCCACAAGAGGGCTTGCATTGGTTAGGATTTGAGAGAGTTATTGGTGAGGCAAGGAATCAATATACCATACTTCAAAGTACAATTGGAATTCAGCTGTTTGAAACTGAGCATCCTAAACCTCTTACACCTCTAGATAAAATAGTCCATGTGAGCTGTGCCCTGACAAATTTGACTCCCTCAATTGTTCCTTGGGGTTAAACATGAGAAAAAAGTGTGTTACTGCACTATTTCCACCAGTGAAATAATGACTGATGAATTCATACTTTTAATCATAAATAACTATATACATCTTTATAACTATATGTATCTATATACAAAAACACACACAAATACATATACAGTGAGGGAAAAAAGTATTTGATCCCCTGCTGATTTTGTACATTTGCACACTGACAAAGAAATGATCAGTCTATAATTTTAATTGTAGGTGTATTTTAATAGTGAAAGACAGAATAACAACAAAAAAAATCCAGAAAAACGCATTTAAAAAAAGTTATAAATTGATTTGCATTTTAATAAGGGAAATAAGTATTTGACCCCTTCGACTTAGTACTTGTTGGCAATCACAGAGGTCAGACGTTTCTTGTAGTTGGCCACCAGGTTTGCACACATCTCAGGAGGGATTTTGTCCCACTCCTCTTTGCAGATCCTCTGCAAGTCATTAAGGTCTCGAGGCTCACATTTGGCAACTCGAACCTTCAGCTCCCTCCACAGATTTTCTATGGGATTAAGGTCTGGAGACTGGCTAGGCCACTCCAGGTGCTGGTTGCACCAGCTGGACGTACACCTGGTTGTAAGACAAGGCTGGACGTAAAATGCACCTTAAGTCTCTCTCACCTGTTGCACCATCTAGGTGTAGTGCTATGTTTGAGGCTAAATCTTACACCTAGTCAAAGGTAAGTGTAAAGTGAAAAGTCTTGACTAGTTTCCAAGGTAAAAATAAAAACGTTGATATAATGGTGCATCTAATATACAGGCTACACAATCAGCGGGCTTTCAGGCGTGAAAGAATTATGAGAGACCGCATCAATCCTCTTGATATATTTGGAGATAGAGAACTTATTGAAAGATTTCATTTCAGCAGGGCTGAATTGTTAGAATTAATTGATGAGTTATCGCCGCAGTTGCAACATGTAATCGATAGGAATGGCGCGCTGTCCCCAGCACTGCAAGTGCTAATATCTCTTTGATTTTATGCCAGTTTATCTTTCCAAAATACAGTTGCTGATATGGTGAATGTAAGCAGAAGTACAGCATGCTGAGCGATACAACGAGTTTCTCTGGCCCTTCAAAATCGGGCTCACCGATATGTTCGTCTACCCACCCAGGAGGAGGCTACACACACCAAGGAGAGATTTCGCAGAGACTCCGGCATACCCGGTATTTTTGGCTGTATTGATGGTACTCATGTGCGCATCCAGGCATCATCTAAAAACGAATACCTTTTTGTAAACAGGAAAGGCTTTCACTCAATTAATGTTCAGGTTGTGTGTGATGCAGACATGAAATTAATTGATGTGGTATGGGTCTGCCCATGACACATGTATCTTGAGGGAGAGCGCACTGGCAAGAGTGTGTGAGGAAGGACGGCTCTCTGGCATAATGCTTGGTGACAGTGGCTACCCTTTAAAGAAGTGGCTGATGACATCTGTCATGGTACCCCGGACGGAGCAGGAAAGGCAATACAACTATGCGCACTCAAAGAGGTCGGTCATTGAGAGCTGTATAGGAATGCTCAAGCGCAGGTGTGGGCATGGCTTATGTTTAAGCCTGTTTATTTTAGCCTGCACCTAAAGAGGTATTGGTTATTATATATAGCTACTGCATATAGGCATACTAATGACTTTTTTTTAGATTCCACTGCATGCACTGTGAAATCAGGATGGAGCCAGAGAGGGCATGTACCATCATGTGTGCAGCAGCTGTGCTGCACAACATTTGCATAGCTAAGAGAGTGCCTCTCCCATTGGAAGATTTGGGACCAGTGGAGGCAGAGGTGGAACAAATCAGAGAACAAGCCACAGAGGAGGATGTGACGGCTCATCTCTTCAGAAGCAATATAATTCGACTGATCAGTCTATAAAAGAATTGCAATAAGAATTGTAGCTTTTTAATAATTTTGTTACATCAATATTTCACATTTTTATTGTCTCAAAGCATAAGCAAAATGAATAACAAAGTCAAGCTGTGCAAAACGATTGCTGGCATAATGTTTTTATTCATTAATATTATTTCGCCAGCTTATAAATAAATTATTTATTGATTAAATTGTGTATGTTGAGAAATAAAGTAAGATTGCTGATGATGTTTTAAAAGAAATATTTAGATGTATGGGATTTATTCAGGGATTTATAGTATATTTCTTTTATGTATAATTGTTAGGTGACACGGTAGGCGGATGCAAGTGAAAGTCACTTTAATAGAAATATTCCAAAGTAATGGAACAATCAAAATAATAGGTATAGCAGTAATCCGAAACGTTAGGCAAGGGCATAGTCAAAATAACAGGCATGGGTCAGGCGATTGGCAAACGGCATACACAAGGCGAGGCAAGAATCAAGAACACGAGACAAAAACAGGATCGAAACCAGGAAAACACGTAACACAGTCAGAATGCTTGGCAATAGACAGAACACGGGGTTGCTGAGCTAATACTTTGCCCCGAGTCAAGGAAACACGGGGGTTTAAATACATGAACATAATCAGAGTTAAACATAAGACACCTGAGACACATTAAAACATAACCAATGAAAACACAGGGGTGGAGACAAGACATGAACCAAAACAAAGACACATGTGGCGAAGTAAACAAAGTGAAAGTCACTGACTGCGGTACTGTGCTGCTCGCACACTTCGGCGATCAGTGCGAGGGGGAATCGTAACAATAATTATTGTTTGGGATTATTTAGATGTTCATAAACACACTGGCATTCTCGATTGTGTAGCTGGCCCTCCCCTCTAATAGCTCTATTTCTAATGCAAGTTTCCGTTTCTCGAGCTCAAGCTTCTCCTTTTCCACCCTTAACTTCTCCGTCTCCATCTCCACTCTCATAATTTCTTTCTCCAGTAAAACAGATTGGAGATCCGGATCTCTTAGCCTTCGAGCAGTTAGTTGGTGTGTTTTTCAGAGCTGTCCGCGATGCTGAAGGGGGGTTGGGATTCTCTGCAAGAGATGCAGCTCCACTTAAAATAAAACTGGCTTCATAAATTTGTGTAGGCTATTATGTGCAGCCAGTGGAAACAGGTTTATTATTTATTAGCCTACTATTTTTAAGAGGCCATGTTACCTTCATGACTGGTGTCTGATGAACTTGCATTTGATATGAAAGAAAAACTGAAAAACTCTTCAGCTTCAACTTGCTTTTCTCCCATTAGGCCTATATAGCTGGCACTAGTGTCACAGCCTCTTAGTCCATTGAAAGCTGGCGAGTCATCTCCAAAGACATCCATGGTGAGATTTTAGGAGGGGGTCCCCCACCTGTCGGGGGGGTTTTGTGCAGACTAGAGTCTCTCCTGGCTGCCTGAAGAAGGTCTTTCCATTTTTTCTTCACTTCCATGACTATACAACTTCCTAATCCACCCTCTGCTTCATTGACTGCCATTGTTGTTATCTGCCAGACGTCTTGTTTTTTTATTCGTTATGGCATTGTTTTGTTTGCATACTAAAATAAGGATTTCAGTCCTTCACGGCGTAGTGTGTTACCAATTGTTTTCTTGGTGACTATGGTCCCAGCTGCCTTGAGATCATTAACAAGATCCTCCCGTGTAGTTCTGGGCTGATTCCTCACTGTTCTCATGATCATTGAAACTCAGAAGGTGAGATCTTGCATGGAGCCCCAGACCGAGGGAGACTGTTATTTTGTGTTTCTTCCATTTGCGAATAATCGCACCAACTGTTGTCACCTTCTCACCAAGCTGCTTGGCAATGGTCTTGTAGCCCATTCCAGCCTTGTGTAGGTCTACAATCTTGTCCCTGACATCCTTGGACAGCTCTTTGGTCTTGGCCATGGTGGAGAGTTTGGAATCTGATTGATTGATTGCTTCTGTGGACAGGTGTCTTTTATAAAGGTAACAAGCTGAGATTAGGAGCACTCCCTTTAAGATAGTGCTCCTAATCTCAGCTTGTTACCTGTGTAAAAGACACCTGGGAGCCAGAAATCTTGCTGATTGATAGGGGATCAAATACTTATTTCACTCATTAAAATGCAAATCAATTGATAACTTTTTTGAAATTCCTATTTTTGGATTTTTTTGTTGTTATTCTGTCTCTCACTGTTAAGATGCACCTACCGTATATATATATATATATATATATATATATATATATATATATATATATATATATATATATATATATATATATATATATATATACACACATACATACATACACTTGACAGTATGTGACCTGTTGAATAAAAACTTCACAATTAGACTTTGTTCAGTTCTTTTCTGTTATCCCTCTTTTGTTTAGCTGTTTCCCGCATACATTCACTGCACTTCCAAATGTGAATTTTAAACGAGTGGTGTCTAGCTTTAAACAACTTTTATGAATGTATTGTCTTTCCTGATTTACACTCAAGTCTGTCTTCTTTATGCAGGACAGGCACCAGACAGTAACAGCCCTTGCCTTCAGATGGTTTGGTGGTATCATGTGATGTTGCTAGAATAGGGGCTGTAAACACTTTTCTAATAGCTCTGGAATGACACATTTCTGGACAAATGTGTGAACCTTTGTGCCATTTGAAGGCATAACTTCTTCTAGTGGAGGGGGCTCTAGCACAAAGAATGGTCTCTACTACGTCAGCAGGGAACCCAGCATCCCTTAGCTGGTCCCCCTCAGGGGCCAGATGTAAAGGTTCCAGAACTCAGGCAGAGGATGAAATATTGTCCCCTGTGCCTGAGATAGGAGATCTTTCCTGACTGGAATCGCCCACGGTGAGCCATCGAGGAGAGATATTAGATCCGAGAACAATACTCTGGTCGGCCAACGGGGCGCTATCAGTAAGCGGCGAAACCCCTGCTGAAGGACCTTGGCCAGGACTCCCGGGAGCAGAGCAAACGGGCGAAATGCGTAAAGACTCCGTCTGGGCCATGTATGAGCCATGGCGTCCAGACCCAGGGGAGCTGGAGGCGTCAGAGAGAAGTAGAGGGGACATTGTGCCATCTCCTGTGAAGCAAAGATGTCCACCTCTGCTTCGTAAAATCTTCCCCAGATTTGACTGACCACTTCAGGGTGGAGTTTCCATTCCCTGAGTGTCACAGCCTGTCTGGACAGCAAGTCTGCTCCCACATTCATATACCTAGGGATGTAAATCACCCTGAGGGACAGGAACTTGTCCTGTGCCCACAGCAGGACCTGCTGCCCTAGCCTGTTCAGGCAGCGCGAACGCAGTCCACCCTGGTGATTTATGTAAGAGACTACCGCTGTATTGTCCACCCACACAAGAACATGGTAGCCTCTTAACTGCTGGAGGAAGTATTTCAGGGCCCAAAATAGAGCCATCATTTCGAGGCAATTGATGTGCCAGTCAAGAAGATGACCTCTCCAGATCCCTTGGGCTGGATATCCAAGACCACACCCTATCCCATGAGAGAAGCATCTGTTGTTAGCATCTTGCGACGACAACATCGACCTAGAGTGGGACCCAAAGTCAAAAACCGGGGTCTGAACCACATAGAAAGGGTATGAAGCCCCTGGCGCGTGACCCTTATTTGCCTCTGGGGATTGGCCCTTGAATGAAATCCCCTGGCTCTGAGCCACAACTGAAATGATCTCATGTGCAGGAGGCCCAAGGGTATCACCATGGATGCAGCTGCCATGAGACCTAAAAGCTTCTGAAAGAAGTAAACAGTAATTCTCTGGCCTAGCTTGATCTTCTTTAGGGCATTTACAATGGATTCGACGCGCGCAGGTGAGAGCTGTGCCTGCTTCGTGATCGAATCCCATACAACCCCCAAATACATTGTCCTCTGAGCAGGAGAGAGAATGCTTTTCTTGGCGTTGAGTCTCAACTCCAGAGAGTCGAGATGAGCTAGGACGACATCCCGATTTTGAAGTGCCAGCTCTTGAGACTGAGCCAGAATCAGCCAGTTGTCTATGTAATTTAAAATGCAGATGCCCTGGAGTTGCAGAGGAGCCAGTGCTGCAACCATGCATTTTGTGTATGTGCGAGGTGACAGAGCTAAGCCGAATGGAAGAACCCGATACTGATAAGCTTTGCCCCCAAAGCGAACTTTAGGAACTTCCTGCGTTGTGGCAAGATTTCTATATGAAAATATGCGTCCTTGATTGTGAGGAACCAGTCCCCTGGCTGGATCTGAGACACAATCATCTTGATCGTCAACATCTTGAACTTGTATGTTCTGAGGTAGCAGTTCAACCCGCGAAGATCTAAAATTGGACGCAACCCCTCATCTTTCTTGGGAACCAAAAAATACCGGCTGTAATAGCCTGACTCTCTGTCTAGCAGGGGAACACGTTCTATGGCCCCTTTGTCCAGCAGAGCTTGCAATTCCTGTGTCAAAAAATGGGCTCGTTCTGGTTTCATGGAAGTGGAGACCACGCTGTTGAAACGCAGAGGCCGATATGCAAACTGAATCCTGTAGCCTTTCTCTACAGTCCTTTCTACCCATGGAGAGATACTTGGCAGTAGCTTGCATGCTGCCAGTTTCTCTGAGAGGGGCACTAGTTTTGACACTTCGCTGGGGGGGTGTTAGATGTCTGGTGTCCTGAAGCATGGCAGGAGGCAACCGAACACCTAACGTTTGGCTGGAGGCCGCTGTTCCCCGAAACACCAGTGGTGGAGAAAATTGTACAGCGGCCTCCTCAGGGTGCCAGGAAGGAGCGTCTACTTCCCGTTGGAACTTCTCGCACTCCTCCCCGGAGGGTCACACCCCCACTGTCCCGAGGACTTGACCCTCAGGACTTCTTCCCAGACGAATTGATCGTCCTCAGGTCCGGCCTCTTACTGGGCTGCTGAGATCGACAAGTCGCTCCCCAGTCCCTACGAGGAGGCAAATGGCTCACCACACTCTGCTTCTGCAACTCTCACCACAGAGAGCCCGGATTGGGTCGGGGCTAGGTGGCCGACAGCCCCGGCATCTGAGCACGGCGGGGAAGAAACTTATCGAAAGCCTCTGCGTGTCTCTTGGCGTCCCTGAACCTAGTGACGACAGTGTTCATGGCATCGCCAAAAAGGCCAGAAGGCGATACGGGGGCATCAAGGAGGAAAGCTTTGTCCCTATCCTTGATGCCTGTGAGGTTGAGCCATAGGTGTCTCTCCATGGCAACTAAAGCAGCCTTAGAATGGCCCATGGCACGGGCCGTCTGCTTGATTGCATGAAGAGTCAGATCCGTGGTTCAGCGCAGCTCTAAAAACGTCTCCTCACTAATCTTCCCGCCTGTGTTCAGGTCGTTCAGCAGATCAGCCTGGTACGCCTGCAAAACCACCATGGTGTGCAGGGCAGCCCCAGCCTGACCCGCTGCCTGAAAGGCCTTCCCCACCAGAGACGATGTTACTCTGCAAGGCTTGGTGGGGAGGGTTGGCTTCTTAAGAGATGACAAGCTCACAGGGGAGAGATCTCTTCGACCTGAGGCATTGTCACATATCCATGCACCTTAGCACCCACGATAGTCGAATAAATCAATGTCATACAAAGATACATGAGGAGTAAGGCCTACTCCACGAACGATATAACTCCTCATGGAGATCTGGGAAAAAGTGGAGAGATCGATGTTGGAATCTCTCCCCTTAGCCACCCAACAGAAATCTGTCATCCAATTTGGAGTACCTGGGGTTCTCTTGCTCCTGTGGCCAGTCTAACTTAAGCCTGGCCACTGCATTAGTCACTACCTCAAGTAGCTCCACAAACACGTTATCATCGTGTGAGGACTGCTCAGAGGCGGTGCTCTCGGTCTCCATATCACTGGAGGCAAGAGAAGCTGCGCCCTCATCTCGATCTGAAGAAACACCGGAGCATGCTTCAGCAGCAGAGGCAGGGGCTTCGTGATCTGGGGAGAGCATGAGAGAGAGAGGAGGCTCTCTTTTGGCCAGCTCAGCACGCGAGCCCCATGATCTTAGTGAGGGTGCCGCGCTTTGAAAGAAAGCGAGCCTCGAGCAGAGCACTCGGAGAGGGAAAAGCTCGCAAAGCAGGCACTCAGCATCCTCAAGAGCAGTGATAGCATGCTCTTCCCTGATGCACTCCAAACAGAAATCGTGCAGATCATCAGCCGAAATGATTCTTGCACATGGAGGCATGCATCGCCTAGCCGAAGCACGAGCAATTGATACAATTTACCACTTACCAAGGAAACACACACACACAAAGCGGCCTCGAAGACAAAGAAACCTGAAGGTATGCCTGTTTCACGTCTATTTATAACCTGCAGGTGCACGTTATCAATGACGTAACTCACCGAGGTTATTTAGGCCAAATTCTTGGCATGTTTGACACACATACTTCGCAACCGGTCGAACAAAGAATGTTCTCATTAGCGTTTGATGCACAGCATCGAGAGTAGCTTTTGATAGGGAACTCTTTCTCTGGGCCTTTGTGAAAGCTACCTGGCTCCCTTCTGCATACCCTACTTTCCTTATGGCTGCCATACTAAGCTCATTCCAGATACATGCCTCATCAGTACATGGAGTGGCACTCAGTTTGTTCACAGCTGCTAGCAAAGCATAGAGTATGGCACCTACATGCGAACACACTTCTCCTAACTCTGCCATACAAGTGCAGTGGCCAAATCTTACCAATCCCTCCTTCTCTACAGCAGCCCAGGCTGTCAATTGTGGGTCATTTAAACAGTAGGAATGGTTTACCTGACATTGGAAAATAAGTTTTGATTGCATTTATGTAATTAGATATTTTGTTAACGTAACCAAAATTTTACTGCCCTAGAACGTGGACTACAGTGAACCTGAAACTAATGTTAGCTAATTAGCACTCACCTTTGCTCTGACAATTGTAGCGTATGACTATGCTCAAACTGATTTCTGGATTAACCCAAACGAAACATAGAAAGTTTCACCACTTAGGCGACCCAGAGTAACCCCGAGAGGCCTCCTTTGACCAGATGCACCTTTGGGATGCAAAAGACTCTTTGGAACCCACACAGGACTTACCCCTGCAATAAAAGAAACCTTTGATGACTGAACGTCTGGGAAACTTCATGATTAGTTCGTCAGCATAGATCCACCAAAACTCCGACCAAGGGCCTGTAAATCTCTAATCTAATCTCTGTTTACGAGCAAATGGTTTTAGCCTCAAAGTCATAAAGGCCAGAGGAGAAATGTCCTCCCTAAGGTCACCCTGAGGACCAGTGGGACATTAGAAGAATGCCAGCCCCCTCTTCTGGACACACACATGCTCATGCGCGTACACACACACACACACACACACACACACACACACACACCCACGCTTACCTTACACACACAATGGAGTAATCCCTCTCTCTTCAATGTAACGTGTAATTATATGTAATTATTCCATGTCTAAATAGTGTGATGTTATTTTGTTTACATATATTGTGTGTTTAACTAACCTTAATGACTTTAAATAGTTTTAATCTAGCATATCATTTTAAATGTTTGTAACCAGGTTTTACTTGTAATATTCTTTACCAATCCGTCGAATTTGGTATGTAATTAATCGTCTCGAGATACCCAGATTGATTATGCATATCACATTGCAATGGGATACATCATTTCATGTTTTGACTTAATTTCATTTATAACACGGTATAAGCCAGCTCCCCCTCTGGACATTTAAATTAGGGTCCGAGACCAGACAAAGAGAGTCATCCGGACATGCAAACCCAACTTCCTGATTGGCCCATAGCCCAAAGAGGCGTGTGCGTTGGTGTTGTTTTTAAAACAACACCACGCTCACTTCAGTCAGAGAAGAGAGTGAGAGTTAGACTTCAGAGTTGGACTTCACTTCTCAACTTCACTTCTTCCGGTTTCTCTCCCCCGGGGCCACGTGCCCCGGCAAGAGGAAGCCAGGATCTCTCTCTCTCCGGACACAAGATGCAACTACCTCCGGGCTCACGCCTTTTCAAACAACAACGAACCAGCGAACTCTACACGACCTCGCGCAAACTCTCAACCTTGTAGCTATGCAAGTATAGTTAATGATCTATATCTGCGTTTAAGATTGGACCCCTGTGTTACAGGAGAATTAAGTTCGTGCTGGTTCTGAAAAAGGCTAAATAGTTGTGTTTTTGTCTGCTTCCCTTTCTTTCATTACTTTCTCTCTATCCCTTTTCTCTCCCTGTATATAGATGTGTATATATGTATGTTTTGCTTAGAGTTAGTCATGTGTATCCATAGTCACATATAGCTATTAAAATCTATTATCCCACGCTTGATTTTCTCTGTTTTTGGTCACGTGATGAGTCCATTAAACACTGCATAAGATCTCGATTACCCGCTCTATCTTTAATAACAAACTTCGTGAGTTAATTCTTCCTGGCCAGAAGGATAAACCCACTCTTTGGAGTTCATAAAGCTGATCTAGACCACATACATAGTCATAATTAATTATAATCCGTTGTAGTTAATTATCTATATGTATATGTGCACCTATATAAATCCCCTTTTATGGCAGATGTATATTTATAACTGGTCACAACACGCGTTGATTAGATATATAGATATATTTCACGCCAGTCGAGCTAATTCCTTACATAAATTGGAGAATACATTTAAACGTGTTAAACATCGTTTTTTATTTGTTACATAAATTGTAACTGGTGGAGAATATTTTTAAACGTTGCAGATTCATCCCAGTTACTACACATTCTGGTAGATAATGCGGCACGCTTTAAAACTCGTCTCCTTTAAAAAGGTGCGTTGAATCCAAGCGTGCGCCTCTGCTCCGTTTCATGTTTAAATTTGATCCATTTCATTATTCTGGTGGAAAAGAATAATGCATAATAATGCCCCTTTTGTAATTCGCTACACAATTAAGAATTTCTTGTCCTTCACGTCCCAAATGGCAGCATTATTGACTCATCTAGAACGAAAATATAGGCAACTGTTTGTACTTTTGTACGCTTTCATCCTGGCGGCAGTGTTAGGGGATGGATTCTCCTCAAGATACAGTGGGTATAGAAAAGAATCACCCCCCTTTAAAATAATCACATTTTGTTGCATTGCAGCCTGAAATGAAGACAGACACAGTTTTGTTTTATCCAGCTGTATTTACTCAGTGGAACTAATAACATCCAAGTGAAAGATATAACACCAACATGTCAGAAAATAAAAAAAACAGAATCACTGAGTTAGAAAAAGGATCACCCCCTCCTGAAAATGACTTGTAAACTCAATAAGGTGTAGCTAATCACCTTCTCAATGGCACACAGAGCCATTTGACTTTCAACTGTGAAGCCATGGTCATTTTGATTAGCTTAGCATGAAAAGAGCTTTCCTGGAGAATTTTTTGTGCAACTGAAGCAAACAATCAACTATGGGTGGCAAGGCACTGTCAAAAAGATCTCTGGGATAAAGTTTTGGACAGGCACAAGTCAGGAGATGGATACAAAAAATATCAAAGGCTTTAACAATGCGTAGAAGCACAGTGAAGTTTCTTATTAAGAAGTGGAAGGTATTTGGTTCAACAGAGAGCCTCCCTGGATCAGGATG
Organism: Cranoglanis bouderius; assembly: GCA_023630585.1. NCBI lineage: Eukaryota > Metazoa > Chordata > Actinopteri > Siluriformes > Cranoglanididae > Cranoglanis > Cranoglanis bouderius. The sequence continues at coordinate 8,902,043 of CM042570.1, forward strand.
TTGCTCCAAACTGGATGAAAGAGCCAGGAGGAAACTGGTCAGAGAGGCTACCAAAAGGCCCACAGCAACTCTGAAGCAGTTGCAGGAATTTATGACAAAGAGTCATTGTGTGCATGGGAAAACAGTATCACAAATTCTCCACAAATGTGGCTTGTATGGGAGGGTTGCAAGAAAAAAACCCACTCCTCAAGAAAGGCCACATGACCGCACCTTGAAGATTCTGAGGCCACATGGAAAAAGGTGTTATGGTCAGATGAGACTAAAATTGAATTATTTGGCCTCAACACCAAACGATATGTCTAGCAGAAATCCAATACAGCTCACCATCCAAATAAAACCATTCCTACAGAAAAGCATGGAGGTGGTAATATCCTGTTATGGGGGCGTTTCTCTGCAGCAGGGACTGGAGCACTTGTCAGGATAGAAGGAAAATGTATGGGGCAAAATACCTTCAGATTCTTGAGGAAAATCTGCTGCCCTCTGCCAGAAAGTTGTGTGTTATTTTGCTTAAAGTAGACAAAACCACCTCAAAGGGGTGACCCAGTTAAACTAACTCTTTTTGTACACCAGTAAAGCATATCATTGAGAAGGTACTCACCAAAGTCCTGGTTGTGGACGAAGCTGGATGCTGGTTCTGTGAAATACGAGTCTCTATCTAGTCTAAGCGAAAAATCAGCCAAACAACTCAAAGATTTGTGGTTTTCTGAATCGTCAATCAATTTGACTTCGGTTTATTAATGTCTTACAATAATTTGAATATAATAGTTTGGTAAACACTAAATAAAAGAAACTTCTGAGAGGTCCCTCTAGCGCAACATTTGACCTGGATGTTTCACCAAGCCCTATGGCATATGCTAGATAGCAGGGACTTTATATCAGAAGTAAAATAAAATTCAAGAGAAATAAAATGACCAAAGGATCTTCTGAGAGGCCCCTCTAGCACAACTTCGACCTGGATGTTTCACCAAGCCCTATGGCATATGCTAGATAGCAGGGACTTTATATCAGAAGGATAATAAAGCTCACTCTAAGAAAATTCACTCACTGTTATCCAGTGTTGAATATTCTTTTACTGACTCAGAAAAGATACCGCTTATATCTATCTAGAGACTATGTGAGAGCAGAAGTAAGCAAGCAGATAAATGCTTGGAGAGATGAGTCTTAAATACTCACAACTATTTAATAGCTGAGCGACTTCAACTCTGACTCAATACTGTATTTATACAGAGAAAAACTGCTCATCAGAGTGACTCAGCGACAACTGAAATTCAAAATTAGCTCATGCTGTGGTTAACCGAGCTGGAGCTCTCTGTGCTGCTTTCAGTCACAGAATTGTCAGGACCTTTTAAGGACACTCTGCTAAAAACTTCCTCTAGAGGGGACTGTAGGCTTGCCACTTCTGCTCTCCGCTTAATATTCATCTTTCGTTTCAGTTCAGTTATTTTACGATCATGATATTTTAATCTAACTTTATCTTCATTAATCACATTCAAATTATTTCCTATTTTTGCTAGCACATTTTTTTCAATATTTAACATATGTGGTTCATCTTCAATAGACAACACAGTTTCATTTGCTAAAGCCAGAGTCTTTTCAAGAGCGATCTGTCTTCGTTTCAATTCTTGGGATTTAAAGTCCAGGTCAGTTGAAGATAATTCCATCAGGTAGCCAGAAGATGATGTCAGATGGCATTGATGATGTCCCCAGATTTTCCTTAAATTTTTTTACCTCTCTTTATTTTTTCTTTTCTTTTCAACTGAGGGCTTGGTGGCACTGCAGCAGTCATCTTCCACTCTCTCCCTCTTTGTCTCAAGATATATAAGCATTTATAGATATTATATTTACAACATATTCTTATTTTCAGTAGACTTAATTGAGATGTGAGCATAGGGTGCTTTAGTATGGAGTAAGGGAACAAGGAGTAGGGGAACTGGGAGGAGTGTGCTCCATAGCCAATTCTGGATCCTCCATAACAGTTGTCAATGGGAAGAAGGTTTACCTTCCAACATGACAATGACCCAAAGCACACAGCAAAACTGACCACACAGTGGTTGAAGGAGAAAAAGGTGAATGTCCTTGCATGGCCTAGTCAGAGCCCAGACTTAAACCCCATTGAAAATCTGTGGAATGATTTGAAGACTACAGGGTTTTTCAGTAGGGCCTCATGCTATCAAAGGCAATTAAATTCCTACACAGCGTTAACCACAAATTAATCTAGCCACAGGAGATCACAAGCCAGTGTACTTTTTGTGTCGGTCCCAAGCCTGGATAAATAGAGAGGGTTGTGTCAGGAAGGGCATCCGACGTAAAACTTTTGGCAAATTCAATATGCGAATCATTAACATGACTTCCATACCGGATCGGTCGGGGCCTGGGTTAACAACAACCGCCATTGGTGCCGTTGACCTACAGGGCACTGGTGGAAATTGGGCTACTGTTGGTCGAAGAAGGAGAGGAGGAAGGTGTGTTAGAGGAGGAAGGCATGTCCGTAGGCAGAGAGAGAAGAGGAAAGGCAGGAGTTTAGGACTGAAAGTAGGGACTTTGAATGTTGATACGATGACAGATAAAGGCAGAGAGCTGGTAGATGTGATGCAGAGGAGGAAAGTCGGCATTCTGTGTGTCCAGGAGACCAGGTGGAAAGGGAGCAAGGCTAGAAGCATTGGAGCAGGGTTTAAACTGTTTTATCATGGTGTGGACAGGAAGAGAAATGGAGTAGGAGTGATCCTGACGGAGGAGTTTGTGAAGAATGTTCTGGAGGTAAAGAGAGTGTCAGATAGGTTGATGAGTCTGAAGCTGGAAATTGAAGGTGTGATGTTGAATGTTGTTAGTGCTTACGCTCCACAAGTAGGTTGTGAGCAAGAGGAGAAAGCCAGATTCTGGAGCGAGCTTGAGGAAGTGATGCAGAGTGTTCCCAGAGGTGAGAGAGTGGTGATAGGGGCAGACTTTAATGGATATGTTGGTGAAGGGAATAGTGGGGATGAGGAAGTGATGGGCAGGTTTGGTCTTCAGGTAAGGAACCCAGAAGGACAGAAGTTGGTAGACTTAAAAGTATGGAGATGGCTGTGGTGAACACGTACTTTCAGAAGAGGCAGGAACACAGGGTGACATATAAGAGTGGTGGCAGGAGCACACAGGTGGACTATATCTTATGTAGACACTGTAATCTGATGGAGATTAGCGATTGCAAAGTAGTGGTATGAGAGAGTGTAGCTAGATAGCATAGGATAGTGGTGTGTAAGATGACTCTGGTGGTGAGGAAGATGAAGAGAGCAAAGGCAGAGCAGAAGACAAAGTGGTGGAAGTTGGAAAAGGAAGAGTGCTGTGTGGTTTTCAGGGAGGAGTTAAGACAGGCTTTAGGTGGTCAGGAGGTGCTTCCAGATGACTGGACTACTACAGCCAAAGTGATCAGGGAGACAGGTAGGAAGGTGCTAGGTGTGTCATCTGGAAGGAGGAAAGAAGACAAGGAGACTTGGTGGTGGAATGAGGAAGTTCAGGAGAGTATCCAGAGGAAGAGGTTAGCTAGGAAGAAGTGGGACAGTGAGAGGACGGAGGAAAGTAGACAGGAATATAGGGAGATGCAGCGTGAGGTTAAGATAGAGGTGGCAAAGGCCAAACAGAAAGCTTATGAGGACATGTATGCAAGGTTAGATAGTAAGGAAGGTGAGAGGGATTTGTATCGGTTGGCGGGGCAGAGGGATAGAGATGGTAAGGACATGCAGCAGGTTAGAGTGATTAAAGATAGAGATGGAAACATGTTGACAGGTGACAGGAGGGTGAGGGAAAGATGGAAGGAGTACTTTGAGGAACTAATAAATGAGGAAAATGACCGAGAGAGAAGAGTAGTAGAGGCAAATATTGTTGAGCAGGAATTAGAAAGGATTAGCAAGGGTGAAGTTAGGAGAGCTTTGAAGAGGATGAAGAGAGGAAAGGCAGTTGGTCCTGATGACATACCAGTGGAGGTATGGAAGTTTCTAGGAGAGATGGCATTAGAGTTTTTAACTAGGTTGTTCAACGAGGTCTTAGAGAGTGAAAGGATGCCTGAGGAATGGAGGAGAAGTGTTTTGGTGCCGATTTTTAAGAACAAGGGAGATGTGCAGAGTTGTGGAAACTACAGAGGTATTAAGCTGATGAGCCATACAATGAAGTTGTGGGAAAGAGTAGTGGAAGCAAGGCTAAGGGGAGAAGTGAGCATTTGTGAGCAGCAGTATGGTTTCATGCCAAGAAGGAGCACTACAGATGCAATATTTGCTTTGAGAATGTTGATGGAGAAGTACAGAGAGGGTCAGAAAGAGCTGCATTGTGTCTTTGTAGATTTAGAGAAAGTGTATGACAGGGTGCCAAGAGAGGAGCTGTGGTATTGTATGAGGAGGTCTGGAGTGGCAGAGAAGTATGTTAGAGTGGTGCAGGATATGTATGAGAGCAGTAGGACAGTGGTAATGTGTGCGGTAGGTGTGACAGAGGAGTTCATGGTGAAGGTGGGACTGCATCAAGGATCGGCTCTGAGCCCCTTCTTGTTTGCCGTGGTGATGGACAGGCTGACAGATGAGGTCAGACAGGAATCTCCATGGACTATGATGCTTGCGGATGACATTGTGATCTGTAGTGAGAGCAAGGAGCAAGTGGAGGAAACTCTAGAGAGGTGGAGGTTTGCTCTGGAGAGAAGAGGAATGAAGGTTAGTCGCAGCAAGACAGAATACATGTGTGTGAATGAGAGGGATCCAAGTGGAACAGTGAGGTTACAGGGAGAAGAGATAAAGAAGGTGCAGGATTTTAAGTACTTAGGGTCAACAGTCCAGAGCAATGGGGAGTGTGGAAAAGAGGTGAAGAAGCATGTGCAGGCAGGTTGGAATGGGTGGAGAAAAGTGTCAGGTCTGTTGTGTGATAAAAGAGTACCAGCAAGAATGAAAGGAAAGGTGTACAGGACAGTAGTGAGACCAGCGATGTTGTATGGTTTGTATGGAGCTAAAGATGTTGAGGTTCTCTTTGGGAGTGACGAGGATGGATAGGATCAGGAATGAGTACGTCAGAGGGACAGCACATGTGAGATGTTTTGGAGACAAAGTTAGAGAGGCCAGGTTGAGATGGTTTGGACATGTTCAGAGGAGGGAGAGTGAATATATCGGTAAAAGGATGCTGAGGTTAGAGCTGCCAGGCAGGAGGCCGAGAGGAAGACCAAAGAGGAGGTTTATGGATGTAGTGAAGGAGGCCATGAAGGTAGTCGTTTTGAGAGAAGAGAATGCAGGGGATAGGGCTAGATGGAGGCAGATGATTCGCTGTGGCGACCCCTGAAGGGAACAGCCGAAAGGAAAAGAAGAAGAAGAAGCGTTAACCACAAATTGGTTTATATTGGTGAGTGCTGGTCTGGTACTGATTTAGCTGTTCAACTAGCACAATCCTCCATACTGACTGGCAAAACATCGCTGGTAAAGCTTTTTTTCCAGCATTAATTTTCTCTCCATTTCCTTCTCTGTCTGTTGTATTTGTATCATGTTGTAGGTACATTACCATTTTGAGACATATTTGCATTGATTGTGAAAAACAAAGAGCAGGAGGTTACTTCTTGATATTGGTTCTTTGAAGCTGAGCAAAGTTTCACTTCATTATTCTTCCTAAGACTTTTACATAACACCTCACCTGATATCATGTAAATGACTCCTTAGTCTGCACAGTTTTAAGTTTTCCTTTAACACCATCAACAATAACATACCAATCAGTTTATTAGGTATGTCAGAAGTAAAGAAAACTTTAATCTATGCAGAGCAGGATGTCTCCAGGACTGGACTTAAGCACCCCTCTCCTTTCATGGAATGAAGGACAAAGAACAAATTAGAGAGAGAGAGAGAGAGATGAGTGGCATGAATTTGAAAATACAGTGGCAGGGGAATATGCTTTGCATGATCGGCACGTAGGTCACCCTAGCTCCCTCCACCACCTCAACCCGCCCCTTCTCTATATCTCTCACAATACTTAGGGGTGTGTGATAGACTGGGAAATATTAATGAATCTTCAACTGCATGCCATGAAATCAAATTAGTGTACCCTCATCCTCAAGCACATGGTGCCAGGCAGCAAAGAGTCACACAGTCTACCTCTGAAACTGATTTTCCCATACTGCCTGTTTTCCCCTGAAGGAGGTGATACAGGGCTATGAAAAAAGTATTTGCCCCATCCTGATTTCTTCTGTTTTTGTGCATATCTAATGTTAAATTGTTTTAGACAGTTTTTTGTTTATTCATTTATTTATTTATTATTATTTATTAAGCAAAAAAAGTTATCCAACACCTATCATTAATGTGAAAAACTAATTGCCCCCTTAAACTTAAAATCTGGTTGTGCCACCGTTAGCAGCAATAACTGCTAGTGTTGGGTCCAAGTCCACCTTTGTCAAGTTCAAGTCGAGACCAAGTCCTTAACCAATTGAGTCTGAGTCCGAGTCCAAAAGGGGGAGTTGGACTCAAGTCCGTGTCCTTAATGGCCGAGTCTGGCTGAGTTCAGAAAGTAATTCAATTGAAAAAAAGATTTCAAATTGCAATTGTAAACTCAACACTGAGCTGTTAAATTAATATTTTAACCTTCACAAAAAAATATTTTTATTTCATGTCATCAGTACCTCAACTAGTTTCCTATCAAAAAATGGTTTCAAAGAAAAAAGGGATAAAGACGTATATTTAGAACTTTTATTATATTACACGATAATACAAGTTAACCTGATATGTTTTGTTATTGTAGCACACTATATTGTGTCCTCCAGTTCGTGCTGACATTTCAATTATTTGATGCCTCTCTCCCACAGTTATAATAGCTGAGAGAGAGAGAGTACAGAGTAGAGTTACATTTAGCAGCATGTCATAACAACAGGCTTCATACTTTATTACTGCTTTTAATCTGTCTATGAATGATGACAAACTAATTTCTGAACACAGCTCTGTTCTTGGAATTTCATTTTAATTCCTAAAATGGAAAAAACATAAATAAAAATCCCTATCAGCAGGGTTTATGATATTTACTACATTAAGAAGTACACTTCACATTTTATGTGAAATTCAATACTGGAATCACCAAATGCTAATGTTTAGGGGTGGGCGATATGACTACAATCCTATTTCACAATAATGATACATTTTCTCAGGTAGGTCTATCCGTAGTATTCAAGTAAGCAATACTATGGGAATTCAATAAAGCAATTAAATGTAAATTTAATTTATAATAGATTCTTATTAAATTTAATGAAGTTATTCAGTCAAGTGAGTGAGTGATTTTCTCTTTGTCTTTTGTTGTTTGATTAACATTGACACACACAGCAGCAGCAGGTTTATTAGACTGCGGTCACTTTAAGACCTACTGTAGTACTACTAATGTAGTAGTAGTATATACACACATATGTACAGTACTGTGCAAAAGTTTTAGGCAGCTGTTAAAAAATGCTACACTTGCACAAAGTCAAGGATTTTGTAGACACATAGTCAGGTGTATGATTAAACAATTATACCAAACAGGTGCTAATGATCATCAATTCAATATGTAGGTTAAAACACAATCAATGACTGAAACAGAAACAGCTGTGTAGGAGGAATAAAACTGGGTGAGGAACAGCTCAGCTAACAAGGTGAGGTTGCTGAAGACAATTTACTGTCAAAGGATATACACCATGGCAAAACTGAGAACAGCAACAAGGCAGCAGGTAGATATACTGCATCAGCAAGGTCTCTCTCAGGCAGAAATGTTAAGGCAGACAGGGGTTTCCAGATGTGCTGCCCAAGCTCTTTTGAAGAATCACAAAGAAACAAGCAGTGGTCAGCCAGTGGTCAGTGCAGTGTTCGGCCAAGGAAACTTACTGCAGCAGATGAAAGACACATCAGGCTTGCTTCCCTTCACAATCGGAAGATGTCCAGCAGTGCCGTCAGCTCAGACCTGGCAGAAGCCAGTGGGACCCTGGTACACCCGTCTACTATCCAGAGAAGTCTGGTCAGAAGTGGCCTTTATGGAAGACTTGCAACCAAAAAGCCATACCTCCAACGTGGAAACAAGGCCAAGCGATTCAACGATGCACAAAAACACAAGAACAGGGGGGTATTCTAGAAAGCTGGTTATGTGACACCCAGTTAAGTTTAAGGGTAAGTTAGCTGATAACCTCAACTTTTGGTTCCAAAAACAGAGGTAACTTTCTGGGTATGTAAGTAACCATAGTAACTTACTCTCTGAACATAACCTGCTCCGGAGGTACAACTCTGTTCCAGGGTTAGTTTGTTTCAGAGAGCTGACGGAGCATAGTGTGTCCTTTTGAAGAATGTCCTGTGGACAAGGAAGCGCAGATTAAACGATTAGACCACGTATATATGTGTTTTTTTCATATCCGGATGAATATTTGCAGGAGCGTTACGGTCTTTCACGTGAATCGTTAATTTATTTAACAAACTTTTTACAACCTCACAGGCATCGAGACACATCGTAGATCAGCGCTCAACACCGAGCACATTTTATGCATTGCCCTTCGTGTTTTTTTTTTTTTTTTTGCCACAGGGAATTTCTGTATAACGTGCATCACGCACGTGAGAGCATGTGGGAAAAGCGTAGGTGTAGGTGTGTTGAGATGTGATCTGACAAAATCACTTAAATTACTAGTACACAAAGTGAACAGTCAAGTGTGGTTCATTGTTTCTTTATTTCATGTAATTGAAAAAGACATTTGAATTTATTGCTTTACCATTCAACAATAATCATCAGTAGGCAAATACAGTACTTTGCCCACCTTTAACCGGTGCTCCAGCAATTCAGTTTCAAGTCTGGCCTTTTTTATGTGCAGCTTTTTTTCCTCCATTTGAAGTTGTAGAAGGTCCATCTCCATGCCACTTTTTCTAATTTACCTTATACAGTTCCTTTGCAGGCAGCTAGGAAGACAATGATAATTCAATATAATTGATAACATAAATGTCTGTAATAGACCAGTTATTTTTAATCAGGACAACTGCAAACAATTTCTTACACTGCTAAGATTCTGAGTGGAGGTAGATGGACCCTACACTGTACAGGAATCCCCAGCCATAATCTTTAAGGGGACAATGACAACGTTTTAATATAACACATCTTATCTTTAAAAAAGGGAATGTATTATGTGTTATACCTCTGTGGGCCTCACAGCATCTTCATTTTGTACCTCTGTCACAGCAGATGTGGTCTGTTCATCTTCATCCTACAGTGCACATTACTAATGATTAATGGTTTGGTCTAGCAAACAAACAATACCGGAAGACAATGATCACTTACAACTGTGGCAGGATGTGCTGTTGCAGGAGGGTCAATTAATACAATGTGTCCATCAGCAACTGTAATAAAATGAAACCAGTAAGATGCTTAACATTCTGAAACAAATACAACTACTATACAAAGACATAAGGAACATCTCGTAGGGGCACCACAATTAAGATTACAGTACACACCATCTGCAGTAAAATAAAATAAGCATGCATAATACACAAGTGAAACCAATAAAGAGTTATTTCAAAATACCCTTTTCAAGGTGGCAGTGTTTATGGTTATCTTGAGTGTTTAAGGATGAGTCACTTAAAGCAGTGAAAAAAAAAAAAAAAAAACCTACTAATTACTAGTACTAATATGCTACACCTACATTTTACCAGGCTACCAGGCCACCTGTATCTTAGGAGGTAGCTGACTCTGATGAACTGTCCCCTGGAATCCCACTGACCACGAGTCGCCCTTGAATAAGGGACAGTGCCAGCTCCTCAGCTGGAGTGGGTGAGGGTGGTCCCCCACCCCTTTCACAGCCTTCAGCTTTCTTCTTCTTCCTGTTGGCTATATAGAACAAAGAGAAAAGTTATTATAGAAGGTTGGGGCAATTAATTAGGTTACAGTTTAGGAATTTTATTCTGGGTCCAGAAGAATTACACCTGATAAAATATGAAGCCAATGTGTAGGCTACAATGTAAAAAAAAAAAAAAAAAACGATGGAAGACAAAAAGTAAAGGCTTATCTATTAAATGTTACAGCACGGGTCTAATTGGATCAGTGTTCAATTTTGCATCATAATGAATGTAAACTTTTCATATATTTATGAACTTATAAACTTGCGCATTTACTCGATCCGTTATTTTTTGCCAAGCCAACTCTCTGTCCTTTGCCGTGCAGCAGTGTTACTTTTTTGTTGTTGTTATAATTGGCATATATTCCTCATAAGCATGCATTAAAACCTCTAATTTTGCTTCGCTAAAGTATGCGGCTTGCTTTTTCGGCGATCCGTCTACAATGTCTTTATACACTCACCGTGCACGTGCATTAACTCTGAGTTACCAACTGGAAAAGCAGTAAAAAACTAAACTAACTCTTCTTAGGTGTTTTGGAACCGACATACCCTGAATAAGCAAGGTTTGGGTTAATCAACCGAGAGTTCAGGGTTTAGCTTGACATATTTGGCTGTAACAGAAGGCCAGTTGTTTGCCGAATGCCTGGGGAGTGGTACATGAATGAGTGTCTGCAGGCAAGAGTGAAGCATGGTGGAAGTTCCTTGCAAGTTTGGGCTGCATTTCTGCAAATGGATTTGGTAATTTGGTCAGAAATAATGGTCTCCTCAATGCTGAGAAGTACAGGTAGATACTTATCCATCATGCAATACCATCAGGGAGGCATCTGCTTGGCCCCAAATTTATTCTGCAGCATGACAACGACCCCAAGCATAGAGCGAAAGTCATTAAGAACTATGTTCAGTGTAAAGAAGAACAAGGAGTCCTGGAAGTGATGGTATGGCCACCATAGAGCAATGATCTCAATATCATTGAGTCTGTCTGGGATTACATGAAGAGAGGGAAGCAACTGAGGCTGCTAAAACCACAGAAGAACTGTGATCCAAGATGTTTGGGTCAGCCTACCTGCCGAGTTCCTTCACAAACTGTGTGCAAGTGTACCTAGAAGAATTGATGAATTGATATTGTTTTGAGGGCAAAGGGTGGTCACACCGAATATTGTATTCTGTTCACTCACTTTTCATTTTGTTCATTGATAAATATAAACTATTAACATGTCTATTTTTGAAAGCATTCTTACTTTACTGCATTTTTTCCACACCTGCATAAAACTTTTGCACGCTGTGTAAAATGTAAATAAAAACAGAATGCAATGATTTGCAAGTTTCATAAACCCATATGTTATTCACAATAGAATATAGAAAGAATTTTAAGAAAAAAATAAGGTAATTTTGAATTTGATGGCTGCAACATGTCTCAGAAAAGTTGGGACAGGGGCAACAAAAGGCTGGAAAAGTAAATGTTACTAAAAAGAAACAGCTGGAGGAACATTTTGCAACTAATTAGGTTAATTGACAACAGGTCAATAGCATGATTGGGCATAAAAAGATTAGAGAGGCAGAGTCTCTCAGCAGTAAATGGGCCCTCATTCGGCACTGCATTAAAAACAGGAATAATTCTGTAATAGAAATCATTGCATGGGCTCAGAAACACCTCCAGAATTCATTGCCTGTGCACACAGTTCGCCGTGCCTGCCAAAAATGCAGGTTCTATCATGCAAAGAAGCCATATGTGAACATGATCCAGAAATTCCGCCATCTTCTCTGGGCCAAAGCTCATTTAAAACTGAGGCAAAGTGGAAAACTGTTCTATGGTCAGACGAATCAAAATTTGAAATTCTTTTTGGAAACCATGGATGCCGCGTCCTCTGGACTAAAGAGGAGAGGGATCATCTGGCTTGTTATCAGCACTCAGTTCAAAAGCCTGCATCTCTTATACTATGGTGGTGCATTAGTGCCTATGGAATGGGCAGCTTGCACATCTGGAAAGGCATCATCAATGCTGAAAGGTATATACAGGTTTTAGAGCAACATATGCTTCCATCTAGATGGCATCTTTTTCAGGGAAGACCTTGCATATTTCAGCAAGACAATGCTAAACCACATACTGCATCTACTATAACAGCATGGCTTCATAGTACAAGAGTCCAGGTGATGAACTGGCCTGCCTGCAGTCCAGACCTTTCACCAACTGAAAACATTAGGCGCATCATGAAACGAAAAATACGACAAAGAAGACCCAGGACTGTTAAGCTGATGGAATCCTGTATCAGACACGAATGGGACAACATTCCTCTCCCAAAACTCCAGCAACTGGTCTCCTCAGTTCCCAGACATATATGGACTGTTGTTAAGAAAAGAGGGGATGCTACACAGTGGTAAACATGGCCCTGTCCCAACTTTTTTGAGTGTGTTGCTGCCATAAAATTAAAAATTACCTTATTTTTCCTTAAAATGGTACATTTTCTCAGTTGAAACATTTGATATGTTTTCTGTATTCTATTGTGAATAAAATATTATAAGATTTGCAAATCATTGCATTCTGTTTGTATTTACATTTTACAGAGTCCCAATTTTTTTGGAATTTGGGTAGTATTTTATATATATATATATATATATATATATATATATATATATATATATATATATATATATATATATATATATAAAATCTCACAAAAGTGAGTACACCCCTCACATTTTTGTAAATATTTTATAATATCTTTTCATGGGACAACACTGACGAAATGACACTTTGCTACAATGTAAAGTAGTGAGTGTACAGCTTGTATAACAGTGTAAATTTGCTGTCCTCTGAAACTAACTCAACACACAGCCATTAATGTCTAAACCGCTGGCAACAAAAGTGAGTACACCCCTAAGTGAAAATGTCCAAATTGGGCCCAAAGTGTTAATATTTTTTGTGGCCATCATTATTTTCCAGCACTGCCTTAACCCTGTTGGGCATGGAGTTCACCAGAGCTTCACAGGTTGCCACTGGAGTCCTCTTCGTTATTTTGAGGGGACAGCAAATTTACACTGTTATACAAGCTGTACACTTTAAACTTTCCAGAAATACTAATATGAGTACAATTTACTGACACATTAGCATGTCCATGGTGCTATTGTGCATTATATATATTTGATTACTTGCAAGTAATCAAATACACACATATGAGAGATGATACATTTCTTCATAAAGACAGTACACATATGCTTTAAGGCAAGCATCACTTTTTCATTTTGGCAGAGCATCAAATTGCATTACCAGAGGAGTGCGAAGGTGCTGCTCATAACAATGTCATATTGCATTAAGTCAGCTGAGCTGTCCACAGCCCTTAATCCCCTGCATACCACTTAGCAAAAGTAAAAAACATGCCCACTGTATCTAAATGTGTCTATAAATGGAATTCCAAACAGAAGTGAGAGGGATCATGGTCACTGTTTATGTACATTCTACTTTTTTGAGGTAGCTTAAGGTGTAATAAGATCTGGGCTCAGACTGGATGAATGATATTGGGTGTTGAATAAGGCTATATTACAAAAAAAGATGTCCTATACTGGGAAAACAACTACGATCCCTTTTATTGAGGGAAGCCATGCCTGCACATTCTCAGGTCAATGGGGACAGCCCATATTGTGCATAAGTGCAGTGTCTATAGAGAGTTCCTAGCCCAAAGAAATGCAGCACAGGATGTTTGATCACTTTTATCACACACAGTGGTATCATACAAAGTGTTCCATGGCCATAGAGACTGTACTTAATTAATACATATTCCTGTCTCATTATTACCTGTAAGTCTTAGTGTTCAAATGTTTCTTCTGAATGAACATTCAGATTTGTTAAACATCAGATTTGTCAAAATTGCCTGTCCATAAAGGCTAAAGCTAATAACAACTGATACAAATGTGATACAAATATGTTATCTAAACAGTCCTTTACAAGTCTATCTGATGGTACCCTGGGTGAATTTAAATAAAGGTTTTTGTCTTTTTTTTTTTTTTTTTTTTTTTTTTTTTAAAGAAACTGGCAAATGTGACTATTAGTGTCAGGGAATTGTAATATTTTAGGCTGGGCTGGATGGTGAAGAAAGGTAATCAGTCTTATGCTAGCCTGCTGGGAACTAGCACACGGTGTGCTAACAAAGATGGATGAAAAACCTAAGGGCACCACTTTAAGCTCAAGAATGTGCCAGGATGCAAGAAATAACAACATGGACAAGGCACAGAGGTGTGTTCAGTAGTCTTTAACAATGATTGTAAGAGGTCTCTCATATTTTTTTTGGTGATCTTTATGAATATATCACAAAAAGTGGATGAAATATTCATAAAAATATTTGTATGGCTGATAAATCAGATTAGTGATCATATTCTGTACTGTCAGGTTTCAGTTTAGTTTAAACACATTTACTTTTAACTGTTTAATCTAAACAAGCCACTGACAGTTTTATAATTTGTTATGTAATGTTATTATTTGTTGCTAATTAGATTTAAATATTAAGTTTCAATTTAATTTGTAAGAATGAAATATCTTTCCTTGAATTTGTTTCAATAAAATAAGCACATTTATGACTACTCTTTAGTGTTCTGTAGGTGTGAGGGTATTCATTGTGGATCAGTCTGCCACTGAGCATTAGGCTGCTTCCTCTATTATAACGTTTAAGTGTTTTTAAACCTTAGCCACTGCTACATGATTATCACATTCATTTCGAGTCCCCCTGTTTCCTCTAACAGTTCTTCCTCAAGCTGTCTCAGGGAGTTTCTCATTGCCACCATCTCTAGTTGTTCAGCACTCATCAATGAAGAATTGTGTAAATCTGGAAATCTACTTTCATGTATGTGTGGGCCCTTTTAATATGCTTCACTTTGTGGCTGCTAGTCAACAGAGGTTAAATAGCTGGTTTTACATATGTAGCAAATCAGATGTAAAAATGAAATGAAACAAAGCACACGCTTGGATTCAAAGCACCTTTTTAAAGGAGACAAGAGTTTTAAAGCATGCCCACATTATCTCCGCCAGTTGTAGCGAATCATATGTAAAAATGAAATGTTTAAATATATTCTCCACCAGTTACAATTCATGTAACGAATTAAAAGATGTTTAACACGTTCAAATGTATTCTCCACCAATTTATGTAAGAAATTAGCTCGAATGGTGTGAAATATATCTATATATCTAATCAACGCGTGTTATGACCAGTTATAAATATACATCAGCCATGAGAGGGAATTAATGTATGTGCACATATACATATAGATAATTAACTACAACGGATTATAATTAATTATGACTATATACGTGGTCTAGATCAGCTTGTAGGATTAGCTGTAGTCTAGTTTAGAATTATGAACTCTAAAGAGGGAGTTTATCCTTCTGGCCAGGAAGGATTCTCCGTTTCAAGAGCGGGTACCGAGGTCGCAGCGCTTAAGGGACTCATCACGTGACCAAAACAGACAAAATCAAGCGTGGTGATAATAGATTTTAATAACTACGGGTAACTTATGGATACACACACAACTAACTCTAAGCAAACAATACATATGTACATCTATATACAAGAAGAGAGAAAGTATAGAAAGAAAGTAATGAAATAGGAGGGAATAGCAGACAAAAACAACAATTAATTAGCCATTTTCAAAACCAGCAACGAACTTAAATCTCCTGTAAACAGGGGTACAATCTTAACGCATATATAGATCCATTAACTATACTTGCATGGCATGGCATAAGTGTTGTCGGTTCAAAGTTCGCGCGAGGTCGTGTCGATTTCGCTGGTTCGTCGTGCTGTTTGAAAAGGCATGGGCCGTGAGGCAGTTGCATCTTGTCCGGAGAGAGAGAGAGTATGGCTTCCTCTTCCCGGGGCACGTGGCCCCGGGGGAGGGAAACCTGAAGTGAACTGAAGAAGACTGAAGACACTGAAGAAAGTGAGAGAATCTGAAGAGTGAAGAGCATGAAGCTGAATGCGTGTTGTTGTTTTAAAGACAACACCAACGCACACGCCTCTCTGGGCTACTGGCCAATCAGGAAGTTGGATTTATTGGCGGGATGAACTCTCTTTGTTTGGTCTCAGACCTGAATTTGCATGTCCTGGGAGGAACCGGTTTAAACTGTATTACAATATGAAATTAAGAAAAAGCATGAAATAATGTATCCCATTGTAACGTGATATGCATAATCGATCGGAGCATCGAGAGACGATTAACTACATACCAAATTCAATGGACTTATAAAGAATATTACAGGTAAAACATGGTTACAGACATTTAAAATGATATCCTAAATTAAACTATCTAAAATCATTATAGTTAGGTTACATAAACACACCATATATGCAAATAGGAAAACATCACACTATTTGGACATCAAATAATTACATACAATTACATGTTACATTCAAAAGAGATTCTTCCATTGTGTGTGTGCGCGTGTGCGCGCGTGTAGGTAAGCTTTGTGTGTGTGAGCGTATGTGTGCGCGTGTAGGTAAGCTTTGTGTGTGTGTGTTTGTGTGTGTGTGTGTGTGTGTGTGTGTGTGTGTCTGAAGAGGGGGGTCGTGTCCCCTGTAGCATTCCGATGGCATCTGGTCAAAGAGGTTACTGATATGGATTCACAGCTCAAAGAAACAGAGAATCTTCAGTTTCAAGTCCAGGCTGATTCAGAAATCAGTTTGATACATTCAGACGTTTCACATATTATGTATGTATTCGTTATTATGCAAAGGTGATGGAGAATCCTGCACCTTGTTGACCTTGAAACATTGCTGGCACCAGCCTCAGGAATTATCTATTTTCCATTGGCTAAAGTTAATGAGGGAGAGTTTACATTGTCAAACTATTTACTATTTACAAGGGGAAACATTTTCCTGACCTTTTCTAATTGGATCTTAATATGCCACATACAGTACAGTACATCTTTCTGGTACAGTGATCTCTGCCATCATCTTAGCCATTTAAATCATTGAGTTGCCATCACCTAAATTCCTAACAAGAGCTGTCTTTTCTTCTGCAGTTAAATCTTTCTTTCATCCCATAATAACAGCTTTTTCAAAAAAATGTATACAACTTACTGAATACCACCACAGCAATTGTGGGAAAAGTGCAAAGATGGCAGCAGCTTTTATACTTATGTGGAGTAATCCACAAGCTGCTCGACTTGTTTTCAACCTTCCTAAATTCTCCCACACAATTCCACTGCTACGCTCCCTCCACTGGCTTCCTGTAGCGGCCC
Organism: Cranoglanis bouderius; assembly: GCA_023630585.1. Taxonomy (NCBI): domain Eukaryota; kingdom Metazoa; phylum Chordata; class Actinopteri; order Siluriformes; family Cranoglanididae; genus Cranoglanis; species Cranoglanis bouderius. The sequence continues at coordinate 8,919,082 of CM042570.1, forward strand.
GCAACAGATTTAAAACACTGCTTGCCTACAAAGCCAAAAATGGACCAGCACCCACTTACCTCAAATCACTTATCACACCCCGCACTGCAGCATGCTCCCTCCGATCCTCTAGCATCGCTAGACTGGTGTCTCTCAGGGTACAAGGAAGGCATGCATCAAGACTCTTGTGATTGCACCTCTCACCTACCAAACCTGTATTCTTCTTCTTTTCTGTTTTATGGCAGTTGGCAAACAAACCTATAATTATTCTTCTTCTGTTGTTTTATGGCAGTTGGCAAAATAGCTAAAATGGTGCATTACTGCTACCAACTGGACAGGAGTGTGAAGCATTGACAGAGAGGGAAGGGAAAATAAATAAATAAATAAATAAATAAATAAATAAATAAATAAATACTTATATGTAGTTTTTATCATTTATATTTTACTATCCAATGTGAATATTCAATTTCTTTAAATCATTTCATCTAAACCGGTTATTTTAAGGTATTCTAATAATACTCTGTATATTTTTGCTTGTCCTGGTGAACAAAGTAGACTTTGTAATGTGAGTTTGGTATCAAATTTGTCCTTTAGTTTCTTTGCAATCTTTCCACTTTCTTCTGCATATGCCTTACAATGTAGTACTGCATGCTCAACAGTCTCTTCTTGACTACAATTCATACATAATCCTTTTCATGTTTTCCTATTCTTAGTAATGACTTATTTAAACTGGAGTGTTCAATTCGGGACAAGTGATTATAGTATCTTCTTTCCTGTTGTTAATTACTATTCTTCTTATACCTACTTGTTTTTGTATACTATAAAATTGTCTCCCCTTATTTCCTTATCCCATATATCCTGCATTCTTTTATTCACAAAATTGTTTATTTTTCCTTTTACCTCATCTTTAATCATCATTATTTGAAAATCTACGTCTGAGTGAGCAACTGCTTGTTTTGCCAATCTATCAACCATTTCATTCCCATGTACCCCCACATGTGCTGGTACCCATAGAAAACTCAGGGTCATCCCTATATTGTTGATTTTAAGCAAGTTTATAAGGATCTCATATATTAAGTCTTGCCTTGACTTGGACTTTCCACTTGAGATGCTTGATAAAGCTGAAAGCGAGTCAGAGCATATGACAACTTTCATTGGTTTAACTTCTTCAACCCATTGAAGGGCTAAAATAATGGCTACTAGTTCTATAGTAAATATTGATAAATTGTTTGTTCTTTTCTTTATGCTTACTTTGAATTTTGGAATATATATATAGCTGCAGCTGTTTGACCCGAAATTGGATCCTTGGACCCATCTGTAAATATGTGTAACTCTGATATTCTTGTTCTATATATTGTTGAACTATAACCTCTTTCATGAAATATATCTTGCTATTTTAATTTTTCTTTAAGTCTGTAATCAACTTTAGGCATATTTACTAGGCATATATGTGGTAGTACAACAGTGGGGCTAATCTGTAATTCTGTAATTCTCCCATCTCCACCTGCAGTGCAGATATTCAAGATGTTCTGAATGCACCACTACAAATTCTTAGAGACTGTACCTGCACTGCTTCAATTTCTTTAATTAATGTTGCTGATGCTGAACTGTACACTATGCTCCCATAGTCTAATGCAGAGTATATTCTCTTTAAAGATATTCGACTTGTACCCCATTCAACTCCTGCTAAACATCTTAATATATTTATTCCTTTTTTTACATTTATCTATAAGTTTCTTCACATGTATCTTAAATGTTAATCTTGAATCCATCCAGACCCCTAAATATCTAATAACCAGAACCTGTTCTAGTGTTTGCCCATAAAGTTTCATATTTATTTCTGGAATATGATTTCTTTTTGTAAAACAAACCACTTGAGTTTTTGCCACTGATAGTCTAAAACTCCATTTATTACCCCAATTTTCAACTTCATTTACTGCTGTTTGTATGACTTTTGTTACATGTTTGATGTTATGACCCCTCTTCCATATTGCCCCATCATCTGCATATAATGATCTTTCTATATCTTCCTTTATTTGCTTAAAAACATTGTTTATCTTTATATTGAATAATATCGGACTGCATACATTATCTTGCAGTATACCATTATCTATTCTATATATTTTTGAAGTTCCTACTCTTACTTGTACCGTTCTATCAAATAAGAAACCCATTAACCAATTATACATTCTGCCTTTGGTACCCATATTTTTCAACTTCATTAAAAGCTCCTCTTTCCGCAGCACATCATATGCTTTTTTTGATATCAAAAAACACTCCTACTACTATTTCTTTATTAACCTGTGCCTTTCAAATATCACCTTCCAAGCATATAGCTGCATCTATTCTGCTGTGCCCTTTACGAAACCCACTCTGATATTGTAATAAAATTCCTTTCTTTTCATTACACATTATTTAGTCTATACACAATCATTCGTTCCATGGGACAGTGACTGGAATGTTGATGGGAGGAAATTATGGCAGTTCCGGAAGCGATCCGTAGATGGATGATGAATCTTGTGGTGGGAATAATGGAATTAATTAATGGATCCTGGTAGTTAATCGGAAAAGAAAGAAAACATGTAATCAAGAATCTGGAATGGATAGTGAAAAAGATCATGAGTCTGGAAGGAATGCTAAACAAGAATTCAAGGTAATATTGAAATTTTCAGAGAATGTTGGAGTAATAAACCCAATCAAACTCACAAAAGCATTAAAAAAAAAACCTAGGTGAAATAAATGGAGCCAAAACTTTAAGCAATGGAAACTTGGTATTTTGTGTAAGGATGGTAGGCAACAGAAGTTAGCACAGGGATTAAAGTCATTGCTTGGACAGGCAGTTACATGCACAATACCTAATACAAAACCATGGATAAGGGGAGTAATAATCCCAACAGATGTTACAACAGAAAAAATAAAAAAAAGTGTATTCAGGAAGCAAAGGTAACAGACGTCAAGCGATTGAAATATGTTCATAATAAGGAGAGACTGCATAGTCTATTAGTAATGCTACAATTTAATGAAGATAGAATGACTGATAAAGTGTATATTGGGTTTGTTAGCTATTGTCACGATTCAAGCCTCTGTGGTTCCTCCTGCTCACCACCAGAGAGCACCCTCACCTGAGTATTGACTTTTTCCTTGGACTCCATTTCTCATAACCCCGTACCTGGAACAGATTGCTGCTACACCTGTTTCCCATCAAGCGAACTATTTAAGACTTGCACACACATTCACCCAGTTCCCAGTCTTGTTTTGCCCTGGCTAACATTACTGAGTGGTTTCCTGTTGTTTTGCCTTACCTGTGTTTGACCGTGGACTGTTTATCCTGTTTTTTGAACCTGTGCTGCCTGCCTTTGACTCTGCTACATTTATTTGGATATTTCCTGTTATTGCTTGCTGCCTGCCCTGACCTACTACCTGTTTTTGACTATGTCTCTGACTTTGCCTTGGACACTGAGTTTGCCGGTGATCTACCCCTTTCTGTTGGTACATTTGCAGTTCCTTTAATAAAGCTACACATGGATCCTCACTCCATTGACCCTTTGTTACAGCTATACAGTAAGACCTAGTGTTGGGTCCGAGTCCACCTTTGTCAAGTTCGAGTCGAGACCAAATCCTTAACCAATCGAGTCCAAGTCCAAAAGGGGCCGAGTCAGACTTAAGTCTGAGTCCTTAATGGCCGAGTCCAAGTCGAGTCCGACCGAGTACAGAAAGTAATTAAATTGAAAAAGATTTGAAATTGCAATTGTAAACTCACACTGAGCTGTTAAATTAATATTTTAACTTTCACAAACAAATGGCAACATAAATGTAACAAAAAATACCGCTATTACATCTTGCCATTGCCATTTAATATTTGTTATTTCAGGTCATCAGCACCTCAACAAGTTTCCTATCAAAAAATGGTTTCAATGAAAAAAAGGGATATAGAGGTTAGGGATGGGCGATATGGACTTAAAACTATATCACGATATTTTCTGGTATTTATTGCAGTAACGATATCAATGACGATATAAATATAGTACCATTCACCACTGTTTTTGGCTACAAGTGATAGCTGCATGCAGTCTTGAGAGCCTCAGAAACACAACCATTGATCTAAAAGTAAAACTTACCCATCATTAGATAGGCTCCTAAAATATACCAATTACATAAAAGAATAAAAATAACAGTAAAAATCCAAACACCAGGCTCCTCGTTTAGCGATAAACTTCGATAAGCTTCACGTCCACCTTCTGCCATATTTGTTTTCACTCTGCATGTGAGCTGTGAATGGGTCACAGACCGTCGCACACAGAAATATGTCATCAACTAGGCTTTATCGTTATTATCGCAGGAATACTAATTATTGTGGGGAGAATTTCCAGTAATGATAAAATATCGCCCATCCCTAATGGAGGTATATGTAGAACTTTTATTATATTGAAAACACAAATTAACCTGTTTTGTTATTGTATCACACTATATTGTGTCCTCCAGTTGGAGCTGACACTTCAGTGATTTGATGCCTCTCCCCCACAGTTATATAGACTGGGAGAGAGAGTACAGAGTAGAGTTACATTTAGCAGCATGTCATAACAACAAGCTTCATGCTTTATTACTGCTTTTAATCTGTCTATCTGCTTTTAATCTGTCTAACTCCTTTCTGAACACAGCTCTGATCTTTTAAAAAAAAAATTCAATTTAATTCCTAAAATGAAAAAAAATATATAATAATAATAAATCCCTATCAGCAGGGTTTATGATATTTACTACATTAAGAAGTACACTTCACATTTTACATGAAATTCAAGACTGGAATCATCGAATGCTAATGTTTAGGCGTGGGCGATATAACTACAATCTTATTTCACGATAACGATACGTTTTCTCAGGTAGGTCTATTAGTAGTATTCAGGTAAGAAATACTACAGAAATTGAATAAAGCAATGACATGTAAGATAAAATAGACTTCACTGTATGACATATACAGTGATTCTTATTAAATTTACTGAAGTTATTCAGGCAGATGGGTGAGTGAGTGATTTTCTCTTTGTCTTTTTTTTATGTGATTAACATTAATGACACAGACAGTAGGAGGTTTATTAGACTGCTGTCACTTTAAGACCTAATGCACAGATCCAATATAATGTATTGACACACCTCCAATTTTTTCCCAACTGTTTACATTCACTTAAGACATAACTGACTGTGTTTACATGAATACTCGGCCAGACCTGCATTTTGACATGATGTGTGTGTATTTATTTGACCGTCCAAGCCGCTAAAGAGAACTCAATTCGGTACTCACACGATGAGAGAAGAAAGCCCCTGGTCAGGCAGGGAGACATTCATTGATTTCTTATTATATTAATCTTATGTTTTGTTATTTATTTTGTATCTTTCTTTTCATGTGACATGGGCATTAGCTGAACTTTTAATCATCAGGGGCTGAGCCCAGATTCTTCTCCATAAAAAAATAATAAATTAAATAAAAAATGAAAAATTAAACGTACTTCCAAATAGGCTGTTTGCATGCTTTATTTTTTTCTTGCTTGTAAGGGCTAATTGAAAATTGGACAAAAAGTTGGATTTATCATAAAACTTGCCTCGGGTGTTATCACTGCATGCTGGACTACCAGACTGATAAAATATAAAATTTTATCTATCTAACACGAGACTGTAGACTAGTTTTCTGTTGCTAGCCAAGGGGAGGCACAACTAAGCTATCACTGTAGCTTAGTTTAGCTGCTACAGAGCCATGCAGAGTGCGTTATCTGTCCTTATGCTCTGTTCATATCATATTCACCTAACTTATACATATTCACCAATTCATATAGACATTTACACACATTGTTTTCCAGTTCAGCACAAGAGGATGTTACTGTTTCAGTTTCAACCCCTTTACTGGTTTAAAAAAATAAAATAAAATCGGCGTATCCATTTTATCCATTTTTCCTCACACACTGACTGTGAGCTATAGCGTTTGGCAGAATTGAGACTGTCAGCCAATAAGACACGAGTATTTCCATGTGTTTTCCTGTAAACTCTGTGTGATTGGTCTCGCCTCCGTTCACTGAAGATATAAAATTACAGGCCATCTTCTTTCACTGACGTTCAGTTACGTAGTGACAAACCGCTCCAAGTGGAGAATTATTCGCTGTTAAAAGAAAAATGCCAGGTTACGCCCCTGCACATGACGCAGACTTTGAAAGTTTGAAAGACACAGAAAATTTCCGAGTCCATGTCAAGTTTGAGTACAAATTTACCCGAGTGCGTGACAAGTACGAGTTCGTTCATAATTGGACTCGAGTCCGAGTCCGGGATCGAGTACCCCAACTCTAGTCAGACCATATGTACCTCCAGCAACAAGATGCAATTAAAGTACAAAGTGTAAAAAATATCAGTGGGATTGGCTTATGCTGAGGCAGTCAAAAGGGTTAAGCAAGTGGAACCAAGAGAAAGAACAGTTACAGAACAGAACAGGTAGGAAATGACACAACACAAAGCAGAACGAAAGAAAAGCCCATGGAATGTGGAAAAGTGGAGTTCATATCCTTTATGGCAGAGGTAGTCAATTGCTCTGCACAGTCTGCAGCAGAACAGAAAGGATAAAAATTATCATGAAAGCTGCTGAAAAATACCTCAGTGTGGAAGTGTTTACAATAGAGCAAATAAATGAGAAACTCAAAGCTCAGACATTGAAACATCTTATAGTGGAATTCAAGGAGCCTAATAGCCAATGGACAAGAAGTTAAAAAATATGTAGAGGATATAGAAAGTAAACCACAAGTGGTATGTATTTAAGAAACCTGGTTAAAACCACATTTAGAATTTGTAATTACAGGATATACAACTATGGAGAGACAGGCAAGAAGGTAATGGAGGTGGTGGAGCAACATTATTGGTTGCATTACTTGGTTTCCTATTTGACAGAAGTGGGATACAGGATTATAGATGTAAATACGAAATATGAGGCATTAACAGTAGAAATATTTTCATAAGTACATAATGTAAGGGTAATTAATTATTACAATCCATGTGGAAAAATGAAGTAGAGAGAATTTAGATGTGGTTATGGGAAAGAGCAATCACAAAACAATATGGTGTGGTGATTTTAATGTACATAATACATTATGGGGAAGCAAGACAACTGATAATAATGGGAAGATGGTGGAGGAAATGTTAGGTTGGACTTGCATGCTTAAACAATGAAATTAATATTATCAATGGAAGTTATTCCGATATAGATTTAACATTGGTATCAGAATATTTAGCTAGTATAAGTGTATGGGAGGTCTGGGAAAAACATACAATAGGTAGTGATCACTATCCAATCACATGTAAACTAGGTATGGAAGTAACAGAAACTATAGATGAAAAGATGTATAGATGGAAACTTAATACAGCAAATTGGGAGGCATTTAAATATATAAATGATGTAAAAATCCAGGAATTCAAGTTTAGTGAAGAAATAAGATAACATATTATATATGTAGTACTGCTGAAGAAGTTATTCGTAAAACAAAAGGATCAAAAAGGAAGAAAATAGTACCATGGTGGACAAATTTATGTAGTCAAGCAATTAAAAATAGGAATAAGGCATTTAGGAAACTGAAAAGAACACATACATTCGTAAAAGTGCATAGCAATAATAATGTGTCAGATGAAATGAAAAAACATAGAGAACAAAGCAGGGAAGAAAATATAGACATAATGGTGAAAAAAAAAGGTCTTCTCATAATACTTTAGATACTCTACAACTTTGAATATTATACTGCATCTGTATAATAGAGTATGGAAAACTCCCAACATCATGGAAGCATGGTGTAATTATACCAAATGAGAAACCAGTCAAAAATAGATCAAATGCTGCAAATTATAGGCCTATAGCACTGACATATAATGTATGTGAAATCATGGAATGAATGATTGTGTATAGAGTAAATTATGTGATAGAAAAGAAAGGAATTTTATCACAATACCAGAGTGGTTTTCTTAAAGGGCATAGCAGAATAGATGCTGTTATATGCTTGGAAGAAGATATTCGAAAGGCACAGGTTAATAAAGAAATAGTAGTAGGAGTGTTTTTTGATATCAAAAAAGCATATGATATGCTGTTGAAAGAGGGGTTTTTAATTAAGTTGAAAAATATGGCTATCAAAGGCAGAATGTATAATTGGATAATGTGTTTTTTATTTGATAGAACAGTACAAGTAAGAGTAGGAACATCTTATTCAAAAATATATAGAATAGATGGTACACCGCAAGGTAGTGTATGCAGTCCGATATAATTCAATATAATGATAAACATTGTTTTTAAGCAAATAAAGGAAGATATAGGAAGATCAATATATGCAGATGATGGGGCAATATGGAAGACGGGTCATGACATCAAACATGTAAGAAAAGTCATACAAACAGCAGTAAATAAAGTTGAAAATTGGGCTAATGGAGTTTCAGACTATCAGTGGCAAAAACTCAAGTGATTTGTTTTACAAAAAGAAATCGTATTCCAGAAATAAATAAGAAACTTTACGGGCAAACACTAGATCAGGTTCCGGTTATTAGATATTTAGGGGTCTGGATGGATTCAAGGTTAACATTTAAGATACATGTGAAGAAACTTTAATTGTGAAGTGAAGATTAATTCCTACTGGGGCATTAGGACCCACACAGACTACAGGGAGAGCACCACCTGTTGGCCTCCCTAATACCACTTCCAACGGTAACCTTAGTTTTCCCCAGAAGATCTCCCATCCAGGTACTGGCCAGGCTCAACACTACTTAGCTTCTGTAGGAAACCAGCTTTTTGATACCACTGATCGTACTATTCTCCTTGATAGACTAGAAAACATTGTTGGCATTAAGGAAACGGCCCTCTCTTGGCTCAGGTCTTATTTGACTGATCGCTAATAGTTCGTAGATGTAAATGGTGACTTCTCTATGCATACTGAGGTAAAGTTTGGTGTTCTGTTTTGGGCCCACTGCTTTTTTCTTTATATGCTACCTCTGGATCAAATTATTTGTAAACATGGAATTAGGTTCCACTGTTCCACTGATGACACACAGTTGTATGTTTCAGCAAAGCCAGATGACAGACACCAGCGTAATAAAGTTGAGGCATGTGTAAAGGGCATTAGACACTGGATGCTTATTAACTTCCTTTTACTTAATTCTGACAAGACAGAAGTACTTATACTAGGACCACATGCAACTAGAAGTAAGCTTTCTGATTACATAGTAACTCTGGATGGCCTTTCTGTTTAATCGTGTGCAGCAGTAAAAGACCTTGGTGGTATTATTGACTCCAGTCTTTCATTTGACGTGGATGTAGATAATATTACTAGGATAGCCTTCTTTCATCTCAGAAATATTGCTAAGATAAGAAATATAATGTCACTACACGATGCAGAAAAATTAGTTCATGCTTTCGTCACCTCTAGTTTGGATTATTGTAATGCCTTACTGTCTAGATGTTCCAGTAGGTGCATAAACAAGCTCCAGTTAGTCCCGAATGCAGCTGCAAGAGTCCTTATTAGAACCAGAAGATATGACCACATCACCTCTATCTTATCCACACTGCATTGGCTCTCAGTAAAATTTCACATTGATTATAAAATACTACTACTGACTTGGTCTCACGTCACAGTACCAGAGCGAACATTTGGTCTTTTATGATCCGCCACGCCTACTTCGATCAAAAGCTGCAGGTTATTTGTTGGTACCTCGAATAGTGAACGCTACAGCAGGGGTAAGAGGGGTTTCTTACAAAACCCCATAGTTATGGAACAGCCTTCCAGTGTTCAGGACTCAGACACAGTCTCAGTGTTTAAGTCCAGGCTGAAAACAAATTTGTTTAGTCAAGCTTTTTGTGAATTTTTTTTGGTCTAGAGGGCTCACAGACATAGATTCATGTGTTCACCAAGGTTTGTTGATGGTGGAGTGGCTGGCCGCCTTTTGTCCCAGGGCTCCCTCATGTCTATGTTACTTTCTTTCTCCCCCTTATGCTGTCATAGCTAGTCTTGCCAGAGTCCCTGCTTGTACTCACACAAAGTACATTGTCCTTAACCATTATGGGACAATAAGCATACCTAATAATCTCTGCCTCTCTCTCCCTCTCTCTTTCTGCCAAGCTACACATGATACTCCTGAGATACCAGTGATCCCTTCTGCTCACCGGACCTGCCTGATCCATCCTGATGCCCTACTTCTGGTTGGAGTTCTCATCAATTAGAAGTCACATGCTGCTGCTGAGGATGGCCCCACATGGTGCATGGTGCATCATGGTGCATCATTGAGATTACTGAGGATGGTACCACTTAAAAAAACCATAAAGATGGCTTTGGTCCTCAGTTTATATGAACCGTTATGCTATAATAGCTTTAGGACTGCAATTGCCACAAACAGTTTTGCACAAACAGTCTCCATCAGTGAACAGTGGAAAAGTTCAACAAAACAGACTTCATGTAAAAACTGTAATGAATTTTCCTGGTTACATAATTGCATTATTTGACCATGTAGTATTAGCACATTTAGAGAAGGGATTTATTTATAATTGCACTATTTGGTGTCACCCAGATGAGGATGGGTTCCCTTTTGAGTCTGGTTCCTCTCAAGGTTTCTTCTTCATATCATCTCAGGGAGTTTTTCCATGCCACCGTCACCTCTGGCTTGCTGATTAGGGATAAATTCATACATTTAAAATCTATATCCTGAATTTATATATGTCTGTAAAGCTGCTTTGGGACAATGTCTATTGTTAAAGCACTATACAAATAAAACTGAACTGAATTGTATTGGAGGAAAACCTTTTACTGATGGAGGATATGTAAAGTCATGCATGTTGAGTGTGGCAACTGAACTGTTTGTGGATTTCCCGAACAAGGAGAAAATCATTCAGAAAATAAAAGACGTGCCTGTCAGCCCGAACAGTGCATGAGAGAGAGGAAAGATATAACTTTTTTTCTCTTGCATTCGATGCATTTACACACACACATGCACGCGTGTACACACACACACACACACACGCACACACACAATAGGTTTTATGCTGCTCAGGTGAAAGGCCTGCACAATTAATTTCATATTGCAACATTACCTATTGTTTGTTGGATATTTGTTTGTTTTTGAGTTGTCCATGGACCTAAATAAAGTTTTTGTTAATGTTATTGGAAAACTGTGTTCCCTTTCCAAGGGAACATTGCGTCCACATTGCGTCACGCTTGATGCTTTGGGAATGCCCCTTGTCGGAAACGGTGTCTGAATACATGTGAAATCACACCAATCTGATTGGCCTGCATCAGTCAGGTGACGAAGTATAAATGTGTCACGAAGACTATACAAGGCACCCACAAACTACGTCATTTAGCTACTTTGTTTTCAGGAAGCACATGTCTATGTACTCTGTATATATTGTCTGTCCTATTGTTTGTCATGAGCATAAGAGGTTTCAGAGGATGTGCCCCGCCATGCTCCCGTTTTCTCACGGAGGATGACGGGCACACTTTCTGTGTTAAATGTTTGGGGGCAGAGCAAGCTAGGCAAGTCCTTGGGAGGGGTGTCGGCATGAATTGTGGGAAATTCTCACTAAAAAAACTCAGGGCTTGGCTGGCTCTCTTCTCAAGTGAAGGGAGCTGGGCATCTGCACCTCATGGTTCGGGACTGGCCGCTGTCGAGGCAGCCTGCTGGCTCAAATCATGGGGTCCCAGATGGATCTGGAGGAAGAGCAAAAGATGGGCGAGTCCCTTTCGCTTGCTCTTTCCTCCGGTTCCGAGTCTGTGCCATTCTATAACTGCTTTGGTGCTCGCGGAGAGGCATCTGTGGCTTAATTTATTGGGAATAAAAGAAAGAGACATAGTATCTTTATTGAATGCCCCTGTTTCTCCTGCTGGCTTGTTCGGCGACGCAGTAAATACTGTCGTGGACAAGTTTCAGGGAGTGAAAAAACAGTCAGAGGCATTCGATAGACTCCTCCTTCGCTGCGTTGAGCTCCTGGGGGCTTAGAGTAGTCCTCGACCTCAGACTAGCACTGATAGGGAGGAACAGAAAGCTAGTGTGGCTGCCTGCCTCCCCCCACACAGAGGCTGGGGGTCCAGGCAGCCGCGATCTCAGTTCTCCAGAGGCGCGAGAGTGGATCTGAGGACCGTTCTAAGCACTAGAAGGAAGAAGTAGTCCCAAGGGGCTGATAAAGTGGGGTATCAGGGACTTTGAGGTGGTTCTTGCCCCTAGTATGTCTGTAGGGTATCATCTATTCAATGATTTCCCAAGTTCTTATGTCTCTGTTCAGTGAGCTGGGCAGGGTAACGAACTTGTGATACTTTCACTTAAAAAAAAAAGTCTCTCTCTCCCTTGAGTCTGCCAGGGTGAGGAAATGCTGCTGAGTATGGGTCTGCATTACCTGAAACTGTGCTCATTATATGTGCAGTTTCAGTGTGTTATGCTCAGTTTGTTGTTTGCACATTCCATTAGAGTATTGATTTGTCATGATGTAAATCTTTTCTGGATGATCAAAATGTTTCAGCTTCACCAGAAGTAAGATGCTTGAAGAATCAGGAGACCAAACACAAGTTGGATACAGTTGGCTTTTATACTTATATGTATGTGCAAACAACATACCCAAGGCTAGTAAGGAAAAACATGAGACCAAAGACAAAACACCTTTGACAAAAACATAATCAAGGACAGAAACCCAAAAACATCATGAGACCATGAGTAAGCAAAAATCACATTGAACTGATCTTAAATGATTGAATCTTAATCATGGAGAATAAGGAAAAATAATTTCACAATTCCCCCCTTTGGATGACCCTAAAATCATCCATTAAAGCAAGCTTAACCCTTCTGTACTATTCTACATTCTATAACCACTGGCCAGATGATTATCCATCTGCATATCCTAAAAGAAGGATAGGTCGCACCCATTTATCCGCGTACCAAGCTTAAATGTAGTTAAAAATGTTAAAAAATATGTCCCTAACTCTTGGATTTTAACTGTGGGAGGTTAATAAGCATAAGTTATAGCATGTACTGAACAAGTTACAGGTTTTACACGTGTTCCCCACACTGTAGGGGACTTAGGCTTTTTAAATTACCTGATCAAACAACATTGAGGCCCAGTGGCCATGTATGTATTATTGTACAATGTGAAATCAGTGATTGTGACTAATTTGTAATCAGTGATACTGTCTGAAGGCTCTGGTTGAAGTATAGAATCAAAGGCAGACGCTTGTGTTGTGATGGTGGCGAGGATGGATGGGTCTTGCATCAGCACAGCATGCACAGACAGCGAACAACGTTGAGGTGCAGAATGGGGCCAACTGTGAGTCAGAGGGAACCCAATGTATCCAGCAGTAGTCTCTTGGCTCTCTCATAGCACCTGCACCAACTTCAGATATGCCTCACTCGGTTTTTCCTGCAAAACACAAATACACACACACAAAGATGACAGTATCTTGTAAAAGACTTGGAAAACAACTCTTTCTTTTTTTTCTTTCCCTCTCTCTCTCCAGGACTTAACCTGTACTTAAGCTTATTACTACTGTAAAGGGTTACCGTCTCTCCCTGGCTAACATTGGTCCTGTCCACTGAGAGGAGGATGCAGTGCTAATCGCATGTTGGGGAAAGGGAGTCTTCACTTTGAGTTTGACGCCCGCGGCCTAAATGCCATCGGATCCTTTCAAAGCTCTCTTTTCAGAGCCACCCAAACTGTCCCTATCAAAGCGGTAATACCACTTTACAGTGTGAGACATGTATCCACATCTTACGCCCCGGACACAACACTGCCGAACCGGTCACTAAGAGGACTTGGAAAGGACCTTTCCATTTTGCTTCTAACGGACCAGCGGTGTGGTTTTTGACCATTAAACACTCTCCCGGCACAATCGCGTGTCCCCCCTTTTGCGGTGAATTCCATGCTTCCTGGCTATCTGGATGTAAAGGCACAGACCAAAAACCATTAGCCATATCAATAACTGAAAACACTGTGTATGAATTTGGAATGCCATCAAAAACGATGCTTGGGTCTGCTACATGTGGTGGAATACAATCAATACAGGTGTTAACAACACAATAATCAACTGTCAATCACCAAAGGGATTTTGGTGCACTTCCTGCTGTCTCCATCTTAGGCCAACCTTTCCTCACAGGCCAGAGAGGAGAAGAAGAGGAACTGCATGCTTTGACAAGAATGTTCGGTTGACCAAATCAGCAATTATAGGCCGAATTCCATCAATAGCTTCCCTTGAAATGGGGAAAATACTGTTTTCTCATGGGAGGAGGTGTAGCTGTAAGACGTACTGGTTCTATATCTAGTAGCCCGCAGTCATTCTTATCCTTAGCCCAAATAGGATGATTAGCAATCAAGGGATCTGACACCTGAACTGCAAGAACAGAGAGTTTAGGTTTAGCTGGTTCAAAATCCCATTGCATGTGCAATTGTGAGATAACATCAACGCCCAAAATAGGAGAGGTGCTAATCTCTATAAGAGAGATGTCAAGTGACTTAGGACCAAATCATAAACGGACAGGTTCAGTCATGCAAGTGTGAGAGTTTTCTCCAGTCACACCAGAGATCTAAAAAGAATGAGAAGGTGGAGGGGGAGGAAACGAATCTGAATATTTGCCCCTCCGTCACCGGCGAGATAGCTCCGCCCAGTGAGTCAGGCTGAGAGACTCCAGAATTCGGAGCGCATTACTCACTCCTCCTCAGATCTTCTTTCTTTTTTCTTTTTATCATTTAGACCCTGTCACTGAGAGGTGGGGACTATGAGACATTTCACAGGCAGACCAGGGGTGTGGCTACTTATCGGCTGATTGTATGCTTAGTGCTGAGGTTCGTCCACGGGGAAGTGTATGCTCTAATACATGTCTTTTCTCATCATGGTACGATTAGTGTTAGTTAAACCCAGTAACTGAGGTGAGGGTTTTTTTTTTTCATGAACACTTCTCAGCAGAATTTAAGTGACATTGTTACTGTTTAGGTGGTCACATGCTCCTTAAGGGGCTAAAGGGATGAGGGAAGGTAGCTGGCTTAGATTGTGTTATTTAAACCGTGCTCTGTTACATGCAGTTTCTGGATGTTTTATCCAGTTTGGACACTGTTATCTAAAAGTCACTTTTTCCCACATCAACATACCCCCCTTTCAGTCGAGTCTGTTAGGGCTGGTATGAACGCAGGGTATTTCTCAAGGAAATATTTCTTCTCATATCTAAAGGGGGAATATTGTTGAAGACAGACATCCTACCAAGGTAGGGGCTGAGGCCCGGGGAATGGATTGGTTGAGGTCATGTCTCTTTCCTGATAGCTCTGTTTTCAGAACAGGGGGTTCATCAAAACCAGTAGAGTCTGCTGCTGGAAGTTCTGCTTTGACCAACTCTGAGTATGGTTTTCAGACATCATAGCCCTGTCGAGGCAGTGTAGACTATAAGTCTGGCTCCTGAGGGGGTACCAACTCCTAGGTGTCTCTCAAACAAGGTTGGGAGAACATTTTCAATGCTAGAGCTTTATCCACAAGGAAGTGTAAGCTCTATTACGTGTCTGTTCTTTGTGGGATAAATATTGCCAGTAGAAACAGTAACTGAGGTGCTGGGACTCTACAGGGATGCATTCAAGCAGACTTAAGTGGTTACACTCAAGGGCGTGGCTTCCTTTAAGGCATTATCTGAGGGTATGCTGTAAGACAAGACATTCTATGTTTGTTCAAGAAGTTTTTTGTGCGTGTACACTTCACAGACATTTTTTGACAGACATGTTTCAGTATGGCATAGTGGGTATTCTCGTTCCCAAAGCGTCAAGTGTGACTCAATGTAGAGTTCCCTTGGAAAGGGAACGTCTGGGTTATGTATGTAACTCTGTTCCCTAAGAAGGGAACAAGACGTTGCCTTTGGTTGGCCATACACTGCCATCCCTGCAAAACAAATAGTAGCTGAATGATGTAGTTTGTGGGTGCCTTAGTTTATAGTCTTCATGACGCGTTTCTACTTCGTCACCTGACTGATGCAGGTGTAACGTCTGACGGTATCAAACTGATTTTGAATCAACCTGGGCTTAGCAAAAAGCTTTTAGCTTCTGCCCTCTCCTTGTAAATCATACTTCTCGGCTCCAGGCAGACTAGGAGAACTCAATACTCCTAAGTCACTTCAAAGGAGATCTCTGTGACCGACCCCCCTCTCCTTCCTCCAGATACCTTTGGAATGCTAACACAAACCCCCTTCGGACACACACACACACACACACACACACATACAGACACACACACACACACACACAAACTCACAAACACACACACACACACACACACACACACACACACACACACACACACACACACGCACAGAGCTCACCCACAATGGGTCAAGCTTTCTTGAATGCAACGTGTAATTATATGTAATTATTTGGTGCCAAATAGTATTGATGATTCGTGTGTGCATGTATATTGATGTATTCCTGTGTAACCCAGCTAATATGAGTTTGTAGTTTAATTTAGAATATAAGTTTAAATGTCTGTAACCATGCTTAAATGCCTGTAACCCTGTATAAGGATCTATCACTGTTTAATATTCTCTAATCACATCGAATTTGGTATCTAGATAATCATCTCTTGATGCTCCGATTGATGATGCATATCATAGTATAATGGGATACATTATTTCATCCTTTTTCCTATAATTCATAATGATACAGTTTAAATCGGCTCCGCCTCAACATGCAAATTCAGGTCTGAGACCAGACAAAGAGAGCTCATCCCACCAATGGATCCAGCTACCGGATTCGCCGGTCACCCGGACAGGGGCGTGGATTGACATTGTCCAAAACAAACTGACCCACGCTCTCTGAGTTCGGTTTTCAGGTTTTTTTTAGCAGTTCGATTTGTCTTCTGTTTTTCCGGCTTGACTACTCTTCTCTGGTTTTCTCCAGTCACAGTTTTCAGTTTTTCGTCTTCTGAGTTCATCTTCCTGTTTCTTTTTCTCCGGTAACCCCAAGGTTAGCCGCGCTCTCCTGGACAAAGATGCAGCTACCTCACGCTTTCTTAAACAGCACCAAGCACCCGTGGACTCTGGCTTGAACTCGCTGGATTCTCGCATGCCTCTTGCAACACCTAAAACATGCAAGTATAGTTTAATCGATCTACAGATGCGTTTTAAGTTGTGCCCCTATTAAATTAGGAGATTCTAAGTTCATTGCTGGTTTTAGAAAGGCTAACCGTTGTGTTTTTCTCTGCCATTCTTTTCATTTCATGACTTTCTTTCTCTATTTTCTCTTTTCTTGTATATATATATATATATATATATATATATATATATATATATATATATATATATATATATATATGTATTGTTTGCTTAGAGTTAGTTGTGTGTAGCCATAGTTTCATTCATTTATTAAAAATTATTGTCATCACGCTTGATTGTCTCTGGTTTTGCTCACGCAATTGAGTCACTTTAACGCTGCGACCTCCCTACATGCTTTATTTTAATAACAATACCGGAGATTTATCCTTCGTGGCCAGAAGGATAATCTCCCCCTTTAGAGTTTATAATTCTAAAACTAGATTACAGCTAATTCTACAAGCTGATCTAGACCACATGTATAGTCATAATTAATTATAATCCGTTGTAGTTAATTATCTATATGTATATGTACACATACATTAATTCCCTTTCATGGCTGATGTATATTTAACTGATCAGAACACGCTTTGATTAGATATATAGATATATTTCACGCCATTTGAGCTAATTCATTACATAAATTGGTGGAGAATATATTTCAATGTTTTAAACGCTTTTAATTCGTTACACAGGCCAATCAGATCAAAGCGTTCTCATGGAACAGGGTTACATATGTAATCCAGATGTTTTTTTATCATAGTAAAATATTCGTTTTTGCAGTGGTTCTTTTGAAAAAATGCATTAATCAAAAAGGGAAAAATGGCTCTTTGGTGAAAAAAGGTTCCCGACCCCTGGAATAGTGTATAGTTCTGTGTCAGCATCTTTGCTCAAATAGGTAAATGGAGTTCAATTCCAAGTTTTAAGATTATGCCGTGGTGCATTCAGATCAACTCCAATAATAGCTTTACAGGTGGAAGCAGGGGAAATGCCTTTGAACATCAGAAGACTACAACTGAGAATGGTTTATTGGACTTCGGTAAAAGGTCATCCTAATAATCACCCAGTTAAAAATGTTTTGATTGCTTGGAGTATGAATATAATCACTTACATAGCTTTGGATGGGTTACAAATAATCAAGCTCAAGATATAGAAATATCAGTTTTGGAAATTAGCCCAACTGTGGCTATACCAGTAATACCCCCTTGGCTCTTTCCAATGCCATTAGTAGACCTCCAGCTGAAGGACAGAATCAATGATAAACATAGGAGTGTTCCTAAAGATACAGTAGCTCATCAATATTTGGATCAGAAATATTATTCAATTATGCAAATATACACAGACAGTTCAAAAGATCCTAATAATGGACTTTCAGCAGCAGCAGTTTACATTCCATATTTTGGGTACAGAATTGCAAAAAGGACATCTGATCATTTATCAGTTTATGCAACGGAACTAATCACTATTAATTTGGCTCTTCTAAACAGGATATGTCAATTGAAAATAGTTTCCTTTTTGTGGGTGCCTGGCTCATGTTGGTGTGGAGGGCAGTGAGGAGGTGAATGGCATGGCTAAGCAGGTTCTGAGACATTCAAGAATAGAGGTTAATGTCCTGTTGAGTAAATCAGAAATTAAAGGATTAGTTAAAGGGGCAGTAAAGGGGATGTGGCAAGAGAGATGGGATAAGGAAGATAAGGGATGACATCTGTACAATATTCAAAGTCAAGTTGGATATGAGAGGGAATGTATATGGAAACAGAAGGGATGAAACAATATTAACTAGACTACAGATTGGTCACTCTGCTCTCAATAAATCATTGTATAACACTGGTAAACTTGAATATGATTGCTGCAATAAATGTGGTCTATCTGAAACAGCTGAACATGTGCTGTTAAATTGTGTTGCATATAACGGAGAAAGATTTCAGTTAATAGAAGAATTAAAGGCAATTGGCATTAAAATTGTGTCTATTCAAAATCTGCTAAATAATTCCTCAAAAGTGTTCAAAGCTCTCTTAAATTATCTTAAGGGAACCAAGTTGTATAGTAGGATTTAGTTGATTTTTTCCCCCCTTCTTTTTTTTGCCTTTACATCGATGCTCCACACTCCAACCCAGTAGGACGCAGAAATGCACCAACAGCTGGTTTGCCAACCACCATAAAACAACAAGAAGAAGAATTTTAGGTGACGACAGTTAAGTGAGTAGTGGTGAGAGATGTGGTTGAAGATTTTTTGATGACTGTTGTATTTTCGGGCCTGATTATTAGCATAGCCAAGATACATACATGTATATTTTGTAATTAACTTTGATTGATTGATTTACTTATTTTTGTGTATTATTTTTTAACTTTCTTCTGAATCTTGCCGCTGTACATTATATATATTTTTGCACACCACTGGAGAATCACACCGTTTGCACCGTGGGAATAAAGAAGCTCTGAGCTGTGCCTTTTTGTCCCTGACACTTTATTTACACCACTGACTGCCGGTACATCCTAACATTACCACTTATGTTTCATTTATGTTTACTTCAAAATGGTACTGTCCATTATTATATACAGGTGCTACATAGTCTAAGGTTATATTCCATAGGGCATGATCATGACATTGCTTTTGTGTCTGTTCAGCTGAGCTAAAGCTGAGCTACTACTTAGGATGCAGGATGCCTCCTCTCCTGACACTCTCTGAACTTATGTGCAAATTCCCTTGTACAAGCTTCTGTTTGCCCTATTGATTGAGGATGAGCATGTTACCAGGTCCAGATTAAATTCTTAGATCTATCTCTAGAATGGAGGGCATGGGGTGCTTGTGAGTAGATTGTTCACCTGTGTAGATCTTTTGGGTGCTTAGACAGGGTAGGCCTGCAGAGGAAGTTTCCAGTTCCACCTTCACATTCTCCATTTCAGCAGAGTGATAATGCCCAGTTAAAAACCAAAGCTCTTAATTAATCATTAATAAAATATCAATGTGTCGGTAAGCCTGCTGCTGTCAGCTCTGCAGAAGCCCTTCAACCCTCACAGGTCCTGGGGTTCTAGTTCAGCCACTCTCTTGCCCACATTGCTAAAGGCTGGACATGATGATCCATCTTGTGACATGTCACTCATACAAAGCTCTGAGGCTTCTCTTCTCTCTTCATTTAGGAGAATGTGAACTTGAAGGACAATATGTTTAATTAATCTTTACTCACCTCCCACATGCATGCATGCAAAAAAAAAAACCTTGAAGAAGTAAACTGTAGGATATAAATGCTTGAATACTTTTCAATGATCAGACAGTTTTTGTTAGTGTACTTTTACTTAGTATGCAGGAGAAGAAAGAACACACTTAGAACATCCTTTTAACACACTCAGTACTGTTTGACTAAATATTTATTTAATATTGCAAGAGTAATGATTTATAATCACTCACCCAGAAGAGGATGGGTTTTGCATCTGGATCCTATCAAGGTTTTTTCCTCAAGTTTTTCCTTCTGAATATTACCTCTGGCTTGCTCATTAGGAATCTAAACCTACAGTACTGTGAAAAAGTTTTAGGCACATGCAAAGAAATGCTGTAGAGCAAAGATGACTTTCTGTGTTTCTACATTTAGAAAAAACAGTAGTAAATGAAACAGTCAAAATTTGGTGTGACAAAAAATTTAAAATAGTAGTATCCACTACAATTTGTGCAGTTTAATAAGGAAATTAGCTGGGAAGTTTTATTGAGCATCTTGCAGAACCAGCCACAGTTCTTCTGGAGACTTTGACTTTCGCACTTGCTTCTTATTTTTGCAGAAAAACCTAGCACCCTTCATTGTGGTTTTTTTTTTGTCTGAAAAGTGGTCTCTTATGTAACATGCTGCTTTCTTTAATGACATACAAACATTTAATTTTGTGCTAGAAAACTAATGTTTGGGAATCTAAAATGTTTTTTGTACTGACCTGATAATATAGAAGTCTATAACAAAGTTTGTACTAAAAAAAACAAACAAAAAAAAAAACAGGATGCTTTTGCACAGTACTGTACATCCAGATTTCTGGACAATATTCAAGTCCAGCCACCAACATCCAAATGCAAATATCTTCTCTTCATGCTACGTGGTTTAATTATCTTTAAAGTTTATTAGAAATAAGATATAACATGTTTGCCTAACTTGAAGGCCAGAGAGAACACCTGCAAATGCCTACAGTGTCTATTTTCATGCTGACACAAGTATAATTTGCTGGTTGACACAAGCATGTTGTTATTTTGGTTAGACACAAGCCAAATTTTACGTGCTTGCACACTTTTGCTATTTTTGTGATCATACATTAATGTGACACAAGAATAATTTGCTGGTTGTCACCAGTGTGTTGTTATTTTGGTTAGACACAAGCCAAATTTTACGTGCTTGCACACTTTTGCTATTTTTGTGGTCATACATTAATGTGCTCCTCAGATGAGGGTGGATGGCACAAAAGGGGTTGTGACATTCACAGACAGTGGAATTCATTTGTTTGTTCATTCCAAATAATGAATTGAATTCCAATGTACAAACCCAATAATGAAAAAGTTGGGACAGTATGGAAAATGCAAAAAAAAAAAAGTGTCATTTGAAAATTCAATTCACCCTGTACTATATTGAAAACACATTATTAACACATTATTTTATTTATGAATTTTTTGAATTTTTGAATTTAATTTATTTTTAAAAATATACACACATTTCAAATCTGATGACTGCAACACACTCCAAAAAAGTTGGGAAAGTCGACTGTTTACCACTGTGTAATTTTACCACCACAGCTTTTCTTTTAATAACACTTATTAAGCGTTTGGGCACTGAAGACACCAGTTGGTTAAGTTTAGCAAGTGGAATTTTCCCCCATTCAACCATTATGCATTTCTTCAGCTGTGCAACTATACAGGGCTTTTGTTGCCTTATTTTGCGCTTCATAATGTGCCACACATTCTCAATCGGAGACAGGTCAGGACTGCAGGCAGGCCATGCTAGCACCTGCACTCCCTGCTTACACAACCATGCGCTCATAATCTTGCAGAATGTGGTTTGGCATTGTCCTGCTCTGGATGGCAGCATATGTTGCTCCAAAATGTGTAGATATCTTTCTGCATTAATGGTGCCCTCACAGATGTGCAAGTTACCCATGCCATGGGCACTGACACACCCCCATACCATGACAGACCTGACACTGATAACAGCTTGAATGATCCTTTTCATCTTTGGCCCAGAGAACATAACGGCTGTTTTGTCCAAAAACTACTTGAAATGTTGACTTGTTGGACCACAAAACATGATTCCACTGTGCTACTGTCCATCTCAGATGAGACCGAGCCCAGAGAAGTCGGCGGTCCTTCTGGACAGTGTTGATGTATGGCTTCTGCTTTGCATAGTAAAGGCTTAACTTGCATCTGTGGATGCAGCGGCCAATGGTGTTGATTGACAAAGGTTTACCAAAGTATTCCCGAGCCCATGTCAGGATATCCATTACAGACTCATGACAGTTTTTAAGACAGTGACGTCTAAGGGATCTGAGAACACACACATTCAGAATTGGTTTTCGGCCTTGCCCTTTACACAGCAGGATTTGATCGGATTTCTTGAATCTTTTAATTATATTGTGCACTGTAAAAGGTGACATGCCCAAAATCCTACCGATTTGTCTTTGGGGAATGTTGTTCTCAGAGTGTTGGATTATTCTGTTGGCAGATTGGTGAGCCTCAATCCATCCTTGCTCTTAAAGTAATAAGCCTTTTTTGAAGGCTCCTTATATACTATGATTAGACAATTGCCCCACCTGTTTCACATCACCTTCTTATTTCAACTTGTCACATTGCTATTAGTCCTAAATTGGCCCATTCCAACTTTTTTGGATGTTGCATGCATCAATTTCAGAATAAACGTTTATCTTAAAAAAAAAACTATGCAGATGATTAGGTAAAACATCAAATACCTTGTCTTTAAATGTTTTTCTTGTTTAAATACAAGTCAAAGTACATTTACAAATCACTTTGTTTTTATTAGCATTTTTCATACTGTCCCAACGTTTTTGGAATTTTGGTTGTAAATTCCATAAAAATCCATTACAAATCACCATTTTAAACAATTACATATACTACAGTGTCTGCCATAGGATTCATTCATTCATTCATTCACCTATAGTAACCACTTTATTTTGGTCAGGGTTGCAGTGAATTTGCAGGCTATCCCAGAAACATTGGGCACCAGGCGGGGCAGTTCACCCAAGATGGGATGCCACTCCCAAATGATAACTCTACATACTCCTACAAAACTGTAAGCATTTTAAAGAGTGCATTTTTGTTCGAGCCATGTGCAGCTGTCCAAGAAGCTTACTGCACGTCTCGTGTATCTATGGTGCTGTGTGTCCTGCTGTCTGGTGAATACTGATTGGTTGGCAGGGAGGAGTATAATAGAAACCGATGAAATTGCACTGTAATATGGACAGATTGGACATATTTACAGTGTAAATTGCTCAGGCTGGCGTCTTTCATAAAATGATAAAACACTTGCATCAGACAAGTAGATCAGGTTTCTTCCCGTGCTTTTCAGACAGTATGATCACATTATTGTAAAATGGATTTATTTACAGAAAACTACAATCATGATTTTGTGGTGTATAGAAATAAAAAGTGCAAAGCATTACACCTTTCTGGAGCTGTCATTATAAATGGCCAGTTTAATTCCGCAGGATCACACACTTTACTTTCTTTTTCTTCTAACGTATCCCCAGTGAAGACATAGCATACAGTGTAGTGAAGAAGCATAAATCAGCCCTTAGTGGCAGGGGAGTCGAATTTAGTAGGGACGCTAGGGATATGTCCCTACCAATATCCAGTGACTACTGAATTGTCCCTAGTAATAATTTTGATCAAACAATTAAAATGTATTTACAACCCAAAAAAGTTGGGACACTGTGTAAAACGTAAATAAAAACAGAATGCAATGATTTGCAAATCTCATAAACCCATATGTTATTCACAGAACATAGAAAACATATCAAATGTTTAAACTGAATAAATTTACCATTTTAAGAAAAAAATAAGGTAATTTTGAATTTGTTGCAAAATGTGAAACACAAAACAAGATCTGTAACTGGGAAGACTATGGCAATACAGCAGCTTGGTAATGACTGGAGATTATCACAGAGCATACACTTCACAAGGTGAGTGTGACATGAGAGTCCTTATATAGTGTGGTCTGTAATTGTGAACAGGTGTGTGTAATCAGTAAGATGGTGAACCTGAACATGGTAGTCTCTGTTGGTAGTCTGTGTTGTAGTCCATAGTGGCCATGTTTGTAGGCCATGTAGTATTCTGAGTAGTCTAGTTGAACACCGTTTCAGGCACTGACATGACAACCAGACTCAGCTGCCAGGTTCATAGTGGGGAGTTTCTACAATCTGCAAACTCCTTGGTTACCTGGGCTCTGTGTTCAAGCTGTTAGTGGGTTTGTTCCCACACCTGCTCATTCCGCCTGAACCACTCATCTACTGTGGGTGAGTAGGAAGGGTTGGCATTCCACGGAAACAGTGGCGGCTGGTACCCTAGAACACACTGGATGGGGGTTACTTTGGTTACTGAGTGCTGGAAGGAGTTTGCAGAAAAAGTCTAATCTCCTGGTTGGCTCTCTCTACCTGTCCATTGGCTTGGGGGTGATAATCTGACGTTAAGGTCACCGTGACACAGAGTTTCTTCATGAATCCCCCCCGAGAAAATGCGTAAGGTGAACTGAGTTTCTCTGTCACTCATGATGTCCTCCGGGATGCCAAAGTACCTGAAGACATTGTTGAAGATGGCCGAGGAGTCCCAGTGGCCCACATGATGAGTTTGCCACAGAGGAGTGCAGGCACATAGTTTTTACCAGATAGTGTGGCAGTGGTAGCTCAGTGGTTAAGATGTTGGACTACTGATCAGAAGGTTGTGAGTTCAAACCCCAGCACTGCCAAGCTGCCACTGTTGGGGCATTGAGCAAGGCCCTTAACCCTTAATTGCTCAGATGTGTAAATGACATAAATGTAAGTCACTCTGGATAAGGGTGTCTGCCAAATGTAAATAAAGTCAAGAGAAAAGCAATATGATCTAAATACTCTTATTTAGAGCTTAAAAACATGTTCAATGTTTGGATTTGTTTTAATAAAATAAAATAAAAAATGTGTTGCTCATGTGAGTCACAACTGGCAAGGGAGAACCAGAACTAATAGATCATGCAGCTGTCTATATTGTGTTATGTCAAAAGCAGGGCTCCAGACAAAAAAATCTATTAAGGAGCCATTGGCTCCTATAAGAAAGGTGCCAAATGATTTTTTTTAAGTGCCACATAAGAATGAACTTATGTTTAAAAAATTTTAAACACTTACTTTCAGTCATCCTGTCATGTGTGTACGTCTGGCTTCCTTTTACAGCATCAGCATTTTCATCCAAGTTCACTTAAAATGGGAGCTTTTTTATGCTTTTGACTATTGCCCTGTTTTCTCACAGTCTCTTTCTTGAAATGGTTCATTCCAGTAATGAAATCTTTTCCCCGCTATTTCGCTGCCTGCTTTGGAACAAAAGTCACAAAACATTTTCTGTGTGCAATGATAATACCTGAGCCATGCAAACTCTTAAATCCAAGAAGTCTTAAAATGCTTCATTGATTGACAGAAAGACGATCCACTGTGTCTCCGTCATTTTCTAGCTCTCTCATGCTGGCACAACTGGAGCCTGTTTTTTTTATTAGCAGGTGTGCCATCAGCATTGGTGCTCGACAGAGATGAGGATTGTTTGAAAAAGTCTGATAATTTTTGTTTTGACATGTCTTTCTGATGCGGAAAGCTGATCTTCGCTTTCCCTGTGCGTATTTTGGTGCTCTGGATGAATCTGAACTCAGTGAAACTACTTTTTTCCCCACTGAAACTTTCAAACTTTTGTCTCATTTTATTATGTCAACACAACAAATTATGTGACAGGCTATTCCTCACAGAACATGCAATTAAAAAGACATTACATGCAAATTTTTTAATCATATTGTTGTCGTCAGTGGTGATCTCAGCAAAAATATTATTCGCAAATTAATATTTTTGGTTGCAAATGCGACCATTTTAGGCGCAGTATGGAGGCCTGCAAAAGTTTAATTTCTTTGGTTTTAAATGAAAAAAATTGTAATCTTGATTCACATTTTTTTTTACAAAATGTATCTGTAATCTGATTGCTTTGTTTTTTGACATAACTGTAACCGATTACAGTTACCAGTTTGTTGTATCCTGTTTACGTAAAGCCATTACATGTATTCCATTACTCCCCAAGCCTGTCTGTGGGGGAGGCCAGTTAGCGACAACCAAAACCGTATCTTGGTCCATGGGCACCCCCTCTGGTATGATGATGTAGCCGAGAAAAGCCACTCTCATTAAATGAAACTCAGTCTTCTCTCCTTTGACATAGTGTTGGTTAGAGTGAGAGCAGCTTGGCCAATACCTGCTCGATATGGGTGACGTGCATTTCCTTGTCTGGGGAGTAGATTAAGATGGCATCAATGTAAGCGATGACAAACCTCCCCAGCATGTCACGTAGCACATTGTTAATCAGTCATTGGAATGCTGCAGGCATTACACAGTATTCAAAGGGACCAGAGGCACTGCTAAAGGTCATCTTCCACTCATGCCCTCCTGGATCTGTATCAGGTTATATATACAGTATCTCACAAAAGTGAGTACACCCCTCACATTTTTGTAAATATTTTATTTTATTTTTTCATGGGACAACACTGAAGAAATGACACTTTGCTACAATGTAAAGTAGTGAGTGTACAGCTTGTATAACAAGCTGTAAATTTGCTGTCCCCTCAAAATAACTCAACACACAGCCATTAATGTCTAAACCGCTGGCAACAAAAGTGAGTACACCCCTAAGTGAAAATGTCCAAATTGGGCCCAAAGCGTCAATATTTTGTGTGGCCACCATTATTTTCCAGCACTGCCTTAACCCTGTTGGGCATGGAGTTCAGCAGAGCTTCACAGGTTGCCACTGGAGTCCTCTTCCACTCCTCCATGACGACATCACAGAGCTGGTGGATGTTAGAGACCTTGCACTCCTCCACCTTCTGTTTGAGGATGCCCCACAGATGCTCAATAGGGTTTAGGTCTGGAGACATACAGCAGTTGTTTTCCTTACATTGTTAGAGCTGTGAATTAAACCCCAAAAACAATTGTCAGTGGCATCACCAACAACCTCCACAGGGCAGGGGTGAATGTATCACAATCCACTGTTCAAAGAAGACTTTGAGAGCAGAAATATAGAGGCCATACCACAAGATGCAAACCACTCATCAGCAGTAAGAATCTGAAGGCCAGATTGGAATTCACAAAGAAATACAGATATGAGCCAAAAAAGTTCTGGAACCAAGATTATCCACTACTAAAGTGATGAAAAGGCCAAAGTATGGAGAAAGAAAGGATCTGCTCATGATCCAAAACATATGAGCACATCAGACAAGTAGTAGTGGTAGTGTCATGGCTTGGGCTTGCATGGCTGCTTCTGGAATGGGCTCACTAATCTTTATTGATGAGGTAATTCATGACGGTAGCAGCAAAATGAATTCAGAAGCTTACAGGATCATTTTGCCAATTTACTCTGCCAATTTACAGAGAAATGCATCCAATCTAACTGGGAGGAACTTCATCGTGCAGCAAGACAATAACCCAAAACACACTGCCAACACAACAAAGGACTTCATCAGGGGAACAAAGTGGAAGGTTTTAGAATGGCCAAGTCAATCACCAGACCTCAACAGAATTGAGCATGGGTTTCACCTCCTGAAGAGGAGACTGAAGGGAGAACCCCCCCCCAAAAACAAACAACAACAGAAAGAAGCTGCATCTAAGCCTAGAAAAGTATCACAAAAGAAGAATGCAACAGTTTGGTGATTTCAGTGGGTTGCCAGCTTGATGCAGTTATTGTAAGCAAGGGATATGCAACCAAATATTAAGTGTTATTTACTTTCAAGACAGTCTGTTCCTATACTTTTGCTCACTTAAAAATTGGCTGCTCTGCCACCAAAGGTCACAATGTGGACAATGTTGTTTAACATCTAGATGTATGCAGAATATGAAAGCTGATATTCTGATCTTTCATCTCATATTCATCTTTTGATTTCAAACCCAAATGTATTTGGTGCATAGTAAAAACAAAAGAATGGGCTTTGCTGTATGTATGTGTATATATAAATAATGTATACTGATTCAGTACTGTGCAAATATTTTAGGCACCATAGTTTTTTTAGTACAAACTTTGTTATTGATTTTTTATTTTATGACTTCTACATTATCAAGTCAGTACAAAAAACATTTTAGATTCCCAAACATTAGTTTTCTAGCACAAAATTAAATGTTACAGAAAAATGTTTGTATGTCATTAAAAAAAACAGCATATTATGTAAGAGAACACTTTTCAGACAAAAAACACAATGAAGGCTGCTGGGTTTTGCTGCAAAAATAAGAAGCAAGTGTGACAGTCAAAATCTCCAGAAGAACTGTGGATGGTTCTGCAAGATGCTCAATAAAACTTCACAGCTAATTTCCTTATAAAACTGCACAAATTGTAGCAGAGACTACTATTTTTATTTTTATTTTTTTGTCACACCAAATATTGACTTTGTTTCATTTACTACTGTTTACTGCTCTGTATGGTATTTTGTTTTTTGTTTTTTTAAATGTAGAAACATTTAATTTCATTATTTTGAGGGCATCTTTGCTCTACAGCATATCTATGCATGTGCCTAAAACTTTTGCACAGTACTGTAAATGGCATTGTGAATTGGTATTATACAGGGGAATTATAAAGAAAGGGAACAGCACAAATTAAATCTACTTAAATAAAATAGTCATACTGAATACATTAGTGTTGGGTCTGAGTCCACCTTTGTCGAGTTCGAGTCAAGACCAAGTCCTTCACCAATCGAGTTTGAGTCCAAAAGGGGCCGAGTTGGACTCAAGTCCGAGTCCTTAATGGCTGAGTCCGAGTCGAGTCCAGCCGAGTCCAGAAAGTAATTAAATTGAAAAAGATTTGAAATTGCAATTGTAAACTCAACACTGAGCTCTTAAATTAGTATTTTAACCTTCACAAACCAATGGCAGCATAAATGTAACAAAAAATACCACTATTACATCTTGCTATTGCCATTTAATATTTTTATTTCATGTCATCAGCACGTCAAATAGTTTTCTATCAAAAAATGGTTTCAAAGAAAAAAAGGGATAAAGATGTATACATAGAACTTTTATTATATTACACGTGTATGAAAATACAAATTAACCTGTTTTGTTATTGTATCACACTATATTGTGTCCTCCAGTTCGAGTTAACATTTCAATTATTTGATGCCTTGCCCCCACAGTTATATAGGCTGAGAGAGAGAGTACAGAGTAGAGTTACATTTAGCAGCATGTCATAACAACAAGCTTCATTTTTTATTACTGCTTTTAATCTGTTTATGAATTACAACAAACTCATTTCTGAACACAGCTCTGTTCTTGTAACTTTTTTCATTTTAATTCCTAAAAGGGTTTTTGATATTTAGCAGGGTTTGTGATATTTACTACATTAAGGAGAACATTTCACATTTTACGTGAAATTCAAGACCAGAATCACCAAATGCTAATGTTTAGGGGTTGGTGATATGACTACAATCTTATTTCACGATAACGATACGTTTTCTCAGGTAGGTCTATCAGTAGTATTCAAGTAAGAAATATCACGGAAATTGAATAAAGCATTTAAATGTAAAATAAAATAGACTTCACTGTATGACATATACAGTGACTCTTATTAAATTTACTGAAGTTATTCAGTCATTCAGTGATTTTCTCTTTGTCTTTTGTTATTTGATTAACATTAATGACACAGCAGCAGGTTTATTAGCTGTCACTTTAAGACCTGATGTACAGATCCAATATACTGTATTGACACATCTCGAATTTTTTCCCCAACTGTTTACATTCAATTAAGACATAACTGACTGTGTTTACATGAATACTTGGCCAGACATGCATTTTGACATGATGTGCGTGTATTTATTTGACCGTCCAAGCGGAGTAAGCCGCTAAAGATAACTCAATTCGGTACTTGCACGATGAGGTGGTTTTCTGTGCGCGCGCTTCAAGTGTGTGCGCAAGGAAAGCGTTAAAGGAAAGGGGCATTAGCTGAAATATTAATCATCCGAGGCTGAGCCCAGATTCTTCTCCATAAAAAAATAACTTTTTAAAATGTACTTCTAAATAGACTGTTTGCATGCATTTTGTCTTGCTTGTAAGGGCTAATTGAAAATTGGACAATAAGTTGGATATATCATAAAATTTGCCTCGGGTGTTATCACTGTTTGCAGGACTACCAGACTGATAAAATATAAAATATAAATTAAATAAAATTTAAATTTATATTTTTAAATTAAAAATTATACTTTTAAATAAAAAAAAACTAAACTGTAGCTTAGTTTAGCTGGTACAGAGCCATGCAAAGTGCGTTATCTGTCCTTACACTCTGCTCATATCATATTCACATAACTTATCTATATTCATGAACTCATATAGACATTTACACACCTTGTTTTCCCGTTCAGCGTGAGAGGATGTTACTGTTTCAGTTTCAACCCCTTTATTGGTTAAAAAAAATCAAATAAAATCGGCATATATCCATTTTATCAATTTTTTTCTTCACACTAACTGTGTGAGCTATCGTTTGGCAGAATTGAGACTGTTCTCAAGACACGAGTATTTCCACGTATTTTCCTGTAAACCCTGTCTGATTGGTCTCGCCTCCGTTCACTGAAGATATAAAATTACAGACTGTCTTCTTTTACTGACGTTCAGTTACGTAGTGACAAACCGCTCCAAGTGAAGAATTATTCAGAGCTAAAGAAAAAACCTTTGGGACTACAGCCCCTAATGCCGAGGCCAGGTTATGCCTCTGCACATGACGCGGACTCGACTGTACTCGGAAAAATTTCCGAGTCCAAAATTTCCGAGACCAAGTCCATTGAGTACATACACTGCAAAGCCTAAAGTTGTCTTTACTTAAACAATCAAGTAATCATGACTAAACATTACTGTTTTGGACCCATAAGTCAAAAATCTAAGTTCATTTAACTTATTTACCTACAAAATACATAAACTTAAGATTTCAAGTGTTATGAACTGAAAATCATGATTTATTAAAATAGCTCACGCTGGTCTTTCTTTGATGTGATTGGCCATGCAAGGAGTTCCGCCTGGCAACTAGTGAACTAATGCACTGATTGGTAGATAATTGCAAAAGGCGGTCCTCTAAAGCACTATTCAGATGAGACTAGTTTTCTAAACGTAGTTTGAGTTACAATTCTTATCACCCGAAGTCTATGATTCCATGTACCGATTCGGACAGGACTAACATCTCCATGTTTATTACAGAGGTGGGAGTGTCTGTTTTGTACAACTGGGCGTTGCAGAAGATCACGTGCTCTGGGTGCACGCATTATGTGCATAAGTATTTTTAAATTTAACAAGTAAAATTTCTTAATTTATTGATTTAATTTTAATGTATTAAAATTAGTTATTAAAAAAACTTACTAAAATAAACTTCACATGATTTTATAGAACTGGCTGCTTATAATAAACCCACTGAAATAAAGACATGATTACTTATATAATTAAAACATTTATATAATTGAGTGCAGAAATAAAGGTAAGTAATCACCTGACACTGATAGTGGCCTTGGTCTTAACAATTTATGTAATTTGGCTCTTCTTGTTGATTTTATTTTTTATTTCTTCGCCGGGTACCAATAACATGTACATCCATACTGAATTGTATGCAGCAAGCAGAAAATGCATGCAAAGAGCTTCTACGGTAGTTCATGTTGGCCAAAACACACAAGGAAAAGCATTGTGAAAAAATATTATCGGCAATCACAGACATTTGCATTCGGACAGGATTAGATTTCTCAGAGGATCACTGAGTTAGCCGAAAAACAGTAGGTAATTTGCTCTGGAATTTTTACAGAGGTTGTGTGGAAAAAAAACACAGACTTGGCAGATTCGAACGGGATTAAAATCGCGAAGTACTTCTGTGAAACAACAATTTCTCTAATGTCCCACTGGAAAACTAGTCCCATCCGAATAGTGCTTTAGTCTTGTCTGTTGCTGGTATGGGTGTCGTGAAATTCAAGAGTTCATCATGAGTGTGTTTCATTTAGAGGATCATGTAGAGGATGTTTTGTAAATAAAGTTACACTTTGCTAAAAAGCTTTGGAAGCTTTTGCGACACCGATTCACTGGTGGACTAGTGGGGCCAGTAGTGGATAGCTGACATGCAGTGCCAGACAATCAAATTAAAAAGATTTTCTGCTGCTATCCCAGGTATGATGTTGCAGCCAATCAGATTTTTTCACATTTTTTTTAATGCTCATCTGGACTGGGGTTCGAATCCCACTCAGTGTAACGCTGATTGAAATTGTTTCACAATGTTATGCATTATAAGCACAAAGATAGACATGTAACACACAAAGCTGAAATAATAACAGTAGTCCCATTAGTATTACAATTTGGTTTAAAATGTTTTCTCTGTTTGATGCCCAATGTTTTCTTATTATTGACATGCATATACAGTGAGGGAAAAAATTATTTGATCCCCTGTTGATTTTGTACATTTGCCCACTGACAAAGAAATGATCAGCCTATAATTTTAATGGTAGGTGTATTTTAACATTGAGAGACAGAATAACAACAAAAAAATCCAGAAAAACGCATTTCAAAAAAGTTATAAATTGATTTGCATTTTAATGAGTGAAATAAGCATTTGACCCCTTTGACTTAGTACTTGGTGGCAAAACCCTTGTTGGCAATCACAGAGATCAGATGTTTCTTGTAGTTGGCCACCAGGTTTGCACACATCTTAGGAGGGATTTTGTCCCACTCCTCTTTGCAGATCCTCTCCAAGTCATTAAGGTCTCGAGGCTGACGTTTGGCAACTCGAACCTTCAGCTCCCTCCACAGATTTTCTATGGGATTAAGGTCTGGAGACTGGCTAGGCCACTCCAGGACCTTAATGTGCTTCTTCTTGAGCCACTCCTTTGTTGCCTTGGCTGTGTGTTTTGGGTCATTGTCATGCTGGAATACCCATCCATGACCCATTTTCAATGCCCTGGCTGAGGGAAGGAGGTTCTCACCCAAGATTTGACAGTACATGGCCCTGTCCATCGTCCCTTTGATGCGGTGCAATTGTCCTGACCCCTTAGCAGAAAAACACCCCCAAAGCATAATGTTTCCACTTCCATGTTTGACGGTGGGGATGGTGTTCTTGGGGTCATAGGCAGCATTCCTCCTCCTCCAAACACGGTGAGTTGAGTTGATGCCAAAGAGCTCGATTTTGTTCTCATCTGACCACAACACTTTCACCCAGTTCTCCTCTGAATCATTCAGATGTTCACTGGTAAACTTCAGACAGGCCTGTACATGTGCTTTCTTGAGCAGGGGGACCTTGCGGGCACTGCAGGATTTCAGTCCTTCATGGCGTAATGTGTTACCAATTGTTTTCTTGGTGACTATGGTCCCAGCTGCCTTCAGATCATTAATAAGATCCTCCCGTGTAGTTCTGGGCTGATTCCTCACCATTTTCATGATCATTGAAACTCCATGAGGTGAGATCTTGCATGGAGTCCCAGACCGAGGGAGACTGACAGTTATTTTGTGTTTCTTCCATTTGTGAATAATCGCACCAACTGTTGTCACCTTCTCACCAAGCTGCTTGGCGATGGTCTTGTAGCCGATTCCAGCCTTGTGTAGGTCTACAATCTTGTCCCTGACATCCTTGGACAGCTCTTTGGTCTTGGCCATGGTGGAGAGTTTGGAACCTGATTGATTGATTGCTTCTGTGGACAGGTGTCTGGGACACCTGGGAGCCAGAAATCTTGCTGATTGATAGGGGATCAAATACTTATTTCACTCATTAAAATGCAAATCAATTTATAACTTTTTTGAAATGCGTTTTTCTGGGTTTTTTTTGTTGTTATTCTGTGTCTCACTGTTAAAATACACCTACCATTAAAATTATAGACTGATCATTTCTTTGTCAGTGGGCAAACATACAAAATCAGCAGGGGATCAAATCATTTTTCCCCTCACTGTAGAGTTCAAATATTTATTCATCAAATGTGCAACATAGAACAAATCACTTAATATATCTCTGACCACTAGGTCAACACGGATCCATTACAAATATCACTTAACAGTTGTATACTATTATTATTAGTTTTTAATTTTACAAAATGTCAACAAGTGAAATAAAACATTATTAAAAATAAAAAGCAATAATAATAATATAAAACTGTTGTAAAAAAAAAAAAAAGAAAGAAAGAAAAAAAAAAGTTGTATTTGCAATGTAAATGAAAAATTTAAATAAGGATTTGCTCCAATATAATGAATTCCAGTGCTGAATGCATATGGTTTATTGAGGTATGGGAGTCTTAACTTAACTTACCAGTTAAATGTTGGCAATATATTAGAGCACATAATGAATCCTGCAAATAGAGACACACTACACCAAAGCAATTAGTGTTTATCAATTTTTTAAATTTGCATTTTAAACCAAAAGCAATAATAGTGAAGAAACACATACTTCACACAAACACAAAATTACACCATAAAATAAAGTCAAAATATATCTACATTAGTTAATATTCACCACAAGTGCAAGATATTTACAAGGGAACATTTATCTCCATTTTCTGGAATAAAAAATGCAGACTTAACATTTCCCAGCGGCGCAAAAACTCGGAACAGCGCCACAAGAGTGTGGTTTAGCACTACCATTGAAAATGAATGGGAATCGGTTATAGCATGTGGCGTTCTCACTGGTGCGACCTGAGTTCGATTCCCGGCCATTAAACGATAAAGTACACTATATGAGAACAAAGAGTTAGATGAACTTAAATATACAAGTTTTGGGAGACCATATTACTCAGTTAAATTGAGGGAACAAGTTTACTCAATCAATTGAGTACAGCCAACCTGTTAATTTGGAAATGGTGTGCGGTTGATCAATTTCACAGTTGTGCAACTGTCAGACTTCATGCTTAAGGTTTAAGAATTTTGATACCCACTCTACAGCACAAGAAAAAAGAGTGCAGGGGAAGAGGGGGCAGCACTGTAGTAATGTAGAGTAATATGGAGAAAATGTGGGTTTTATACAGTTTAGTGCTTACACTACACAAAAATTTCATAGAAGATTGAAGGAGGAGACATTTTTATCATCTCTATGTCAACAAACATTATGTGGTAGAGAAGAATCATACTCCTGATGCTGCCACCATGAAGCTCTCCTGAATGAACTCCTTCACAAGTCAAATAACAAATGCAGCCTGGCTAGAAAACTCGTTTTGTTCTTGCTGCAGTCTCTCTTGAAGTACTGTTCTGTGGTTTGTGCCTCTAAAATTGTGTAATATCCCACCACAGCCTCAATAATAATGATCATCAATCTGCTGCATTGTTGCACACCTTCACACTCCAGCTCTTCTCCTTAATTTGCTCCCCATGGAGCAATGAGTGATTTTGTCTGCTCTTTCTTTAATATTAAACATCGCATCGTATTAGCGCTCAATAATCATTTTCTGTTGCTGCAGACACAGTGATTTCCCTTGGTGCATAAAAGTGTAATAACGTCAACTCCAGTGCTGAGCTAATATTGCCATCATTCATTTTTATGTGTCTGCTCAAGCCTAGGGAAAACACCTTGAAAAGTGTGCCATGGTCTTATGAAGGAAACTGAGAGTTGGGGGCATTTGTACCGTTCAAAAGTTGCAAAGAAATCAATTTTCTCCTATGCAAGTGAAAAGTTCCCTCATTTGAGACAAAAAAAAAAAAACAGAAAATAGGCTTCATCTTGCCCTTTTCACATAGATAAATCTGAGCTTAATACTGCCTAATTTGGTTTTTAATGGTCATTTATTTTTTGTGTTTGCACAATAATAAACAAGTGATGTGTTGATTTTACACCTACAACGTGTCTCTCGCTGAGACAGTGTGGTCTCTGGGTCTGTTGGGAATTAACACAATCATCCTGTCATCAGCAGGACTGCTGCACAACCCTGTGCAGGGATATCAGCAGCTGAGGCAGATGAGTCCATGAGCCCCTGAGACCCAGTAGATTTCTAATATCAGTCAGTGTAATATTAGGGTTACAATAGGAAAACTACTGCTTATGCCATAGGAGTGTCTCCTGAGGAGAAAAAATATACAATAAATTACTATAGTCATGAAAAAAAGTGTTCAAGAAAATACATTTGCATTTACATTTATAGCATTTAGCAGACGCCCTTATCCAGAGTGATGTATGAGAGTGCTTTAAATTCTCCATCAATGAATATTTCATTTCTGGTTCGTACAATTACAATGAAGTGAACTGAACACAAACCTATTGAAAAGGGAGTTTTTTTTGTTTTTTTTTTTGTTTTTTGAAGAAGAAAACACTAACTATCAAGGGGTAAGTATTTAAGAAAGAGGTATGTCTTTAGATATATCCAACTGTCTTTGTTCAACCAGCCTTAAATTCAGCAGCTTCTGACAAGAAAATGGTTTCTCCCTGTGACGAGGAGGAGGGAGTGGCCAGGCTGTGAGGATGCACACCTGGCACTGATTTGGCTAATCAGTGGTAGAGAGAGATAAAGGAGTGTCTGGAAGCGCCAGGGGAGGGGGGGAGATAGATAGATAGATAGATAGAAGGATGGATGGATGGATGGATGTGCACTTGCACTTGCACTTTGCGTTCTGTTTGTGTGTTTTATTTTATGTTTGAGTTTAGTTTCTTATTAAAGTTTATGTTTATGTTCAGCCAATTCCCGCCACCTCCTTGCCTGACTTTAAAGTTTGTTACACTCCCATTAAATAAATCAACACAATCAATTGTCTCAACAATATCTTAGCTATCCTGTTTGAAACCAAAATTGGTGAAGATTAAGTCATACTCTCCCTATTCATTTCCCCCCAAATGTTTCATTAAGCATTAGTGGCATCAATTGCAGACCCTCTATAATGATCACCTCTAAGTTGGGGAATGCCAGCATGAAATAGACAGATAGTGGCACTATTTTTGATCACTGTAAATGTAAGTGAGACCTCAAGCAGTCAGAGAGCACAGTGTGAAATCAAGCCCAATTTAGTTTGTTCAACCACTGCATGCACTCTGCAGTCATCTTAATTGTGGCAACGAGGGAGTGTGCCAGAAGAAATCAAATTACGTGTCAAAACTTGACCTTAGTGGGAAATGACACAGAGGAAGAGCTGGCTAAACTCCTCCATGGAGTATGTTCCTCCCGTGAAGGAAGGAAGGAAGGAAAAGGAAGAGGAGAGGGAGGAGGCAAAAATTAGAGTGGGTGTCATTAATATCACCGGAAGACTGTAAAATGACATAATTCAGGATTATCTTGTGAGAATCATTTTCACTTATGAAGGGCTGAATTTGTACACTTTAGTTGGTTTTTTGTTTGTTTGTTTTCATTGTTTTGTCCTACAAATTACTGTGGCTTCAATCACTTAATTATTCAAAGGCCATTTTCAGTATAGTATGCAAGTGGCAGCTGCCCTGATATTAGGCAAGCATATGTCCTAGGCATCTTCCTAGGGCACCAATTAATGTCAAGTGTCAAGTATTGTCAACTGTCAAGTATTCCCTTGACAAGCTGCTTCAGAAAGGTCCTTCAGTAAGGTCAGTAAGAGACCTTGTTCCACTACATCTCATTTATGTAACAAATAACTGGTTAAAATAACAGGTTAGTGAATTTTACATTTTAAATATCAAGGTTCCTGCCCTAACCCAAGTCCATGTCCAAGTCCATGTCCATGTCCATGTCCAAGTTCTGGTCCAGATCCCAGTCCAAGTTCCTGTCCTAGTCCCTGTTAAGATTCCAGTCCAGGTCCCAGTCCAAGTTCATGCCTAGATTCATGCCCCAGTCCATGTCCAGATTCATGCCCAGATCCATGTCCCAGTCCATGCCTCAGTCCATGCCCCAGTCCATGCCCAGAGTCATGCCCTATTCCAAGTTCCAAGCCACGTTCCAAGCCAAGCTCCATTCCAAGTTCCAAGCTAAGCTCCATTTCAAGTTCCAGTCCAAGTTCCGAGGCAAGTTCCAAGTCAAGTTCCGAGTCAAGTTCCGAGTCAAGTTCTGAGACAAGTTCCGAGCCAAGTCCCGAGCCAAGCTCCATTCCAAGTTCCAAGTCAAGTTCCAGTTCAAGCTCCATTCAAAGCTCCATTCAAAGTTCCAAGCCAAGTTCCAAGCCAAGTTCCAAGCCAGGTTCCAGTCCAAGTTCCAGTCCAAGTACCAAGCCAAGTTCCAAGTCAGGTTCCATTCCAAGTTCCAATCAAGGTTCGATTCCCAGTTTCATGTCAAGTTCTGCGCCAAGTGCCCAGCCAAGTCCCTAGCCAAGTTCCCAGCCAAGTTCCAAGCTCTGCTCACGTCTGTGGCTGACGGGACGGCTAGCCATGCTTCACTCATGCCTGTGGCCGACGGGACGGCTAGC
This sequence comes from Cranoglanis bouderius, assembly GCA_023630585.1. NCBI lineage: Eukaryota > Metazoa > Chordata > Actinopteri > Siluriformes > Cranoglanididae > Cranoglanis > Cranoglanis bouderius. Next base: position 8,957,668 of record CM042570.1, read on the forward strand.
CACGCTTCGCTCACGCCTGTGGCCGATGGAACGGCCAGCCATGCTTCGCTCATGCTTGTGGCCGACGGGATGGCCGGCCACGTTTCGCTCACGCCTGTGGCCGACGAGATGGCCAACCATGCTCCACTCATGCCTAGGAGCTATGGACTATGCCTGCCTCGGGACCTGGGGGGCAGAGGTTATTATCCTGCCCAGGGGCCCAGGCCCGCCAGAGGGGTCAGGACTTTGGTGCTTCAGGAGAAGCACCTTTGGGGGGAGCTCTATTAGGGTTTCCCCCTCCACGCTGCTCGCTGAGGCTAGCGAGTAGCGCACTTCCGCTTTCATAGACTCTTGTTGTGTTTATGTTGCCACATGTTTCTTTGTTTTGGTTTGTCATGTCTCTGCCCCTGTATGCTTATTGGTTTCTTTGTTTTGGTTCATGTCATGTCTCCGCCCCTGTTTGTTCATTGGTTCTCTGCTTTATGTTTCATTATGAGTTTCAGGTGTTTTACATTTAGCCTTGTTTCATTCATATTATTTAAGCCCTTTTGTTTCTTTGCTTAAATGTGAAGTATTAGACTTGCTGTATAATTTTTGTTTTCTCGTCTATAACTGAGCAGATTAAATACAGACTGGATTCTGGTTTCTGGAACGTTGCTATGTCCCTCAGTTTTTGGATTACTGCCTTGCCCCTTTTCTGTGGATTACTGCTATAGCCCTTTGGATTATTGCCTTGCCCTATTTCTGGATTATTGCCTTGCCATTTTCCTGGATTATTGTGCATTTTTGAACCTTGCCTAAGTTTAACGATTAACCCTGTTACTATTGTTTTGACCTTGCCCCTAGTATCACATTTTTTCCCTGTTCCGTTACTTTTGAGTTACTCCTATTAAAGTGACTTTTTTCCCCTGCGCATGAATCCAGCCCCCGTTTACGTTTTCTAACAGTGGCAAGCTGTAGGCTAATGTCAACTAAATTTGTGCTTATAAAGACTAGATGAATCCCAAATGGGTCTATAACTTCCTGTATATGTGCAGTGTCAAATAAACACTTACAGACCCTGCTCATTAGTGAGCCTTCTGTAATTTTGTCCAAAGTGCACACAAAAGTTAAATGACATATTATCAACACACGTTGTTTGGCAGCTAAGTATGTAGATATTAAAATAGCTTCTAAAAATAGGGCTCCAGAGTGGAGTAGCAGAAATGTGTTCACCCTATCACTAGGAGATTATACAAATGCCTGTTAGCTCATGTATGTGGAAGAGAGCAGCTAGTGCTTTCCACCAAGCAGCAGTTTAAAAAACTGCAGTGGCTTGCAGAAAGCATGTACCAGCCTTTACATGCCCTGTTGGTAATTGTCATGTGATGAATGAGCTAGTGGGTGGGAAATGGCAAATCTAAAATTGGGCAGCCATGTCATTGTGGAGCTATGGTAACTGATGTTACAGATTTGGGAATGCAATTGTGTTCATTATGCAATATTCTTACCAACAAGAAGCAACAACATGTAAGCAGTGAGATGTTATTTCTAAAAACAATTGGTCACTTCTTCTTCAAGGATGTCTGGTTACTGTCGGGGGTAGATACGAATACATTGTATACCAGTTAATTTGTGGAATATGTTGTCTAACTATTATATTTCTTAAAAGCAGTAAATCAATGTAGGAAGTGATGTTATCTCTCTAATGAAGCACTTAGCAGTCAAGTAAGACAAAAATGTATATTCTATTACATTGTAATGCTTCTATTTTTTATTTATTTATATATATATATTTTTTACTGATACTTAAAGTGTTTATCAAAGTGTTATGATAACAGCATCTATTGAGCACGGGCCATGCTGTAGTTGTGTGTACATTCAATGATTTGGCCACTGGATGACTACGGATGAACCCCTGTTCATATCTCATGAGCAATAAGGGTAGAAGGTTTGATTCCAAAGTGTCCACAGTCTCGAATGTTTTCATTCTAACTAGGCAATGTTGTACCACCTGAATTTCAAGCCTCGTCACTACCAATCTTAACCAAACATCTTTTTAAAAGTGTAAATCACACATTGCAACCAAACAAAGATTTGCAGGTGTAAAAACACAAACACAATAAAAAATCTAAAAGCTAATTTTAAAATTGAGTAAGCCTATTGTTTCCACTATTTGACAAGAATATAAATTATGTGTATACTCTTATGTTTAATTTATATCGTAATTTAAAAAATGTTAATGCCTATAATCAGTGTTACACACCATATATTGTGTATGTAGCAAATTTCTGTTTCATGTCAGAAACATTATTTCAATATTTTATTGCTCTGCATACTTTGCATATGATGTCATTAATGCAGTTATTCTTTGTAAATCACTTACAACACATCCACTAACTGCACACACAATTAATCAGACTTTATAATTGCTAATTAGCACTCTTTATTTCAGATCTTAGTAATCAGCACTTTAGTTGACTTCTTGTTCAGTCACTTTCCTTAATCTACTTAGTTTCTCTTTTAAAAAGTACATTTTCTTCATAAATGTACTTTCAATTTAATTGTATATCTGTTGGATGTTGTGATATGACTATGCCGGATATCTTTTAATTATAAATTAACAATTACTAGGAATCTTGTGAGTCTTTGGCTGTTGCGTGAGTTGCTTGTCATAAATAAATGCATTTTTACATTTACCTTACTGAAACCTTGAAGAATATAGCTAAAGCTTATACTTAATTTATGATTTCCAAACATGAAACACGAAGCATAAGGTTATAATGAAAGACAAATGCAAGTGCAGTGCAGTCCAAAGCATGACTTAAATACAAGTGCTAATTAACCAAAAAATGTGAACCAGGTGAAACTAGTCATGTGATGTGGTGCAGTGGCTGATGGGAATCATAGTCTGTAGTCTTTTTCCGGCATCTCCATGACAGTGTGAAACATGTTCGGGAGGGGGTCCTGGTCCATGTTTTCCATAAGGCCAGAGTGAGGAGCGATGCTCTCCACGAAGCAGGAGGGGGGAGCAACGTCTTCAGCCGAGCAGGATGACAGCGCTGAAAAAATCTGCTGCATCCATATTATTTGGCCTTGCGTTGCGCAGGTAGAGGCGGATGCAAATGCAGACTCAAGGTTAAAGTTTAATAAAGATCAAAAACAAAACACAAAACAAGTTCTATGGAACTTGTGGTAAGGTACAAGGACTAGAAAACGAACAGGAAATAATAAACATGAGACACGAAGCATAAGCCATAATGAAAGACAAAGCAAGACAAACAGTGCAGTGCAAAGCGTGACTTAAATACAAGTGATAATTAACCAAAAAAATGAGAAACTAGTGATGTGATGTGGTGCAATGGCTGATGGGAATTGTAGTCTCTAGTCTTCTAACCACTAAGCCACCATGCCCCCAGCAATAAAAATATTTAATAATATATAATATTAATAATAATAACAATAATAACTAAATCTTCTGTCAGCTGAGGCATTTGTTTATGGCTTATGGCTATGTGCAGACAGATTGGCCAATTCTCTGTTTATATAGTGGAATTTCTTTTGTCATAATTGAATAATTAATTTTATTTGTCTTAATTTTTGGGTTTGTGTTGGCTCCTTATTTTTCATATTCATTAATTAATAATAATAATATGAAATGACTGGTTTTCACAAATCTTTTTAATCCTCCCTCATGGTTGACATATGAGACCACCACAGTATTATCTGTCACAACTAACACATGGTGACCTCTCAACTGAGGAAGAAATAATTTCAGTGCTAGGAATACGGCCCGCATTTCTAGGTGATTTATGTGCCACTCTAGATGAGGGCCGCTCCAGTGAGCTGGACGGCCGTCTAATACTGTGCCCTGTCTTAGACATAGTCTTAGGCCATGCCCTGTCTTAGGCTGTCTAAGATGCCCCTAGAGTGTGACCCAAGGCTAGAAACCGGGGACACCTCCAAATTCTCAGAGCACATAGGAATCGCCGCGTGACACTGATTACTCTCAGGGGTTTCACCCTCGGATGAAACCCCCGACTTTTCAGCCACCACTGAAATGGTCTCATGTGCAATAGGCCCAACGGTATGACATTGGCTGCTGCTGCCATAAGCCCCAACGGTCTCTCGTAGAGACTGGTGGGGATGCCCAGGGCCAGCTTTATCTTGCTCAATGTTGACATGATTGACCCTACCGTGTTGGGGATAGATACACCCTCATCGTAGTAGAATCCCATATAACCCCTAGAAAAGTCATCCTCTGCACTGGAGAAAGCATACTTTTCTTGGGGTTCAACCTCAGCCCCAAGCTCCTCATGTGGGCGAGAACAACATCTCAATGTTCAATCATCAACTCCCTGGATCACGCTAGAAATAACCAGTCATCCAGGTAGCTTAGTACATGGATGCTCTGGAGTCGCAAGGGAGCCAGAGCAGCATCCATGCACTTCATGAAGGTGCAAGGGGATAAAGCTAGACCAATGGGAAGAACCCGATATTGGTACACATTGCCTCCAAATGCGAGCCTCAGGAACTTCCTGTGACTGGGCAATATTTCTATGTGGAAATATGTGTCTTTTAGATCTATCGTCACAAACCAATCCTTGAACTGAATCTGTGGAACGATAAGTTTGAGTGTCAACATCTTGAACCTGTATGTCTGAAGGGTACGGTTCAGGTGACACAGATCTAAAATTGGCAGCATACCCCCATCTTTGTTGCGGACCAGGAAATTATGGCCCCTTTTGTCCAAGAGAGAAATTACTTCCTGTGCTAACGTCGGGCTCTGCTCTGTGCTGACTACTGTGGTGAGCACACCTCTGAAACAGGGGTGTAGAGCTCTGAACTGGACCCTGTAAACCTTTTCTCTTTTTCTATGGCTCCATCCCTGAGTTGTTAAGCCATAGGTGACTCTCCGCCCCGAAGGGACAAATCCGTGGCACCGCCAAGCTCCGCCACTGCCTTGGGCCCAATTCCCTCCCCACTGTTGAGCTCATTTAGCAGATCTGCCTGGTAGGCCTTGGAGCTTGTTACAGCCTTAGTCACTGGGAAGGTCTGTATGGCTCTGGTTGTGTTAAGCAAGCATGCCTGAGTGGTATTAGGTGCAACAAGAGGAAACCACATGGAACCAGTGGCACTGAGTATGCATTAATGGTGCCAGTGGGGCTTGCTACAGCTTTAGTCAATGGGGAGGCCTGTATGGCTTTGGTTGCAGTAGGCATGGTGGCAAGGAAGACCGGTAATCCTATGGGCACCAGAGGAGGTTCAACAGGCAGCAATGCCATAGCAGGCCAACATTTACCTATGCGATCAATCTACATAGTCCCTAAATGCTTATGTAGCCTGCAGAATTGAATAGCCAGGTCCAAATCTCAGTTGCACACAGGGGGCACGTTGTAACAATGTGTTAAAACTTGCCCTGCTATTACAAGAAACTATGCTATTCTATGCAGTTAACCATGTAAATTCTGTGTGAAATCCTTTTTATGATTTTATTTACTGCAGCACTAGAAGCATGCCAAAGAAGACAGACAGGGGTGTACCTGTGTGTGTGTTATCTCTTTGCATTCATTATGTTGGATTTGGCTTTGGCTTTGTTCTGTGTTCATTGTCAAGCATTAAAATTTGTTGTATGTACTGTAAATTGACATTATTTCATATGACTTTATGATTTTATACTTTATTTATGATTTATGATTATGTCTTACTGACATAATATAATTTATCTTGTATGTTTTTTAATGAAATCAGATTAAATTGTTAGAGGGTAATTTTAAGCTATCATATGGTCATGTTACAGCATACTCCTGTAACATTTTACTTCTCTTCTTTCCGGGTAAATAATGAAAAGCGTGTATGTTTTATTCATAAAACAAGACCAAATATTTGTACCAGACATTTGTAAAATTAATGTGAAAAAAGGAAAATGCTTGAACCCTAAGTACTTTTCCACAAACTTCAGAAAACAAAAAGTGTTAGGTTGTGCCCCGCTCTCCCCTACATTAGACAAAGTACAATCAAAATTGTACACCTAAATAAGGTCTCTGTGTCTGCACAAATATTTTTTTTCACATGCTTCTTCTGTAACATGTACTCTGATTTTCTCGCATAATTCAACTCATTCAACCACACACACACACACTAACTTTAAAAAGAAAAAAGTGCTTTGCAAACTTGCACCAGTGATGGGACTATGAGAAAGTTGAAATTAAATTACTGTGTCAGCAGTATACTTTCAATGTCGCAAGAAATATTACACAAAAAATGAAAAAGCTTGAAGCTGAAATTGTAGAGCTACAAGCATCAATAGAGGTTATGAGAGGGCAGAGCGGTATTGAGGCTCTTAAGTCCAAGAAAACTCTTCTGGCTGACTTGCTTGGCATAAAGGCACAGGGAGCTCTGGTCAGGTCGCAATTTGGGTATCAATTTGGGTCTCATCTCTATTTTTCAGGAAAAAGCATTTGAGTGGAACTTCAGTACCCTGGAAAACTCTCAATGCTTTCGGTTTTGGCCCTGGTTTTATTGGAATGATTAAAGTGTTATATAGGGACATTGCAAGTATGCTAAAAATCAAAGGTGGTTTGACCTTTTTAAAGTTAGCAGAGGCATTAGACAAGGATGTGCACTCTCTGGAATGCTAGACTCCTTGGCAATTGAACCAATGCTAAACAAGCTACGCCTTAATATAGAAGGCCTATGATTGCCTCATGATAATCGACAGCATCAGATATCAGCTTATGCAGACGACATAATGAGTATGGTTAATGGACAACATGATATAAATACTCTGGTCACAATTGTTAATGACTTTGGGATTATTTCATCCGCTAGAGTAAACTGGGGTAAAAGTGATGAAAAAACTAGAGTGTACAACCCAGCGCGACTACTAAGGAGGTGCTCTGTGAACTGTATCGGGCTATTAGCGAACTGCAGAACACACACCCCGATGGACTGTTTATCATTGCCAGAGATTTCAACCATGCGAATCTCAAATCAGTGCTCCCTAAATTCGACCAACATGTGAACTTTGCAACGAGAGGGGTGAACATGCTGGATCTTGTTTAAACAAACGGCACGTACCAGGCGGAGCCCCGCACCCCACATTGGCTACTCAGACCACATCTCTGTTACGCTAATCCCAGCATACTGACCACTAGTCAGATGCTCAAAACCAGTTCTGAAGCAGGTGTAAACCTGGCCAGCAGGAGCCATCTCTGCTCTTCAGGACTGTTTTGAGCCCACTGACTGGCACATGTTCATGCAACCGACAGCGACTCTGTGTACATGGCATCAGTGACCAGCTACATCAGCAAGTGCATTGATGATGTCACTGTCTCCAAGACCATCACCACACGCTCCAACCAGAAGCCGTGGATGACTATGGAGGTGCGTGTACTGCTGAGGACATGAGACTCCACCTTCAGGGCAGGTGACAAGGTGTCCCTAAGTACAGCGAGAGCCAAACTGTCCCAGGCCATCAGAGATGCAAAGCACACACATGCCCAGAAAATCCACAGGCACTTCAAGGATAGCTTTGACACACGGCGCTGATGGCGCTTTCAGGCCATCAGCAACTACAGGACAACATCTCCCTGAGCAGCGCTGTCGTTTCAACATGCTTCAAGGGCACCACCATTGTCCCCGTGCCGAAGAAGTCTTCAGTGTCCTACCTCAATGAATATCGTCCCGTTGCACTCACACCCATCATCATGAAGTGCTTCGAGAGGCTCATTGTAATATCTTTTGGTAACTCCTGGTTAGCTGTTTAGGCTTAACACTTAGGAAAATAAAAATATAAATAAAGACACGACACACCACAAGTCATGACTGACAAGAGGTTCTTTGGTATTGTTCCTTTTGAAAGTATTGCACACAGCACACTTTGACACCACATCTTCAGTTTGTTTTCCCATGCTGTGCCAAAACAATACATCTCTTGCTCTCTCTTTGAACTTAACAGTGACCAAATGAGCTTCATGAATCTTCTCCAGCATTCTGCTTGAAGACTTTGTGGAACCACGAGTCTTGTGTTTTTGAACAGCAGTCCTTCTGTGAGGGTGAGCTGAATGTCTCTGAATGTCCAGTCCTTTCTTATTACAGATGCCACATGTCTGATTTGTTTAGGCCATCCTGTCTTGACTACTGCTACCACCATTTGCAGTTCTCTATCGGCTTCTGTAGCTTCCTTGACAACTTCCAGTTTCTCTTCTGAAATCTGTAGACATTCTGACAATTGACGTACTTCCAAGTCACTGTCCAGTAATTGTTCTGTTACTTCATCCAGGTAGGCTCTGCAAAGCGTAGACCACCCCTCCTCCTAACGACCAGGTGCTGTGTCTAACCATGGCTGATGTGAGGAAAACTCTACACAGAGTCAACCCACGGAAAGCTGCTGGACCAGACAACATACCTGGAAGAGTGCTCAGAGGATGTGCAGACCAGCTGGCAGATGTTCTCACTGACATCATCAACATCTCCCTGAGCAGCACCATCGTTCCAACATGCTTCAAGGGCACCACCATTGTCCCCGTGCCGAAGAAGTCTTCAGTGTCCTGCCTCAATGAGTACCGTTCCATTGCACTCACACCCATCATCATGAAGTGCTTCGAGAGGCTCGTTGTAATATCTTTTGGCATTGTTATCTTCTGTAGCTTCCTTGACAACTTCCAGTTTCTCTTCTGAAATCTACAGACATTCTGAAAATTGATGTACTTCCCAGTCACTGTCCAGTAATTGTTCTGTTACTTCCTCCAGGTAGGCTCTGCTAAGCGTATCTGCTTTTTTCAACTCCTTTCCTGGTTTGTAGGTTACCCGGAGATCATACAGTTGAAGTTTCATCAGCATCCTCTGCAGTCATGTTGGTGATTTTTCTAGAGGCTTTTTGAACACCGTCTCCAGTGGCTTATGATCTGACTGCACTCTTACCGGTTTACCATAGAGGTACTGGCTGAATTTTTCACACCCATACACAATGGCTAAAAGCTCTTTTTCAATCTGAGCATACTTTTTCGGCAGTCAGTCAGTGATCTTGATCCATATGCTACAGGGTGTCCTTCCTGCAAGATGACAGCACCTAAACCCTCTGAACTTGCATCAACAGAAAGAGTCACGTCCTTGTTGACGTCGAAGAATCTGAGAACTGGGGCATTGCTCAGTTGTGATTTTAGCATGTTTTGCATGTTAAACTCTTTTGCTGTGAAGTTTCCCAGTGCCATGCTACACCACTTTCCAGGAGTTTTCTCAGCGGTGCACTGATCTCCGACAGGTTTGGAACAAACTTTGCAAGATACTGAACCATGCCAAGAAAACGCATCAAGGCAGCTTTGTCTTGTGGCTTAGGCATCTCCACAATTGCTTTGATTTTGTCTTGGTCTGGCTTCAAACCTTCTCCACTCAGTACATGCCCTATATACTTTATTTCAGACATTTTGATCTTGCATTTTTCCTGATTTAATTTCATATTTATGCTCCTGATTCTTTCTAGAAGTTGCCTGAGCCTTTCATCATGTTTTTCCTTAATTTAATTTTCACCTCACACAAGTATATCATTCCGTGACATTCACGAATCCCTTCAGGTCCTCGAGTCTTTGAGCTACGCACTTCTGGAAGACCTCTGGGGCTGATGATACACCAAAAGGTAGCCTCTTGAAACAGTATCTGCCAAAAGGTGTATTAAATGTACAATGCTTGGAACTTTTTTCATCCAGTTGAATTTGCCAAAACCTATGGTTAGCATCCAATGCAGAAAAAACTTTTGCTTTCGGCATTTCACTCACCACTTCTTCAACTGTCTTGAGCGGAAAGTGTTCTCTTTTTATAGCTTTGTTCAAATCTTTGGGGTCAATGCAGATTCGAAGTTTGTTCGGCTTCACAACAGTCACCATACTACTGACCCAGTCTGTTGGTTCTGTCTGTTTCTCCACCCTTTCCATTCTATTTAGTTCCGTTTTTATTTTGTCTTTTAGTGCAATTGGCACTTTTCTGGGTGGATGTATCACAGGAGACACTGTCAGATCAACCTTGATATGATGCAATCCATGTATGCACCCCAACCCATTGAACACATCATCAAATTTCATTCATGATGTCTGTGTTTTCTTCAGTCTACTTTGTAGATTCTTTTGACCAGTCCTAACTCTGTGCATGCTGACCTTCCCAGGATCGCAGGTGAGACTTGACTATAATCTGGAACTCAATCTCACCTTCATTCTCTTTGAACTGGCAAATGAGCATTGCTTTGCCATTTGGCTCCATCTTGTGGCCAGAGTACGCCATTAACACGCAGTTTGACTTACACATTGACACGGATTTTCCGGCAACTGCTCTGAAGTCTTTCTCACGTTCGCACATTGATTGCACTTAGCTCCAGTATTCCATTTAAAAGAAAGCTCTTTTGTTTACTTTAAGTATTTCTGTCCACTTGTTTTTTCTCACAACTGTGGCAACAGTTGTTTTGTTAACCTGTGTCTTGGGTTTCTTTCCATTTACATTTATGGCATTTGGCAGACGCCCTTATCCAGAGCGACTTACATTTATTTCATTTATACATCAGACTTTCCCGTCTGCTTCTCTTCAAGGGCACCCACAAACAGCTCTGTGTGATCCTGTTGTTCAATCTCATGAACTTTTCTCACTGTGAACCTTGTTTTGGCTTTCTGTTTTTTGCATTTTGCACATCCTTCCAAAGTGATTTTTTTCTGCAACACACTTTACATGTTTGTCCATATGTAGGACACTTCCTCGGTTTATGCCTGTAACCACATCTGGTACATTCCTCTTCTTACTTTGACCATACGCTTGGAGCAGAAATATTCTCAGGTGACTTCTTAGTTAGCTTTATTTTGCTAATTTTGTTCACAGTCACTTCATTTTCCTCGTGGAGTGCTTTAATTTGGCTTTTTGTGACTTCACTCACTCTGCAGATATCCACAGCTTTATTCAGATCAAGATCCGGTTCTCTTAAGAGTCAAGCTCTAATTTGATCATTGTTTACACCACAGACTATGCGGTCTCGGATCAGCGATTCAGTCAACTGTGCAAATTCACATTTTTTGGCTTTGTTTTTTAACTCAGCATCAATCAGTTCAGTTGGTCCCTGAGCTCGAGTGAAAAACATGTCATAGATATGTTAAACTTTTCCGTATTTCACAGTAACACTTGAATTTTTCTTTTAGTACGTCATAATCATTCGCTTCCTCCTCGTCAATCTCCATGGTATTAAATACCTTTATCGCTTCATCTCCGTCAACATGAAGAAAAGTAGCATATTTTATCTTGCCTGATTTTTTGGATGTTCCACTAGCAACGAGATACAACTCAAACTTCTGGATCCAGGTTCGCCAGTTTCCTTCGAAACTCAGTTCATTTGGAGGATTTAGCTGGTCCATTGTGAACTTCTGACACCATGTAATATCTTTTGGTAACTCTTGCTTATCTGTTTAGGCTTAACACTTAGGAAAATAAAGATATAAATAAAGATACGACACACCACAATTCACAGATTCACTGTGAATCTGTTTCTTGTTCTCTGTTTTCAGTGTCACAACAAGGATACATGTATACACGGCTCCACCTAGTGGTAAGTACCAGCATACATCACACTCGTCATTAGGCACATCAAGACCCTGCTGTCCCCCTCACTGGTTCCCCTGCAATTCAAAATATCGTCCCAACCACTCAACAGTTGATGCCATCTCCACCACCCTACATCTGGCCCTCACCAACATGGACAAAAAGGACACCTATGTTCGAATGCTGTTCATAGAGTTCAGTTCAGCATTCAACACAATCTTTCCTCCACACCTGATTTGAAAGCTGAACCTGCTGGGCTTGAACACCTCCCTCTGCAGCTGGATCGTGGACTTCCTGACTGGGATACCTCAGTCAGTCCGGATTGGGAACAGCACCTCCAGCACCACCACACTGAGCACTGGTGCTCCCCAGGGCTGTGTGCTTAGTCCACTGCTGTTCACGCTGCTGACTCACAACTGTGCAGCAATGCACAGCTCCAATCACATCAACAAGTTCTCCGATGACACGACTGTGGTGGGTCTCATCAGCAAGAACTACGAGTCAGCATACAGAGAGGAGGTGCAGTGGCTAACAGACTGGTGCAGAGCCAACAACCTGTGTCTGAATGTGGACAAAACAAAAGAGATGGTTGTTGACTTCAGGAGAGCACAGAGCGACCACTTGCCACTGAACATCGACAGCTCCTCCATGGAGATCGAGAAGAGCACCAAACTCCTTGGTGAACCTCATCTGGTCCCTCAACACCAGCTTCATCACTAAGAAAGCCCAGCAGCGTCTATATTTTCTGAGAAGTTTGAAAAAAGCCCATCACCCACCCCCTATCCTCACAATATTCTACAGAGGAACTATTGAGAGCATCCTGAGCAGCTGCATCACTGCCTGGTTTGGAAATTGCACTGTATCAGATCACAAGACCCTGCAGCGTGAGTGAGGACAGCTGAGAAGATAATCAGGGTCTCTTTTCCCATTATCATAGACATTTACACCACACACCCCTCACACAAACTCTTCACCCTACTGCGGTCTGGAAAAAAGTACCAAAACACACACACACACACACACACACACACATTAATACTGAATTGAACACCATCCCACTCCCCTTGCAATTTTTGCACATTTCATAACAACTACCTGTACTTTTGCTGCTACTGAACTTATAAAAATATTATGTTCAATTTCTTGTCACTATTATACACTTTACTTGGCTGCTATCACAATAACTGCTATGTCCACATATGGTACTATAAGCTAATCTGATAAATACTATGTCATAGTGTGTTATGTTTAGATTCACAGCATTTTTTAAATTATATTGTTATTCTTTTATGCACTACCTGTTATATTTGACACTTTCACACTAAAATTGTGTACTGGTAGGTGCTACACTGTTACTACTGTGCCCATTGTCCTGTTTTAGGAGTTACTGTACTGTCTTGTGTTATTTGCACATGCACTTTATGTAGAATGTATAGGTCTTATTTAGTTCTGTCATCTCATGTGGTTAGTGTGTTGTTTTATGTATCACCATGGTCCTGGAGGAACGTTGTTTCATTACACTGTCTACTGTACCAGCTGTATATGGTTGAAATGACAATAAAGCCACTTGAACTTGAACTTGCATTGGCTGTTGGGAAATGGGAGGAAGGTCTACCGTCATTACCGGGTGGGTTAACTTGGAAACAAGGAGAGCTCAGATACCTGGCAGTATTTATTGGGGATGCTGTCACACTAGAAAAAAACTGAGAAGGGGTAATTGAAAAATTGGAGGGTAGATTAAGAAAGTGGAAGTGGATTGATTCAAAACTATCTTATACAGGGAGGGTTTAATAACTAATAATTTGATTGCCTTGGCATTGTGGCATAAACTGGTTTGTGTATGGACCCACGTGCTGTGTTTCTTTCCAGGCTGCAAGTAATTTTAATAGACCATTTTTGGGATCGTTTTCACTGGGTTCCCCAAAGTGTACTCTTTCTACCAAAAGAAGAAGGAGGTCAAGGACTAGTGCACTTGTCAAGCAGACTGGCAACTTTTCGCTTGCAGTTCATCCAGAGACATTTAACAGGACCTGCGGACGTGGTATGAAGGAAGGTGGCCCAGATCATCCTGCGGAAGGTTGATGGACAGTGCTTCGTTGGATTATAAACATCTGTGTCTAAAGGACTTTTCAAAATGTGTGGACTTTTTAACTTTACCAGGACACAAAGGACAGAATCTTTGTTTTGGCTGCTTGAGGAGCCTTTGGTGAAGGGGGCTTGCTTGGACCTATCGAGTGAGTGTGCACCAGGCCTTGCATCAAGGCTCTGTGGCTCTGGAATGGTAAAACTGAGACTGTGACTGAGGTGGCAGGGCCTGACCTAAGCAATGCGTCTGCAGTAGCCACTGCATTAGGCCAGAGGTCAACACATCAAGCCGAGGCTTTGTTAGAACTGTGGACAAAAAGAGTGATGAAAGAGGAGCTAACAATACTACAGAATTATGGTAATGGGTCGTTAATGCCTGATTTAAGAGTCCCCATTCCAAAACTTATTTCCCAGGACATAAAAGGTATGTCTGGATGCTTGCTGGTCCTGGAGGGGCTGCGAGAGTTGGACTTAGTTGGAGGCAAAGTGATACATAAATGTTTTGTCAAAGTATTCGATAAAGTAGCTCTATATGGGAAGAGGGATATGGTGTGGCAGTAAAAACTTGCGTTAAGGAATGAAGTGAAGCCAGTTTGGAGGGTGATTTACAAACCACCATTGAGTAAATAATCGGGTGACTTGCAGTGGAGAATACTACATGGGGCTATAGCTGTTAATGATTTTGTTGCTGTTATAAACCCAAATATTGATGATAACTGCTTATTTTATGGATTAAGAGAGACTGTGTTTCATTGCTTTGTAGAATGTGCTAGACTCAGACCAATACTTGACTTATTTTTTTACTATTGACCAATAGTTGATTAATTTTATTGTTGGGGAAAACTCTCAATTTACTGTACAAGGAGAAATAGAATGGAGAACAGATCCAGTCAGGAAATACAGTGGGTATAGAAAAGAATCACCCCTTTAAAATAATTACATTTTGTTGCTTTTCAGCCAGAAATAAAGATGGACACACTTTTTGTTTTATCCATCTGTATTTACTATTATCACAAAAAAATAATAAAAAATAAAAAAACCACTGTTGTTGCACAGAATCACTAAGTTGGGAAAAGTATCACCCCCCCCCCCCAAAAAAAAGACTTGTAAACTCAATAAGGTGTAGCTAATCACCTTCTCAATGGCACACAAAGCCATTTGACTTTCAACTGTGATCAGCCGTGGTCATTTTGATTAACTGAAGCAAACAATCAACTATGGCTGGCAAGGCATTGTCAAAAGATCTCCGGGATAAAGTTGTGAACAGGCATAAGTCAGGAGATGGATACAAAATAATTTCAAAGGCTTTATCAATGCCTAGAAGCACAGTGAAGTCTACTATTGTTATGATACATGGAGGGAGGCAGGATGCATGCGCAGGGGAAAAGTCAGTTTATTAGGGACAGAAGTATTCAAAAGTAATGGAACATAAAAAAGGGGAAACAAACCATAATCCACAAAACAGGCAAGGCAATAATCCAAAAGAGATAATCCACAAGGCAGTAATTCCACAAAAGCACAGAACATGGGAACAAAACAAAACTGAACTGAAGCAAATGCACGAGACTAGGCTATGGTACTGGAACAATGAACTATGAGCTATGAGCTATGAACTAAGGGCGAGAGAAAGCAAGAAGGTAGCAGGTGTACAGCACGTGTTAGGACAAACTCTAATACTCCGCGTTGAGGCGGAAATGGGAAGAGGTATAAATACACAGAATAAACAGACACAAATGAGACACACCTGAAACTCATAATTACACATTGACCGGTAAACTAATGAGCATACGAGGGCGGGGACATGACATGGACAGGGATCCAATAGACATTCAGAGGTGGAGACATGACGTAAACCAAAACACAAGCATATGGTAATGAAAACAAATGTGAGTCTTTGAATGCGGAAGTAAACTGCCGGTTGTCCTCAACGGCGGTGCGGAGAATGGAATGCGGAAGTATTCGCATAGCGAACGACTCCGAGAGTCAGATTCTGAGGCCACATGGAAAAAGGTGTTATGATCAGATGAATTATTTGGCCTCAACACCAAATGATATGTCTGGCAGAAATCCAATACAGCTCACCATCCAAATAACACAGTACATTCTACAGTAAAGCATAGAGGTGCTAATATCCTGTTATGGGGGTGTTTCTCTGCAGCAGGGACTGGAGCACTTGTCAGAATAGAAGGAAAATGAATGAGGCAAAATACCCTCAAATTCTTGAGGAAAATCTGCTGATCTCTGCCAGAATGTTGTCAATGGGAAGAAGGTTTACCTTCCCACATGACAATGACCCAAAGCACACAGCAAAACTGACCACACAGTGGTTGAAGGAGAAAAAGGTGAATGTCCTTGCATGGCCTAGTCAGAGACCAGACTTAAACCCCATTGAATATCTGTGGAATGACTTGAAGACTGTAGTCCACAAATGGTCACCATCAAATTTAATTGAACTTTAGCAGTTCTGCAAAGAAGAGTGGGCAAATATTGCAAAGATTAGATGTGCAAAGTTAGTTGAGACATATCCCAACAGACAAAAGGTTGTAATTAAAAAATTAAGGCAAATTAAAGCAAGGGGTGATCCTTTTTCCAACTCAGTGATTCTGTTTGTTAATTTTTTTTTTCTGACGTGTTGGTGTTATATCTTTCACTTGGATGTTATAAGTTGCACTGAGTAAATACAGCTGAATAAAACAAAAACTGTGTCTGTCTTCATTTCAGGCTGAAAAGCAACAAAATGTGATTATTTTAAAGGGGGTGATTCTTTTCTATACCCACTGTAATACTTCTTTTCAAGGCTTTTTTGAAATCTAGAGTTGTTGTTGAATATAAGTACTATAAGTTAATGAACGATATAGAATCTTTTAAATTGTAGTGGTGTTTTAACCAGATTATTTGTACTGTTGTCGAGGGAGAATTAATTTTTGATATGTTATGGTGTTGAAGCTGTTTAATTGTGCCAATCATTGGATTTGATTTATATAATTTGCTGTTGTGTGTTTTTAAAAATCAAAACTCTCTCTCTCTCTCTCTCTCTCTCTCAATTGGTAACACACTACACCGTGAAGGACTGAAATCCTGCAGTGCCCGCAAGGTCCCCCTGTTCAAGAAAGCACATGTACAGGCCCGTCTGAAGTTTGCCTGAATGATTCAGAGCAGAACTGGGTGAAAGTGTTGTGGTCAAATGAGACCAAAATCGAGCTCTTTGGCATCAACTCAACTCGCCGTGTTTGGAGGAGGAGGAATGCTGCCCATGACCCCAAGAACACCATCCCCACCATCAAACATGGAGGTGGAAACCTTATGCTTTGGGGGTGTTTTTCTGCTAAGGGGACAGGACAACTGCACCGCATCAAAGGGACGATGGATGGGGATCTGCAAAGAGGAGTGGGACAAAATCCCTCCTGAGATGTGTGCAAACCTGGTGGCCAACTACAAGAAATGTCTGACCTCTGTGATTGCCAACAAGCGGGATACTTCACCCAAGATAGGAGCTGCACTGGGATTTTGCTCGATTGCAACAAAATGTGAGTGTTTCATTATTATTTTTTTTGCTTTTTTGCTTTAAGGAGGATTGTGATTGGATGTAAGCAGAAGGGAAACAGTATAGAGCAGATTATGTTAGAATTTTCACTCACCCATGTTAGAAGAATTCTCAAGAGTAAAATAAAGAGGAATCAGGAAATAGGGGCAAGCTACAGACTCCTCAATGTGATGGTGTAAATAATGACATGAAAAGCAAAGCAAGTTGAAGATAATGGGAAAATTTTGAGCAGTACTATGTGGAAAAACCTAAGACCTGGAAATAATGGGAATTTACACAGCTGGGATATGTGTGGAGGATTGTGATTGGATGTAAACAGAAGGGAAACATGTTTGATTACATAGGGGTAGATAAGAGTAACATGCATGAAATGTATATAAGGATACTGTAACCAGTGGAATCTCAGTGCAAGCTGCATGTTCATAGCATTTGTACTCCTGGTACCAGCTGATTTGTTTGCTGTCTTGCTTGACTGCTAATAAACCAAACTCATCTGAATCCAGTCTTCGTGAACTCAGCTCTTTATTCATTTTAAGTGTGATATAGATCTTCTTGACTAATTTTATGGTTTGAATCTGCAAGCTAGCTGGATCAATGTAGGAATGAGAAGTAGAATTATCCTGCATTGTTTTGGCGAGTCAGCCAGAAGGGTTTGTCGGATACCCTGGACCCCAACATGGGGGGATACAGCTCAGCTATCCAGACCACACAACTTTGGCCAACCATAGGAAAAGGTAAGCAGAACACCTGTTAAACCAAAGTTTCTGCAATAGTTTTGTGTGGTCTGTGAGGGGGACCCTGCTTTTGAGACAGTTTTGTTACCCTCCTTAAAAGAACCTAGTAAATTAAAAACTAAAAGACAAGAAACAAAATTTGTGTTTTTTCTAGAATAAAAGAGACTGGATTGAGAAGAGAATATAGTTTGCAAACGGGTCTATGTAAAGCATATATGGACACATAGTGATGAAATGTGCAGTACTGTGCAAAGGTTTTAGGCACCCTATTTTTTTAGTACTAACTTTGTTATAGATTTTTCATTTTATGACTTCTGCATTATCAAGTCAGTACAAAAAACATTTTAGATTCCCAAACATTAGTTTTCTAGCACAAAGTTAAATGTTACAGAAAAATGTTTGTATGTCATTAAAGAAAGCAGCATATTACGTAAGAGACCACTTTTCAGACAAAAAAAGGCTGCTAGGTTTTGCTGCAAAAAGTAAGAAGCAAGTGTGACAGTCAAAGTCTCCAGAAGCACTGTGGCTAGTTCTGTAAGATGCTCAATAAAACTTACCAGCTAATTTCCTTATAAAACTGCACAAATTGTAGTGGAGACTACTTTTTTTTTTTTTGTCACACCAAATATTGACTTTGTTTCATTTACTACTGTTTACTGCTCTGTATTTTTTTTTTAATGTAGAAACATTTAATTTCATTATTTTGAAGGCATCTTTGCTCTATAGCATTTCTTTGCATGTGCCTAAGACTTTTTCACAGTACTGTATGTGCACATCTATGCTTAGGGAAAGATTGTGACTCCAACCTGTGGATACCGCTGTTTTTAGGGAGACAGGTCTGAATGGACAAGTTGGTAGTAGGACTAACCTGTTGATACTCTATCTTTAGGGAGACAGGTCTGCACAGACAGGTTAGTAGTAGGAAAAACCTGTGGATACCATTGTCCCTGAGAAGGCAGGGGCAGGTCTGAATGGACAGGTCAGCAGTGTTTTAAGTATTGCTTTTTCCGAGATACCGCTGTGGTAAGTCTGCAGCACAAAAGTGAATAGGGGAGTAAAACATATTCATTGCCCTCATGCAAAGGTGAGTAAAAAGGAGTGTGTGAAAAGACTTCTTGCTTGCAGTCAGGTAAGTAGAAAAACCTTGGTGATTGCAGTAAGAGCCTCACTGCACGAACAGCTGCCTCAGGGCTGCAAGTGCCTGAGATACCACTGTGGTGGGCAAAGGTGCCTGCACAGGACTTCATGGTCAGGACAGTTAGAGTTTATGTAAATAGAGATAAGGGAATGTTGGTCCAACAGTAGTATGTGTGAAGTTGTAAGAAAGAATGAGTGAATGCGAGTTTATGTTGCTATAGTATTGTGTAAATCTGTAAATGTGGGTATATTACCAGTTGATTCCACCGTGATTGCCTCTATCTAATACATATAATTTTTTAGAATTTTATAATACTTATAGGGTACATAGAGTACCTAATACACCATTCTCAGTTGGCCTCATATACCAGCTCCTAGTTCAGACAGGATCTGATTTCATATGTGTACCGTTGCCAGAACCACCTCGGAACACCAGGGTAACCCAACAGTAAAAGTATATAGATAATACTTATGTTGGGGACGACTTAAAGAGAAAGGGTGTTTGATGATTCCCCTTTGACAAACCACAGGGAAAATACAAGATCACAGATTGGTGTAAAATAAGGATAGTAAAACGAACAAGAGCAGAAGCGAAAGAGGCCACCAGAAGATTGGAGTGGTCAGGAGACTCAAGCTGAGGGAAAAAAACCCCTAAATGACAGTGCACATGTTAGTGCCACGCTATGTAGATGACAGTGTGAGGAGCGTATAAGAATTTCACCGCATAGTAGCCCCCAACCACCCAATTGTGTAGCTCCTGTTGGAGAATCCAGACCACAATCTAACAGAAACTAGGGGAAAGAGAATAAAGAAGCTAGAGGTACTAAGTTGGTTTGAAGAAGAAGGGAGAGAGATGAGGAAGAGAGAGGAAACAGTGAAGAAAGTAATACAAGATGAGAATGAAGGAAAAAGAAACCAAGAGAGAGACAGGCATGAAGAAGAGAGACCTCCACCTTATGCAGAACATCACAGGGAACAGGGAAGATTGTACCTTAACGTAACACAGATGGTGATAAAAGAAAAAGATGGAGAATGGATGGAGGGAGAAGTGGATCGAGGGGATAATAGCAGGAAGAATGAAAGTACTGAGAGAAGAAGATGGGGAAGAATCAGAGTGATGCTACAGAAAATCTGGGTGCCCCCTCAGGCATAATGAGGAAACTTGAATTAAGAGAATTAAAGGAGGAAAGTAACAACTACCTGAAGAAGATAGGGCTATCCACCAGCACGCCATCAGCTCTAGCAGCAAGTGAAATGAGAAAGGAATACTCAGTCAATAACTCCCTGGAAGCGCTCTCCATGCAGCCAAGAGGCAGATCAACACCAAACAGCCTCACTATTCTAGTGAAACCCATCCCGAAGAAGAACGACAAGTGGATGAATGGCCAGTAGGAGTCACCCAGGACCCGCCAATACAAGATGGCAGAAGCCGAATGGATGTAAACAGACTTGTGGAAAGGCGGGTAAATTGAGCATTGTATATAGAACCTAAATTAGAGGCACTGAGACAAAAAGAGAACCAAAGGCTTATGGGAGTGTTAGAGCCATAACTCAGCTGGTTGGAACAACAAATAAAGCAATCAGAAGAGAGGGTAAAAGTAATGGAAGACCTATTGGAGAGAAGCACTGCAGAGATGGGTGAAAGAATGTGACATGCAGAGGAAGAAATTATGCAGGACACGAAAAAGCTAGAGGAGAGGAGAGCACTCAGAGATCAGGTGGATGGCCACTCTAGAGGAAGACAAGCCAGGCTACCACCTGCAACTAGCCTATAGAGGTAGTCTGAAGAGATTAGGGAGACAAGATATGGAAGTCTAATCAGACCACCCCAGAGGTATGGGAAAGAAAATGAGGAGTTGCAGCTAGTGATAATGGTATGGGAAAGAAAATGAGGAGTTGCAGCTAGTGATGATGGAAGAATCAGAGGTGAGTCAGTGCCCCCTGATTGTTAAAGGAGGAGGGGTGCAATATGTGCCATGGACATGACGGGACTAGCAAGTCAACTCCCAGACATATGTCAAGAAGGGCAAATGTGGATAATTAAGTTTGAGGAAAAATGACAGGCCACCTGCTGGCAATAGGGGATATTAAGGCCATATTAGCATAGGTCGAAATACTGGCAGATGCAGGTCTGAAAAATGTGATGGACTCGGAGATGGGAGATGACCTGGCCTTTGGAACAGAAATCGACTGTGGAATGCAATACGAGAAGCATACCCCACTAAGATGGACCCAGGAAAGCTGGAGGCTATGACGCTGGGTGAAGAGGAGAATGTGATGAAATTTGTTCAGGATTTCCAGAACAGATGGCAAGAGGAGACAGGAATAGTGTGGAACCTGAATGAAACAAATCAAAGCTTATTCAAGATGATGCTAAAAAGTTGCATGCCTGTAGCTGTACAGGAGGCATTGGAACATGTGGTCGGACTTAATACCTTGCCCTGGGAAACGTTCCAGACCCAAGCATGCCTGACACCCTGTGGACGAAACACCAGACAGATGTAGGATTAGTCAAATCTGTAGGTAAGATGAAAATACAGGTTTGGCCTAATGTTAGGTTGCCCTATCAGAAACAATACCCGTTGACAACACAGGCTAGGGAAGGAATCAGACCTACAATTCAGGGATTCCTGGAATCAGGGGTCCTGATCCCAGCCAAAAGCCAGTGTAACACTCCCATATTTCCTGTCAAGAAGGCCAAAAAAATGGAGGCTTGTACATGATCTACGTGCAGTTAACAGAATAGTACAAGCAGAGACACCTATAGTACATGACCATCACACTCTCTTGTCAAACATCCCTGAAGATAAAAAATGGTATATGGTAATAGACTTGTGTCCAGCCTTCTTTAGTATACCCAGAGGTGGACAGTAGCAAAGTACATTTACTTGAGTACTGTACTTAAGTACTCTTTTTGAGTATCTGTAGTTTACTTGAGTATTATTTTTTCTGGAAACTTGTGACTTTAACTTCACTACATTTGAAAGACAAATATCATACTTTTCACTCCACTACATTTCTTTTTTTAAACATATTTTATTAAACATTAAACATGTAAGATGACAAGAGAATATCCCAAGAGAATATTTTAAAAAATATATATTTATTTTAACCATCTTCCCACCCCGTCTCCCCATCAAGCATCCCCCACACCCAAAAGCATCCACAAATTCAATTACATGGGTAAACAAGTTATTATACAAAGGCTAAGACAGACATATTCACATATTTTCAAATACAAAAGCACAACATATATACACGTATCAATCAGTAGAGTGAGAGGTATCTAACATTTCCTGTGTCAATATCTGGTTATTTTCCAGAAAATATATAAAAAGATCCCAAATTTTATGGTAGTCCTTTAGTTTGCCCTTTATACTGTAGGTTATTCTTTCCATTGCAATACAATGTGCCAGATCTTTCAACCAATGATCAATGGATGGACCTTTTATGTTCTTCCAGTAAAATGCTACTAATCATCTTGCAAGACCTAGACAAATGTCAATCATTTTAGTATGATAACCTGATAATGATAAACTTACAGGTATTAAACCCAAAGCACATATTTCAGGAGTCGTTGGAAATGGTTTTGAGATTATTGAGGAGATTAGTGTTGTCACTTTTTGCCAGAATGTCTTAATCACCTCACATTCCCAGATACAATGAAAGAATGTTCCCTTATGTGTTTGACATTTAAAACAGATATCTGGAATGTTTGGGTTAAACTTATTTAACTTTTCAGGAGTGACATAAGTATGCATTACCCAGTTATATTGGATCAGCTTTAATCTAGTATTAATTGACAAATTCTGGGCTCTAATACATATCTGGCTCCATTCTGAATCTGAAAGGTCATATTGCAAATCTATACCCCAAGCAACTCTCTTGGATTCAGATGATTCTTTAGAGCTGTGAACAAGTTTGCAGTAAAACTGTGAGATTTGGTTTGTACTAAGATCCTCATAAAACATAACTTTTTCTAGTTCTGTTGGTAAAGGTCTAGATAGGGAATAATTTTGCTTAGCATTGTTATAGCTGCGAATTTGTAAGTATTTAAAAAAGTGTCATTGGGATTCCAAATTTTTTGTTGAGATCTCTAAAGGACATCAATGTATCTCCTTCAAACAAATTCCCGACCTTATGAATACCCTTTAATGCCCACTGTTTAAAGCCAGAGTCATTTTTCCCTGGTCTGAAGTCCCTGTTTCCCCAAACAGGAGAAAAGTAAGAAAGAGTCAGGACTTCTCCCAGTGTGTGCTGAACATTCCATACTATTAAAGTATTTTTAACAAATGGATTTTTGGTAGCCTTTTTTAGATTCTTATACAGGTCAGAGTACAAATACAGGTCCGTACTCATTTCTTTTACAACTGTCGATTCTATTTCTACCCAGGGTCATTGCGGCTGTGAAGAAAACCAATAGGTGGCATTAGCCAACTGGGCTGACCAGTAGTACCACTGCAAATTGGGTAAACGTAAACCTCCTCTGTCGTAAGGAAGATACAGCAATGTTAGGCAAAGCCTTGCACGTCTATTATTCCAAATGAATTTGTTTGTTTTTTTTTCATACTAGAGAAAAAACCTAATGGAGAGGAAAGTGGAATAGAACGAAATAAATACAGAAATTTGGGTAGAATATTCATCTTGATAATGTTTATACGGCCAATCAGTGAGATTGGTAGGGAGGACCATCTATCTACAGATTCACTGACTTTGGCTATGACTGGGTTATAATTGGCAGGGACTAACCTGTCAACTGTAGGAGTAATGACTATGCCTAGATATTTGTAGCCCTCAATTGCATTTATGAATGGATGCCCAATTGGTGGTTGATGCCTTTCTTGAATATTTAAAAAAGTATTGATGATTTGGTATTATTAATTTTATAGCCGGAGAACTTTCCAAATCTGTCAATCAGTTCGAGCAACGCTGGAACGGATCTCTCGAGCCTTGTTAGAAAAAGAATGGTGTCGTCTGCATGTAGCGCTATTCGATGATCACGATCTTTAATTTTAATGCCCTTAATGATAGAGTTACTTCTAATTGCAATTGCTAAAGGCTCCAATGCTAAAATAAAGAGCATTGGCGACAGAGGACATCCCTGCTATGTTCCTATGTGTATATTAAAAGGTCTTGATGTTGTATTATTAGTCCTAACTTCAGCTATTGGTTTAAAGTATAATCTATTAACCCAACATAGAAATGAATCTTCAATACCAAAACGAGTCAATGCATCATTCATATACAGCCACTCTACCCTATCGAACACTTTTTCTGCATCGAGTGATAGGATACATGTGTCAGGGGCTTCTCTTTTTTCACACAGAATATTTAAGATTCGCCTAATATTATGACTAGCCTGACCGTTCTTGATAAATCCATTTTGGTCTATACCTATTACAGATGGTAGGCATTTTTCTAATCTTGACGCCAAGATTTTGGCAATGATCTTTACATCTGTATTAAATAGAGAGATCGGTCTGTATGACACATTTGGTAGGAGACTTATCAGGTTTCAAAATTAAAGTAATTAAAGCACTTCTCAGCGTGGGTGGTAGACAACCATTTTGAAATGATTCTGTGTACATTTCCTTTAGAGGACTAACCAATTTGTTTTTAAAAAGCTTATATATATCAATTGGTAGACCATCAGGGCCAGCGGATTTACCATTCTTCAGCTTTGATATAGATTCCAAGATTTCACTTTCTTCCAATGTACTGTCTAAATAATTTTTATCTTCTTCTGATATGAGTGGGAACTGAAGATCATTGAGAAATCGGACTTGATCTTGAATAAAATGGGCTGACTCAGAATTGTATAAATCTTTATAAAACGAAACAAAAGCCTTATTTATCTCCAAAGGATTAGATGTTATTTCCCCATTCGAAGTCTGAATACTATTGATGGCTTTTTCTGTGTCCAATTTTTTTTATCTGCATTGCTAATAATTTTCCTGCTTTTTCTCCATGTTCATAGAAAGATTGAAACAATCTTATTAAGCTATTTTCAGCTTTTGTTATGGTAAGGGTGTTGTATTGAGCCCTAAGTTTAAGAAGTTTGTAATGTATAGTATTTGAAGTGTCCTTTTCCTCTCCCAGCTTAATTTCTTTTTCCAATAAATCTAATTCCAATTTGTTTATTAGTTTTTGAGCTTGTATAACAAATTATCTGACCTCGAATATATGCCTTGAATGCTTCCCACCTTATAGCAGCTGAAGTTTCATCTTTATTATCTTTAAAAAAAAATTATCTATCTGTACTTCAATAAATTTTATAAAATCCGGATCATGTAACCATTTTGGGTGAAGGTGCCAACCACGAGTTTCATTCATATCACTTACTGATATGTAAACTAAAGAAACTGGACCATGATCTGAGATAACAACAGAATCGTACTGACATAATGTTACTCTTTGGAAGAGGTCATTAGAAATTTAAAAACAGTCAATACGAGAATGACCTTTCGTCACAGTAGAACAGCATGAATATGTTCTTTTATTAGGGTGTAACCTTCGCCATGGGTCACACAGATTGAGTTCTTTTATGTAGTCCCATATCTTTTTCCTAGACTTTATGTGTGTTGTATCTAAACCTGTTGAGCGGTCAAGACTAGGCGATATTGTGCAATTAAAGTCTCCATCAATTAGAAATTTTCCTGTTAAAGAAGAAATAATTTTTCAAAAAAACTTGGACAATCTGTATTAGGGCCATATACATTTGCCAAAATAGTGTTTTCATTTATAATAGAGCCTTGGATTATTATGTAACATCCTGCTATGTCACGTAAAACCTTGGATATTTGGAATGGAATTGACTTGTGTATTAAAATCATTACTCCCCTAGAGTTAGGAGAAAATAAGGCTGAATAAATTTCTAGCACCTTTGTATTGGTGTTGTGTCATTTGAAGAAATATGGCATTCTTGCAAAAATACAATTGAGGAATTAAGTTGTTTAATTCTGGTCATTACTTGCTTAATTTTAGGTAATTTCCCCAAACCTCTCACATTCCACGATGTTATTTTTAACTCTGAAATGGAACCCATTACAATATTAGTGCATAGAATGAGAACTGCATAATATTACAAGTTTGTCCCTTAGCCTGTTTACTATAACATGCAATTTGCCCTATGACTGAAAAATAGTGAAAAATACATAGGATGCTTGTGTTGGTACTGACACCCTGAACTCGCCAGTACTTTCCCCGTAACACAAAAACTAAAGATTCAACACTTTGTGTCACCGAACCTAATGCTAGGAGCAGCATAACACAGATCAAAAGCATGTTCTTTGCCATCATATGCTCCCACCAACAAATGGCTAATCATATTAGAAATTGAACAACAGCCTATAATAAAAAGTGAAATGACCACAAGCAATCAGCTTATCTCAGATTCTGAATATTCAGTGAATTATAATAGAGAAAATAACTGAAAAACAATACAGATAATTAGAAGTCACTGACCACAACTGTACCATCCAAGTTCCATCCATTAAGTGTCTTTGAATAGTCAATCAATCCTGCTTCACTCTAAATACAGTACGAGTCTCAAAAGAAAAAAATATTTTGTTACGTGACAGTTCCTTTCTTCTGTATTCGGTCTTCCTGACTGAAGGATTATCAGCGTGTTTCCTTGAGGTTGCGAATGAAATTCTCCACCTCAGCTGGGCTCTCGAATGTGCAGTCTCCTGCTGCGTGAGTGATGCGCAACTTCGCTGGAAAGATTACTCCATATCAAATGTCCATGGCTTTAAGCTGTTACTTCACTTCATAGAATTTCCATCTTTTCAGATGTGTTTCTCTGGCGATATCTTGAAAGAACTTCACTTCATGCTCATCGTATGTTATTTTGCCTTTGGCTTGCATGATTTGTAACACTTTGTCTTTATCCTTTGAATTCAAGAAGCGCATAATGAGTGTTCTGGGAGTGTTTCGATCTCGACGTTCCTGTAAGCGATGAGCTCTTTCAGTGGTTATCGGGTTGGTAAAAGACTCTGGTCCGAGTACCTCAGGCAGCCATCTCTCAAGGAAACCCACTGTATCTGAGCCCTCGGCGCCTTCAAAGAGGCCAACGAGGCACACATTATTGCGACAACTTCAATTTTCCTGGTCTTCCAATTTAGCTCCAAGAAGTTTCACCTGTTGCTGGAGAGTATCTACGGTGCTTTGCAGTTCGGATACTTGATCCTCTGTTTCGCTGATACGTTGTTCCGCCGTAGATAATCTGTTAGAAAATTCATTGACGTCTTGTTTAACCTCCTGTATGGCTGAGAGGATTCCTGTAAATTTGACTGAAAAGTCTTCTCTCATGCTTGCGATTGCACTCATAATGTTGCTCTCTTGATTTTTGTCTGTATTTGCGCTGGCTTCTTTAACGTTATCCTCGGATGTCGTGCTAGCTTGATGATTAGCAGCCTTAGTGTTGGAGTCGTCTTGGTTTCCATATTTTTTCTTTGTAGTACGCGAAGTCATTTTATCGTAATGTTATTTACAGTGATTTATATATTTGTTCAGTTTCAGAACGATAATAAGGCTGTTTGAGAAAGAAATTGCCGAATGTTGTAAGAGCGTGAATAAACATGTGCGATCAACGTGCCGCCATGTTGAGTCATCCTCCACTACATTTCTATCAAGGTCCTCGAGTCAAAAGTCGTTACTATGTAGCAACTTTGAAAATCAGTGGATGATTTTTTTTCTTCTCTAAATGTGATTAGATTTTTTTGCAGGTTACAGACAGCCTATCAATAATCACTCTTGTAGGGTCACGTGTCATGAACTTCAATGATTTCCCAGCATTTTTTGAACACTGATCAGTTGGCAAAATGGAAGATGGTTCCTCAGTGCTGTGCGCACACCCATGGCCATACTTAAAAAGTATGTTCCAGTTTTCTGAAAAGGTCAAAGATTCTTTTCATTTTAAATATTTGCTTTGGTTGCCTAAAACAAAGCAAATCACAGCCTTCAAAAACTTGCTGTCCAACCTGTGGAAGCATATTGAGGTATGTAAACTTTTAATTTCTAGTGAAAGCTTGAAATTGTTTGTGCTTTAGAGCTAAAGTTTCATTATGAAGTATGGTCAATCAAATGATTTATGGATTTGCCCACCAAGTTGAGATAGCCTTGTGGATACAGCACTTACGCATAGGTAAGGTTTGACAATGATGCTAGTTAGAATGCAAAAGCATGAATTCAAATGTAAATGAGTTTGAGTTAAATAAGTTAATATCTTGTAACTTTTCTAGTTTTTTTTTTGTTACCTTGCATAATTACTATAGTTATGTGTAGAGCTGCACGATTAATCATAAAAATATTGCGATCTCGATTCAAACACCCACACGATCTCTTTCCTAAATTATAACAATTTGCCTGTATATTAAAGGCATAAGGTATTGTAAATATTACATACAACAATGCAACAATAATAAAACAATGCGTTGACATAAAAAAGGAAGCTTACTTTTGATACTTAAGTACTTTTAAAAGCAAGTACTTCTGTACTTTTACTTAAGTAAAAATCTGTCTTTACAACTTTCACTTGTAATGGAGTAATATTTGACCAGTTGTGGAGTTGTGTACTTTGTCCACCTCTGAGTATACCGCTACACTCATATTCAAGGCATCTGTTTGCATTCACTTATGAGGGGCAACAATACACTTATGCATGCCTCCCTCAAGGGTACTTTGAAAATCCATCTATTTTTAACCACGTGTTAGCAAAAGACCTGGCCTCAGTCAATCGCAAGCACATTAATTCACTATGTGGATGATTTGTTGATTTGCAGCCCTACCAAAAAACAATGTAGAGCGGACTCATAAAAGGTCCTTACAATGCTTGCAGAAAATGGTCATAAGATCCGCAGGGACAAGTTGCAGTTTTGCAAAGAAGAGGTGGAATACTTGAGCAGAATGTTACATGGAACAAATAGGTCTCCTGCCCCTGCCCATGTAGAGGCCATACAAACTGCCTCCAAACCTCAAATGGTAGAACAGATGCTTTCCTTTTTGGGATGGTAGGCTATAGTAAACAGTAAATCTGTGACGTCGCACTGAAAATGGCCACGTTGCAAGCTTTAATACGAGCAGCAGACCAGAGGAGAGAAAACCTATCCCTTACCTGGACACCAGAGGCACTTGCAGCATTTCAAAGGTTAAAGAGCAAGCTCTGTTCCATGCCAGCTTTGGTTAGGCCTGACTATAGTAAGTCCTTTCATTTGTATGTCTCAGAAAAACAGAGATTTGCCAACGCTGTGTTAACCCAACAGCAAGGCCCAGGTAAACAGCCCATCACCTACTTTAGTACATCCCTCAACAATGTGCAGAAGGGAATGCCAGCATGCTATCATGGATTAGCGGCAGCCGCCTTCACTTACCAGAAAGCTTCCACTATCACTATGGGCCCCCCTACTATTCTATATACCACCCATGCCATGCATGCACTTCTAACAACCCAGCATTTGTGATCACTCACTCACTAAAGACAGGATATGACGTGATCCTCTCTGCACCCGAATTGACAATCCAGAGGTGCCAGACAGTAAATCCAGCAGATGGTAACCAATTAGAGGCTGCATGACTGTCCCGTCGCCTCTAACAAACATTTGAATGCACGTCAAGATCTTGAAAATCAGCCACTGTCACATTCCTCTCTGATGTTTTTTGTAGATGGGTTGTGTTTTATAGGAACAGACGAGAATGTAGCAGGTTATGCGATCATGGTTCCTACCCCAGACCTCACATCATTTGTTACTGTCCAGGCCCTATCTGTCAGCCAACCTTGCTCAGCCCAGTTGGGAAACTCAAGGCCTTGGCAGCAGCCTGTAAATTGGCAAATGGGAAATCTTCTACAATTTACACTGATTCAGCATATGTGTATAGGGTGTGCCATTTATACGGTCCAATCTGGGCACAGAGCGGGTTTCATAGAGCAGACGGCTCACCCGTAACACATGGTCAAGCCATTTCTGAGCTATTGCATGCTATAATGCTACCATCTAAATTGGCTATTGTTAAGTGTGCTGCACACAAATCAGATGGCTCATTTATCACTAAGGGGAATATGGTAGCAGGTGAAGTCACCAAGTAGACAGCCCTGCAGCCTACTGACATAATGCCAGTCTCAGTCTGGGAAGATACACCTCCACCAGAGACATCCCTAGCATCCCTAATGGAAGCACAAAATGCAGCCTCAGTCCATGAACTCATGCGTTGGAAAGAAATGTGAAGAAAGGAAAAATGACTGACCCAGACTCTGGCGAGGGCCACATGGACACTTTGTAGCTCCCCTGTCATTGTTGACCACTAATCAGGACTGTGCAATATCTAGACCATTGCGCAAGGGGGGAGGTGGTAAAAAGACTGTAAAGAACCTGGTGGACACCATTTCTAGGCCCCATGATTGACCATACACTAAGAAATTGCGAAATATGTGGTACTTGGAACATTAGAAAAAGTTTCACGGCTCTAATAAGACACATCCCACAGCCAGATGGACCATTTTGGATACCTGGTGATTGACTTTGTGGACATGATAGAGAAGAAAGAAAGAAAAAGGTACATTTTGGTGGTAGTGGACAGATTCAGTAGATGGGTGGAATACACCCAACAGCACATGCTGATGCGGAAACAATAGTAGAATTCCTGTGCGGAGAAGTTATACCTCATTTTGGAATTCCAGACAAACTTAGTTCATTTTCTGAACAAAATAGCCCAGAAAGTAACACAGGACCTGTGAATAAAGCATAGGTTCGGATGTGTATATCACCCACAATCACAAGGAATGGCGGAAAGAGCCAACGGGACACTAAAGGCAAAATTGGCTAAAATCTGTGCAGAGACTAAATTAAATTGGGTGCAAGCACTGCTGTTAGCCCTAATGAGCATGTGCATGCAGACTAACTGCATAACTCATCTAACCCCGCATGAAATGCTTACAGGTTGACCAATGCTGGTACCATATATGAGGGGGCCCTATGAAGGGCCCTCACTCGACCAACTGTAAGAAGATCTTGCAAGCTATGTAAAACTAACCCAAATACACAGAACTCTTCCAACAGGTGAAAGGGGCCACAGAAGCAAGGTCGATCGAACCTAACCATGACCTGCAGAAGCTGGGACCAGGAGATTGGGTGTACATCAGAACATTCAAA
Organism: Cranoglanis bouderius; assembly: GCA_023630585.1. Classification (NCBI taxonomy): domain Eukaryota; kingdom Metazoa; phylum Chordata; class Actinopteri; order Siluriformes; family Cranoglanididae; genus Cranoglanis; species Cranoglanis bouderius. Next base: position 8,988,843 of record CM042570.1, read on the forward strand.
AGGAAGTGGAATGATGTGAGAAGAACAGGGCCACACAAGGTGGTATTGGCCACACCAACAGCAATATAAGTAGAAGGCAAAAACAGGTGGTACCAGGTCAATCACTGCACACAGGCACAGAACCCAAACACACCCCTGACCCCAAATCCACTTCCAGAATGACTACAGGATCTGACACCTGATACACATGCTTACGTGGACCCAGAACCACCAGCAGAGGAACTACCAGCAGAAGAGCCACCAGCAGAGGAACTACCAGCAGTAGAACTACCAGCAGAAGAACCACTAACAGAAGAACAACTTGGGGAGCAACCCAGACCACCAGCAGAGCAGTCCCCTGAGCCATCACAAGAATCACCAAGTAATCCATGTGGGACACCCTCAGAAGAAGTCATAGAGAGAGACAGATTGAGGGAGAACCAAGAAGAAACATGGCAAGCCCTGAGCCCCCAAGATCTGGAGGAACAGTTGAGACTAAGAGTAGAACAATCATTGGATGAAATAAGGCATGAGGTAGCTCTGCTTCCCCAGGCACCAGAAGCCCAACAAAGAGCAGTCAAACCAGTGCCACAAGAGCAAAGGGAAACCTCCACTATTAATAGGGAGGAGTGGCAGCAAATACTTGCATGTGGGAACAGCATAGATCAGGGAATAGGAACTGCCAAACAGGAAGATATAAGGGGTGGACTCGCCACTAGAACCAGAGAAAGAACCTGACTATGAGGAGATAGGGATAGAAGAGACTCAGAAAACGACTAAAAAGGGACTATAAAGAAGGCAAGCCGATACAGAACCAAACAGCAAAGACACTGCAATGAATATAGTACTTATAACCTTGGCAACCCTAGCAATAACAACTATAACCATACTGACAACTGGATTAACAGTTGATGAGGCAGTAAAATTGCTGGGGAAAACACAAACAAACTGTATTCGAGTGAAGAGTACAGACACCAAGGCCCCGATGAATAGAACAGCAAGAAGACTTGAAGCAGGATCTACAAATGTTACTGAACTAGAGACAAGGAGGAGAGATTTAGGTAGTATCAGAAAGGAAAAGACAAGAACATGACATGAAGCAGGAAAAACAATAGCAGAGCAGGTAGAAGAGATCAAGCAGGGTGCAGAAAATTTGTTCCAGCAATGGTTGATGTTCACAGCCAAAGAAAACATAAAAACAGATTGTATAATATGCGCCAGAAAAAGACAAATAGTTAGAGTCTTTCCAATTCCTGGGAATCTGGCCACCTGCGAGATACAGAGCTGCAAGCCACTATCACCATGCATATACCAAGCCTGAACCGCTATTTTGACCCAACCCTAGGAGGGATACACAACCAGCAGCTTATTAGTAAACCTGAAAATGTTTGGGCAGGAGGAACGCCTGAACTTCACCATGACCCGAGCGGAACAAAACTGAGGGCACACATCTACAGAACTAGCTGCCAAAGTATGGCTAATATAATAACATGACCAATAGTCCCCAAAGCATAACGTGAAAATAGCACCCGGTCTGCGCTTTCCACACTGCTACGAGGGATATGGAAACCAAATGTTAAGGAAGGTGATGAACTGTGAGGAAATATGGAGAGCTGGGCAAGATGTGTACATAACAGGTGCAGAAGGGGATGTAATACGACTAAAGACTAGCTGGACAATCTCAGATTTGGTTGTAAGGGAACATTACCAGTAGCTGATGTATTCTGGTATTGTGGACAGGGAACGGTCATACGATGGACCCTTCCACCATACTAGGGAGGAGTTTGTGCCCCAGTAAATCTGATAGGGTCCCTCAGGATACTCCCACTAGGTATAGGACCAGTGGCACTGAGAAGGAGAAAATGCTTTAGCCTCAAAGAGAAAAAGGCGAATTGGGCAGGAGTAACCCCAATAAGTACATGGCTATGGGAGAAGTGTCCACAGACAACCTGATCACGTTCCTTCCATGGGGGCAAATGAAGAGAAGTGCAGAGTGGATTAATTACATATGGTACAACCAACAGCGAGTCATGAATTACACTATACTAGCCCTGCAGGGAACTGAAAAACAACTACACGCAGTGTCCCTAATGACCCTGCAAAACCAGCTAGCTATAGATGCGATGAGAGCACCAGATGAGGGACTGTGCAGTTTAATTGGTGAAGAATGCTGTACAGTGATCCCCATGCATACTGGGAAGGGAGGCAATCTCACTGTTGCAATTAAAACACTGGAGGACTTGTGCGAAGAGCACGTGCGGAATTCATATAAACCAGGACCAGAGAAGGAAGAAGCGGGCTGGTTTAGCTGCCTATTTTCCGGGAGCTGGAAGGCCATCTTGATTAGAATGGGAACAGTACTGGTAACATTCTTATTAATACTAATGTTGCTGACCTGTTGTGTAATCCCCCTGATCCTCAAAATGATTAACAAAGCCACTCAGTCCTTGTTTGGGCAAAACCTGCAAATTTTTGACGAACCAGAGTAACGTGAAATGAAAGATGTGGGATGGAAGAATACGATGTCCCCCGGAAAGGCTCAACCTGTCTGGAAGTGTACAGTGTACCTCATAATGTATAATACACACTCTAGGGAAAAAATTATATATATATATATACAGGTGCATCTCAATAAATTAGAATGTCGTGGAAAAGTTAGATTATTTCAGTAATTCAACTCAAATTGTGAAACTCGTGTATTAAATAAATTCAATGCACACAGACTGAAGTAGTTTAAGTCTTTGGTTCTTTTAATTGTGATGATTTTGGCTCACGTTTAACAAAAACCCACCAATTCACTATCTCAACAAATTAGAATACTTCATAAGACCAATAAAAAAAAACATTTTTAGTGAATTGTTGGCCTTCTGGAAAGTATGTTCATTTACTGTACATGTACTCAATACTTGGTAGGGGCTCCTTTTGCTTTAATTGCTGCCTCAATTTGGCATGGCATGGAGGTGATCAGTTTGTGGCACTGCTGAGGTGGTATGGAAGCCCAGGCTTCTTTGACAGTGGCCTTCAGCTCATCTGCATTTTCTGGTCTCTTGTTTCTCATTTTCCTCTTGACAATACCCTATAGATTCTCTATGGGGTTCAGGTGTGGTGAGTTTGCTGGCCAGTCAAGCACACCAACACCATGGTCATTTAACCAACTTTTGGTGCTTTTGGCAGTGTGGGCAGGTGCCAAATCCTGCTGGAAAATGAAATCAGCATCTTCAAAATGCTGGTCAGCTGAAGGAAGCATGAAGTGCTCCAAAATTTCTTGGTAAATGGGTGCAGTGACTTTGGTTTTCAAAAAACACAATGGACCAACACCAGCAGATGACATAGCACCCCAAATCATCACAGACTGTGGAAACTGAACACTGAACTTCAAGCAACTTGGGCTATGAGCTTCTCCACCCTTCCTCCAGACTCTAGGACCTTGGTTTCCAAATGAAATACAAAACTTGCTCCCATCTGAAAAGAGGATATTGGACCACTGGTCAACAGTCCAGTTCTTCTTCTCTTTAGCCCAGGTAAGACGCCTCTGACGTTGTCTGTGGTTCAGGAGTGGCTTAACAAGAGGAATACGACAACTGTAGCCAAATTCCTTGGCACGTCTGTGTGTGGTGGCTCTTGATGCCTTGACCCCAGCCTCAGTCCATTCCTTGTGAAGTTCACTCAAATTCTTGAATCAATTTTGCCTGACAATCCTCATAAGGCTACGGTTCTCTCGGTTGGTTGTGCATCTTTTTCTTCCACAATTTTTCCTTCCACTCAACTTTCTGTTAACATGCTTGGATACAGCACTCTGTGAACAGCCAGCTTCTTTGGCAATGAATGTTTGTGGCCTACCTAGTGAACCAAACTGAGAGACCATTTTGAAGGCTCAGGAAACCTTTGCAAGTGTTTTGAGTTGATTAGCTGATTGGCATGTCACCATATTCTAATTTGTTGAGATAGTGAATTGGTGGGTTTTTGTTAAATGTGAGCCAAAATCATCACAATTAAAATAACCAAAGACTTAAACTACTTCAGTCTGTGGCATTGAATTTATTTAATACACGAGTTTCACAATTTGAGTTGAATTACTGAAATAATCTAACTTTTCCACGACATTCTAATTTATTGAGATGCACCTGTATATTAGTATAAAAGGAGAAAAATAATAACAAACACCATTAATAAAAATAATAAAAGTAATTTAAAAAATTATAAATTTAAAAAAATAATTTTTAAAAAATAAAAAAGGACGAGAAGCATAGTACTATAAAACTGCAAATTTTAACACTGGTGGCATTGAGAACCACCATTGCCCGTGAGAGCACAGCCTGATTTGGATGACTGTTGTTGGGATAGTAAAAAAAAAAGGGACATTAGAGGCGTATGCAAAATGTATTATGTGTTGTACTTTATAGTATGTCTTTGTTTCCTACAATAAATAATAGATAGACCATGCTGGATGGCAAAATGGACACTGGAAAGAATAATGATAACCATCCTGACTGATGGACTGGGAGAATGGAAACCAACTGACTGGAAGCACCCCATCCCCTGTTGAGCAGACTAGATCACCATGGATCAGAAATGGATAGAAACAAAGGAGGAACGAACATACGGACCTTTGAACATTGAAGGGGCCCAAATCTGGGTTACCCATATGAGATATGACTTGATACATGAGGTATCATATGGACTCTGAGTAAGATGACTAGAATGGTTTTCCATGAACATTCCCATGTGGAAAGGCATAGAGGTCATCACGATCAGGGCAGGAGAAGATAGACTGTGGACTAATGTACCTGCAAAGACAAGGAAAATCTTAGGAACCCTGCCAAACTCAAGGATGGGGAACAGATGAGGGTTCAGGGTGATGTGCTAGTAACCTCTCCCCTGATCCCCACCGAGCCCTTCTATGTGGTGTAAAATCACAAAGGGCAGAAGAAGGCACTTGTCGGGAACAGCAGGCAACATTAGGATGGAATCTACACAAAAGGACTGCGGTTGTATAGGTGTATGTTAATGGATGTTAGTACATAAAATGCGAGTACATAAAAACTGATGGATGTTGATATATGGTGTCCAGGTGAAGAATACACTGTCGAGCACAAAGCTAGCAAGCTGTGAATTTTTCCCTCATCAATTGTCAAAGAATGGGAGTTTTGTTTTTTTGTTTTTTCGCTCACCTCTGGACCTAGTTACCTGTAATTAAAATATGCATGCTTGCCATTGTAGAAAAAGGTTAAATAGAAGAATGCATGTTTCCTCAGCAATTTAAGCAATTTAAGTCTGCCCATTGCCAACTGAAGATTGTGACTTTAAAGTCACAAAGTGGGGAATTGTGTAGGAAATTTGGGATAATAAAAATATTTTTTTTAAAAACAAAACAAAACAAAAAAAAGCTGTGGAACAACATCACCTGGGACAGACCTGAAAACAACCAAATGTAAAGTGAGAATAAAAGATGTAATGGTTTTGGAGAAAAGTGAGAATAAGGGGGCACAACGACAGCTACACTGATAATGCAGAGGGAAAGAACACACACACATGGGGATAAGGTTTAAGATAAGCTTGTATATTAACAAAGCATATGCAAAAGGAATATTACTTTTTTACATGATACAGTAGTGAATCTAGCTTAAATGGGTGAAATATATCTATAGCTCTAATCGAAGCGTGTTCTGATTAGTTATGGATATAAATCGACCATGAAAGGGAATGTTATATTAATTACTGTAGTCTAGCTTTAGAATTAAATGCGAAGCAGCTTGATATGTTTGTCTGCCAAACTTACCAGGGCAGTCTTCCTATTACTGTAAAACAATAAATTATTCTTCTGGCCATGAAGCATAGTTTATTCTAAGTTAACAGAAATTCAGCGCATAGCGAAGAGCAACGTTAAAAGTGAACCTTGCCATGAGTAAAAACAGAGACGATCCAGCATGATAACCATGGATTTTAATAACTACGTAAAGCTACTGATATACACAACTGGTATAAACAAATAATTGTCACTGTCTTAAAAGGACACCTCTATAGATCAATTAAAATTTATACTTGCGTTAATTTTATGCCGTTCACGAGGGTGCTTGTTTCGTAGGATTAGTGAGGAGTTTGCTGAATCTTCTGCGTCAGTAGAGTCGGGGTGAACGGAGTTGGGTCTAGCCAAAGTAGAAAGAAGAAAGAAAATGGTAATTGCCACATGGTTTAACGAGACAAAGGAGAGTCCGGAGGAGTACCGGAAAAGGAAGGCGGAAGAGAGCAAGTCCACGAGAGAGAGAGAGAAAAGTGAAGTCAAAGTAGAGAAAAAGGAGAAAGTAAAGTAAGGAAGTAAAGTGTAGGTAAAGTGTAGGTAAAGATAAGTAAAAAGAAGAAGAAAAGAAGAAGTAAAAAGGAAGAAGAATAAGTAGTAAAAAGGAAGAAGATGTAGAGGAACGCGTGTCGCGGTCTTTTATGGATAATGCCAACGTACACGCCTCTCTGAGCTGCTGGCAAATCCAGAGAGAGGAGGAAGTTCTGGGGGGGAGAACTTCTTTGTCTGTCCCAAAACAGGGTCCGCATGTCAAGGCGGGGTTTGTATTAAGTTTGGATTAGGATGAAATATGGAAAAGTATAGAATGATACAGCCCATCGTCCTATAGTATGCATCATTAATTGGCATATTACGAGACAATGATTTTGGTACCAAACTTCAAGTAGATTATGATATCTTGGACAGTGAAGGATCATTAGACATGGTTACAGACAACTTAAAATTAGCTTCTCGCTCAAACTATCTAAAATCACTATAGTTAGGTTATCTAGACACATAACACATGCATATATGAATACATTATAACTATCTAGAAATATGATTATATGTTACATTCAAGACACATTTTTACTGTGTGTGCGTGAGTGTGTGTATGTCCAGAAGAGGGGGCTGGTGTTCTTCTAATGTCCCACCGGTCCTTGGTCACCTCAGGGTGACCTTTAGGGAGGACGTTTTTTTTTTCTAGCCTTGTCGGCTCTGATGCTAATCCATGTGGTTGTAAACAGAGATTAGATCAGAGATTTACAGGCCCTTGGTCGGAGTTTTGGTTGACCCCTGCTGATGAACCTACTTGTGAAGTTTTCCAGACGTTCACACCCGTTAAGTCATGAAAGGTTTATTTTATGGGTGTAAGTTGTGTGTGTGTGTGTTTTGCATTCCAAAGGGCATCTGGCCGCAGGAGGCCTCTCGGGGTTACTCTCGGTCACCTGAGTGGTGAAACTTTTTTATGTTCCGTCTGGGTTAATTCAGAAGTCAGTTTGGGCACTGTCATACGTTACAATACGGTTCCGCAGTAGATCGCACAGAGTATATGGTCCTTTTGTTTACATGCCAGGGCCACTGAGCAGATTGGGTGCTCTTGGATGAGTTCAAGAGTAGAGGCGTTTGAGTCCCACATGAAGAATAAATCAACCATCTTGGTAATAGAACGGTTGGTGAAGAGTCCACTCACCTTCAGCACTTTCGCATGAAGAGACCCATAGGAGACTCAGGGTTGGAGATATCTGACCATAAAAGACATAAAGTATGGGGGTAGTTAAAAACCATAAATAACTATAGAATGCGAGCCCAAGAATATGAATGACGTGAGACAAAGCAAACAAGGGGGCCCATGGGTACACAGTATGGAGCAGATTATGTTAGAATTTTCACTCACACATGTTAGAAGAATTCTCAAGAGTGAAATAAAGAGGAATCAGGAAATAGGTGCAAGCTGTAGACTCCTCAATGAGATTATTTAAATGATGATGTGAAAAGCAAAGCAAGTTGAAGATAATGGGAAAATTTTGAGCAGAACTGAGTGGAAAAACCTAAGACCTCCTGGAAATAATGGGAACTTATACAGCTGGGATACGTGTGGAGGATTGTGATTGGATGTAAACAGAAGAGGAAGGATTTGTGATTGGATAGAGGTAGCTAAGAGGAACATGCATGAAATGTATAGAAGGATACTGTAACCAGCGGAACCTCTGTGCAAGCTGCATGTTCATGGCACTTGTACTCCTGGTACCAGCTGTTTTGTTTGCTGTCTTGTTGACTGCTAATAAACCAAAATCATCTGAATCCAGTCTTCGTGAACTCGGCTCTTTATTCATTTTAGATCTTGACTAATTTTATGGTTTGAATCTGGTGCACTTACATTTGGGGCTGCCGTTTCACTCTACGAATGGATCACCAAGCTCTGACAACCCTGCTTACCACAAAGGGCGTAATAGGGGTTCTTGCTGTTGAGAATTTAGTTAAGATTCTCAGAAGAGTGGGTTAAACCATATCATTACGCTATGCTATGCAAGGTAGGAAAAATGCAATATGTAGAATAAGAAACAAGCAGCAAGGCACGGGTATAGACATCGTCCATGTTTATTGTAATATCAAACCAGTACAATTAGGATTTCAGTCTCGTGAGGTGCTAGGCCTGGGGGAAATCTGATAAGGAGAACAAACGGGAGAAGTGGGTGAATAATTAGGAGAGGCTGGAGAGTCATCAAGAGCTCAGTAAGAAAGATAGTGGAGACAGGAGACGTAGACTCCCAAGAGCACCTGTCCACATGAGGGCAGGTACCATAAGTCTGAGTAGACACAGAGTGTGATATATAGTGTATTAACCAAGTATTTTCATGTATTAACCAATATATAGTGTATTAACCAAGTATTTTCATGTATTAACCAATAAATCAATTTTGATGTAATCAACCACTGGATAAAATTAATCAGGAGATGAAACCTTTAGTATAAGGTAAAAAGCAGGCCAGGTTAGTGTATGATCTCAGTTTATGTGAAACTCACTATCTGTACCACTCTGTACTGTCTTTAGCAGAAAGTGCAGCAGAGCATGACGACCCTTACATCATAGTCGAAACCAATTAAGGCTGCCTTGAAACCAATTAAGGCCGCCTTGAAACTCTTTTAAAAAATACACTGGTGGACCTCTCGCCACGGTTGTTTATGAGATCCATAGAAAGACACATAATTGTGGCAAGCTGTCAGAGGTGTGATTAAAGAAAAAATGGGGAAACCCCGCCTGAATAAGATCATTGCTTTAGAAATGTATAAAAACTGATGTATTGACTGTATTTGTCAGATGGTCTGCAGTCATCTTGGCTTTATGGTGTTCAATAAAGTCTGATTTTTGACATCTTAAACCCCGGACTCTCGAATACGTTTTTATAGAATAACCAGGACATTTTCCACAATAGTAGTAGCCTGGTAACCGATGCGGACGGGAAGAAGGGGCTGGTCAGGAAGAGTGTGCTCACAAAGTTGTTCCAGAAAGTCAGTAATCTCAGTAGTTAACTGAGACAACTGATAATGATGATAGTGATAGAAAACATCATGGGGTCATTGCTCTGAGGGGCGTTTCCGTGAAGTAGAGCCACGAGGATGGGTTATTAAGCAAAACACACACAAGAACAAGGCAGTGCAGGCTCATGAGTCAACCACGCTTGCCAGTAATGGCCTAATGCAGTATATTAATCATGGTTACAAGTAACACGGTTAAAAATCTATTACTCATGCTTACAGGCAACAAGTTACTAAGCACACATAGTACACAGCAAGATGGCAATGCATTACACATAGTCATCAGAGTAAGGATAAGATAAGAATAAAATGAGAAGTGTGAAGTAAACTTACACATCTTGGACGCTTTGAGCAAGAATAGCAACAACACTTCAGTCAGAAAGGAGAGTTGTGAGCAAATGTGAACAAAGTAGGAAGTACAGAGGTAATAAGACACAGTTTTTAAAAAATAAGACACAAAAGGGGAAAGCAGGAAGACAGGAAAACCCATAGAAGGGCATAGAGGAACTAGGTGGACCCCAGTAACTGGAAAATAAGGGGAATTCGGAGAACAAGAAAATGAGTCAGAGGGAGGAGTTACCCAGAAGAGCTGGAAAATAAGGGAAATTTGGGTGAGCATGCAAATGAAGATGGGAGGAGTATAATGGCTCAAAGTAAGAAATAATGGGAAATAGCCAGGGCATATGCAAATTAAAAAAGGGAGGTGCTTCATAGCACCGGGGATAAATAAAGGGGTTTTTCCTGGGGAGTTTTGCACTTGCTTGCAACCACACTGAGTGGTGTCTTTTATTGTGAGTGTCTCCTTGATCTCAATGGCTTTTTGTGACATCTGACTGCAATAAAGAAGTTTGCTCTTTCTCATCCAAGCCTCAAGAGTCTTGATTTGCATTGGTGTTAAACTCTGGCAAGCAAAAAAAAAAAAATCCGGAGCAGAGATCTACAAAAGGAACAGACCCTGGGCCACCCTGTCAGTGTCCGCTCAGAGGGGGACTTCTGACAGAGGGGGAGTTCTGACATTGCTCTGAACTGATTAAGCTTCATACGCAGATTACAAAGGGCTGGCCTCCTTCACCTAAGAGATTGGACATGGAGTTGCTTTCATTCCACAGACTGCATCTGGAACTGTCTGTTAAAGACAACTTCATTTTTCGGGGCCACCAACTGATTGCTCCTGTTACACTTCGACCAGTGCTGGTCTCAGTGGCACATGAGGGACATCAAGGAGAGGTGAGGACCAAACAGCATCTGTGTGAGCTCTACTGGTGGCCTAAGATGGATGCCCAGATTCACAACATGGTCCGCTCCTGTCACATGTGTTAGCTTAATGACAAGACAGCTATCCCTCATCTGGCTCCCCTCCAGCTGGTTCCTCTTCCAGATGGACCATGGCAGAAGGTGGCTGTGGACATAGTTGGGCCATTCGACACTACTGCATCTGAATGCAGGTTTGCAATAACTCTGATTGATTGTTACAGTAAGTTACTGGAGGTCTCCATTACCTACACAGTTACCGCCAATGCTGTAGTTTCATTTCTGTCTGCAATCTTCAGTCGCCATCGGAACCCATTGGGTATAGTTACCAATAATGGTGTTCAGTTCACATCTGCTGTTTTTGCTGCTTTTCTAAAAGGGAGGAACATTCATTGCTCATCTCTATACTACCTTGCTGCCAACGGTGCTGTAGAGAGGTTTAATAGTTTACTCAAATATACTATTCAGATGGAAATTCAGCAACATCAGCCGCGGAAATCAACTGTAACAGACTTTCTACAAGTGTACCATGCCACCCCACATGCTGCGACTGGTACCTCACCCTTTCAGCTACTCTATGGAAGGCAAATGCATACAAAGGTGTCTGTTCTACCATCTGCTCCTGTGCCATCTACACCTGACATGATTGTTCGCCGTATGGATACGCAGCTGCAACGCAAAATTAAACAGTACACAGACACTAAGGGGGGTGCTCACACTCCTTGTTTCCAGGAAGGAGATAAAGTGCAGGTACATAACCCCTTGCATTTTCCTAAAGGACACAGGAAGTTTACTGATCTCCTCACAGTGACCAAAAGACTTGGGGTTGATACATACATTCTTAGTGATGGTAAAACATGGAATGTGTCTCACCTGACTGCATTTCCATGCACACCAAATGCTCCTGCTGAGGACACTGCCCAATACACACACACTAATTCCATGAGATCTAAACTAGATGGCGACCAGTGTCCATTCCTGTGCAGAATAGCGTAGTCGTTAACCAAGGTAGTACAAAGAGGTGGCTTGTCCCCACAGATGGTAGATAGAGTGAGAGTAGAGCAACTAATTAGGGGTGCAGTGGAGTCAGACATGATGCTTCTACATCTAAGGCTGCAAGAAAGGAAAACACAACCAACTACTTTCTTAGTCTTGTTAAACAAGATCAGAGAAGCAGAAGAGGGTGAAGCAGGCAGACAGAAAATCAGAACTACTGTAAAGTCAGTGCAGTGTCAGGACGAAAAACTCAGCTTTGCAGTTGTAAGAGAGATAAAAGTGGAAATCCAGGACTTAAAAAACAAATTAGGGGATGAGTCAGTAAAGGGGTCAGTATCCTCTGGGATGCTGGGGTCTAACCCTAATCCCACTAAGAGAAGTGTGGAGACACTATGAGATGTGGAAATTGAAGCCCTGTGACAACAAATACAACAGCTGCAGCAGCAGATAGGAGTAATGAGCATAGGCTGTGCTCCATCAGTGATACTCCTGAGATGCCAGTGATCCTGACCCCTTCTGCTCTCCAGACCTGCCTGATCCATCCTGATGCCCTACTTCTGGTTGGAAGTCACATGCTGCTGCTGAGGATGGCCCCGCATGGTGCAGGCTAAAGATCATTGAGATTACTGAGGATGGTACCACTTAAAAACCATAAAGATGGCTTTGGACCTCAATTCATATGAACAGTTATGCTATGATGGCTAGGACTGCAATTGCCACAAACAGTTTGGCACTCAAGTCTGCATGAGTGAACAGTGGTGAAGTTCAACAAAACAGACTTCATATAAAAACTGTAATGAATTTTCATGGTTTCACAACTGCTATTTGACCATGTAGTATTGGTACATTTATAGAAGGGATTTATGTATTTATAATCGCACTATCCGGTGTCGCCCAGATGAGGATGGGTTCCCTTTTGAGTCTGGTTCCTCTCAAGGTTTCTTCCTCATATCGTCTCAGGGAAATTTTCCTTGCCACCGTCGCTTCTGGCTTGCTCATTGGGGATAAATTCATAAATTTAAAATCTGTGTAGTGAATTTATATATTTCTGTAAAGCTGCTTTGGGACAATGTCCATTGTTAAAAGCGCTATACAAATAAACTGAACTTGAACTTGAACTTAAACCAGGCCCATGGCAACTCAAACCTGTTTCTGCTCAGTCGAGGACCGGATCTGCCCAAGCTCAGTAGGATTACTTCTGTTACAGGTGTGGGGAAGATGTACACATCGCCACAAAATGTTACACAAGCCAAGTTACAATCGTGTTTGACTCACGGTATTCAAAATACCTGCCGGAGGTGCCACTGCAGCCTCTTCATGGGCTATCTATCTGGGGATTGAGCCCATCAAGCTACCCATACAAGGGGTACATTGTACTCCATCCTAGCATTAGTCTGTCCTGAGCCCCGCAAGTTCGTGTGATAAGTGGGACAAATGCCAGGTTTTTTTGAGAGATTAACAGCATTGAGTAGAAACTGCATAGAGTGCTTGCCTTGAGGATCCAGTCCAATTTCCTGAAGCGTGCTTAACCCAAGCCCCAGATAGAAGGGCTCTAAACTTACCAGAAGCAAGGGTCAGATGGGTGGGGTCCAGTGCTCTGATTTTTCCTCCAAGAGGTGAGGTATATGCGGCCTGTAAGGTTGAGTATGAAGAGCCTTTGAAGAAGGACATTTTTGGTATCAAATCCACGACTGGTGACCTGCTGGACTATTTAATCCCCTTGTGGTGCTGCTATCCTCAGCAGTAAATAGGGATACCTTTAAATTGCCTGTGCATAATGAAACATTTAAAGAGGTTGCTGTACCTCCTGGCACTGTCACTGCTCACCTGTTTCTGACTGATATTGTCCCTGAGACTTCCAGAGAGGGAACTATTCCAAAGACGATTGACCCGGAGTTGTTTAACTTTGGCACATCTGCCATTCCTGTTGAATGGGAGAGGAGGCTATGACAAAAGTTGTCTGAAAAGGGCAATGTGTTCTCTTTAGGTGAGTGGGATGTTGGATTGGCAAAGGGTGTGGAACATCACATTCAATTAAGTGACCCAAGACCGTTCAGAGAGAGATCCCGTTGCATAACTCTTGCCAACATTGACGATGTCCACCGACACATAAAAGACCTGCTGGCTGCTGGCATAATAAAAGAGTCTCAAAGTCCTTATGCATCACCGATTGTGATTGCTAGAGAGAAAAAAACAGAAGCGTCAGGATGTGCATTGATTACCTGACACTAAATAGTTGAACTATTCCTGACCAGTATACCACCCCAAGAATAGATGATGCTTTGGATTGCCTTTCTTGCAGCCAATGGTTCTCAGTATTAGACTTAAAGAGTGGTTACTACCAGGTTGAGATGGCAGAAGAGAATGAGGACAAAACGGCATTTATATGCCCACTGGGATTCTATCAATTTGAAGGCATGCCGCGAGGAGTTCCTCTAAAATACACCTCTAAAATATAGCACACCTATGTTCCGGAACCTTTTTATGTGGATCCGGCACCTCTGCAGCAGGATGTTTAAAGTCTCCCACAGCAATATTATGAAAACAAATAGTTTTAGTTTTTAACAGAACAACAAAAAAGGCAATAAAAATGCTAATCTTATATTACCAGTGCTCAAATATTGCTAATAGCCAATCAGTAGCCTCTTTCACATAACATAATCATTTCAAGTTCAAAGTTCACCTGAATTTGTTGTCACGAAGTGAAGCCTACAGTCATGTAGCATGCGATGTAGAGTGTGTCATGGGGAAAGGAAAGCAGTTATCATTAACAGCATGTTTTTTAAAAACACAAACAAAATACTAAAAAGGCAAGAGTCCAAGAGAGCGAGCAGCAGCAGGTCACTGATGAAGCAGTTTGGTGACCATTCCCATGACTAGCAGTGATAACAATAGCCTGATTGTGGAAGGTTTTTAGAAGTGCTTACGAGCCTAAAAGTTGTCAACCTGCACATGGCTTTGAAAGTGATACTGACTGCCTGGAATTAAATAGAGTTAACAGCCCACCTACAGTCATTCGGGCTTTTAGGGAGTACAGGGACTCAAATAGGCAAAAGGTTCCAGCAAGACTGAGGCAGTTGTTGGCTTCTGTGAATATCATACCAATCTCGAGTGGAGCACAAGCAGGGTTTATCCAAAATCAGTCTCATTTGTTGCTCACAGCGTATATCCCTTCTCATCCCCACCATCTCGTCTCTGATGTTTTTGATCATCATGGGTACACCACTTACAAGGTTCAATCCCGAGCCATTTTTGCGCTCATGGATACGTAGGGGACTCAGGGAAGAGTAGGAGGACACTGACATGACAGCTTGTGGAATATTTGTCTTAGGTAAGACGATTTTTTTCTTGATTATGTTGTGCAGTTGTTTATTGTAAGTAGGTCTACTGTATAAAACATAGCTTTGTTTTCGAAGTGCTTTGGGCAAATGTGTTTTGTAGGTAACAGAGGTAACAGCACATAAGCTGATAGAATGTGCAATCCATAAATGTTTCCCTTTGTACTGAGAATACTCACTACTTTTAAGTTTGTTATGCTATTACGTCGCTGTACCAGTGTGATCAATTACATAGGCCTACGTACCTATCAGCATTGAATATCGTTGGTTATGTGAGATACTGGAAGCATTTTATATGTCTGTAAGTTCGAGGTCTGGGACTTTTCTCGTGCCTCCCGACCGGCCGGATCACTACCCTCCTAGTGTTCTGGGACCTGCAGATTTACAAATTAAGCTTGAAACTTGAATTCCTGGCTCTCAAGTGAGCAGTAGTTGATAAGTTTCACAACTACCTGTATGGAACCAAGTTTGTTGTGAGATCCGCTAATAACCCACTCACTTACATCTTGACGAGTGCCAAGTTGACTGCCACTGGACATTGATAGCTCGCCACATTAACCACTTATGAGTTCAGCTTACAGTACAAACCAGGAAAACAAAATGTGGATGCAGATGTACTGTCTCGATATCCCTCCAACACTGATTCTGAGGAATGGAGAGAGATACCAAAATCAGCATTGAAAGCTTTGTGTCACTCCACAAAGTATTCCACCAATGTATGCTTGTCCTGCACAGCTAGAAACTGGTCAAATGGAGTGGTGGACAAAAACAGATCTAAGGTCAGCTCAAGATCAATACCCCATCATTAGCCCAGTAAAAAAAAGAAGTAGCTTTAAACAAAATACTTACAGTGGGTATAGAAAAGAATCACCCCCCTTTAAAATAATCACATTTTGTTGCTTTTCAGCCTGAAATGAAGACGGACACAGTTGTTGTTTTATCCAGCTGGATTTACTCATACAACTTATAACTTATAACATCCAAGTGAAAGATATAACACCAACATGTCATATATTTTTTTTTTTTTTAAATAAAAAACCAGAATCACTGAATTGGAAAAAGGATCACCCTCCTCCTAAAAATGACTTGTAAACTCAATAAGGTGTAGCTAATCACCTTCTCAATGGCACACAAAGCCATTTGAATTTCAACTGTGATCATTTTGATTAACTCAGCATGAAAAGAGCTTTCCTGGAGCATTTTGTAGTGTAACTGAAGCAAACAATCAACTATGGGTGGCAAGGCACTGTCAAAAGATCTCCGGGATAAAGTTACGTACAGGCACAAGTAAGGACATGGATGCAAAAAAAAATTCAAAGGCTTTATCAATGCCTAGAAGTACAGTGAAGTATATTATTAAGAAGTGGAAGGTATTTGGTACAACACAGACCCTCCCTGGATCAGGACGTCGCTCCAAACTGGATGAAAGAGCCAGGAGGAAACTGGTCAGAGAGGCTACCAAGAGGCCTACAGCAACTCTGAAGCAGTTGCAGGAATTTATGACAAAGAGTGGTCATTGTGTGCATGTGACAACAATATCACAAATTCTCCACAAATGTGGCTTGTATGGGAGGGCTGCAAGAAAAAAGCCACCCACGACTGAGCATTGCCAAAACACACCTTGAAGATTCTGAGGCCACATGGAAAAAGGTGTTATGGTCAGATGAGACTAAAATTGAATTATTTGGCCTCAACACCAAACGATATTTCTGGCGGAAATCCAATACAGCTCACCATCCAAATAGCATCATTCCTACAGTAAAGCATGGAGGTGGTAATATCCTGTTATGGGGGTGTTTCTCTGTAGCAGGGACTGGAGCATTTGTCAGGATAGAAGGAAAATTAATGGTTAAATTCTTGAGGAAAATCTGCTGCCCTCTGCCAGAAAGGTATCAATGGGAAGGTTTACCTTCCAACATAACAATGACCCAAAGCACACAGAAAAACTGACCACAAAGTGGTTGAAGGAGAAAAATTTGAATGTCCTTGCATGGCCTAGTCAGAGACCAGACTTAAACCCCATTGAAAATCTGTGGAATGACTTGAAGACTGTAGTCCACAAATGGTCACCATCAAATTTAACTGAACTTGAGCAGTTCTGCAAAGAAGAGTGGGCAAATATTGCAAAGTCTAGATGTGCAAAGTTAGTAGAGACATATCCCAACAGACTAAAGGCTGTAATTAAAAAATTAAGGCAAATTAAAGCATGGGGGTGATCCTTTTTCCAACTCAGTGATTCTGTTTTTTTTTGTTTTGTTTGTTTTTTGTCTGACATGTTGGTGTTATATGTTTCACTTGGATGTTATAAGTTGCACTGAGTAAATACAGCTGGATAAAACAAAAACTGTGCCTGTCTTCATTTCAGGCTGAAAAGCAACAAAATGTTATTATTTTAAAGGGGGTGATTCTTTTCTATACCCACTGTAAGTATTTTATTTAAAGCTACTTCTTTTTTTCCTGGGCTAATGATGGGGTATTGATACCCACTGTACAACCCCAATTCCAAAAAAGCTGGGACGCTGTGTAAAATGTAAATAAAAACAGAATGCAATGATTAGCAAATCTCATAAACCCATATGTTATTCACAATAGAACATAGAAAACATATCAAATGTTTAAACTGAGGAAATGTACCATTTTAAGAAAAAAATAAGGTAATTTTGAATTTGATGCCCGCAACATGTCTCAAAAAAGTTGGGACAGGGCAACAAAAGTCTGGAAAAGTAAGTGTTACTAAAAAGAAACAGCTGGTGGTTAATTGGCAACAGGTCAGTAACATGAGTCTTTCAGAAGTAAAGATGGGCAGAGGTTCACCAATCTGCGAAAAACTGAGGAATAATGTTCCTCAATGTAAAATTGTGAAGATTCTGAATATCTCATCATCTATAGTACATAATATCATCAAAAGGGTCAAAGAATCTGGAGAAATCTCTGTGCACAAGGGACAAGGGTGAAAATCAATATTGCATGCCCATGATCTTCGGGCCCTCAGGTGGCATTGCATTAAAAACAGGCATGATTCTGTAATGGAAATCACTGCATGAACTCAGAAACACCTCCAGAACTCATTGTCTGTGAACACAGTTCGCTGTACCATCCACAAATTCTGGTTAAAGCTCTATCATGCAAAGAAGAAGCCATATGTGAACATGATCCAGAAATGCTGCCGTCTTCCCTGGGCAAAGCTCATTTAAAATGGACTGAGGCAAAGTGGACAAATGTTCTGTGGTCAGACAAATCAAAATTTGAAATTCTTTTTGGAAACCATGGGCGCAGCTTCCCCTAAATTGAGGACTAAAAAGGACAGGGACCATCCGGCTTTTTGTCAGCGCTCAGTTCAAAAGCCTGCATCTCTGATGGTATGGGGGTGCATTAGTGCCTATGGAATGGGCAGCTTGCACAACTGGAAAGGCACCATCAATGCTGAAAGCATGGGCGTAGAATCCACGGGGGATGTCCCCCCCCACTTTTAATAAAACGTAAATTCATCCCCCACACTTTTTCACTGGCCATGGCCAATTTCTGTATCTTTGATTGCTATATGTGTACGTGTCTAAGTGTTTTCACTGAGTGCTCAGAGGTCGCAATGAGCTCAAAGCGGCAAAAAAAAACAACATTCACTCCTTTTTTACTTAGTTGTAGTGATGGGAATACCGTCCCTTTTTAGTGAGCCAGATCATTTGGCTTAGCTCAGAGCAATAAGTGGCCGAGCAGTGTGGCGAAAAGATCATCCTATTATTATGTCTTGTATTAATTTACAAAAAAAATGAAATCGGCTCTCAGACGGGAGGCAGCTCCCATCGTTCACTTAAAGGAGCCAACTCACAGAGCCGACTCGTTTGCGAACGACCCATCACTACTACATCGAGCAGTGTAAGTTCTTTTGAACTGGATGAATAATTAGTAAGATTTGATGGTAATATTAGCCTACCCGTAGTCCCGCACTTATTTTCAAACTCTTTTGTAACGTCTTTTATTTTTATTACAGATGTGCTATCTGAGTCCTTCACATTAGAATAAGATGGTGAATTGTTAATGTTGAATTCGATTTGCATGGATTACAAATGGATTACATTGCATGTTACATAATGGTTTCTTTTATTATGTTGATGCTAAATATTAATAGAAATATTATAGAATAGAACACATTTTTATTTTATAAATACAATGACTGAGTTATAACAGGCTGCTATAATAACTTAAATCATTATGCAGCAGTTTAAGTTAGAAGTAGGTTAGTAGTATAGGGGGGGAAATTGTAACCCTGCCATTTTTACATTACTGTATATAATTCAATTGAAAAGGGAGAGAACTGAAACAAAATCATCCAAAGTATTTGATCCCCTGCTGATTTTGTACATTTGCCCACTGACAAAGAAATGATCAGTCTATAATTTTAATGGTAGGTGTATTTTAACAGTGAGAGACAGAATAACAACAAAAAATCCAGAAAAACGCATTTCAAAAAAGTTATAAATTGATTTGCATTTTAATGAGTGAAATAAGTATTTGACCCCTTCGACTTAGTACTTGGTGGCAAAACCCTTGTTGGCCACGAGGTTTGCACACATCTCAGGAGGAATTTTGTCCCACTCCTCTTTACAGATCCTCTCCAAGTCATTAAGGTCTCGAGGCTGACGTTTGGCAACTCGAACCTTCAGCTCCCTCCACAGATTTTCTGTGGGATTAAGGTCTGGAGACTGGCTAGGCCACTCCAGGACCTTAATGTGCTTCTTCTTGAGCCACTCCTTTGTTGCCTTGGCTGTGTGTTTTGGGTCATTGTCATGCTGGAATACCCATCCACGACCCATTTTCAATGCCCTGGCTGAGGGAAGGAGGTTCTCACCCAAGATTTGACGGTACATGGCCCCGTCCCTTTGATGCGGTGCAGTTGTCCTGTCCCCTTAGCAGAAAAACACCCACCTCCATGTTTGACGGTGGGGATGGTGTTCTTGGGGTCATAGGCAGCATTCCTCCTCCTCCAAACACGGCGAGTTGAGTTGATGCCAAAGAGCTCAATTTTGGTCTCATCTGACCACAGCACCCAGTTCTCCTCTGAATCATTCAGGCAAACTTCAGACAGGCCTGTTCATGTGCTTTCTTGAGCAGGGGGACATTGTGGGATTTCAGTCCTTCACTGTAGTGTGAAGTTAGTGTGTTACCAATTGTTTTCTTGGTGACTATGGTCCCAGCTGCTTTGAGATCATTAACAAGATCCTCCCGTGTAGTTCTGGGCTGATTCCTCACCGTTCTCGTGATCATTGAAACTCCACGAGGTGAGATCTTGCATGGAGCCCCAGACCGAGGGAGACTGACAGTTATTTTGTGTTTCTTCCATTTGCGAATAATCGCACTAACTGTTGTCACTTTCTCACCAAGCTGCTTGGCGATGGTCTTGTAGCCCATTCCAGCCTTGTGTAGGTCTACAATCTTGTCCCTGACATCCTTGGACAGCTCTTTGGGCTTGGCCATGGTGGAGAGTTTGGAATCTGATTGATTGATTGCTTATGTGGACAGGTGTCTTTTATACAGGTAACAAGCTGAGATTAGGGGCACTCCCTTTAAGAGAGTGCTCCTAATCTCAGCTCGTTACCTGTGTAAAAGACACCTGGGAGCCAGAAATCTTGCTGATTGATAGGGGAGCAAATACTTATTTCACTCATTAAAATGCAGATCAATTTATAACTTTTTGAAATGCGTTTTTCTGGATTTTTTTTTTTTGTTGTTGTTGTTGTCTCTCACTGTTAAAATACACCTACCATTAAAATTATAGACTGATCATTTCTTTGCCAGTGGGCAACCATACAAAATCAGCAGGGGATCAAATACTTTTTTCTCTCACTGTATACAAGTATATATTGTATACTGTGTGCTATGTATATGCAATACAATGTACACTAAACACGATTTGCAATATTTAAATAATACAGTGCATTATACAATATAACATGCAAGTACAGAATCATAAATTGCATATTATGCCAATTAAGAGCAAGAAGACATAAAACCCATCAATTAGACAAAGGTCAGAAAAAAAGAGTACACTTGACATTCTGTCCCCCCACATCTGAAATGATGGCTACGCCACTGGCTGAAAGGTATATACAGGTTTTAGTGCAGAAAGATTTTTAAGGTTTTCTCGTGAGTTGAGGCAGAAGAAAAGTGTGTATAACCACTAATTCAGTGTGTTAAACATAATAGCTCATGTGAATAAGTGTTTAAAAAACTTGTGCTTTGGTGTATGGTTTTTTCCTCTACATAAAAGTGCTAGAGACTGTGGTTCCCACAGAGCCTGCTATGAAGCGCAGCACACTTTTTTGTTTTTTTTATTTACAGTAAGTGGCGTTACACTGATTTTTCACACTGGTTTTAGTTTTGAACAAGAATAAGTGTGTTTGAGACATTTAAGTTCTATTTATTTTTTCAAATCAGACTGTGTTTGCAAATCCTACCATTTGTAAATTGAGTGTCATTTGGAGTGAGATCTACTATAGTGTAACTGTGGTTTTGAGCATGTGCCAATAGGGACAAAAGTCTTAGAACAACATAGTAGTCCATTTGTAAATTTATTTAAGTATTACAAATTTCTCAGGACAAGAAAGCAAATAGCTCATTTATTTCACTTCACTTATTTTAATTATCTATTTTTCCTATATTTTCTAATTATCCAAAAAATAAATTAAATTGTAAATTTCTGCAAATTTATTCCTTGGTGGTTGAGGTAATTATTCATTTGGTAAATTGCAAATTTACTTAGGAAGGTTAGTGTAAAGAGAGGTGAGTACACATTTGATTTGTTCACAGTATTTCACCAGGGTAAAAGGGGGGACTATTATTAATGGAAATAATGAAGAACTCAGGCGGGAGTCATGGAACATTCCTTTGTGGGGGGAAAGATATGGGGGAAAAGGTTCCACTAATAAACATAGAAGTATAACTTAAGTTGTTTTCAAGAGTAGTGTGTTACATTTATCACTTCACAAGAGTCAGGTTTCACAGAGGCTTTTATTTTGAGTGGGAGCATGTAATGGACATGTTGATTTGGAAAATCTTAATTATATTTAGCTGCACATTCAAACTTTCTCAGAACATCTTCAGTCAAATAACATTCAAGAAGTAATGATTCAGTAGTGTTATATACAGTCATGTGCATATACAGTCATGTGAAAAAATAAGTACACCCCATGGAAATTGCTGGCTTTTTTTTTTTTTATTTATTTTTTTTTTTTTACATATTTGGACAAGCAAACATTTGATCCTTTTTGAAACAGTGCCTATTAATAAAGTTGATACACTATCAAATGACACATACAATCGACATTTTGTAGTAATTTTCACAAATTAAATTAACAAAAAACGATCAGACGCATGGAAAAAGAAAGTACACCTCTACATTCATCACACCTTCAAATCCATAAA
Source organism: Cranoglanis bouderius (assembly GCA_023630585.1). Taxonomy (NCBI): domain Eukaryota; kingdom Metazoa; phylum Chordata; class Actinopteri; order Siluriformes; family Cranoglanididae; genus Cranoglanis; species Cranoglanis bouderius. The sequence continues at coordinate 9,011,142 of CM042570.1, forward strand.
ATTAAAATCTGGTGTTCAAGATTGTGTGCAAGGGATTAGAACCTGCTTAGGGAGTGCAGGTGGAACCTGTCTTATTTATACCCATCTCATATCTAATGCCTGGTTCCCTTTGCTATTGAGGTCTGTGGTGTCATCATGCCAAGATCTAAAGTTCAAGTTCAAGTTCAGTTTATTTGTATAGCGCTTTTAACAATGGACATTGTCCCAAAGCAGCTTTACAGAAGTATATAAATTCAGGACATAGATTTTAAATTTATGAATTTATCCCCAATGAGCAAGCCAGCGGCGACAGTGGCAAGGAAAAACTCCCTGAGATGATATAAGGAAGAAACCTTGAGAGGAACCAGAATCAAAAGGGAGCCCATCCTCATCTGGGTGACACCGGATAGTGCGATTATAAATAAATAAATCCCTTCTATAAATGTACCAGTACTACATGGTCAGAATGGCAGTTGTGAGACCATGAAAAATTCATTACAGTTTTTATATGAAGTCTGTTATTGTTGAACTTCACCACTGTAATCTCAATGATCTTTAGGCTGCACCATGTGGGGCCATCCTCAGCAGCATCATGTGACCTCAGTTGATGAGGTCTCCAAACAGAAGTAGGGCATCAGGAGGGATCGGGTAGGTCCAGAGAGCAGATGGGGTCGGGATCACTGGCATCTCAGGAGTATCATGTGAAGCTCGACAGAAGGGGAGGGAGAGAAAGCGAGAGAGAGAGAGAGAGAGAGAGAGAGAGAGAGAGAGATCATTAGGTATGATTATTGTCCCATAATGGTTAAGGACAATGTACTTTGCGTAAGTGAAAGCAGGTACTCTGGCAAGACTAGGTTATGACAGGATAACTAAAAGGGAGAGCCAGAAGGTAACACAGACATGAGGGCTCCCTGGGACAAGGCGGCCAGCCACCCCACCACCAACAAACCTTGGTGGACGCCTGAAGGTGGGGGGTTGACAGCATCCAAACATCCCAGTTCACCACAACACACTATGCCCATGAGACCCCTATATCTGCTCCTTTACCTAAGGAAAAAAAAAACTATTCACGAAAGGCTTGATTAAACAAATATGTTTTCAGCCTGGACTTAAACACTGAGACTGTGTCTGAGTCCCGAACACTAATTGGAAGGCTATTCCATAACTGTGGGGCTTTGTAAGAGAAAGCTCTTCCCCCTGCTGTAGCCTTCACTATTCAAGGTACTGACAAATAGCCTGCGCCTTTTGATCGAAGAAGGCATGGCGGATCATAAAAGACCAAAAGTTCACTTAGGTACTGTGGCGTGAAGCCATTTAGTGCTTTATAATCAATAGTAGTATTTTATAATCAATGCGGGATTTCACTGGGAGCCAATGCAGTGTGGATAAGATAGGGGTGATGTGGTCATATCTTCTAGTTCTTGTAAGGACTCTTGCAGCTGCATTCTGGACTAACTGGAGTTTGTTTATGCTCCTACTGGAACATGCAGACAGTAAGGCATTACAATAATCCAACCTAGAGGTGATGAAAGCATGGACTAATTTTTCTGCATCATGTAGTGACAATATATTTCTTATCTTAGCAATATTTCTGAGGTGAAAGAAGGCTGTCCTAGTAATATTACCTACATGGGCGTCAAAGGAAAGACTGGAGTCAATGATCACACCAAGGTCTTTTACTGCTGCACATGATGAAACAGAAAGGCCATCCAGAGTTACTATATAATCAGAAAACTTACTTCTAGCTGCATGTGTTCCTAGTATAAGTACTTCTGTCTTGTCAGAATTTAGTAAGAGGAAGTTAATAAGCATCCACTGTCTAATGTTCTTTACACATTCCTCGACTTTATTAAACTGGTGTCTGTCATCTGGCTTTGCTGAAACATACAACTGTGTGTCATCAGCATAACAGTGGAAGCTAATTCCATGTTTACGAATAATTTCACCCAAAGGTAACATATATAAAGAAAAGAGTAGTGGGCCTAAAACAGAACCTTGCGGAACACCAAACTTTACCTCAGCATGCAGAGAGAATTCATCATTTACATCTCCGAACTGATGACGATCAGTCAAATAAGATCTGAGCCAGGAGAGGGCCGTTCCCTTAATGCCAACAACGTTTTCTAGTCTATCGAGGAGAATAGAATGATCAATTGTATCAAAAGCTGCACTAAGGTCAAGCAACACAAGCATGGAGACACAACCCTGATCAGAGGCCAGCAGTAAGTCATTTACCACTTTAACCAGCGCTGTCTCTGTGCTATGATGAGGCCTAAATCCTGACTGATACATTTCATGAATGTTATTCCTATTTAGGTACAAGCATAGCTGCTTTGCTACAACGTAAGAGATCTAATATTTAACAGTCCTAGCTTCAGATCAAAGGTGCTGGCTATGCATTCAGTATGGTCTAATTTTATGTTAATTAGATTACTCAAACAAACTTTCCGAAAATTTCTACATATTTGTTCAGCTCAGGGAACAGACACAGTCTCAATAGGATAAACTACAGATATCGTATTGTCGTTTAAGTAATTCGAACATCGACTATCATAACCGTTATTGTTATTTGAATTTGTACTTACGAGTCATATGGTGAGTTCTGTAAGGCCTTCAAAAAAAAGGTTGTGGATGCTTATGAGTCAGGCAAAGGATTTAGAAATGGATTTCAAATGACTGCCAATTTGTCCAGGACTGGCTGTCCCAGCAAATTCAGCCCAAGATCAGACCATCTGATGCAATAAGAAGTCTCCAAGAACCCCAAAATTTCATCACAGAATCTGCTAGTAAGTCTTGCAACTGTTGGTGTCGGATACCATTTGTGTGCATTTACATACCTTCTCGAATAACATTTGCTTGTATTCCACGACTTTCTGAATACCATGCATGGAGTTGTTCATCTCTTACATTGATATGCTTCTTGTTAAATGCAAATATGCCCTTCCACCTAGCCAATCAATAGTTAACCCAATGTCTCTGTTGTGTGTCAAGCATGATATATACTCTGCCTTTCTTTGAATAAATGAGATCTTGAATTTTGTGTGTCTGTGTGTCATTTGGCAAACACTCCCAAGGCCTTGGTGTGGGAATTGTGTGGTGGGGCGAGGGCACCATCTTTTTGTGTACTTTCGCTTTCTCTCTTCTTAAAATCATAACCTGAAGTTCTCAAATCTTAACAGTTTTCTGGGGGCTCGTTCCAGGATATCTGGGATATTGAAGATTCTCTAATCCTAACAGTTTTCTTGGGGCTCATTCAGGGATATCTACTGAGAGGTAAGAATAATTTTAATTTGTTTGCTCTGCCTTGAAGTAGATATCTCATGTATCCCAATTGTACTACACGTGTTGCATAAATATTCTGTGGTGTTCTATGGAAGCAACTGGAAGTAACTGTTAGTTGAATCTTTATTGTGTTGTAAAAAAAATAAATAAATAAAGGCTTTATTTTGTGTTTTATTTTTTATGCTTAGGCCTAATTTGACTCCGGCCACTGAATAGTGTTTCTTTCGGCATTATTGTAAATATTTATTTTGGCTCGGCCACTGAGTGGTGTTTCTCTCTGCATTATTGTAAATATTTTTTTGGCTCCGGCCGCTGAGTAATATTTCTCTTGGTATTATTGTAAATATTTATTATGGCTCTAGATGCTGAGTAGTGTTTCTCTCTGCATTATTGTGTATATAATTAGTATAACCCTATTTTCAAAGAATTTTGAAATAGGATAATTTATTTGGCTCCGGCCGCTGGGTAGTGTTTTCTCTCGGCTTTATTTCGCTCTGGCCGCTGAGTAGTGTTTCTCTCGGCATTATTGTAAATATAACTAGTATAAAAGAATTTTGAAATAGGAGAATAAACCGAGTCTTTCTTTTTCTATTGCTTTCTTTTTCTCTGTTCCTCTTGCTGTTTGAGCATACTTTACCGCCACTCTGCACCTTCCTGCTGTCTTTGTTGTGTGTTGTCTTTGTTCGGTATGTAAATGGGTGGAAGTGGTCAGTCTAAATCTGTGATAGCACTCAAACTGACAATTATTCAGGAACTATAGCTGACTCCACTACCATCACGCCCTCTAACTCTCGTAACTCTGACGTTCATGCTGAGTTAAATGTTGCAGCACCTTTTGTGCAGGTTGGTAATTGTTGGTAATCTAAGGTAATCCAAATCTAAAGTCTCAATTACCTCCATTTGAAGTCATAATGGGCAGACCAGTTCCAACCCCATGGACTAAAGCTAACCCTGGTGTTTCTTTTACAGGAGACCTGGACGTGACTGTCGGTGATTACACTCAAGCATTAATTGAAAAATTGAACAATGTGCATGATAATGTCTTTGCTTCTCTCCCTTTACCTTCCGCCTAACCAATTAATAGCCCATTGTCTCTGGTGTGTGTCAAGCATGATATATACTCTGCCTTTCTTTGAATGAATGAGAGATCTTGCCATTTGAATTTTGTGTGTCTGTGTGTCATTTGGCAAACTCTCCCAAGGCCTTGTTATGGGAAGTGTGTGGTGGAGCAAGGGTGCTGTCTTTTTGTGTACTTTCACTTTCTCTCTTCTTAAAAATCGTAATCCGAAGTTCTCAAATCCTAACAGTTTTCTGGGGGCTCATTTTGGGATATTTGGTATATCAAAGATTCTCTAATCCTGACAATCTTCTCCTCGGGGACATCGCTAGGCCTATTCATTAGTTCCCTCTCCCCCCCCAAGCAAGGCTTGAGTGAAAGTGTTACCGAATGGTAATAAAAATGAAATAAAAGAAATGAAAGGAATGAAAATATAAAAAGGGAAAAACCCAGATAGTAGTCCAAAAGACTAAAAATAAAAAATAAAATAGCAAGAGGGAAGTTGAAATAAAAGAGGAGTCAAATGAAATTAAAATAGAATGAAATAGAGTAGACCTAATTACGAAGGACCACAAGGTGGGGGCAGTGGGCTTACGCCACCGTGAGTAAGGAGGGGGTTAGGTTACCATGCGTCAAACGCTCAAGAGGGAGAGGTACTGCGCCCTACCTACCCTAAACTCAGACAGGAAGTGTAATCGGCGCGCTTTCCCTAGGAGACGGCTTTAATGGCGATTTCATGCCTTACCACGAGGACAAAGAGAACTTTTGAGATCTCAGGGATCCTTTTGTGCTAGTTTATGCACAAGAAGTGTGGGCAGGATTTCTTCGCTGCCATGCACACAAAATCACAACGGGATTTCTTCACCGTTGTTTAAATTTACACTTGATCAGAGTGTAGAGGGCTCTTCCATTTATATATCAATCACAGCGTTTGAGACTGATTTTTTTTTTTTTTTTGCATGCAGTGCATCTTTGGGTAGCTAAGCCAAAGTTGCTCTGCCGGAAGACGCTTATTGCCTGTCGAATTAACATTGGTCATACTCAATGAATCGAATCTAGCAATATAATAATAATAAGGCCTTTTAGAAAGATAACAGGAACATCGCTCAAATCAATCTTTTACTGCACTGGAAGAAGATTTCTTCACTCTTACCAGGCGATTACATTATTAAAGATGTGCTGTAATTCGATTTCATCGTCTTCAGACACACATTTAATGCTAGGAACTGCAGTTTTAACTTTAAGCACTTAACCACGGCTAAATTTGTCAGACAAACATGGCTCTGTTAATGTGCTAACACTGAACAATGAGCTTAAAGCTTTTCAGTTATCAGCGGAGTGGGGGAGGGGAGTCGCGTTGCGACTCGGCTCCCTGGTGACTCGGCTCACCTGGCGACTCGGCTCCCTGGTAAGCGCGTGAAAATACAGATTCTAATAAGACAAAAATCTAACAAAACACGCTTAGATTTGAAACGGAGTTGCTCACAAAATAAAGTTTAAAATACTGCCCGCATACTCCACCAGAATAATGTAGCAAAAATTGCCCGCATTCTTTTCCACAAGAATATGTAGCAAATCAGTGTTACGAAACACAGACGTGTAGGACGGAAGAGGGAGTCAGGATGCATGCGCTGGGGAGACGTCAGTAAATATAGAAGAGTTTATTCCAAACAGAAGAATCCATACTATGAACAAAACAAACTATAATCTAGACTAGGTAAACAAGAGTAGTGATCTGGGAATCACCGGAACAAAGCGCACGGTTAAACACATCTAAATTCTAACAAACTAAACTATGATTAACTATGATTAACTTATACTAATACTCCGCGCTGAAGCGGACACAAACAGGGGTTTTTAAACACACCCACAATCAAAGACACCTGGACATGATAATCACATTAGACAGAGAACCAATGAGGAAACGGGGCAGAGACATGACGCAATACAATAATAAACGCACATGGGGAAACACAGGAGGCGGAGACATGACACAAACCAAAACGTGAGCACATGGGGAAACACAGGAGGCGGAGACGTGACGTGAACGAAAACAAAAGGCACATGGCAGAGTTAAACACGTGAGTTTTTATGAATGGAATGTCTATTGGAGAGTTTTTGAATAGCGCTGGAAAGCGTGCAGTGGAATGCGGAAGTAGTCGAGTCCACCGCTCGCATAGCGAGCGACAAACAATCAGATGTAAAAAATTAAATGTTTAAATATATTCTCCACCAGTTACAATTCATGTAACGAATTAAAAGATGTTTAACATATTTAAATGTATTCTCCACCAATTTATGTAAGGAATTAGCTTGAATGGCATGAAATATATCTATATATCTGATCAATGCGTGTTGTGACCAGTTATAAATATACATCAGCCATGAAAGGGAATTAATGTATGTGCACATATACATATAGATAATTAACTACAATGGATTATAATTAATTATGACTATACATGTGGTCTAGATCAGCTTGTAGGATTAGCTGTAGTCTAGTTTTAGAATTATGAACTCTAAAGAGGGAGTTTATCCTTCTGGCCAGGAAGGATTCTCCATTTCAAGAGCAGGTAGCAAGGTCGCAGCACTTAAGGGTCTCATCACGTAACCAAAACAGAGAAAATCAAGCGTGGTGATAATAGATTTTAATAACTATGGGTAACTATGGATACACACACAACTAACTCTAAGCAAACAATACATATGTACATCTATACAAGAAGAGAGAAAGTATAGAAAGAAAGTAATGAAATAGGAGGGAATAGCAGACAAAAACAACAATTAATTAGCCATTTTCAAAACCAGCAACAAAATTAAATCTCCTGTAAACAGGGGTACAATCTTAACGCAGATATAGATCCATTAACTATACTTGCATGGTGTAAGTGTTGTCAGTTCAAAGTTCGAGCGAGGTCGTGTCGAGTTCGCTGGTTCGTCGTGCTGTTTGAAAAGGCGTGGGCCGTGAGGCAGTTGTATCTTTTGTCCGGGAGAGAGAGTGTGAGTACGTGGCCCTGGGGGAGGGAAACCTGAAGTGAACCGAAGAAGACTGTAGAGACTGAAGAGAGTGAGAGAATCTGAAGAGAGATTTGAAGAAGTGTGTTGTTGTTTTAAAGACAACACCAATGCACACGCCTCTCTGGGCCACTGGCCAATCAGGAAGTTGGATTTGTTGGTGGGAGGGACTTCCTGTGTGTCATCTCTTAGAGTGGGTTGCCCATCCAGGGCGGCGCCAGTTTAAACCATTTAAAATATTTAAAATAATATCCTAAATTAAACTATCTAAAGTCATTATAGTTAGGTTACATAAACACACAATATATGCAAATAAGAAAACATCACACTATTTGGACATGGAATAATTACATATAATTACATGTTACATTCAAAAGAGATTCTTCCATTGTGTGTGTGCGCGTGTGCGCGTGTAGGTAAGCTTTGTGCGTGTGTGTGTGTGTGTGTGTGTGTGTGTGTGTGTGTGTGTGTGTGTGTGTGTGTGTGTGTCTGAAGAGGGGGGTCGTGTCCCCTGTAGCATTCCGATGGCATCTGGTCAAAGAGGTTACTGATATGGATTCACAGCTCAAAGAAACAGAGAAACTTCTTTGCTAAATCCAGGCTGATTCAGAAATCAGTTTGATAGTCAGACGTTACACTTGCAAGTGGTTCTAAAAACCTTCCACAATCAGTCTAGCATTATCACTGCTAGTTGTGAGAACAGTCGCCAAAGTGCTTCATCAGAATTAAGCTCTGATTATACCGATTGTTTTTTCCTTGAAAATCTTCTACATATTGACAGTAAGACCTGAAATATGCTCTTTCAGGAAGTTTCAAAAGTGCGGAAAAATAATTTGTCTCCCAAATAAAAATGGTGAGAGAAAGGTTGATTCAGAAGTAAAAAAGAAAAAGAAAAAAGAAAGAAAAGAAAAAAAGAAAAGAAAAGTTCTTGAAGGTCTTGTGAGATTCTGAATGCAGCTTTAAACACTGAGAAACATAAGTGAGAAACACTGAGAAACATTTTCTTGACACTAAGAAAAATGATAAACAAATACAAAAACACAGATAATATTATCGGTAACACTTTAGAATACTGAACCGTCATTAATGAATAATGACACAGGAAGAAATTAATAATGCAATTACATTCTAGTAACTACTATTAACTATGTAGAAACACTGATTAACGAATTAGTAAGTAATAGTACACAGATGAATGCGGTAGTTCACTATTAGCTAATCAATAACTACTATTTCTCTCATGCCTCCCGGAGAACTACTAAGAAACTATATTAATAACTACTATTTCTTTCATGCCTCCTGGAGAACTACTAAGAAACTATATACAGTTTCATAATTAATGCGAAACCGCTACTGTTAACAAATAAACAAGATTGTTTACATAATCAATCGATAATAGCAGACTTATGATTTGGGTAAGCTGTTAATAATTAGTACATTTTATCATTCCTGCTAGAGAATTTCGGGACCTTACTGTTGTGGCCAATTTTCTGTCATCCCGCTGAACTTCACCCTTATTTGTAATAATTTTTCCACATTATTATTAATACTTAAATAAAGAGAAGACAGCTTAGGTCCACACTTCTCACTGAATCACTAGAGTCATGGAGATTACTGGAACATTTCAAGTCATCAGCCATACCCCAAATGCCAGACAAATTGTAACCTATACAGTGATTTATTTATTTAACGTACCTCACAGAAATATATGGTTCTATGTAAGTCTTCTACTTCATGGTTAGAAGATTCTATACTTTATGATTAGGTTCTCATTAATAACTATTGTAAGAATCCTGGTAGCGCACTAATAATGACTTAAGTGTTACTACATCTTTCTAAAGGAATTACTAGCCATTTGGAACAGTATTCTAAAGTGAAGCTCATGGTAGCCCAAAAGCATGGTAACTCCATGCTGACTCAAGTGCCACCAATTTGCTCTCTCTCACACATACACACACGTTATTGGTACACTCCTGTCTTCCCCATATAGTCATCCTCCACACATTATCTTTAGTTTTTTGTTTCCGTTCACTCAATGGTTTACATATTTGCATATCGGTAATCACTTACCGATATTACTTATTAAGACTCAGACTCCGTTTATGTTTCATTCAAATACTTTATCAATTCCAGTGCATCATTTAACTAGTTGGAGTGCACATATTCTAGTATATGTTGTACTGTACACACTTTTTTTAATACCGTTTTCTTTGAGTTAAGTTACCGTTGTGTGGGATGAGCTGAGGAGTGGATGGCTGGTGTATAGTTGCGGAATCTCTGATGGAGGGTTCGTGCACATAAAGGACCGGAACGAAGCATTCACTGCTATTTTAGTTCCGTTTCCCTTGTGCCTTGAATGCCTTGGTCCCTCACAAACAGCTTACCCAAATCATAAGTCTGCTATTACCTATTGATTATGTAAACAATCTTGTCTATTTGTTAACAGTAGCGGTTTCACATTAATTATGAAACTGTATATTGTTTGTTAATAGTTCTCCAGGAGGCATGAAAGAAATAATAGTTATTAATGTAGTTTCTTAGTAGTTTTTCAGGAGGTATGAAAGAAGTAGTAGTTATTGATTAGCTAATAGCGAACTACCACATTCATCTGTGTGCTATTACTTACTAATTTGTTAATCAGAGTTTCTAGTTAGTTAATAGTAGTTACTAGAATGTTAATATTGCATTATTAATTTCTTACTGTGTAGTTAATCATTAATGACAGATCAGTATTCTAAATGTTACCATATTATCTAAATCCATAACCAGTTCATAAACACACACACACACACACACACACACACATATATATATATATATATATATATATATATATATATATATATAGCTCAACACAATGAATGCTTCAAGTGGTTTCTCCAAATTCAACTGAAAATGCAACTTAATTAACTCAATAATGGCTTCTCCAGTCTCAAAATGATTCAACCCCTTCATGGCAAGCATCTTTAGTACTTAGTAGAGCACCATTTTGCTGTTATGACCTGCTGCAAACAAGATGCATAGCCAGACACCAGCTTCTGGCAGCGTTCCTGAGGAATCTTAGCCCATTCCTCATGAGCAATGGTCTCCCGTTCAATAATATTCTCAGGTTTGCATGCTGCCTTCTTGAAATCCCACCAGAGATTTTCTATGGGGTTCAAGTCAGGTGACTGTGATGGCCATTGTAGAATCTTCCAGGACTTCTTCTGCAACCAAGCCTCGGTGGAATTTGAGGTATGCTTGGGATCATTGTCCTGTTGGAAGGTCCAATGATGCCCAAGCTTCAGCTTCCTCACAGATGGCATGACGTTTTCTCCTAGGATTTCCTGATAGTTCAATAAATCCATCTTGCCTTCCACATGCTGCAGGTTTCCAGTGCCAGAGGATGCAAAGCAGCCCCAGAGCATCATCAAGCCGCCACCATGCTTGACTGTGGACAGAGTGTTCTTTCTTCATTCTTATTTCTCCAGACATACCGCTGATCCATTGTGCCGAAAAGTTCCAGTTTTGTTTCATTGCTCCACAGAACAGAATCCCAAAACTTATGTGGCTTATTTATTCTGTGCTCACTGAAACCTCACTGCCTGTTGTCACCAAGTCTTGCTGCAGGTCTTTTGCAGTCACTCGAGGGTTTTTTACAACCTGCCTTCTCAGAAATCTTTTTGCAGCCATTTATTGCTTCCTTTTTCTACCCCATCCAGGTATTTCATGTATTTTCTGCCCCTAGCCAGTTCAGGTATTTCATGTGTTCCAGCTCAAGCACACCTGGTGCAACTAAAGAAGCCCTTGATTAGTTGCATCAAGTGTGGTTGATACAATACCTGTTTTGCATATTTGTGGTGTTGTAATGGATTCTCTTCAGGGGGTTGAATAATACAGGTGCTTATTTAGGCTATTCACTGAAACAAAGTCTACAGCTAATGTAATAGAGTGCTTGAAAACACAGAAAATTGAAGTGCAATTTGTGCTACATGAACACACAAGAATGTCCAACCTTGCACGGGAAAACAGGAACTATGTGTACAGAAGACTGATTACAGGGTTAATAAGTGTAGATGGTTATGAGAAGGAGGTGCTAGAGTGGAGCAGAAGAGGGATGGAAGATCTGTAACAAAGCATAGCTGAACGAAACAAAAAATGTTCAAAAGAATCATTTGCTTCTAACTTTACAAATTTTAATGTCTATAAAGGTCATGCGCTTTGCTTTAAATAAAGTGCTACATTTTACAAACTGAGAACTACTGGGGGTTTCGTTAGAATCCAGAAAATCTAATAAAGATGTAGCTTTTATAAATCATATTTTATAAAGAACCATGTCTGCCTTTGATTTGTGCATGGCAAACTCATTTGTTGAAGAGCTATTCTGAGGTTTGTATCAACATTTTCACCTGTCAGTAAGTCTCATGTGGATAGCATACGCTCTGTTGCTTGTTTTGGTTCACAGTTTTGTTTTTTTATTGTTTTTTTTTTTTTTTGTAATATAACAGGCATTTTGAGTCATAGACTTGCCTGAACTATCTTTCTGAAGACAGGCCCATGCTGAAGGAGCTGAAGGAACACATTTCATTAGCCATTTAAATCAACATCACCAATAAGCCTGCCAGACTCACTCACACTCTTGCTCTTTGCAGCTAATGCTTTATCCAAGGCCAAGCTTATATATTAGGATGATGTTTTGGGGGAAGCTATTAGAGCTGCAGAGAAATGATAACCTGTCCATGTTTTTCCCACAGTTTTGGTCTGGATGAAAGCTTTCAGCTTTGATGCTGATTTTCACTTGATGATGCTTTCTATTTGATGATGCTTCTCCATCAAAGTCATCTCACAGCTCAGGCAGATTCCCTTCTCTGCTTGCAGACTAAGAAATATGTGACATATTTCCAATACACTTTTTACTGATGTATCTGCATTGTTGACAATAGATGTCAGTTTTTTTTTTTTTAATCTGCAAGTAAAATAACTATGGGAACTATTCAACTCAGTTCAAGTGAATTGAATTCAATTTTATTTCTATAGCACTTTTTACAAAAGACATTGTCACAAAGCACCAGAACTCTGGATGCTGATTTAGATCCCTAATGAGCAAGCCAGAGACGACAGTGGCAAGGGAAAACTCACTGAGACGACATGGGGAAGAAACACTGAGGATAACCAGACACCTAGAAAAAAAAACTATCTAAAGCAAACATACTATGAATTATATTTCCACAATGTTTCAACAGATATCTTTACTAATAAAATAAATTTCTGTAGTGACTATTCATTAGAAAATATCAGTTTTGCTCCATTTAATTAAATATCATTTAGTCAAACCTAAATAACTTATTAATCAATTTCCTTTTATTCCATGCTTATTTTTCCAGTATACAGAGGTTGAAAAGTTTACTGTCCATTGTGAATCAAATGTCAGTATGCTTAATGTGCATGTATGATTTACCAACTTTCAATGCCTGTTATCAACTGTATATTGCAATGTGTGAAGTGTTGGATCTGCTTACATGATTCTGTGATTAGGAGAGCACATACTACTATATTTCCTATTCAAATGTTCATAGTTAACTTTGAATTTTCCCCTGTAGCTGCTAAAGGGAGTGGCACTGACTACCATGGGAGAGTTACAGTTTCTCACACAGCCATCACCTTCCCCCAGCATGTTTTGTCTGAGGATCAGGTTGCCAATCTACAGGCAGATGAGCCCAAATTAGTTCTCAGTGACCTTTTTTTCACTTGACTCTTCCAGACACTGTTTAAATTTAGACACTCTTCAGGCCTCAATCAGAGTCCCATCATTCCAGTGGGAATCCAAAAAAAGCTTTTCTGAACAGAAAGAGGGTCTGCCACTCAACAGAATGTTAAATAGAGCTAGATAGGTCATTACTCCCTTCATAAATGTTTAAAGCGCTGATAAAAATAAATGTCCCAGACACCATGAAAGATGTCCTTCAGGAAAATATTATAATGAACAAAAAATGAGAGCTTTGGCATGTTTTATCATTTTCTTTGAAAGTTACGACTCACATGGCTTACTGTCATCCTGGAGAAAAAAATTATGAAATATTTTTTATATTTTTAGGTTATTTTATTAAGGTTTCTTGCAAATATTGTTAAATGATATTCACATTATTTTAGTAGGCTATCTGTACAATGGATTAAGCACCATAATCCCTTCAGTGACTGTCAGATGAACATGGTCTCACACTTGCAAATTCATAACAATTCTCATAATTCAAAGTGCACTTCCCCTCTGAAACTATTGGAATAGCAAGGCCAATTCATTTGTTTGTGCTATACACCAAACACATCTGGGTTTGAAATCAAAAGATGGATATGAGACAAGAGTTTAGTATTTCAGCGTTTATTTCCTGGTATTTACATGTAGATGTGTTAAATAACATAAAACATAGAACCTTTTGTATCAGACCACCCAATTTTAGGTGAGCAAAAGTACTGGAACCGAATTAAATGAAAGTAAATAACACGTAATATTAGGTTGCATATCCCTTTCATGCAATAACTGCATCAAGCCTGTGACTCACTGACATCATCAAATTTTTGGCTTCTTTTTTTGTGATGCTTTTACTGCAGCCTCTTTCAGTTGTTGTTTGTTTCAGGGGGTTTCTCCCTTCAGTCTCCTCTTCAGGAGGTGAAATGCATGCTCAATTGGGTTAAGGTCTGGTGATTGACTTGGTCAGTCTAAAACCTTTCACTTTTTGCCCCTGATAAAGTCCTTGAGTTGAGTTGGCAGTGTGTTTTGGATCATTGTCTTGTTGCACGAAAAGTTCCTTCAGATTATATTTGATGCATTTCTCTGTAAATTGTCAGACAAAATGTTCCTGTAAGCTTCTGAATTCATTCTTCTGCTACCATCATGAGTTACATCAACAATAAAGATTAGTGAGCCTGTTCCAGAAGCAGCCATGCAAGCCCAAGCCATGATACTACCTCCATCATGTTTCACAGATGAGCTTGTATGTTCTGGATCATGAGCAGATCCTTTCTTTCTCTACACTTTGACCTTTCCATCACTTTGGTAGAGGTTAATCTTTGTTCTAGAACTTTTGTCTCACATCTCTGTATTTCTTTGCGAATTCCAATCTGGCTTTCCAAATCTCACTGCTGATGAATGGTTTGCATCTTGTGGTATGGGCTCTAAATTTCAGCTCTTAAAGTCTTCTTTGAATGATGGATTGTGATACCTTCACCCCTGCCCTGTGGAGGTTGTTGATGTCACTGACTGTTGTTTTTGGGTTTTTCTTCACAGCTCTCACAATGTTTCTGTCATCAGCTCTTGTTGTTTTCTTTGGCTGACCCAAAGAAACGTCTGGTTTCTTTCTTTTTCAGGACATTCCAGATTGTTGCATTGGCTATGCCCAAAGTTTGTGCAATGCCTTTGATTGATTTTTCCATTTTTCTCAGCTTCAAAATGGCTTGCTTTTCTCGCATAGACAGCTCTCTGATCTTCATGTCGGCTTATCATTTTTAACAACAAATGAAGTGTTGACAGGTGAAACTGAAGGCTAAAACCAAGAGTAGATGTTCAGATCTATTTATTGTTTAAACAATCAAAAAGAAATACAAATACAAAATATGCTATGTTCTATGTTGTTTAACACATCTAGATATAAAGGAAATAAAAGCTGAAATTCTAAACTTCTCATATGCATCTTTTGATCTCTAACCCAAATGTCTACAGCAAAAACAAATGAATTAGCCTTGCTGTTCCAATATTTTCAGAGGGGACTGTATGGTTCGGGTTAGTTAACATTGTTTGGCTGAATTCATACAAGGGGCAAAGTTAACATTGTTGAGCTGAATTTATACAAATTTCTCATGAGATCAAGTCAGTCAGAGGTTAAGGAGAGACTAGGCAGAATAGCCTTTAATCAGTGTGTGCTGCACTTAGATGTTTGTATGCAAACCTGCTTGTGAGTGACCACAGTTTTGCAAAAAGTACTTTATGTTTGGCTCTTTGTGGGTAACATGACGAATATATTCAACTAACTTCTAGATTGCAGATGACAGTAAATAAAATCAGTTCAAAAATACGTATTATAATATAGTAGTTATTATTATATTATTATATAATAAAATATTCGTTTGTAATTCATTTGTACTGCAGTGTTTCGTCAAAGCAAGCCAGATCATGGATCGTTTGCAGATATCATTGTTTGTGGGTAAAGTGTGATACTTTATGTGATTTCCCTTTATGAATGCAAAATGTCAGCACAAATAGCCAAGTTTACTTTCACATTCAACCATCCAAACCCATTCTGACACCACAACCTCATGTTAGGTTCTCTCTTTCTCCCGCTCTCGCTACGCTGCAAAATAAAGCGTAGCCTACTTTCGCATTCCAAGGAGCGCATTCCGCCTCCTGTCAGAAGGACTCTCGTTTTGTTTACCCTGGCCATGTGCTTGTGTTATTGTGTTCACGTCATGTCTCTGTCCCTGCCTCCTTGTTTCCTCATTGGTTCTTCATTCATTCTGTGATTATGATTTCCAGGTGTCTGTGATTTTGTGTTTGATTTCTGTGTGTTTAAATACCCCGCGCTGTTTCCGCTTCCTCGCGGTGTATTAGTTTAGATTACTTTAGTTTCTAGTGAGAAAGCGCAATGTTTCAAGCTTTATGTCCGTAGTTGATGTGTCTAGTTCCGTAGTTCTGTTTTCGTGGTTCCCAAACCACCTCCATGCCTCGTGTATTTTTCCCTATGTTGTGGATTACAATTACCTTTTGGATTACTGCCTTTTTTTGGATTACTGCTCCTTTTGATTACTGCCTGGATTATGGTTTGTCGTTGTTGTCTTTGTATGGAATCCTGTGTTTTTCTTTTGAATAAACTTTGCAAAAAGTTATTGCATCTGACGTTTCCCCAGCGCATGCAACCTGACTACTCTCCCCTGACTCTTCAGCCTGCATTACATAACACCTCACCACTAAATTAATTTAATCTTTTTCAGCCCCGGACCCAGGAGTGCCACCTGGAGGTTAACGTGGCAACCTTCAGCCCCGAGCTCCAGCCGGAGGCCCAGCAGGAGGTCTCCACAGCGGAGCTGCCCCTGGAGGTTAATGTGGCGACCTCCAGCCCCGAGCTCCAGCTGGAGGCCCAGCAGGAGGTCTCCTCAGAGGAGCTGCCCCTGGAAGTTAACGTGGCGACCTCCAGCCCCGAGCTCCAGCCGGAGGCCCAGCAGGAGGTCTCCACAGTGGAGCTGCCCCTGGAGGTTAACGTGGCGACCTCCAGCCCTGAGCTCCAGTCGGAGGACCAGCAGGAGGTCTCCACAGCGGAGCTGCCCCTGGAGGTTAACGTGGCGACCTCCAGCCCCGAGCTCCAGCCGGAGGCCCAGCAGGAGGTCTCCACAGCGGAACTGCCCCTGGAGGTTAACGTGGCGACCTCCAGCCCCTAGCTCCAGCCGGAGGCCCAGCAGGAGGTCTTCTCAGCGGAGCTGCCTCTGGAGGTTAACATGGCAACCTCCAGCCCCGAGCTCCAGCCGGAGGCCCAGCAGGAGGTTTCCCCAGCAGAGCTGCTCTTGGAGCTTCGCGAGGAGACCTGCACTCCTGTCCAGTCCCTGTCAGAGACCCAAGAGGGGTGCTCCATTCCTGTCCAGTTCCCGTCGGAGACCCAAGAGGGGTGCTCCGTTCCTGTCCAGTTCCTGCCAGAGGTTCAAGAAGAAACCTCCTCTCCTGTCCTGCTTATACCGGAGGTCCACGAGGAGACCTCCGCCCAAGCCATGTTCCTGCCAGAGGTTCAAGAAAAAACCTCCACTCCTATCCTGCTTATGTCAGAGGTCTATGGGATGACCTCTTCTCAAGCCCAGTCCATGTCTGAGGTCCATGGGATAACCTCCTTTCCATGTCCCAGTCTATGTCCAGGTTCCAACCCTGTTCCTAGTCCAGTTCCTAGTCCAGTTCCTAGTCCTGTTCCTAGTCCACTTCCTAGTCCAGCTCCTAGTCCAATTCCTGATTTAGTTGCTAGCTATATTGGTTTAAGTTCTGGTTATGTTTTTGCTCTCATTCTCAGTTCGGATGCTGGTTTAATTCCCAGCTCCATTTCCAGCTCCTTTCCCAGCTCCGTTTCCAACCCAGCTCACTCCTCTGTCTCCTCCTCTGTCTCTAGTTACCTTCTTAGCTCAGCGTCCAGTCCAGTTTCAGAGTATGTCTCCAGCCCTGTCTCCAATTTAATTTCCTGCTCTGTTTCCAGCCCTGTCTTCAGCCCTGTCTCTAATTTAGTTTCCAGCTCTATTTCCAAGTCTGTCTCGAGGTCTGTTTCCAAGTTTGTCTCGAAGTCTGTTTCCAAGTCTGTCTCTGATCCAGGTGCCAGGGCTGTCCCTGATCCAGGTGCTAAAGCTGACTCCGATCCAGGTGCCAAAGCTGTCTCTGATCCAGGTGCCAAAGCTGACTCCGATCCAGGTGCTAAAGCTGACTCCGATCCTGGTTCCAGGCCAAGCTTCAAGGCAAGCTCCAAGTCAAGCACCAGGTCAAGCACCAAGTCAAGCTTCAAGTCAAGCACCAGGTCAAGCACCACATCAAGCACCAGGTCAAGCACCACTCCAAGTTCTCGTCCAAGTTCTCGTCCAAGCTCTCGTCCAAGCTCTCGTCCAAGGCTCAAAGGGAAACCCGACACACTCTGCTCTGGTGTTCTGGTGATGTCGGGACACTGGACATCAACAGCCTCAGGTCCTGGAGGGCAGAGGTTAGGATCCTGCCCAGGGGCCCAGGTCCGCCAGAGTGGATGGAACTTACGGCGCTTCGGGAGCCGCGCCTTAAGGGGGGGCTCTGTTAGGTTCTCTCTTTCTCCCGCTCTCGCTATGCTGCAAAATAAAGCGTAGCCTACTTCCGCATTCCAAGGAGCGCATTCCGCCTCCTGTCAGAAGGACTCTCATTTTGTTTACCCTGGCCATGTTCTTGTGTTATTGTGTTCATGTCATGTCTCTGTCCCTGCCTCCTTGTTTCCTCATTGGTTCTTCATTCATTCTGTGATTATGATTTCCAGGTGTCTGTGATTTTGTGTTTGATTTCCGTGTGTTTAAATACCCCGCGCTGTTTCCGCTTCCTCGCGGTGTATTAGTTTAGATTAGTTTAGTTTCTAGTGAGAAAGCGCAATGTTTCAAGCTGTATGTCCTTAGTTGATGTGTCTAGTTCAGTAGTTCTGTTTTCGTGATTCCCAAACCACCTCCATGCCTCGTGTATTTTTCCCTATGTTGTGGATTACAATTACCTTTTGGATTACTGCCTTTTTTTGGATTACTGCTCCTTTTGATTACTGCCTGGATTATGGTTTGTCGTTGTTGTCTTTGTATGGAATCCTGTGTTTTTCTTTTGAATAAACTTTGCAAAAAGTTATTGCATCTGACGTTTCCCCAGCGCATGCAACCTGACTACTCTCCCCTGACTCTTCAGCCTGCATTACATAACACCTCACCACTAAATTAATTTAATCTTTTTCTAAGTTTGTTCCCTTATCATTAAATTTGAAGGGTGAAGGCTACACCATTTAGTCAAAATGAACACAGAGTCATGCCAATTAATGTGTGTGGCTGAAGTCTTTGTGCTACTGGTGCAAAAATCTTCACTGGTGTTATAGTGACTGTAAAACATGCCATTTTCTCTTTTTTCTGGCAGATTTATGAGATAATTGCGAACAGTGGTGTATTTTATCACTATTTTGATTCTACATTTTTAACCCATTGTCCAAGTAAAATCCACACTGTTATAATTAGGGTGAATCCTAAATGTATTTATATTCACCATACATAGGGTATAATATAATGGCACTTTACATCCTAGTACCCAGCATGTACAGTATAAAACATCATTTGAGACTTTTTGTTGGATCTTAACATTTAACATTGTCTAACAAACTTTGCACTCATACTACTCTGTATTTTTACTAAAGATTAAAATTGGTATACATGATTGAGTGTGTGCAGAGACATTAAGTGCTTGGATTCACATTTATGCAAAACTGAGATACCAGAAGCATGTAGCAGCATCAGTGGAATGGCTCTAATATACTTGATGTAATGGAGCCAAACTCTGTTTCTCTGTATGTTCACTAAGTATTAAAGTACTGACATCTTTTGAGTGCATGCTGCCACTAAAACAAACTTGCTGTGTCTCAACAGTTCAGCCTGAGAGGGAGACATTGTAGCAGCATGCACATTTTAACATGAAATAAGATATGTCTAGTTTCTTTCATGCCCACCAATATTTACCACCAGTTACCACTAAAGAGCTCATACTACTTTCACAGATAAGTAGGAAGTATGTGATAGGAAACCAACACACACATTTGGCCAGGATATGGATACTAGTGGGTTCAGAATTTTATTGTTGGAAAAGTGTTAATAGTGGGTTGTTGTAAAGGAGGAAGAGAGACCTCTGCTGTCCAGCTAGTTCCCCTCCCACAAGCACAACCAGCCAGACATACACTAAGGTTTGCCCACAGGAGCAACACTCCTCTCCACTTCATGTGTCTAACAGGTTACTCTCCTCAGTAAAGCACCCACTGAGAAACCTGAAAGAGCTCTGGTTATAGGAGACTATACTAAGGCATGTGAAATTAGCTAGGCCTTTAGAAGCAGCTTTAGTTAGGTGTATACTGGGAGCCAGGGTGCCAGACATAGCAGGTAATCTTAGGGTCTTAAGCAACCACAGGTTTTCAAAGATAGTTTTTCATATATGAGCTAATGATATACGCCTTTGTCAGTCAGATGTTACTAAGAATAACATTGTAGAGGTCTGTAAATTAGAGAAGGTGATATCCATTGCAGTAATATGCTCTGGCCCCATCCCAATGTGGTGTGGCGATGTACAGCAGGTTATGGTTGCAGAACTGCTGGATGTCCAGACGGTGCTCCGGAAACAATGTGGGCTTTATAGATAATTGGAGTAGTTTTGAGGGCAAGGCTGGCCTGTTGGGGCAGGACGGTATTCATCCCACTCGGGAAGGTGCTGCTCTCATTTCTTGCAACATATCACATAGTCTCTGAACCCAGAGCCAAGGCCAGGGAGCAGACAAACAGGCTAAGCCAACCATCTTCTGCACGGAGTCATCACTTAAGTTCCAAAATATCGAGACTGTGTTTTTTCCCCGAGCTAAACAAAAATGTGTAAATACTCAGAAAGTTTGTTTTAGTAATCTAAATAACATAAAATTAAATCATACTGAATGCACAGCCAGCACCTTTGATCTGAAGCTAGGACTGTTTTATGTTAGATCTCGTCTAGTACTACGTCTAAAGTACTTATTGTTAATGAAACCATTACTGATCAGAAGTTTAATGTACTGTGTTTATCAGAAATGTGGATTAAACCAAATGAGTACTTAGCATTAAATGAAGCTAGTCCTCATGGATACAGTTATATACATCAGCCCCATCTAACTCACTCATTTATAATGATTATAATGTTAATCTAGGCGTCACACAAAAACCTAGTCATAAATTCAATACGTTTGAAATTCTTTATACTAAAATAGCCACAAAAATAAGTCTACCCAGTCAATTCCGCTAATTATTATTTACAGACTTCCAGGGCCATATTCTGAATTCCTTTGTGAATTTGCGGATATCATCTCTAACCTGGTTGTTTCATTAGGCAAAGCATTAATTGTTGGAGACTTTAATATTCATTTTGAGAACCTGGAAAACCCTTAGAGAACAGCGGTTGTGCACATTCTAGATTCAGTAGGGGTTATCTCATCTCATTTAAAATGTAATTTTTTACATAATATATGTACCTTGCCATGCTACCATATCAAACATACATTCACATCAGCTACTGCACAGAGTCTTATCAATGTCCCAGAGTTATTAACTATGATTGGATCACTGTTTGATTCCAAAGAACTTGATCAGGCTTTGAATGCTTAGAGTCAATATTCCACTACATGCTAGATAAGGTAGCTCCACTTAAAAGAAAAATAATTGGAGAGAAAAAGCTAGCAGCCTGGTATATCGATCACACACACACACCTTAAAACAGACCACCCGAAAATTAGAATGTAAATGGCATCAAACTAAATTGGTAGTATTTCAAACATCTCTTAGGGCTGCTAGATGTATCTCCCTACCCTAATTGAAGATAACCAAAAAAATATCCTAGATTCTTATTTACAACCCCAATTCCAAAAAAGTTGGGATGCTGTGTAAAATTTAAATAAAAACAGAATGCAATGATTTGCTAACCTCATAAACCCATATGTAGGCTGTTTCCTGTGACGTAGTTCCTGTTTTCGAATAATTTGCTTGGAGTTTGTTGCTTGTGTCGGCGTTTAAATTATACTGTTCCTTTATTTTTCATTAATAATTTTGCACTATAATTTCCATTTGTTGTAGCTAGTCTTATTTACATTCACCGCTAGTCTTATTTACATTCTCATTCGAACACTGCTGTTTGAAATAGCAAACATGTCGGATGTTTCTTTACCTTTGAGTGCAGGTGAGGACACGTTCGAATTGCACACGGTGCAGTTGGAGTTGGAGGCCGTGGACAAGCAGATCCGCGACCTACTAAAGAAGCAGGCCCAGCTGTGTGAACGGAGAGCCACACTACAGACAACTCGCGCTGACGCTCACAAAAGCACGATAAGTTTGCGGCGTGATACAATCACTCCCACCACCTCTACTCCGTGCATTTCTCTGCATAGGGGCCATGCACCCAGGACACAACCAGCCCAGGTCTCCTTCACTCCGGCGCCGACACACCACGAACCTTGGGTGCACCAGCAGCAGAAGACATAGGCCAGACCCCGGGCAAGGACCTCTCCCCCTCCGCTGCCCCCAGTCTTCGAGATCTCCACCAGGAACCGCTTCGTCCCTCTCCGCGAGACCAAACCCAACACCGTGATCATCCGTGAGACTCCATTGTTTGAAACGATATAACGATATCGAGATTAGCCAATTAGAACCGCGTTATCAAATGGGTAGAACTATTATTCCAACCGCTACAGACAGATTCATAACTAAGCTGCCTGATCTGTCCCAACTGCGTTGTGTACCCATAAATTCGGTTGAACTCGATATGGTGACTATCAATATGGGCACTATGCTCTCTAGCACTCTAGATATTGTTGCCTCTATTAAACTAAAAAAGGTTAGAGAAAAACATCCTGCTCCATGGTACAACAGTCATACTCATGCTCTTAAGAGAGCAACTCTTGCACAAATCTCAAGCACAAATGGAAAAAAACAAATCTAGAGGTTTTTTGAATTGTGTGGAAGGACAGTATGTCTCGCTATAGACAGGGTCTAAAAGCTGCTAAGGCAGAGTATCTACATAACTCATAGAAAGTAACCAAAATAATCCTAGGTTTTATTCAATACAATATCTAGATTAACAAATAATAAGACGTCGCCTAAACTGGATATTCCAACACAACTAAGTAGTAATGACTTCATGGATTTCTTCACTGAGAAAAGTGAAAGCATCAGGAATAAATTTGGAAATATACCACTGACAGCAGCATCACAGGTTTTAGCCTCAAATATAATTTCTCAAGAACAATTGCAGTCCTTCACCGCTATTGGACAGGAAGACCTTACAAAACTTATCAACACACCAAAATCAACCACATGTATACTAGATCCCATACCCACTAATCTAATGAAAGAGTTGCTTCCTGTAGTAGGAGAGCCTCTCCTCAATATTATTAACTCCTCTTTATCTCTAGGTCATGTCCCAAGAACATTCAAGATGGCGGTTATTAAGCCTCTCCTTAAGAAACCACAACTAGATCCTAGTAAACTAGTAAATTATAGAACCTTAAACCTCAAAACTCGCATTTATATCTAAAGTATTAGAACAGATCGTGTCTGCTCAATTATGCTCCTTTTTGCAGAATAATGGTATCTATGAAGAATTTCAATCAGGTTTTAGGCCCCATCACAGCACAGAGACTGCACTCGTCAAAATTACAAATTACTTGCTTCTAGCATCTGACCAAGGCTGCATTTCACTGCTTGTTCTACTTGATCTCTTGATCAAAACTACATTGGTATTCAGGGACAGGCACTGAAATGGTTTAAATCCTACCTGTCTGACCGCTACCATTTTGTTTGTTTAAATGATTAATTTTCTGACATAACGGCAGTAAAGTATGGTGTGCCGCAAGGTTCAGTGTTAGGCCCCCTGCTGTTTTCTTTATATATGCTGCCCCTTGGAAGTATTATCAGAAAACACGGGATAAATTTCCACTGTTATGCTGATGATACTCAATTATGTATTTCCACAAGCCCAGATGAAATTTCCAAATTCTCCACGTTAACGGAATGTGTTAAACACATTAAAGACTAGATGACCGTTAATTTTCTTTTGCTAAATTCTGATGAAACAGATATATTGCTAATTGAACCAAAAATCGGTACACAAAAGCTCCTAGAATACAATCTGCATCTGCGGTTACTTCATCCTCTGCAGTTAAAGACCTGGGTATTATATTAGACAGTAACCTGTCATTTGAAAATCATATTTCCCAGGTAACAAAAACAGCCTTCTTTCACCTTAGAAATATTGCCAAGCTACGTAACATGCTATCTGTTTCTGATGCAGAAAAACTAGTTTGTGCGTTCATGACCTGAAGACTGGACTATTGTAATGCACTGCTAGGTGGTTGTCCTGCATCCTCAATAAATAAGCTACAGTTAGTCCAAAATGCAGCTGCAAGAGTGCTTACCAGATCATGAAAATATCAACATATTACCCCAATTTTATCATCACTACACTGGTTACCTGTTAAGTTTCGTATCAATTATAAAATACTGCTACTCACCTATAAAGCCCTAAATGGCAAAGTCCCTTTGTATTTAACCAATCTTCTATCACGTTACAATCCATCACGCTCTTTAAGGTCACAAAACTCTGGATTTCTGATAATACAGAAGATATCAAAGTCTGCTAAAGGGGGTAGAGCTTTTTCACATTTAGCTCCTAAACTCTGGAATAGCCTTCCTGATAATGTTCGGGGTTCACACACACTCTCTCAGTTTAAATCCAGATTAAAGACACATTTCTTTGGCCTAGCATTCACCTAACCGCATCTCATGACCTTGTGCTTCTGTCATCGTTGATAAAATGATAACAAATGCACATGGTCATTTTGCCTGACATAAAATGAACAGCAGCCACGCTAAACCTTTTCCATCTGTTTCCTATTCCTACCTAATCAGTGAACGTGCCGGCTCCAGTTCAGAACCAGCCTCTAAGAAGATTCCAGATGACGCCAACGCCTGCAAAGATTTTGGACGATACCAACATCAAATCGTCACATCACAAGTTCTACGCGTGTTGCTCCTGGGGTGGCAATGGGCCTGACCCGTACTGCTCTCTGAGCCGGCCTGGTCCGTCCTAGTGCCCTGCTTCTGGGGTTCTCATCGCTGGGGGTGGCTCGCTGTTGCTGAGGATGGGCCCATATGGACAGCCTCCACAAACAATTCACAAACAGACTTTGCGCTCGGGTCTCCATCTGTGGACAGTTCATGACTTCAGCAAAATAGACTTCATGTTGAGACTGTGCTGAATCTCCTGACTACACAGTTGCACTTTATATCATGTATCATACAGTTATAGAAGGGATTTATTTATAATTACACTATCCAGTGTCACCCAGATGAGGATGGGTTCCCTTTTGGGTCTGGTTCCTCTCAAGGTTTCTTCCTCATGTCGTCTCAGGGAGTTTTTCCTTGCCACCATCGCCACTGGCTTGCTCATTGGGGATAAATTCATCGATTTAAAATTTAGATCCAAAATTTATGTATCTCTGTAAAGCTGCTTTGTGACGATGTCTATTGTTAAAAGCGCTATCCAAATAAAATTGAATTGAATTGAATTGAATGTTATTCACAATAGAACATAGAAAACATTTCAAATGTTTAAACTGAGGAAATGTACCATTTTAAGAAAAAAATAAGGTAATTTTGAATTTGATGGCAGCAACACATCTCAGAAAAGTTGGGACAGGGGCAACAAAAGGCTGGAAAAGTAAGTGTTACTAAAAAAAACAGCTGGAGGTTAATTGGCAACAGGTCAGTAACATGACTGGATATAAAAAGAGTATCTTAGAGGGGCAGAGTCTCTCAGAAGTAGGCTCAACAATCTTCGAAAAACTGCATCTACAAATTGTGGAACAATTTCAGAATAATGTTCCTCAACGTAAAATTGCGAAGACTATGAATATCTCATCATCTACAGTACATAATATCATCAAAAGATTCAGAGAACCTGGAGAAATCTCTGTGCGCAAGAGACAAGGGCGAAAATCAATATTGCATGGTGTAATGGAAATCACTGCATGGGCTCAGACACACCTCCAGAACTCATTGTCTGTGAACACAGTTCACCGTGCCATCCACAAATGCAGGTTAAAGCTCTATCATGCAAAGAAGAAGCCATATGTGAACATGATCCAGAAACGGCGCCATCTACTCTGGGCCAAAGCTCATTTAAAATGGACTGAGGCAAAATGAAAATGTTTATGTGGTCAGACAAATTGAAATTTGAAATTCTTTTTGGAAACCATGGATGCTGCATCCTCTGAAAAGTCCTAAAGAGGACTGAAGAGGAGAGGGACCTGGCTGTTTATCAGTGCTCAGTTCAAAAGCCTGCATCTCTATTGGTATGGGGGTGCATTAGTGGCTATGGAATGGGCAGCTTGCACATCTGGAAAGGCACCATCAATGCTGAAAGGTATATACAGGTTTTAGAGCAACATGTGCTTCCATCCAGATTCCATCCCATCTTTACTTCTCAGAGCCTCTGCCTCTCTAAGATACTCTTTTTATACCCAATCATGTTACTGAACTGTTGCCAATAAGTTACCTAATTAGTTGCAAAATGTTCCTCCAGCTGTTTCATTTTAGTAACACTTACTTTTCCAGTGTTTTGTTGCCCCCGTCCCAACTTTTTTGAGACATGTTGCTGCCATCAAATTCAAAATTACCTTATTTTTTTCTTAAAATGGTACATTTCCTCAGTTAAGATTTAACATTTGATATGTTTTCTATGTTCTATTGTGAATAACATATGGCTTTATGAGATTTGCAAATCATTGCATTCTGTTTTTATTTACATTTTGCACAGCGTCCCAACTTTTTTGGAATTGGGGTTGTAATACTATAGCAAAATTAACTAGAAATAAGACCACATCAGAAACATGCACACAGTCATTAAAATATCAGGCAAAAAATTCAGACTATTAATTTAAAACCAATTTGATAACTAATCCTGTAGATAATAATATAACAATATCAGATCAATGATTAGAATGTTTTACTCTGCTTTGAGAGACCGAACTAAGATCACTAATTTCCTCATTAAAATCATCTTGTATACTACATACTTTAAACAGATAATTCCAGAAGCAATCAAACCTCTTCTAAAAATAATCAATTTTTCCCGTAGCACTAGCTATGTACCTAAATCATTTAAACTAGCAGATATCAAACCCGTGATTAAGAAACCTGATCTCAACCCCTGTCAATTGTCCAACTATAGGCCAATATCAAATCTCTCCTTTATCTCCAAGATCTTAGAAAAGGTTGTAGCACAGCAGCTATGCTCATACCTACATAGGAATGACATTCATGAAATGTATCAATCAGGATTTAGGCCTTATCATAGCACAGAGACAGCACTGATTAAAGTGGTAAACTACCTACTACTGGCCTCTGATTAGGGTTGTGTCACCTTGCTTGTGTTGCTTGACCTTAGTGCAGGTTTTGATACCACTGATCATACTATTCTCTTTGATAGACTAGAAAATGTTGTTGGTGTTAAGGGAACAGCTCTCTCCTGGCTCAGGTCTTATTTCTCTGATCATTATCAGTTTGTAGATGTGAATGGTGACTTCTCTACACATACTAAATTAAAGTTACTAAGGTGTTACGCAAGGTTCTGTTTTAGGCCCACTTCTCTTTCCACTTTTCCACTTCTCTACTCTTTACTCGGGGCAAAATTATTTGTAAACATGGTATTAGCTTCCACTGTTATGCTGATGACACACAATTGTATGTTTCAGGAAAGCCATATGATAGACACCAGCTTAATAAAGTTAAGGAATGTTTAAAGGACATTAGACACTGGATGCTTATTAACTCCCTTTTACTTAATTATTAGTACTTGTTCTAGGACCACATGCAGCTAAAAGTAAGCTTTCTAATTACAAAGTAACTCTGGATGGCCTTTCTCTTTCATCATGTGCAGCAGTAAAGACTTTGCTGTGATTATTTACTCCAATCTTTCATTTGAAGTTCATGTAGATAATATTACTAAGATAGCCTTCTTTCATTTCAGAAATATTGCTAAGATAAGAAATATAATGTCACTACATGATACAGAAAAAATAGTTCATTCTTTTGTTACCTCAAAGTTGGATTATTGTAATGCTTTACTGTCTGACTGTTCTAGTAGGTGCATAAACAAGCTCCAATTAGTCCAAAATGCAGCTGCAAGAGTCCTTACTAGAACCAGAAGATATGACCACATCACCCCTATTTTATCCACACTGCATTGGCTCTCAATCAAATTTCCCATTGATTATAAAATACTACTATTGACCTATAAAGCACTGAATGGTGTCATTCTACAGTTCCTGAGTGAACTTTTGGTCCTTTATGATCTGCCATGCCTACTTAGATCAAAAGTTGTAGGCTATTTGTTGATATCTCAAATAGTGAAGGCTACAGCAGGGGATAGAGCTTTCTCTTACAAAGCCCTACAGTTATGGAACAGCCTTCCAATTACTGTTCGAGACTCAGACACAGTCTCAGTGTTTAAGTCTAGGCTGAAAACGTATCTGTTTAGTCAAGCCTTTTGTGAATAGTCAAGCCTTTTTTTCTAAAGGAGCAGGCATAGAGGGTTTCAGGGGCATAGAGTAGTGTGAAAAACTGAGATGGCTGGATGCCTTCGCCCCCCACTCTCACACATTCACTCAGGTTTGTTGACAGTGGAGTGACTGGCTGCTTTATGTCCCAGGGTGCCCTCATTTCTGTGTTAACTTCTGGGTCTTCTTTTTAGTTATGCTGTCATAGCAAGTCTTCCTGGAGACCAAAACCATTTGACTTTCAACTGTGATCAGCTGTGGTCATTTTGATTAGCTCAGCATGAAAACAGCTTTCCTGGAGCATTTTGTAGTGCAACTGAAGCAAACAATCAACTACGGGTGGCAAGGCACTGTCAAAAGATCTCCGGGATAAAGTTGTGGACAGGCACAAGTCAGGAGATGGATATTAAAAAAGTTCAAAGGCTTTATAAATGCCTAGAAGGGCAGTGAAGTCTATTATTAAGAAGTGGAAGGTATTTGGTACAACACAGACCCTCCCTGAATCAGGACGTCGCTCCACACTGGATGAAAGAGCCAGGAGGAAACTGGTCAGAGAGGCTACCAAGAGGCCTACAGCAACTCTGAAGCAGTTGCAGGAATTTATGACAAAGAGTGGTCATTGTGTGCATGTGACAACAATATCACAAATTCTCCACAGATGTGGCTTGTATGGGAGGGTTGCAAGAAAAAAGACACTCCTCAGAAAGCCCACATGCAGTCACGACTGAGCTTTGCCAAAACACACCTTTCAGGTCCACCTTTCTGACCATTCAGGTCAGACGAGACTAAAATAGAATTATTTGGCCTCAACACCAAACGATACAGTCCAATACAGCTCACCATCCAAATAGCACCATTCCTACAGTAAAGCATGGAGGTGGTAATATCCGGTTATGCAGCAGGGACTGGAGCATTTGTCAGGATAGAAGGAAAGTGGATGGGGCAAAATACCATCAAATTCTTGAGGAAAATCTGCTGCCCTCTGCCAGAAAGTTGTCAATGGGAAGAAGGTTTACCTTCCAACATGATAATGACCCAAAGCATACAGCAAAACTGACCACACAGTGGTTGACGGGGAAAAAGGTGAATGTCACTGCATGGCCTAGTCAGAGCCCAGACTTAAACCCCATTGAAAATCTGTGGAATGACTTAGTCCATAAATGGTCACCATCAAATTTAAATGAACTTGAGCAATTCTGCAAAGAAGAGTGGGCAAATATTGCAAAGTCTAGATGTGCAGAGTTAGTAGAGACATATCCCAACAGACTAAAGGCTGTAATTAAAAAATGAAGGCAAATTAAAGCAAGGGGGTGATCCTTTTTTCAACTCAGTGATTCTGGTTTTTAATTTTTTCTCTGACATGTTGGTGTTATAGCTTTCACTTGGATGTTATAAGTTGCACTGAGTAAATACAGCTGGATAAAACAAAAACTGTGTCCGTCTTCATTTCAGGCTGAAAAGCAACAAAATGTGATTATTTTAAAGGGGGGTGATTCTTTCTATAAACACTGTAGAAGGGATTTATTTTGTAATTGCACTATCCGTTGACACCCAGATGAGGCAGGGCTTTATTCTAATCAGGCCTCCAGTTGCTTGGTATGACTTTACTTACAATAGAGACCATGATGAGGACTTTCTCATTCTCTGTAGAACCCCAGGCTTTTGGATCCAACAGCAGGTTTAAACAAACTTAGAGGCAGACCTCATCTAGTGCTGACAATGGGTGGAGCAATTTTGGCACACAGAAAGTACAATCCATAAATACACTCTCACAAACATATCCATTTTCTGTGCAGACAATCACAGTTTTATTATGCATACACATAAACAGCAGCAGCTGTGGGCTTATAAGCAGCCAAAAAGGCCTACAGCACACTATACTGAAAAGAAAATCAAAACAATATTCACTCATTTGTCAACAAGTTTACTTTCATCCCAAATACAGTGAGTTTCATGAGCTGCTTCATGAGAGAGTGGTCAGATCATCTTTTTTCAGAGCGAAACTGAAAAATAGTCTAACAGAAACAAGAATCTCAACCATCCCAGAGCTTACTGGTGGCTTGAGGTGCTGATAGCATGCAGTGGAGTCAGTAGTGTGGTACTAATGTTCTGACTGAGCCAAAGTGAGGCACAAAAAAAAGATTGTTTTGATGATGGCCTGCTGGAACACCAGCCCTGAACTATCATTACCCAGCTTTTAATTACATCAAGTCTGAGGAAGTGGTAGAAAAATACTGGTTTCTCATGTCTCCAAAACAGGACCCTGTTGATGAAATGTGCATGATTCTCACAAAATACAGTACTGTTCAAAAGTCTTATGCACATACAAGTAAATGCTGTAGAGCAAAGATGGCTTAAAAGTTTAAAAAGTTAAAAGTTTCTACATTAAAAAATACTATAAAGAGCAGTACACATTAATACATGAAACAAAGTCAATATTTGGGGGGACGACCGTTTGTTTAAAAAAAAAAAAAAAAAAAAAAACATGCAGTCCCGGGTACAATTTGTGCAGTTTTATAAGAAAATTAGCTGATAAGTTTTACTGAGCATCTTGCAGAGCCAGCCACAGTTATTCTGGAGACTTTGAGTGCCGCAATTGCTTCTTACATTTGCATGCAAAACCCAGGAGCCTTCATTATGTTTTGTTTCTGAAAAAGTGGTTTCTGTAATCTGCTGCTTTCTTTACTGACATACAAACATTTTTCTGTAACATATAATGTAACATTTTTTTGTAAAAAAAAAAAAAAAAAAGTTTAGAAATCTTAAATGTTTTTGTACTGATTCTGTAATGTAGAATGAAATAAAAACAAAGTTTGTACTATATATATATATATATATATATATATATATATATATATATATATATATATATATATATATATATATATATATATATACAGTATCTCAAAAAGTGAGTACACCCCTCACATTTTTGTAAATATTTTATTATATCTTTTCAAGGGACAACACTGACGAAATGACACTTTGCTACATTGTAAAGTAGTGAGTGTACAGCTTGTATAACAGTGTAAATTTGCTGTCCCCTCAAAATAACTCAACACACAGCCATTAATAATTCCACCATTATTTTCCAGCACTGCCTTAACCCTGTTGGGCATGGGGTTCACCAGAGCTTCACAGGTTGCCACTGGAGTCCTCTTCCACTCCTCCATGACGACATCACAGACCTGGTGGATGTTAGAGACCTTGCGCTCCTCCACCTTCCGTTTGAGGATGCCCCACAGATGCTCAATAGGGTTTAGGTCTGGAAACATGCTTGGCCAGTCCATCACCATCAGTGGTCGTCTTGGAGGTGTGTTTAGGGTCGTTATCATGTTGGAATACTGCCCTGCGGCCCAGTTTCCAAAGGGAGGGGATCATTCTCTGCTTCAGTATGTCACAGTACATGTTGGCATTCATGGTTCCCTCAATGAACTGTAGCTCCCCAGTTCCGGCAGCACTCATGCAGCCCCAGACCATGACCCTCCCACCACCATGCTTGAATGTAGGCAAGACACACTTGTCTTTGTACTCCTCACCTGGTTGCCGCCACACACGCTTGACACCATCTGAACCAAATAAGTTTATCTTGGTCTCATCAGACCACAGGACATGGTTCCCGTAATCCATGTCCTTAGTCTGCTTGTCTTCAGCAAACTGTTGCGAGCTTTCTTGTGCATCATCTTTAGAAGAGGCTTCCTTCTGAGACGACAGCCATGCAGACCAATTTGATGCACTGTGCGGCGTATGGTCTGAGCACCGACAGGCTGACCCCCCACCCCTTCAACCTCTGCAGCAATGCTGGCAGCACTCATATGTCTATTCTGCAAAGCCAACCTCTGGATATGATGCTGAGCACGTGCACTCAACTTCTTTGGTCGACCATGGCGAGGCCTGTTCTGAGTGGAACCTGTCCTGTTAAAACGCTGTATGGTCTTGGCCACCATGCTGCAGCTCAGTTTCAGGGTGTTGGCAATCTTTTTATAGCCTAGGCCATCTTTATGTAGAGCAACAATTATTTTTTTCAGATCCTCAGAGAGTTCTTTTCCATGAGGTGCCATGTTGAACTTCCAGTGCCCAGTATGAGAGAGTGTGAGAGCGATAACACCAAACTTAACACACCTGGTCCCCATTCACACCTGAGACCTTGTAACAGTATCGAGTCACATGACACCGGGGAGGGAAAATGGCTAATTGGGCCCAATTTGGACATTTTCACTTAGGGTGTACTCATTTTTGTTGCCAGTAGTTTAGACATGTGTAGGCTGTGTGTTGACTTATTTTGAGGGGACAGCAAATTTACACTGTTATACAAGCTGTACACTCACTACTTTACATTGTAGCAACGTGTAATTTCGTCAGTGTTGTCCCATGAAAAGATATAATAAAATATTTACAAAAATGTGAGGGGTGTACTCACTTTTGTGAGATACTGTACATATATATATATATATATATATATATATATATATATATATATATATATATATATATATATATATATATATATATATATATATATAATATGGACTCCACAAGACTCTGAATGTGTGCTGTGGTATCTGGCACCAACACATTAGCAGCAGATCCTTTGAGTCCTTTAAGTTGCGAGGTGGGGCTTCCATGGACTTGTTTGTCCAGCACATCCCACAGATGCTTGATCGGATTGAGATCTGGGTCAGGATGGGAACTCTGACTGGTCTGCAGCTACACAGCCCCATACGCAGATCGGACTTGTTTGTCCAGTACATCCCACAGATGCTTGATAGAATTGAGATCTGGGGGAATTTGGAGGCCAGTTCAACACCTTGAACTCTTTGTCATGTTCCTCAAACCATTCCCTAACAATTTTTAGTGTGGCAGAGGTCATTATCCTGCTGAAAGAGGCCACTGCAATTAGGGAACATCATTGCCATGAAATGGTGGTAAATGCCAAAGTACAACCCCAATTCCAATAAAGTTGGGATGTTATGTAAAATGTAAATAAAATCATAATGCAATGATTTGCAAATCTCATAAACCCATATTCTATTCATAATAGAACACAGAAAACATATTAAATGTTTAAACTGAGGAAATGTACAATTTTAAGGAAAAAATAATTTTTAATTGCAAAAAAGTTGTGACAGGGCCATGTTTACCACTGTGTAGCATCCCCTCTTCTTTTAACAACAGTCGGTATATGTCCGGGAACTGAGGAGACCAGTTGCTGGTGTTTTGGGAGAGGAATGTTGTCCCATTCGTATCTGATACAGAACTGTAGCTGCTTAACAGTCCGGGTCTTCTTTGTCGTATTTTTTGTGTCATGATGCGCCAAATGTTTTCAATTGGTAAAAGGTCTGGACTGCAGGCAGGCCAGCTCAGCACCCAGACTCTTCTACTACGAAGCCATGCTGTTGTAATAGATGCAGTATGTGGTTTACCATTTTCTTCCTGAAATATGCAAGGCCTTCCTTGAAAAAGATGTCATCTGGATGGAAGCACCTGTATATACCTTTCAGTATTGATGGTACCTTTCCAGATGTGCAAGCTGCCCATTCCATAGGCACTAATGCACCCCCATACCATCAGAGATGCAGGCTTTTGAGCTGATAACAAGCCGGATGGTCCCTCTCTTCTTTAGTCCAGAGGATGCTGCATCCATGGTTTCCAAAAAGAATTTCAAATTTTGATTCGTCTAACCACAGAACAGTTTTCCACTTTGCCTCAGTCCATTTTAAATGAGCTTTGGCCCAGAGAAGACAGTGGTGTTTCTGGATCATGTTCACATATGGCTTCTTCTTTGCATGATAGAGCTTTAACCTGCATTTGTGGATGGCACGGCGAACTGTGTTCACAGACAGTGAGTTCTGGAGGTGTTTCTGAGCCCATGCAGTGATTTCCATTACAGAATCATGCCTATTTTTAATGCAGAGCCACCTGAGAGCCCAAAGATCATGGGCATGCAATATTGATTTTCGCCCTTGTCCCTTGCGCACAGGGATTTCTCCAGATTCTCGGAATCTTTTGATGACATTATATATGGTAAATGATGAGATATTCTTCGCAATTTTACACTGAGGAGCATTATTCTGAAATTGTTCCACAATTTGTAGACGCAGTTTTTCGCAGATTGGTGAACCTCTGCCCATCCTTACTTCTGAGAGACTCTGCCTTCTCTAAGATAGTCTTTTTATACCCAATCATGTTACTGACCTGTTGCCAATTAACCTAATTAGTTGCAAAATGTTCCTCCAGCTGTTTCTTTTTAGTAACACTTACTTTTCCAGCCTTTTGTTGCCCCCATCCCAACTTTTTTGTGTATATATATATATATATATATATATATATATATATATATATATATATATATATATATATATATATATATATATATATATATTGCATGCACAATTATTAGGCAAATGGTATTTTCTCAGCATTTATTGGTGAACAAATACAATAGCCACAGTTGATCCTAAATGTTTATTTCACATCAAAATAGAATGTTTAACAAAGAAAAAATTTGATTTGTCTTTCTTATGGGAAATTTCTAGGATGCACAGCAACTTTTAGTGTGAAAAATTATTAGACAACTAAATTGAATTTTTTTCACTTACTTGCTAATTCTTCAGTTTTAAAGCATTATTCAATAAATAACTAAGACAAAATAGCATATAACAATTAACAAAAAAAAAATAATTGGCCCTTCAAAACTATTCAGTGATGAATATATCTACCCTTTGTTTCAATAACTGCCATGTGCTTTCCATCCATTGAATCTGCCAGTTTCATGATCTGTTCACGAATAATTTTAGCTGAGGCAGCCACCACAGCCTCCCAAATGCTGTTCAAAGAGGTGAATTGTCTTCCCTCACTGTAAATCTCACATTTGAGAATGGCCCAGAAGGTCTCAATATGATTTAGGTATGGTGAGGAAGGTGGCCAGGCCATCATTCTGTCATCTTTAATTGCTAGCCAAACAGTGGTATACCTTGATGTATGCGATGGAGCAGTGTCTTGCATAAAGTTCATGGCCTACTTGAATGTTGCTGACTTCTTACTGTACCACTGCTTGAAGAAAGTGTCTTCTAGAAACTGGCAGTAGGTTTGATTTTCAGTCCTTCTTCAAACCGAAAAAGTCCAACTACCTCATCATTAATGATACCAGCTCATAGCAGTACCCCTCCTCCACTTTGCTGGTGCCTCACTCGAAGTGGTACTCTGTGCCCATTAGTGATCCATCCATGGGCCCACCCATCTGGTCCATCTAGAGTCACTCTCATTTCATCTGTTAATAAAACCTTTGAGAAATTGGTCTTCAGGTATTTCTTCACCCAGTCATGATGCTTCAGCTTGTGAGTCTTATTCAGTGGTGGTTGTGTTTCAGCATACCTTACCTTATCCATGTCTCTGAGCACTTGACACCTTGTACTTCTGGACACTCCTGGAAGGTTGCAGTTCTGAAATATGGTGGCACTGGAGGCTAATGGGTTCCAAGTAATCTCACATTTTATTCAACTTAAGTCTTTTGAAGTCAACTTGCGCCTTTTCTTCTCCACACTTTTTTTGTGAACCTGCTGAATATTCATAACAAAACATTTGATTGTCTGGTGGTCACACTTAAATAGTTTTGCGATCTTCAGTGTGCTGCATGCTCTGATAGGCATTTTACAATTTTTGACTTTTCAGTCTCAGTTAAATCTCCTTTTTGGACCATATTCCTAAGGTAGAGAAGCTGCCAAATAAATATGCACACCTTATATAGGGTGTTAATCACTTTAAGCCACATACCTCCCTCATTAAACACTTAAACTTCATTTGAAAATAATTATACCCAGTTAGCATTCAGGTTTATATGGTTAAGAGTTGGGTAGTATGCAATTATATGCAACAATATACATATATACATAATGCTGACTTGCCTAATAATTATGCATGCAAATCTCCTTGAACACTTTCTCATGTTCCATAAACCATTCCTGAATAATTCTTGCAGTGTGGCAGGGTGCACTGTCCTGCTGAAAGAGGCCACTTCCATTAGGGAACACTATTGCCATGAAGGAGTGTACTTGGTCTACAACAATGTTTAGGTAGTTGGTACAAGCCAAAATAACATCCACATGAAAAAAGAAAATGTGATTCACGAGTGGCCACCTTCTTCCATTGCATGAGATATTTTCTAGGGTTTATTGTTGTTGGTTTTTTTAGGTTGGTAAAACTATTTTTTTTATTTATCTGAATAAACACAACCGAGTTTGAGATATAATAAAATATTTGATGATTTATGTAGATGGGTGTTCAGTTTAACAATTCTCTCTCTCTCTCTCTCTCTCTCTCTCTCTCTCTCTCTCTCTCTCTCTCTCTCTCTCTCTCCCCTCCCCCTCTAAAACTTGCAAATACAAACACATTCTGCCTCCTTCTCAGACAAGTTGTATTCATAGAGGGGGCTTTCATTTCCATAGGAGAAAATGTCTCATTGTTATTCTAGTGATGACACCTCAAATCTGCATCCAAATAGGGAATAAAATATTTATGCTGTAAAATGATGGCACTCTTCATTGTTAATTTACCTGGACATAAAAGTGCATTAGATGACTAGTGCATTCCAGCATGGGCAAGTCAGAACAAACTGCAGTAATGAGGCATCATATTTCCATTAACTACAAGAGAGAGAATAAGAAAGAGTTAGAGAGAGAAAGGGAGAGGAAATGTGTGGAGTGGAAATCAAACCTTTTGCCATCCACTATGAGTGCACACAAAAAGATTATCTTACATCTTTCATTCCTAAACATATGTAATGTCTCACAGCTACCAAAGCTATCACACTTCAGGAACCTCAAGAGACATGAAGGTTAGTGTCTCTCTAACTCATAACTCTTATATGGACCTGTTTACTGTGCTACTCATTTCTGAGCTTGTTCTGTCCACATAAAGGAGCGTGATTCCCCCCAGTTGTCTAAAAGTGAATAGGACATCTAGCATAAAACTGAGAAACTGGAAGATTGGTTATATGTGATAAGGATATGAGATTAATTTAGTCTTTACATTTTCTTTATGTGTGTTGGTATGCAGAGAAAGAACACATTCCTGGGCATGTGGAAGCAGATTTTCTGCCTGTAGGCTGGAGTGGCTGTAACCCAGCACCTCCTCACCTTCAACATGTGGGGGTGAGGATGGAAAACATCCCATTTTACGTATAACAGCCAGCACAAAGCTAGTAATGGAAGGCCCCTACCTTGTTTTATTGACAAACAGGCCAGGTGAACCTGCGTCTTTTTCATGACAAATAGCACAGACTTTTATATCTGTCGTAGACAAAGGCAATCTACACGAGGTCTCAGCACTGCTGATTCCATTGATTCATTCCATATTAAAAATGCACATTTCTTTTAAAAACACACTACCAAGCTCTCTTAAGCAAGTCTTTCCTATCCATGCATATTTTGGAGAATTTCTTTGTTACACTGTAAAGAATACAACTAAGCAGTAGTTTGTCAAATGTAAAAATAACTGTTCTTACAATATATTTGGGGCAAACATTTGGTCTGACAATTTTCCTTCATTGGGTGGAACTAGTCTGAATTCTTGATTGTTTCTGGAAATAAATGTGACCTCTTGAGTTTCTACAGAATCTCACAGCCTTGACCAATTGATTAATTTTCTCAGTTACGGTAACTGTCTATAATTGTATTATTCATTATTGAAAAGAAACTTGTAGAAATTTAACAGCGTTTGCCAGCTAGTTAGAACCAGCTAGCATAAGCTAGCTAGATAGCTTAAAGCCACCAAAGGTCCCACTAATAGGTCCCCCTGACACACACCTTATTCTTCCTTCAACCCATTGTCTTGACTCAGTTCTACTGAAATCCAGAGCAGGGTTGGGTTACTTGACACTTGTTCAGACTTGAGAGCTGAGTGAAATGAAAGGGAACTGTTTCATCTGTAGGACTTGCAGTACTATAAACTTTAATGTTACAATGTGCAGGCACTATTACAAAAAAGACCAGAATTAAGATAAAAGATGATCACATGTTTGGGATACAACAGCATCTTTAGTAAAAGATGAGCAATCTTAATGAATATTATATATTCATCATTTGAATGTCTCTCCCTGTATTGTGCAGTGACCCTGAATTCTGTATAAACTAAAATATTACTAAA
The DNA here is from genome assembly GCA_023630585.1 of Cranoglanis bouderius. NCBI lineage: Eukaryota > Metazoa > Chordata > Actinopteri > Siluriformes > Cranoglanididae > Cranoglanis > Cranoglanis bouderius. The sequence goes on from CM042570.1 coordinate 9,049,431, forward strand.
TACCATGGATAAACCAAGCACCTGCACACAAAGGCATAGAAGTTTAGATCCACATGTCTGGTGAACAATTTGGAGCAACATTAAAAACGTGTTCAATTGTGTTTTAAGTCATTTGCCTGCATCAGGCTTTAGGCTGGATTCAGTCATAGAGTACTGGGTGTGGTTGCACTTTATAGTGATGAGGGGAGTGGTTTGCTTCAAATCGCATGTTTCTATTGGTCTAAGCAAAGAAGTAAAGCAGCATTACCTGAGGCAGGTAGGCAAATAAAGAGAGAGGACCAAACTGCTGCTCATCTACCCTTCTTTATGCCCTACAGAGGTACACACAATGTTTATTTTCATGAGGGTCTGTTGCTTTTTTGGGGAAGTGGTTTTGGTAGTAGGTCTGATAAGTGTCAAATTTCCTCCTTCAAAACTGGATCTAATCAAAAAAAGGTGAGTGTAAATTACTAGCCAAGGTATATGACCTATCAGAGTGGATTGATATCTATGTTTTTTTTGTAAGTTTTTAAAAACACTGTAACAAGTGTCTTCACAATTTTTCATTATGGTTTTTAAGAAAAGATGAACAGAAAAAGATAATTGCTCAAGTGCAGGACGTTTTATGAAATTTTATTCACAGGTAATTAATGTGTATTAGACCAACTGCATGGAGTTAATTAACTCCGTAAAGTCTCAGCTTATTATTCATCTTAAAGCATATTATCTAGTAAGTATTATATATAATTCAGCAAATACAAAGAAACTAGTGTAGTCAGAGGTATGCTCACCAGAGAGAGGGCTGAGTGTTTAAACTGTTAAAGAAAGTACCTCAACATGACCTCATAGGTGTTGACCTTTTTAAACCCATACAGGTGTTTTGTGTGTGTGTGTGTGTGTGTGTGTGTGTGTGTGTGTGTGTGTGTGTGTGTAGGCAGATGAAAGTGTTGGATTTCAATTTACAGGAGTGCTGAACCTTTTTACTGTGACAGAGGCAGTATAGAATATGCCATGATGACTCCATGGCCCAGGGGCACAGAGAGAAAGACAGGCCTGGGCTTGCTGTAGGGAGAGGCCAGGTTGCAGAGTGCATACTCACCCAAACTCTCTCATAACACACCAAACAAATTCTACTATAAACATTACACATTGCACCAGCCTGACTGATTTTTTTTAAGCCTTTATCTTTACCTCTATTTTGTTCTGTATTTATTTAATCAGAGTGTGGCTTTTGTTTTAACAGGGTCCCTCAAGTTGCAGTGTGATGAACTGCATTTAAAAAATGACTGATATTTCAATTCTGCAGTTTTCTATGGATTCTATCCTTCATTCCACCGGAGTCTGTGTCACTAAACAATCAGATTTCAGTGGTGTGAAGCGTAGAAGACATGGAGTCATCACACAAACTTTCCTGCATGCAGAAAAATAAAATCACAAGAGAGACTCACCAAGGCTACATGTCTTTTTAATCAGTGAGCCACAACTCTAGGCTAAAGTGACATCAATTTTGGAGTTACGGTCAATATTTTTTTTTATCCTTAGATCAGTATTCTCAGCCTTTTCTCTGTAGTATGTTTTTTTGTGTGTGTGGGCGTGTATATTTAGTTTCAGTTGCTGCTTGGAGCATTGGAGTATGCTAAACAGTGTAAATGTATTCCTCCCCTGACCTTGTGCCCTCCATCTTTGTGCAGAGAGGTTTTAAGTCGATAACTTCCCCACTTTTATCCTCCCAGTAAAGCAATTTGCCTTGCATGAGCCCTTTAACACAAAGCATCAATATCATACACTATGCTGCTTTTTTTGTTTGTGGGCCAAAAAGCCAACATGTGGCAAAAAGACACACACACTTCCAAGATGAGCTTGAATGATGAACCCTCATGCAAATAAACTTAGTACAGACTGTTACATGTTCATGTCTGTTGGTCTGTTTACTGTGTTTAAAATTAGCTAAATGCATAATCCAACTCTATTCTTAATTTAAAATTAGTCCACCATTATTTTGCCCCCTTAGGCTGGCCACACACTTCCCAACGATCGGGAGGCGTGGCCCGATTCGAGGCTTGTCGCTACCGACTTTTTGTCCAAAAAAATCCTCAGTTGTGTGGTGTCATTACGATTATTTTACTGCTTTGGATCGAGCAGGAGCCTCCCAAATCGTAAATACCAAACTTGTTTGATATTTACAACTCTTGATGGGGCTGCCGGAGGCGGGATACCAGCAATAGCCAATGAGTGCGAGCAAGCGTCGCCAACCGGGTGTTGCGTGCTTTTATAGCGGAAACATGGCAGCCACAAACATGCTGGTCCGCATCGGAGACAATCGAAGAATTTTTTAATAGTATGTTGAGATTAGGACGCTGCGCTCTCTCAAGAACCAGTGTGTGTGTGTGTGTGTGTGTGTGAGACAAATAACTTTCTGCTGCGTGAATGAGGCGGCTGATATTCGGATAATAAACAAAATGAAGTGTAAGTGATATTGTCTTCTGAAGAAAATGCGAGTTTCTGTGAGATCTCGTGTCTGTAAAATCGTTACTACAATCGACAGGTGTGTGGTGTCGCGGTCTGGCCGAATCGTCTAGTGTGTGCGTTCGGAGGACTGTAATGTTAAAGATCGGTTGAAACTGTCCTTATGTCTGTGGTCTCCCACGGTTTTAAAATCGGTTAAGATAAATTTAAAAAATCGTCTAGTGTGTCCCTGGCATTACAATGCAATACATTTTTAGATGAGTTCCACAATGTGCCATGCTTTCTTCCTAAAATCAGTAGAAAAGTTCAAAGAAAAAAAAGAAAAAAAAAAACCCAAACAAACAGTGGATTTCAACAACCACTCCTGCCTATAAATTATTCGTATTACTGCGTGGGAAATTTCAGCCAGTGGTGTGCCTTGAACAGTTTTATGTGTGTTTAGATTAGTTCAGTCAATTCTCCCTGTGGATTGCACGTTCATTTATTTTCAGAATAAAATTGCAAATGAACAATTTTTTTGCCCTTGGGTTATGGTGGTGGTGTCTTTATAAACAACAAATGCAGCTTGTTGCTGCTTAGTTTCAATAAATCATGGTTGAATGTGTGGAACTGCTTTTAGTAGCTATACAGTAGACATATATTAGAGAGCTGAATGCAACCAGGGCAATATATCATATGTGTATGCTTTTGGTGGCAAAGCATGTTCTGCTTCAAAATGGGCTTTCTATTTTTCTATTTGAATATTAACTGGGGTTTTACATTCTCACTGTATTTTTTTTTTTCTTTTTTTTTTGCTCTGTGAATTTTCTAGCTACATACAATAAGATAATTATATATATATATATATATATATATATATATATATATATATATATATAGATATAGATATAGATATAGATATATAATTTTTTTAAATTACTTTACATACTGTATTATGTATTGATAATTAAAATTATTCCATATAAGAAAATGTTTATTATAAATACTACACTTAAAAGATTACAAAGGATTGAGAAACAAAATCTTATTTACTTTACAGTACGAACAGTTATGAACTTGGAGCTTTGTGTTAAATGCTTAATAGTAAATTCTCATCGATACAGGGTGCCAAAACCCTTCCTTTGAGAGAAAGAGCAAGGTATCCTTGGAAAAGAGACTGACTATATGGAGGCCTTTAACACAGGCTTTTCCTTCAACAGAATCTGGTCCAACTAACTCATTCATCCTCAGAGGAATAGAATGCCTTTCATCATGAGTCTAGAACACAAAGACTTTTTTAAAAATAAAGACAAATCAAAAAATGATAGTTTTTACTCAGATGACAACCACTGCACTTTTTTTCCTCCTCCTAAGCCCAAGCCTTAGTGAAGATACAGGTGAGAAATGTAGCCTGATGCAGCGGTTAAACATGAGAGCAGCTTTATTTATCAAAAGGAAGATGTTTTGAGAGTAAGGAACAATGTTGGGTCCTGCTGTTATATGAAAATAATCGGTAACAGTCAATAAGTGTTTTGTGCCTCTTATACAAATCGGTTTATCAATAAGATACAATTTTTTGTGTATAATATAATTTCCCTTTATTTTACATGTATTAAAACTTACATTTAATGTTGTGGAATGTACATGAAATAACATCCCTGTTATCATTTATAACTCATATAACAGCTATAAACCTTCATTCCTTCGTCATATTTTCATCATCTGAAGTTAATAAGACAAAAAAATGTAGTTTGGTACAGAGAAACCACAAATCTTTACATCTACCTGTTACATAGCTTTGACACTGGCGACTTCTTCCAAAAATGTTAAACAAACATGTACTCACAGAGTATTTCACCATATCAACAATTATCATACATGCATACATACATACAGTATCTCACAAAAGTGAGTACACCCCTCACACTTTTGTAAATATTTTATTATATCTTTTCATGGGACAACACTGAAGAAATGATACTTTGCTACAATGTAAAGTAGTGAGTGTACAGCTTGTATAACAGTGTAAATTTGCTGTCCCCTCAAAGTAACTCAACACACAGCCATTAATGTCTAAACCGCTGGCAACAAAAGTGAGTACACCCCTAAGTGAAAATGTCCAAATTGGGCCCAAAGTGTCAATATTTTGTGTGGCCACCATTATTTTCAAGCACTGCCTTAACCCTGTTGGGCATGGAGTTCACCAGAGCTTCACAGGTTGCCACTGGAGTCCTCTTCCACTCTTCTATGACGACATCACAGAGCTGGTGGATGTTAGAGACCTTGCGCTCCCTCACAGATGCTCAGTAGGGTTTAGGTCTGGCGACATGGTTGGCCAGTCCATCACCTTTATCCTCAGCTTCTTTAGCAAGGCAGTGGTCGTCTTGGAGGCGTGTTTGGGGTCGATATCATGTTGGAATACTGCCCTGCGGCCCAGTTTCCGAAGGGAGGGGATCATGCTCTGCTTCATTATGTCACAGTACATGTTGGCATTCATGGTTCCCTCAATGAACTGTAGCTCCCCAGTGCTGGCAGCACTCATGCAGCCCCAGACCATGATACTCTGACCACCATGCTTGACTGTAGGCAAGACACACTTGTCTATGTACTCCTCACCTGGCTGCTGCCACACACGCTTGACACCATCTGAACCAAATAAGTTTATCTTGGTCTCATCAGACCACAGGACATGGTTACAGTAATCCATGTCCTTAGTCTGCTTGTCTTCAGCAAACTGTTTGCGGGCTTTCTTGTGCATCATCTTTAGAAGAGGCTTCCTTCTGGGACGACAGCCATGCAGACCAATTTGATGCAGTGTGCGGCATATGGTCTGAGGACTGACAGACTGACCCCCCACCCCTTCAACCTCTGCAGCAATGCTGGCAGCACTCATACGTCTATTCTGCAAAGCCAACCTCTGGATATGATGCTGAGCACGTGCACTCAACTTCTTTGGTCGACCATGGCGAGGCCTGTTCTGAGTGGAACCTGTCCTGTTAAACCGCTGTATGGTCTTGGCCACCGTGCTGCAGCTCAGTTACAGGGTGTTGGCAATCTTCTTATCCATCTTTATGAAGAGCAACAATTCTTTTTTTCAGATCCTCAGAGAGTTCTTTGCCATGAGGTGCTATGTTGAACTTCCAGTGACCAGTATGAGAGAGTGTGAGAGCGATAACACCAAACTTAACACACCTGGTCCCCATTCACACCTGAGACCTTGTAACACTAATGAGTCACATGACACCGGGGCGGGAAAATGGCTAATTGGGCCCAATTTGGACATTTTCACTTAGGGGTGTACTCACTTTTGTTGCCAGCAGTTTAGACATTAATGGCTGTGTGTTGAGTTATTTTGAGGGGACAGCAAATTTACACTGTTATGCAAGCTGTACACTCACTACTTTACATTGTAGCAAAGTGTCATTTCGTCAGTGTTGTCCCATGAAAAGATATAATAAAATATTTACAAAAATGTGAGGGGTGTACTCACTTTTGTGAGATACTGTACGCACACACATATTATATATATATATATATATATATATATATATATATATATATATATATATATATATATATATATATATATATATATATATATTTTTTTTTTTTTTTTTTTTTTTTTTTTTTTTTTTGTGTGTGTGTGTGTGTGTGTGTGTGTGTATTTATCTGGAGCATCCTCCATACAAGTCTCTGTGTTCGTTGTTACCAGAGAAACAATAATATTAGAATGTGTGCATTAAACTGATTTGTGTTGCAGCTGTCATTACTGTCAGAACTGCTGTAGAAAATTAATCACTGCCTTCAGACCCATCAGATATAAGGATTCAGCAGTACTGTGGTATGATTGGCATTAAAGAATTAGGAATATATTGACAATGGAAGATTAACTAATTAGTAAAAGACAGTATTGTCACTCTTCTCATAGCTACAACTTGTACTGCCATGCCATTAAAGACATTTCCACAGAGGATGTCATCAGTTTAAATTGTAATATCACACTGTAGATAGTGTTCATATAATCATTCCAACTTCATCACATATTTCAATAGGTGACTTAATAAAGTAAGGCATATCAGGTAACATCAGACTGCCTACAGTGTCCTCCACTAATATTGGCACCCTTGGTAAATATGAGCAAAGAAGGCCGTGAAAAATTGTCTTTATTGTTTAACCTTTTGATTTTTTGTTTAAAAAATACTCTGCTCTCATGGATATCAAACAATTGCAAACAAAACACAGGTTTATACAAAAAATATATATCTTCATTAAATATAGGTGTGCAACAATTATTGGCACCCTTTTAGTCAATACTTTGTGCTACCTCCCTTTGCCAAGATAACAGCTCTGAGTCTTCTCCTATAATGCCTGATGAGGTTGGAGAATACATGAGGAATACAAGTGATCTGAGACCATTCCTCCATACAGAATCTCTCCAGGTCCACACTGGTGGACTCTCCAGGTCCACACTGGTGGACTCTCCTCTTCAGTTCACCCCACAGGTTTTCTATGGGTTTCAAGTCAGGGGGCTGTGTTGGCCATGGCAGGACCTTGATTTTGTGGTCAGTAAACCATTTTTGTGTTGATATTGATGTATGTTTTGGATCATTGTCCTACTGGAAGATCCAACCACGGCCCATTTGAAGCTTTCTGGCAGAGGCAGTCAGGTTTTCATTTAATATCTGTTGATATTTGACAGAGTCCATGATGCCATGTATCCTAAAAAAATGTCCAGGTCCTCTGGCAGAAAAACAGCTCCAGAATATTAAAGAGCCACCACCATATTAGGCATACTTTTCCATATGGCTACCTTTCTGTGTGCGCCAAAACCACCTCTGGTGTTTATTGCCAAAAGGCTCTATTTTGGTTTCATCTGACCATAGAACCTGATCCCATTTGAAGTTTCAGTAGTGTCTCACAAACTGAAGATGCTTGAGTTTGTTTTTGGATGAGAGTAGAGTTTTTTTTCTTGAAACCCTTTCAAACAACTTGTGGTGATGTAGGTGACTTCAGATTGTAGTTTTGGAGACTTTTTGACCCCAAGATGCAACTAAGTTCTGCAGTTCTCCAGCTGTGATCCTTGAAGATTTTTTGGCCACTCAAACCATGCATTCAAACAATATAGACACACGTCCAATTCTAGGTTGATTCGTAACATTTACAGTTGAATGGAACTATTAATTATTGCCTTCATGGTGGAAATGGGCATTTTCAATGCTTGTGCTATTTTCTTATAGCCACTTCCCTTTTTGTGAAGGTCAACAACCTTTTGCCGCACATCACAGCTATATTCCTTGGTCTTACCCGTTGTTGTGAATGAGTAAGGGAATTTGGCCTATGTGTTAACTCATATTTATACCCCTGTGAAACAGGAAGTCATGGTTGAACAATTTCCTGTTCCTAGTCACCCAGGTGTACTAAAAAATTTAAAATATCAATGGGAATATATGGCAAATATATTTTTCTGATATTAATTCATAGGGGTGCCAATAATTGTTGCACACCTATATTTAACAAAGTTTTTTTTTTTAAACCTGTGTTATGTTTGCAATTGTTTGATATCCATGAGAGCAGAGTATTTTTGTGAATTTTTTGAATATTAGATCAAAAGTTTAAACAATAAAGACAATTTTTCACAGCCTTCTTTGCTCATATTTACCAATGTTAGTGGAGGGCACTGTATATATGATGTGTGATCTCATCATTTCATTTTTAAGTGTAATTTTACTGTATATTATATTATGAATGTGAACATAATTTTGTTTCAGTAGTAAATTCGTAAATACTTTGAAAAAAATACACTATTAATGTTGTCTGAAAAGTAAAAATAAAAATAATGCTAATATAATTAAAGACAACAAGATTTGAAATCTTGTTGTCTTTAATTATATTAGCATTATTTTTATTTTTACTTTTTGGAATAGTTCTAGATGCTAGATATGTTTTAGTCTCATTACCAGCCCCACCATCACAAGGGGGCAACCAGGGAAGCTGTCTCGGGGTGGGGCCTAGAAAAGTTTAGTAGTCCATTCACATACAGAATACGTCTGAAATATCTCTAATTGATAAAAAAAATATTATGATCTAGGTAAAATCATATTTCCCCATTTTTAAAAATTGTTTGGTCCGCTGTATTTTCAAAGTAAGAGCTTCCACAGCCACTGAAATTTTCAGACATTTTCTCATATGTAGATGGTTTCTTCCTGTTAGTTCTTTTTTTTTCGTTTGCTAACATGTTGCATAAGACAGTTGAGTTTGTAGATTAGCCTATTTACTAGGCTTAGAAGAAATAAACAATCTTGGAATGACACGATATAGAAAAGGGAAGGGGTGATTTACTGCATTACTGCATTATAGAACTGAGTTCTGCATTTTTTTTTTCAGCTATAGTATTTTTATATACCTCACCAATGTAATTTATTTACCAGATATAAATTAGTCAGTAAATCTGAGGTTCCTGTTCAGGTTGAATGAACATAGCATTACACCGTAGTATAGTTCTTGCTATAGTCAATAACTGTGCATTGAGATACAAAGTAAGAGCAGGGAATCACCATGACTATTAAATGGTCTCAGTGGAGGAGAACATAGGATCCCATCAGTTGCAGCGACTGGTGGATCTGCTGACAGTTCATGAGTGTGAAAAGCTTCTCATGACCCTATCCAACCCAAAGGAACACATCTTCAATCGGATCAATCGCTTGTATGAAGAGACAAACCAATTCAGACTGCCGTCACGCACATCAAGAGATACAGGTATAGAAATTATGTCACAAATTTTTAACACCAATTTCTTCACAAACACAGAATCCACAAATCAGTGGTTTGATCTGGTGTACAGAATGAAATATTGCTCATTGTACTCAGGCAACAGAAGGGAAAGAAATTGTTTAATTGTGTGAGAGGGAGTCATATGAAGGTTTCACTGACAGCTCTTAATATGCCAGGTTGGACTGCAACTACGTATCTGAATGTTATACTGTCTGTGTGTGTGTGTGTGTGTGTGTGTGTCAGATAAAGTGTCCCACTGTCATCCAGCTCTGACAGACTGGCTCAAGATTCATGGTGAGCACTACGACAAACTGTCTTGCATTCTTCAACAGATCGGAAGGACTGACATTGCAGTAGGTTAGCTGTGTGCATGCACACACTCACTCACTCACTCTCTCTCTCTCTCTCTCTCTCTCTCACACACACACACACACACACACACACACACACACACACACACACACACACACTCCTCCCACCAATCCTCTTTGAGAGGTACAGATTTCAGATAAATGTTTAAAAAATATGATACTAAGTTAGGATTTCAGCAGTGGAACATTGTTGTGTGTGTACATATGCAGTCCTTTAAATGTCACTACGTCATTGTGGTTAAAAGTCTATCATTAGTGGAAAATCAATTGGGCAACATTAAATATTTTCATACTGTTTATTCTGGGGCTCCATGATATACAACCATCTACAAGTACACGAGGAAGAAGAAATAAATAAAATTACAACTCAGTTTTCACACAACCTGAACAAGAGTCATACACTTAAGTGTGCATGAAAAACAGATGGACACAAGACTGTTTTTCTGGTTTTATTAAAACCAATGTAGCAGATGAACCAAAGGGTTAGACAATACTCAGAAATGTGAGACAGTCAATCAGTAAACAAGCATTAAGTAGACTCCACAGTATGCACACGACTCCACAGCTGAGTGGCTATGAGAAGGTGTACAACCCCAATTCCAAAAAAGTTGGGACGCTGTGTAAAATGTAAAAACACAAGGCAATGATTTGCAAATCTCATAAACCCATATGTTATTCACAGCAGAACATAGAAAGCATATCAAATGTTTTAACTGAGGAAATGTACCATTTTAAGAAAAAAAATAAGGTAATTTTGAATTTGATGGCCGCAACACGTCTCAAAAAAGTTGGGATGGGGCAACAAAAGGCTGGAAATGTAAGTGTTACTAAAAAGAAACAGCTGGAGGAACATTTTGCAGTCAGTAACATGATTGGGTATAAAAAGAGTATCTTAGAGAGGCAGAGTCTCTCAGAAGTAAAGATGGGCAGAGGTTAACCAATCTGCGAAAAACTGCATCTACAAATTTTACAAATTTCAGGATAATGCTCCTTAGTGTAAAATTGCGAAGACTTTGAATATCCCATCATCTACCATATATAATATCATCAAAAGATTCCAAGAAGCTGGAGAAATCTCTGTGCGAAAGGGAAAGGGGCAAAAATCAATATTGCATGCCTGTGATCTTCGGGCCCTCAGGTGGCACTGCATTAAAAACAGGCATGATTCTGTAATTGAAATCACTGCATGGGCTCAGAAACACAAATGCAGGTTAAAGCTCTATCATGCAAAGAAGCAGCCGTATGTGAACATCATCCAGAAACACCGGCATCTTCTCTGGGCAAAAGCTCATTTAAAATGGACTGAGGCAAAGTGGAAAACTGTTCTGTGGTCAGACGAATCGAAATTTGAAATTCTTTTTCGAAACCATGGATGCCACGTCCTCTGGACTAAACAGGAGAGGGACCATCCGGCTTGTTATCAGTGCTCAGTTCAAAAGCCTGCATCTCTGATGGTATAGGATGCATAGTGCCTATGGAATGGGCAGCTTGAACATCTGGAAATTCACCATCAATGCTGAAAGGTATATACAGGTTTTAGAGCAACATATGCTTCCATCCAGATGAAGTCTGTTTCAGGGAAGGCCTTGCATATTTCAGCAAGACAATGCTAAACCACAAGCTGCATCTATTACAACAGCATGGCTTCGTAGTAGAAGAGTCCGGGTGCTGAGCTGGCCTGCCTGCAGTCCAGACCTTTCACCAATGGAAAACATTTGGCGCATCATGAAATGAAAAATACGACAAAGAAGACAGTGAGCAGTGGTAGCTCAGTGGTTAAGACTAATGATTGGAAGGTCACGAGTTCAAATCCCAGCACCACCAACGTGCCACTGTTGGGCCCTTGAGCAAGGCCCATAACCATCAACTGCTCAGATGTATAAATGAAATAAAAATAAATAAAAATGTAAGTCGCTCTGGATAAGGGCGTCTGCCAAATGCCATAAATGTAAAATGTAAATGTAAGACCCGGGACAGTTGAGCAGCTACAATCCTGTATCAGAAATTAATGGGACAACATTCCTCTCCCAAAACTCTAGCAACTGGTCTCCTCAGTTCCCAGACGTATACGGACTGTTGTTGAAAGAAGAGGGTGCTACACAGTGGTAAACATGGCCCTGTCCCAACTTTTTTGAGACGTGTTGCTGCCATCAAATTCAAAATTACTGTATTTTTTCCTTAAAATGGTACATTTCCTCAATTTAAACATTTGATATGTTTTCTATGCTCTATTGTGAATAAAATATGGGTTTATGAGATTTGCAAATCATTGCATTCTGTTTTTATTTACATTTTACACAGCATCCCAACTTTTTTGGAATTGGGGTTGTAAATGATCTGACAGCAGGTTTGCTGAAGCTGACAAATTAACTAAATTCAACACTCTCCATCTGTTCATTCTTCAGTGAAAGCTATGAATGGCTGAGAGAAAAAGTGATTTTCTTGAATAGAAACAGAAATTCTCATGTTTGTGAAGTGAGCCATGCTGCAATTACCCCAACTTTTTTTCAGATTTGTTTTTTTTTTGTATGTGTGTGTGTGTGTGTGTGTGTGTGTGTGTGTGTCAGATTGTAAATAGTCTGACACAAGGAAGCTACAGTGGGTATAGAAAAGAATCACGCCCCTTTAAAATAATCACATTTTGTTGCTTTTCAGCCTGAAATGAAGACGGACACGGTTTTTGTTTTATCGAGCTGTATTTACTCACTGCAACTTATAACATCCAAGTGAAAGATGTAACACCAACATGTCAGAAAAAATAAATAAAAATTAAAGACCAGAATCACTCAGTTGGAAAAAGGATCACCCCCTTGTATCAGTATTTTGTTGAACCACCTTTTGCTTTAAGTACAGCCTTTAGTCTGTTGGGATATGTCTCTACTAACTTTGCACATCTAGACTTTGCAATATTTGCCCACTTTTCTTTGCAGAACTGCTCAAGTTCAGTTGAATTTAATGGTGACCGTTTGTGGACTACAGTCTTCAAGTCATTCCACAGATTTTCAATGGGGTTTAAGTCTGGACTCTGACTAGGCCATGTAAGGACATTCACCTTTTGTGCTCCAGTCCCTGCTGCAGAGAAACACCCCCATAACAGGATATTACCACCTCCATGCTTTACTATAGGAATGGTGTTATTTGGATGGTGAGCTGTATTGGATTTCCGCCAGACATATCATTTGGTGTTGAGGCCAAATAATTTAATTTTAGTCTCATCTGACCATAACACCTTTTTCCATGTGGCCTCAGAATCTTCAAGGTGCATTTTGGCAAAGCTCAGTCGTGGGTGGCTTTTTTATTGCAACCCTCCCTTACAAGCCACATTTGTGGAGAATTTGTGATATTGTTGTCACATGCACATAAATTCCTGTAACTGCTTCAGAGTTGCTGTAGGCCTCTTGGTAGCCTATCTGACCAGTTTCCTCCTGGCTCTTTCATCCAGTTTGGAGCGACGTCCTGATCCAGGGAGGGTCTGTGTTGTACCAAATACCTTCCACTTCTTAATAATAGACTTCACTGTGCTTCTAGGCATTGATAAAGCCTTCAAAAATTTTTTGTATCCATCTCCTGCCTGTCCACAACTTTATCCCAGAGATCTTTTGACAGTGCCTTGCCACTCATAGTTGATTGTTTGCTTCAGTTGCACTACCAAGGACTACAAAATGCTCCAGGAAAGCTCTTTTCATGCTGAGCTATTCAAAATGACCACAGCTGATCACAGTTGAAAGTCAAATGACTTTGTGTGCCATACAGTAAATATAGCTGGATAAAACAAAAACTGTGTCTGTCTTAATTTCAGGCTGAAAAGCAACAAAATGTGATTATTTTAAAGGGGGGGGGGGGGATTCTTTTCTATACCCACTGTATACTGCAGAGGCAAATTATATCCTTATGCTGCTGACTTTGAGTCTGAGTGTGCTAGATTATACTTTCAAGATTTATAAGCTTGGCACAGACTGTTAATCTCATTTGTTACTATTCAATGTGCTGCAGGAATTGCACAAGCCATTGTATAAATATGAAATAAATGGCAAAGCAACTGCTTAGGCTGAAGGGATCCTTTGACTATGGGAACTACAAAATCTATTTGTATATGTCATCTGGTGAATGTAAAACTATTTAGAATTATTATTCATTAATAAGTTTTTAATTCTGTAAGATAATGGCACTGAAGTAATTAAGCTTGTTGTGACTGTCTGTTGTTGATTTTGTAGAGATGGGAAAGAACATTAACCAGGACAAGACTCTGGCCATGCAACGCTATGTTGAGGAATACCATGAGCAGGTCAACAAAATAACATCCGATCTTATGCGCTCACAAGCTGAGGAAACAAGTCACAAAGAAACACATAATTCTGCAAAACAAGGTAAGGAATGATTTCAGTACATTGCATTATTAATGCTTTTGAATACTGCTTTAAATGAAGGTTTAAGAGTTTACAGAGGATCTATCAACATTGGGCCTCATTTATCAAACTGGACACAATCAAATTTATTCATAAATCGTTCACAGGAGCATTACAAAAAACATCCGGTGCATTAGAAAAAACTTTGTATCCTGCAAGAGCTCCCAAGTTTACGTAAATTTACATATGCAGACTCACTAATGTGAACTCTGATCTGAAACTGAATCATATAACTGGGATGGGCACTTAGGTACCTAAAAACTTTAACTTTAAGTAAAAAGAGTCAACCTTAGAAAAACAATTTCTACTTTATATATATATATATATATATATATATATATATATATATATATATATATATATATATATATATATATATATATATATACTGTCAATATATAAACAATCCTTCTCACTGTAGAATGGTGAATTTCAAATTGTTTGGAGATGGCCTTATAACAAAGCCCAGATTGATGAGCAGCAACAGTTACTTCCCTGAGGTCATGGCAATGTCCTTTTTTCTTGGCATGATGTAGACACACACACCTGAGTGCTCCAGAACACCAAACTGCCAAAGGTTCTGCTTTTATAGAGGGAGACATGCTTCTTGATGATTATCTAATCTTTTGCATTTCATTAGTAACACCTGGCTGCTAATTATTCTTATAATAATGATTGTGGAAGTAGGAAGGGTGTACTTATTTTTGCCCACCTGGTTGACTTTTTGGAAAAAGTGACTACATAATGAAATCTGTGTGTTATTATTATTTTTTGTTTCTTTGTTTATAGAAGTTAGTGAGGACCACACAATTGTTATTTAGGCCATGTAAATGAAAACATAGAAGATAGAAGGAGGGTGTACTTTATTTTAACCACTACTGTACATACAGTGACTGGCTACAGTTTTCAGGTAAACATAATTTTAATATGGTAAAAGCACCATATTTGAATCAGATCTTACTGTTTCAAATTTGACATTTAAGTGTCCAAATTTGAATTTATGTCCAAGTACAGTGCTGCTCTGCACTGTTCATTTGTTCTGTATATCTCATACTAAATAGTTTTAATAATTTCAAACAAAATACAACATAAAACAAAGGCAACCTGAGTAAACACACAATACAGTTTTTATTTATTTAATTTTTTTTTATTTAAGCAAAAAAAGTTATCCAACACCTATCACCAATGTGAACTAATTGCTCTCTTAAACTTAAACTTAAAATCTGGTTCCGATAACTAGAGATCAGTCTTTCACTTATGTCTAGGACTAGGATTTACTCCTATGCTTTGGATCATTGTCTTGCTGCATAATCTAGTTGAGCATGAGTTTCAATTTACGGACTGAAGACCAGACATTCTCCTTTAGGATTTTGTGTTTCCCTAAATTATTGCAAGTTGCCCAAGCCCTGAAGCAGCAAAGCATCCTCACACCATCACACTGACACCACCATGCTTGACCGTAGGTATGTTCTTTTTGTGGAATTCTGTGTTTGGTTTACACCAGCTGTAACGGACCGCTGTCCACAGAACATTCTCCCAAAAGGTTTGAGGATCATCAAGGTGTGTTTTGGCAAAATTCAGATGAGCCTTAATGTTCTTCTAGGTTAGCAGTGGTTTTTGCCTCAACACACTTCCATGAATGCCATTTTTGCCCAGTGTCTTTATGATTGTCGTGTCATGAACAGTGGCCTTTATTGATGCAAGAGAGCCCTGCAGTTCCTTTGATGTTCTCCTTGGCTTTTTTGTGACTTGCTGGATGAGTTGTTGCTGTGCTCTTGAAAGAATTTTGGAAGGTCAGCCACTTGTGGGAAGGGTCACTACTGTGCTGAGTTTTTCCATTTGGAGATAAAGGCTCTTACTGTGGTCCTTTGGAATCCCAGAGCCTTTGTAATAGCTTTGTAACCCTTCCCAGACTGATGTATTTCAATCACCTTCTTCTTCATAATTTCTGGAATTTCTTTCAACTTTGGCATAGTGTGTTACTGGGTAAGACCTTTTAATCAACTTCATGCTGTTGAAAAAGTTCTATTTAAGTGTTGATTTGATTGAACATGGTTTGCAGTAATCAGGCCTGGTTGCATCTAGTTCAGCTGAACCCCATTATGAATGCAGTTTCATAGATTTGGAGAATTAGTAACTACAGAGGCAAATAGATTTTCACACAGGCCCAGTTGGTATTGGATAACTTTTTTGCTTCAATAAATAACATTATCATTTAAAAACTGTATTTACTATTACTTCAGGCCACAGTAAAATTGTAATGTCACGGGTGCCTTCTCAGGCAAATCCACGGCCGCCTGCATGGTCCTTTATAGTGCATCAGCCCCGTGCAGGTAATCAGCACTAACGCATGGCACCTGCGCACACCACTACTTAAACCCTGTGTTTTTGTCAGTCGGGGTGCGGAAACTTGTCCAAGATGGCAGCGCAGTAGCACGCAGCGGTCACTTTGGGTCCACTAATATGGTGCATGTTACATGTAGCCTGCACCAATTGGGAAACTTTTTAAACAGATGTACTGTACATTGGAAGCACTGGTGTACATGACTATCATCGCCAAATTCAGCTGAACACTGGATAACAAAGTTCAGGAGAAATAAACAATGGACTGTGGGATGAGCTACGTGACCTTGGGGTGCTACACGAACCAGGCCCTGGGACCGCGGTATTGCCTGATGACACTGGCCAGAAGAGAGAGCACCGTAAATGATGTGCGAAGCAGCGGAAGTGCGGAAAGCAAGCCGGTATCCATGCTAGGCTAAAGGCTAACCCTAGCAATCCAGCTCTACCATCCATTCTCCTCGCCAATGTTCGCTCTCAACAATAAACTGGACTTACTCAGTCTACAGCTCAGCCTAAAATCAGGGACTGCTGTGTTTTCATTTTTACAGAAACATGGCTCAATGACAGCAATCCGGATGCACCTAGCTGGGCTAACTGCAAATTGCGCCGACAGAATAGCAGCACTGTCCGGTAAGAATCGTGGCAGGGGTCTGTGTGTTTACATAAACAATGAATGGTCCAGGCATACTGTTGTGGTTTCAAGCTACTGTTTGTCACTGGTGGAGTTTATGACTGTGAAATGCCGGCGATATTTCTTACCCAGAGAGTTTACCACCGTGCTCATTGTCTCGGTGTACATTCCACCCAGTGCTAATGCTAAGGAAGTGCTAAGTGAACTCAACGGGGCTATCAATAACCGATAGACGACCTACAGTTCACCCTGATGGATTTTTCATTGTCACCAGAGACTTTAATCACGTGAATCTGAAATCACTGCTGCCAAAATTCCACCAGCATGTTGATTTTGCAACCCGTGGTATGGCAGCCCTCCGCACAGCAAGGGCCAATCTGTCCCAGGCTATCAGAGAGCCAAAGCACAACTATGCAGAAAGAATCCAAAGTTACTTCATAAACACCAAGGACAGAAGGCGTATGTGGAAAGGCATTCAGGCCATCACAGACGACAAAGCTACACCACCTGTCTGTGATGATGATGCCTCGCACAGTTTGAAGCACAGAACATCTGTGTCATCTGTGTCCTGCCTGAATGACTACCGGCCTGTTGCACTCACACTTATCATCATGAAGTGCTTCGAGCAGCTAGTCTTGAAACACATAAAGAGCAGTCTTCCCACCACACTGGACCCATTTCAGTATGCCTACCATCCCAACCACTCAACAGAGGATGCCATATCTGCTACCATCCATTTGTCTCTGACCCATCTAGACAAAAAGGACAACTACGTAAGGATGCTGTTCAGAGACTTCAGTTCATAAATAAGTTTATAAACAGACGAAGACGAATAGGACGAACGAGAACCAGCTCCCTGGCAGCGCTATCTCTCTCGCTGGCATCCTCAGCCTTCTCCAAGCATCCTGGGTCCCGCCTCTCGACCGTGCACACTCCCTTGTTGTTCCCAAACTCCAAAAGGCAACGGCCTCACTGCACCTCACTACCTCACCTCCACTTTTACCATTAAAGATTAATAAAGCACCCCTTTTTTCCACCACCTCTGCCTCACGTGTCTGTGTTCTGCCTGCTGTGGTCCAAGAGGCCACACCAGCCTTTTGTTTCCCCCATCCCAACTTTTTTGAGATATGTTGTGGCCATCAAATTCAAAATTACCTTATTTTTTTTCTTAAAATGGTACATTTCCTCAGTTTAAACATTTGATATGTTTTCTATGTTCTATTATGAATAACATATGGGTTTGTGAGATTTGCAAATCATTGCATTCTGTTTTTATTGACATTATGCAAAGTATATTGTATAATTATATCTGTAGGAGCCTATTAAATATTTTGTTAAAATGTTCATTTCACAGGGAGAATGGACACAGTTTTGAGACCGTGTTCAGCAATTGTAGGATAACCCCTTTCTTTATTCGTTTTTCTATGTTCTTATGATTGTTTTCAATAAAGAAATTAACTCTTTGAAACACGAGTCTACGTGTGATTCCTCAGGGTCACAACAATATTTCTGGGTAACATGACATAACAACAACATAAATCTGTCAGAAGGGCCCCACGCACTTATTTTGCCCCCACATATTCTAGGTTTGCCTCTGTCTGTGAAACAAGTTAGTTCTGTTATCACTAATAACAGTTGTAAACAGTCATTATCCCATTTCTTTGTGTAATTTGTGCTGTTTTTGTTGTTATTGCTGTTATACAGTGAGGAGCTTGTCCTGGAAGGATTTGGACCTGGTGGTGGAGCAACAACCAATGCCACCCTATGAGCACCACATGCTGGATGGTGCATGGCCTCTGTTCCATGGCCTCATCCTTGGAGTTTGCAGTGCACTGCTCTTAGGCATACCTGTATTTCTCTTTAACTTATGTCTATCACTATGTGATCTCTCTGGTCAATCTTAATCTAATGATAATCCCAACACCAGAAACAGTACATACACCAGTATTCCTTTCACATTGATGTTGTGCTAGCATTAGAGAAGATTACACTGAAACCGCAGAACTGAAAGGCAAAAACTACAGGATGCATTTTTAATGAGTATTGGATAATATTCCCTTAAAATTAATCATAAAAAATGTTGTGCTTTAATTGATTTTACCATTATATTTTCCTGTAGAGTGTCATGTAATGGAGGCCAAGATGGATGTAGTTGCAGTAAAACAGTGTCTTTAAACAAACATAGACAAACAAATCCAAAATGACAGGCAAGTTGTAAATCAGACAAGGCAGAAACATGAATAAAATAAATTAGAGCAGAGTCAAAACCAGATAAACAAACAGAGAAATAAGGCTTGGAATTGTCAGGTGCACAAAGACAATAATGAGCATATACAAAGTTCTGATGACTGAAGGTCTCTTTTTAAAGGGTGCAGTGTGAGTGTGTGTGATTAGCAACAGTGTTGTTAGAAGTCTGGTGATGGAGAATGCGGAAGTGTGTGCGTGTTCTGGGAAGTGGAGTCTATGGCTGCCATGTTAGTAGGCTGTGGTGTCTGCTGGGAAATGGAGTGATTTGAGATGACCTGACAGAGCCCCCCTCCAAAAGACTCCCTCTGGGAGCACTAACCTTCCTGGGTCTCCCCCTTGGCCATGGGCCCGGGCGTTCAGGGTGCCTGTTGTGAAACAGTTTTTTCCATCGTCCACTGCTGACGAGTCTGTGGGATTGGCATTCCAGGGGAATAGTGGAGGTTGGTATCCAAGAATGGCAGGAACTGGGCCCAGTCCTCTGGATTGGCAGCACAGAATGTTTGAAGGAACTGCCCCACCTCTTGGTTAGCTCTTTCTACCTGGCCATTAGCCTGTGGATGATATCTGGAAGTTAGGTTCACAGTTAACACCAGCTTCCCATAAAACTAGCCCACACACAGGAAGTAAATTGAGGGCCCTGGTCACTCACTATTTCCTCCAGGATTCCAAAATATCTGAACATGTGACAGAACAGGAGCTCAGCTGTGGTAAACACAGAGTGGGAGTGGGATTAACCGTAGTGACTTTGAAAAGCGATTGATTACTACCAGGATGTGTTTCCCTGTGTTTCACTGTGGTGTGGGTAGTGGGAGTAGTTTACCAGCTGGCATGGAGTGGGGCACTTTGGTTTGCAAGCACACAGAGCAGGAAGACACCACCTAGTATATGTCAGCAAACATAGGTGGCAACCAATACTTTTCACTAAGGACGATGAGTGCCCGGGTGACCAGTCACCAGGGAGATGTGAGCCCATGTGATGAGTCTTGTTCTGAACTGCTCAGGGACAAAGAGATTGTTAATTGGGAATGAGAGGGGTATGGCCCAGTCCAGCTCCCAAGTTATAGCACCTACGAGACAGGAGTGGGGTTAGAATGTGCTCCACTTCAATGTCACAAGGTTCAGAGGAATAGACATGGGACAGGGCATCCGCCTTTGTGTTCTTGGTGCCGGGGTGATATGATAGGTGTGAACTGAATGTGAGCAAAAAACAGGGACCAACAAGCTTTTCTGGGGTTTAACCACTTGGCTGTGTGAAGATACTCAAGGTTCTTATGGTCAGTGAATACTACAAATGGATGAGTGGCCCCCTCGAGCCAGTGTTTCCACTCTTCCAAGAGGAGTTTGATAGCTAGTAGCCCATGGTTGCCCACATCATAATTTTGCTCAGCTGGGGAGAGTTTACAGGAAAAGAAGGTGGATGGATGGAACTCAGGTTTATTCCCAAATCACTGAGAGAGGATGGCACCGACTCCTGCTTCAGATGTGTCTACTTCCACCACGAAGGGTTTAGCTGGGTCTGGGTGTTTTAGAATGGGAGCTGTGGTGAACGTAGTCTTGAGCTGAGTGAAGGATTGTTCAGCTGCAGAGTTCCATACCAGGCATTTGGGGGACCCATGGAGCAATGATGTCAGGGGATGGGCGATGGAGCTAAATCCTTGGATGAAGTGTTAGTAAAAGTGGGCAAAGCCCAAGTAAATCTGTAAGTCCTTTATTGTTTGGGGTAAGGACCAGTCGACGATGGCAGCCGCTTTGGTTTAGTCCATCATGACTCCATCGGGGCCAATGATTTAGCCCAAGAATGAGATGGCGTCAGAAGGCTCTGCAGGACCTGAAGAACATGCTGAATGTGATCATCTAGGGAAGGGGAGTAGATCAGGATATCACAGATGTAGGTGATGACACATTTTCCTAACATGTCCCTCAGGACATCGTTGATTAATCACTATAAGACTGAGAGGGCAGAGGTGGTGCTAAAGGCAGTCTTCCACTAATCTCCTCCTTGATGTGCACCAGGTTATAGGCACTGTGTAGGTCCAATTTGGTGAATATACTGGCTGATCTGAGTTGTTCCAGAGTTGCTGGTACTAAGCACAAAGGATATTGGTATTTCACCATATGCTGACTGAGCCCTCAGTAATCTATACAAGATCTGAGGCCACCCCCTTTCTTTTCAACAAAGATGAATTTGGCTGATCCAGGATATGTGGATAGGCTGATGTCCCCTGCTGGAGTGACTCCTTGATGTATTCCTCCATCGCTTGTTGTTCCACCACTGATAAGGGGTAAATGCGAAAACAAGGGGGAGTGGATCCAGGAAGCAGTGCAATAGCACAGTCGTAGGGACAATGTGGGGGTAGGCCGCTGGCCTTAGCCTTGCTGAATACTTCAGTTAGATCTTGGTATTCAGGAGGAACTGAGACTGTGGTGACACAGACAGGACTGTGGTGGTCTGGGCTCTTGACAGAGGTGGATGCCAGGACAATTTCGGGGGTTCCGAGGCATTGGTTGTGACAATATAGAGACCATTGTGCAAGTTGTTTGTATGTGCAGGAAATGAGTGGATTATACTTTTCCAGCCATGGGAGGCCTAGAATCACAGGGTGTTTCACGGAAATGGTGACCATCAAGGTGAAGATTTCATAGTGGAGTGCCCCAACCTGGAGGGAGATGGGTTAAGTGCAGTGTGTGATGACAATTTCCCCGATGGGCCTCTGTCAATGGCCTGAATTCATTGTAGCTGGTCCAGTGTGGTTGTGGGAATGTTGAAACGTTGTACTGTGTCCTGGTCTATGAGGTTACCCACAGCACCGGAGTCAATCAATGCTATCAAAACAAAAGATACACCTGCATATCGAACTATGAAAGGAAAGTTGAAAGTTTGAGGAGTTAAAAACTGGAATTGACTTACCAGTTGCGAGCGGGGGTTGGTGCTTCCACTCGTACCGGGGTTGCTGAGGTTGCAAAGAGTGCACTGGCTGATCAAGTGATGAGATTGGCCACAGTAGAAACACTGCTGCTCTCTGTGCTGTCTCTCTCTCCTCCTCGATGAGGTGCGTACGCCCCAGTTGCATGGGTTCAGAGGTGTCGCGGGTACTGGGAGGAGCCCTCTCAGACCACATTGGACGTTGACTATGAAGCAGATGGTCAAGGCAAATAGCGAGGTCGATAAGAGAATTAAGAGTTAATTTTTCATCCCGACATGCCAGCTCCATCAGGACTTTCGGGTTCAAGCCGCGGCGAAACACTGCTTCGAGCGCGGTGTTGTTCCATGTGGCGAAACAGCTCTGTAAAGCATTCATATGAGGAGATGGATTCACCGACTTGTTGCCAAACTGCTGTCACCCACTTCAATGCTTTGCTGGGGACTAATCCCATGAAATGGGCGATTTTCTTCTGCTCGGACATCCACTCAAATACAGGGAGCATTGAAGCAGAAAGCCTTCACATTGGCTAACGTCACCCGAAAGCTTCTCCGGTGTGGGCATAAGTGGACAGGGCTCGGTAAGCGGTGTGTTGGTTTGTGCGGTGGCAGCAAGGGCTTCGGAGAAGTCACCTGCTGCATCATAAAATACCTACTCTGTGTCAACCACATGCAGAGAATACAGGCATGTATTCAAAGCTCCCTGATTTACACTTTGTAGGCTTCGGATCCACCCCAACCTGACCAGGATAAAACAGGTACTGAAAATGAATTTTTTATATATATATATATATATATATATATATATATATATATATATATATATATATATATATATATATATATGTGTGTGTGTGTGTGTGTGTGTGTGTGTGTGTGTGTGTGTGTGTGTGTGTGTGTGTATATATACACAGTATCTCACAAAAGTGAGTACACAGTACACCCCTCACATTTTTGTAAATATTTTATTATATCTTTTCATGGGACAACACTGACGAAATGACACTTTGCTACAATGTAAAGTAGTGAGTGTACAGCTTGTATAACAGTGTAAATTTGCTGTCCCCTCAAAATAACTCAACACACAGCCATTAATGTCTAAACTGCTGGCAACAAAAGTGAGTACACCCCTAAGTGAAAATGTCCAAATTGGGCCCAATTAGCCATTTTCCCTCCCCGGTGTCATGTGACTCGATACTGTTACAAGGTCTCAGGTGTGAATGGGGAGCAGGTGTGTTAAGTTTGGTGTTATCGCTCTCACACTCTCTCATACTGGTCACTGGAAGTTCAACATGGCACCTCATGACAAAGAACTCTCTGAGGATCTGAAAAAAAAGAATTGTTGCTCTGCATAAAGATGGCCTAGGCTATAAAAACATTGCCAACACCCTGAAACTGAGCTGCAGTTTGTTGAGTGCACATGCTCAGCATCATATCCAGAGGTTGGCTTTGCAGAATAGACATAGGAGTGCTGCCAGCATTGCTGCAGAGGTTGAAGGGGTGGGGGGTCAGCCTGTCAGTGCTCAGTCCATACGCCGCACACTGCATCAAATTGGTCTGCATGGCTGTCGTCCCAGAAGGAAGCCTCTTCTAAAGATGATGCACAAGAAAGCCCGCAAACAGTTTGCTGAAGACAAGCAGACTAAGGACATGGATTACTGGAACCATGTCCTGTGGTCTGATGAGACCAAGATAAACTTATTTGGTTCAGATGGTGTCAAGCGTGTGTGGCGGCAACCAGGTGAGGAGTACAAAGACAAGTGTGTCTTACCTACAGTCAAGCATGGTGCCAGACCTAAACCCTATTGAGCATCTGTGGGGCATCCTCAAACGGAAAGTGGAGGAGCGCAAGGTCTCTAACATCCACCAGCTCTGTGATGTTGTCATGGGGGAGTGGAAGAGGACTCCAGTGGCAACCTGTGAAGCTCTGGTGAACTCCATGCCCAACAGGGTTAAGGCAGTGCTGGAAAATAATGGTGGCCACACAAAATACTGACACTTTGGGCCCAATTTGGACATTTTCACTTAGGGGTGTACTCACTTTTGTTGCCAGTGGTTTAGACATTAATGGCTGTGTGTTGAGTTATTTTGAGGGGACAGCAAATTTACACTGTTATACAAGCTGTACACTCACTACTTTACATTGTAGCAAAGTGTCATTTCTTCAGTGTTGTCCCATGAAAAGATATAATAAAATATTTACAAAAATGTGAGGGGTGTACTCACTTTTGTGAGATACTGTATATATATATTAAATATAAAAATATAAAAATTAAGTACACCCCTACATTTATCCCACCTTCAAATCCATAAAATTAGAATCAGGTGTTCAAGACTGAGTGCCAGTGATTAGAACCTGCTTATGGAGTGCAGGTGGAACCTGTCTTATTTATACCCCTCTCATATCTAGTGTCTGGTGTTCACTTTGCTATTGAGGTGTGTGGTGTCATCAAAGTGCATACAAATTTGACCTGCATGGGAGGTGTGCCAGGAAAAAGCCTTTGCAATACTACAGTTTGCCAATGACCATATAGGCAAAGATCAGGCCTTTTGGTATAATGTGCTCTGGACAGACAAATCAAAGATAGAGTTCTTTGGCCACAGTAACAACAGACATGTTTGGCACAGACCAAAGACAGCTTTTCAGGAGAAGCACCTCATACTAACTGTGAACCTTGATTCTTTGCTGCCTCACTGACTGGACAGCTTGCATTCATTGATTCAGCTCTGAATTCTGCATCATATCAAAGAGTGCTTGAAGATAATGTTAGGCCATCTGTCCGAAACTTGAAGTTGAACCAAAAGTGGACCTTTCAACAGGATAATGATCCTAAGCACACTAGAAAATCCACCAAGGAACGGCTCAAAAAGAAGAAATTGAGGGTTATGGAATGGCCTAGTCAAAGCCTGGATTTGAATTCCATTGAATCCCAGTACATGCAAGAAAGACCTCAAACATCTTGCAACTAAAAGAATATTTCCACAGAAGAATATCACATCTATTTATATTTCTGTTGAATAAATGATTGAAAAAGCTAATTTTCCTTGTGGATTTGTTCAAGTATATCAACTTTATTTACAGGCACTGTTTCAAAGATGATCAAATGTTTGCTTGTCCAAGTATGTCAACAAAGCCAACCATTTCCATGGGGTGTACTTAATTTTTTTCACATGACTGTATATAGTCCTTCCCTCAATTTAACTAACGGGTTGTCAGTTAATTCTGAAATCCTAGATGTCATATACATAATTCTTTAGATGACAAAAAATGCATTTATAGAGAGACTTTGTAATTATCATAATTAGTAATAGTAATTATCCTTACTAAGAATATTCAGGAATGTTCAGTATATTTTCCCCTTATTGCCTTCACTGTTTTTCCTCTCCTACTTTTTGTCCAGACTGAACGAGTACTACAGTTGGCAAAATAAACAAAAACTAAAAAAAGTTTCAGCCAGTGCTGGGCAAATCAAATCCATTAGAACACATAGGTTTGCCAAATCAGACCACTGAACAATTGATTTATACATACAGATGGATACAACAGATATCCAACGATAAAACACTACACTTTGTGCTCGATTCACAAAATTAAGGTGCACCGTCAAGAAAAACATTTAGTCACAGTTTTAATAAAATCTTTGTCTTAGCTTATACCCTTTACCTCTCAGCTTATTGTAGACAGTACTGTTTGCACACGTCAAAGCCTAGCATCTCAGATGCATTCAAGAGACTACATGTGGATAGTACCCACTTCAAATTCAAAATAATGTAATTCTTATATAACACTAGTCTAGAAAGTCAAGCAAATAATGTAACAATATGTTTAAAGAAAGGCAATAAACAGATTATTGTGCCAATATTACTCAAATCTAATCTTACAACCATCTACAACATACTACAGTCCAAACTTTTGTTATACCATTAAAGGGTCATGAAATTGCATTGTTTCAGCACCGGTTAGTTCTCATCACAGTTTTGAAAAAATGCTAGAAAAGTAGGCGTGGTAATCTGTGGAGTGGAGGGGGAAGACGGGAGACAACACAACAACGTTTTCTGATCTAGTCAGTTTTATTTCACTTTCATTTAATTAAAATCATCAACGGTCCCACAAAATGAACAAATATATTACACATGGTTATACAAGCTCACAGTACATTAACAAATATACACATCCTGTGATAGCACAAATAAATGCACAGCCATTTGCATTTGTACTCTGCATTGAAAATACATATGAACACTATTGCATTTTTAATAACTTTTAAGACTGTTATTTTGTGGCGTTTACTGACAAATAGAAGCCATTTGATTGGTTATACTCAAGGAGCTCTACCGGTTACACTCACGGAAGAGAAAGATTGCATTTGTTTCTGAGACTTGTCTATGGAATAGAATTTATGCCACGCAGAAATGCAATCACTACACAGGAACGATGACCGCAGGGAAAGCCATGCAACACTCTCGAACTCTAGTGTGAATGGGCCTTTACACCACGGAAACAAACACTCAACTAGACTGGTGAACGCGTCTCTCAACTACTGTACATGATCTCTCAGCTTGAAGCGTCTGTCACAGGAAATCGCACATGCTATCATGAGTATTTTTTCTCTTATTGTCCTCAAGCTGTTTAAAAAGTCAGGGCCCTTTAATATTATGTGATTTATTGATAGTGCCCTGTGAAGTGGACTTCATATGATATTCGGCCATCTTAAAAAAAAAAAAAATTTTAAAGAGAAAGAAAGAAAGAAACAAAAAGGTGAGATTCCAATCTGAAGTGAGAGTATATGTTTAGTTAGAAGGGCACTCCAGGGGAATAGGGGATAAGGGAACAACACAGGAAGTGGAGAGGGAAATTTACCCTCATTGTGAACCACCTTAATATTAAATTTGGTTACAAATATTCGTGTGATAAGGATTTATCATTATTACAGGAAACTCATCAAAAAATAATTTTAAAAAAAGAGATTGAGACTCTTTAGTTTTTATTCATAGGAACTGTAACAGAATTCTTTCCCATTGTCATATGATTGTTGTCATAAAGAGCAAAATGAAGACGAGCCACGGGATCTATCCTCGTGATATCCATTTTTAAATTGCAACAATGGAGCTTGTTTAGCATGTAAAAACTGCAATCACTGTGGCAGGGGCGTTAACTGGACTGTTAATCATCCCGGGCTGAGCCCAGATTCTTCTCCATGCATTTTTTCCAGCTTTGTTTTATGGAAGCTGAGGTAGCTTAGCTGTCAATATATGACGTGATCAGAAAAAGTTGGCTTTATCTTAAAAATTTCCTCGGGTGTTATCACTGTTTGTAGGACTACCAGACCGATAAAATATAAAACATTTCTAACTAAGCTAGTTTGGTGTCGCTAGCCAAGGGGAGGCACAACTAAGTGGCATTCACTAAATTCCAGGGGTTTCAGTACCGCAACATAAAATGGGTGTTTCTGGAGGTGTGGCGAAGATGCCCCCTTACAAAAAAATTACAGGTCACCGAACATGCACAGAATACTTTTTTTGGCATTCCCAGGATCAGCGATGTAAGATGAAGGTCAAAACACTCTTATCGGTAACTATTTGTAAACGGTGGACCCACAATGTTCAAAAACATCAGAGATGAGATGGGGATGAGAAGGGATGCACACTGCGAGCTACAAATGAGTTTGATTTTGTACAAACCCTGCTCGCGCTCCACTCGAGACCGGTGTGATATTCACAGTAGCAAACAACTGCCTCAGTCTTTCTGGAACTTTTTGTCAATTTGAGTCCCTGTACTCCCTAAAAGCCCGAATGACTGTACGTGGGCTTTTAACTCTGTTTAATTCCTGTCAGTCTTACTTTCAAAGCCATGCGCAGGTTAACAACATTTAGCCTCATAAGCGCTTCTAAAAACCTAAAAACCACAATCAGGCTATAGCATTATCACTGCTAGTCGTGGGAACGGTCACCAAACTGCAGTGACCTGCAGCCACTTGCACCCTGGGACTCTTGTCATTTTAGTATTTTGCTCTGTTTTCTCACTGTCGTTGTTTGTGTTCTTAAAAAATGCTGTTAATGATAACTGCTTTCTTTTCGCCATGAAACACTCTACAGCACATGGTACGTGACTGTAGGCTTCGCTTTGTGACATCGAATTCAGGTGAACTTTTGAACTTGAAATGATTACATTATGTGAAAGAGGCTATTGATTGGCAATAGACAGACATTAAAAGGCAGATCAAGCTCAAAGTTAGGACAGGCACAGTTCAAAAACCAGAAATATCACAAGAAAACTATAGCGCAAACTAACAAGCACAAAGGCCAAACAAGTGAGCATCAAAATGAAGCTGATAGTGCTGGCTTACTGGCCTTTAAATACTGTCGCCCATTGATGATGTCATCATGGGGCGGAAGCAGCACACAAAGCTGACGGAGGGCAGGAAGACCTGGACTGGTGTCTGGAACACCTGACCTGCACAGATTTCACACAGCAACCACACAAAACATACCCGCAGAATATAGCAGGTTGTAACACAATATTTGAGCACCAGCAATATAAGATTCGCATTTTTATTGCAGTTTTTTTGTTGTTCTATTTTACTTTTGGTGAATTAAAAACTAAAACTATTTGTTTTTATAATACCGCTGTGTGAGCTTTTAAAAATCCAGCTGTAGAGATGCCGTATCCACATAAAAAGGTTCCGGAAGGCAGGTGTGCTATATTTTGGAGGCTCAAACAGTAGTATTTTTCAAACATGAAACTCCTGTGATCACAGACAGGTATCTGATGTATGAATAAAAGGGTATTTGGCACGAAACCCCTGCGATCACAGACAGGTATCTGACGTATGAATAAAAGGGTATTTGGCACGAAACCCCTGCGATCACAGACAGGTATCTGACGTATGAATAAAAGGGTATTTGGCACGAGAGCCCTATGATCATGGACAGGTATCTGACGTATGAATAAAAGTGTATTTGGCACGAAAGCGCTGCGATCACAGACAGGTATCTGACGTATGAATAAAAGGGTATTTGGCACGAGAGCCCTATGATCATGGACAGGTATCTGACGTACGAATAAAAAGGTATTTGGCACAAAACCCCTGCGATCACAGACAGGTATCCGACGTATGAATAAATGGATATTTGGCACGAGAGCCCTATGATCATGGACAGGTATCTGATGTATGAATAAAAGGGTATTTGGCACAAAACCCCTGCGACCACAGACAGGTATCTGAAAATATAGCAGAATTAATGTAAAACGCCGTGATCACAGACAAACAACTATCTGCAGGGTATTTGGCACGAAAGCCCTGTGATCACGAACAGGTATCTGAAAATATAGCAGAATTAATGTAAAACCCCGTCATCACGGACAGACAACTATCTGCAGCAAATGGCTTTTCTTTCCAAACTGCGCATGATCGTTGACCTAGGCAGATTCTCAAAATAGGCCACGCCTACTTGATGATGCAATATCTGTTACACTCATAGACATATATAGATGCCGCATTGGCCCGTTGCTGCTATATGTCAACGCGTCCGCCATATTGATCCAGGCAAGACTGCCCTATAAACAAATAGAAGTAAAGGAAGGAGCTGTGGTTTTTCTGGATTTTTTCATTGTGGAAATGGATTTTTCTGTCTTCAACCCCATCTTTTAGCTTTTCTTATGCTCTTTAAGTACTAATAATTGACCATAATTGTACCAAAATGGAACAAAATCAGCAAATACAAATCAAATAGTGAGACACTGGCAGTCAGTCTGTTTTCTATATTTTATTAGCAATAAAAGGATAGATATACTCCAAAACAGACAATTACAAGGATAATTATAAGATAATCATTTATGGATCTGGTAAAACTGTTACAGTGGTAAAAACATTTATGTGATGATGATGATAATAATAATAATAATAATAATAATAATAATAATAATAATAATGAGACACGATTTGATGACAAGTTATGAAATCATTATATCCTATCGAAACACCTACTGTTTGGAGATGAGTCAGGGAACTGAAACTGACAGGTGGTTTATCTCCATCTCTAATCCTGACAGTCTGACCTGACCTGTCAAAGTCCTCTAGCTTGAAGTTCTCACTGCGTAGCATGGAGGACTCACTTGGGGACACACCTTCCATTCTTACAGCTACTTCCCACTGCCTCAACTGTTTCTCTTTGGGAAACCTTCAGAGTGTGAGAAAAGTTAGCTAGCCAACTACAGTAAGATTCACAATATGTCAGTCGCTCAGCCGAAACGAGGAGCTTGTCATAAATGTCGGTTTGGAGAAAAACGGCAGTAAAGATGAAAATCTCGATTATGGGCAATTTAGTTTATAATATAAACTATAATAATATAAGACTTATTACTGTTGCCCGGACCAATATGGCGGCAACCTTGACACACGATCCAGTAGCCAATGCGGCATGTATTTATATGTCTATGGTTGCGCTGTCCTGAAAATCTTGGAAAAAAGTGCCTGCCACAACTAAGCTATAGGTAGCTTACAGTGCCATGCAAAGTACATTATCTTTCCTCATGCTCTGCTCATATCATGTTCACATAAACAGGAACTCATATAGACATTTACACACCTTCTTTTCCTGCTCAGCATCAGAGGATGTTAATGTTTCAGTTTCAACCACTTTACTTTGCTTAACAAAAAAAACAAAAACAACGGCGTATATCAATTGTGCCTCACACTGACTGTGTGAGCTAGCGTTTGGTAGAATTGAGACTGTCAGCCAATAAGACACGAGTATTTCCACGTATTTTCCTGTAAACCCTGTCTGATTGGTCTCGCCACCATTCACTGAAGATATAAAATTACAGCACCGCCATCTTCTTTTACTGATGTTCAGTTACATAGTGACAAACCGCTCCAAGTGGATAATTATCCGGGGCTAAAGAAAAAATATTCGGGGATACAGCCCCTAATGCCCAGGCTAGGTTACTCCCCTGAACTGTGGTCGACTGACACGACAAAAGTACAAATACGGATTTCACTGTGACGAACTGACCACCACACGAAACAGAAAACTGGAGGGAAAACTATGCGGGCGCGAGACATTCCTAACTAATCTACCTAGCCGACTTATTTGGGGTGAATCTCAATTCTAAGAAGGCATTCTCATGAAAATCAGTTTTGCTACATTGAAAGAGCGAGCTAGAGGATACTAGTAAACAGCCAATTTAATTAAAGAATTCTATCAGTGTAATTTTTTCCTTTAATCCACTGTTTTACACATTTGTTTACTATTGTAACTGCTCTGTAGGCCGTGGCAGCAGTGCTCTAGCGAACCGACAATCTAGCTACAACTTCCTCAAAATAGTAGCACCTGCTGCAAATCTAAGCTAATCAGCATTGGGATAATAAAAGCATTTTATTCATCATCATTATTCATCATTAATCCTCTTTCTCCTCATGGGAGCACAGGGCCTCAGCAACACTCCTCCAGCGGACTCTATTGGGGGCGGTTTTCTTCAGCTGAGCCCATGTCCACCCTGCTGTCTTCATTTCCCCCTCTGTGCATCTTCTCCAGGTTTGTTTTGGTCTTCCAACCCTCCTCTTGCCTTGCGGGTTCCATTGCAAGGCTTGTCTTGTGATGTTTTCTGGGTCTTTCCGGAGGGTGTGGCCTATCCAACCCCATTTCCTTTTCCGGATTTCTTGGTCGATGGGGGTCTGCTTTGTTCTTTCCCACAGTCTGACATTGGATATCTTTTCAGGCCACCTGATGCGTAAGATGTTCCTGAGACATCTGTTGACAAAGGTCTGGAGCTTGTTTACTGCTGTCTTGGTAAGTCTCCATGTTTCCGAGCCATACAGAAGGACTGCTTTGACGTTGGTGTTAAAGATTCGGACTTTGGTCTGCTGTGCAAAAGCTGTAGAGCTCCAGACAGGACGTAAGGTGTTAAAGGCGTGCCTGGCTTTGTTGATGCAGCTCTTGATGTCCTCGTCCGCTCCCCCGTCCTTGCTGACGATGCTTCCTAGGTATACAAACTTTTCCACGTTGTTGATGTTGGCACCTTGTAGTTGGATCGGGTCTTCCTTCTTGTTGTTGATCCTCATGGCTTCGGTTTTCTTAACATTTATTTTCAGTCCCGTTTTTGCTGCTTCCTCTGAGAGCTTGTTGAGTTTCTGCTGTGCATCCTGCTGCCTGTGTGACAGAAGGCTGATGTCGTCCGCAAAATCGAGGTCTTCCAGCAGTTTGTTGAATGTCCAGCGGATTCCTGTGTTGGCATTTTCTGTAGACTTCTTCATGATCCAGTCCACTACCAACAGGAAGATGGTAGGTGACAACATGCAGCCCTGTCGCACTCCGGTGCGTACCTCAAAAGGCTCAGTCAATTTTCCCTTATGTACCACTTGACATGAGGAGTTGCTGTATAGTTGTTGGAAGATAGTGATGAATTTGGGTGGTATCCCGTAGTGTGTCATAAGCTTCCAGACGACCTCTCTGTCCACACTGTCAAAGGCCTTCTCGAAGTCCACAAAGACTGCGTAGAGTGGAGACTGCCATTCCAGGGACTGCTCGATGATGATGCGTAGAGTGGCAATGTGGTCAGTGCATGACTTGTCCTGCCTAAAGCCTGCCTGCTCGTCTCTCAGTCTTTTGTCCAGCGCCTCTTTCAGTCTGTGCAACATGATGTGTGTCAGTATCTTGCTGGGGACAGACAAGAGCATGATGCCTCTCCAATTGCTGCAGCTGGATAGGTCGCCTTTCTTGGGGAGTTTCACTAGGTGTCCTTTCCTCCACTCATCTGGAACCTGTTCTTGCTCCCAGACTTTCTGAAGCAGAGGGAAGAGCATGTCAGTTGTTGTTGTAATACTAGCCTTCAAGGCCTCTGGTGGTATACCATCAGGGCCAGCAGCTTTGCCGGCCTTTATCTCTTTGACTGCCTTGGTGATTTTATTCATACAACCAACAAAAGTCACCCAACTTAACTGAAAGGCACTGTCTCGCTAAGTGAGTTGTCAACGATCGCTGTGTTTGATTGATGTGCTAAACCATCAAAATGAATTCGAATAGGGATTCTTTCTTGCTGGATACATAAATATATACATAAATATAATTTTTAATGTGACAATTTTATTCTGACCAGAAAAAAATTGTTTTAACGAAAAATAGTGTTTCAGTATATTGGAATGTGTCATTAGGTTGTGTCATTGGATAGACAAATTATGCTGCTGAAGTTGATTTGCAGAAGAAAAAAGCTGTATGACTAATTTTATGTCATGACTTTTTTTTTTTTTTAATGTAGTAATGTTTTTAAAATGTTCCACTAACAAAGTAAGTATCATGGTAGTCCACTAGTAATGACTCAAGTGTAAATCCTTCTGAAGGAATTACAAATTATTTGGAACCGTATTCTAAAGTGTCACAGTTTGCTCTCTCACAAATACACACACGTTATCGGTACACTCCTGTCTTCCGATTATAGTCATCCTCCACACATTATGTTTAGTTTTTTTTTGTTTGTTTATTTCCGTTCACTGGTTTACATATTTGCATATCGGTAATCACTACATATTAAGACTCAGTTTATGTTTCATTCAAATACTTTATTAATCCCAGTGCATCATTTAAGTAGTTGGAGTGCACACGTTCTAGTTTATGTTGTACTGTACACACTTTTGTTAATACTGTTTTCTTTGAGTTAAGTTTCCGCTCTGTGTGACGAGCTGAAGAGTGGATGGCTGGTATATACAGGTGCATCTCAATAAATTAGAATGTCGTGGAAAAGTTCATTTATTTCAGTAATTCAACTCAAATTGTGAAACTCGTGTATTAAATAAATTCAATGCACACAGACTGAAGTAGTTTAAGTCTTTGGTTCTTTTAATTGTGATGATTTTGGCTCACGTTTAACAAAAACCCACCAATTCACTATCTCAACAAATTAGAATACTTCATAAGACCAATAAAAAAAACATTTTTAGTGAATTGTTGGCCTTCTGGAAAGTATGTTCATTTACTGTACATGTACTCAATACTTGGTAGGGGCTCCTTTTGCTTTAATTGCTGCCTCAATTCGGCATGGCATGGAGGTGATCAGTTTGTGGCACTGCTGAGGTGGTATGGAAGCCCAGGTTTCTTTGTCAGTGGCCTTCAGCTCATCTGCATTTTTTGGTCTCTTGTTTCTCATTTTCCTCTTGACAATACCCCATAGATTCTCTACGGGATTCAGGTCTGGTGAGTTTGCTGGCCAGTCAAGCACACCAACACCATGGTCATTTAACCAACTTTTGGTGCTTTTGGCACTGTAGGCAGGTGCCAAATCCTGCTGGAAAATGAAATCAGCATCTTCAAAGTGCTGGTCAGCTAAAGGAAGCATGAAGTGCTCCAAAATTTCTTGGTAAACGGGTGCAGTGACTTTGGTTTTCAAAAAACACAATGGACCAACACCAGCAGATGACATTGCACCCCAAATCATCACAGACTGTGGAAACTGAACACTGGACTTCAAGCAACTTGGGCTATGAGCTTCTCCACCCTTCCTCCAGACTCTAGGACCTTGGTTTCCAAATGAAATACAAAACTTGCTCCCATCTGAAAAGAGGATATTGGACCACTGGTCAACAGTCCAGTTCTTCTTCTCGTTAGCCCAGGTAAGATGCCTCTGACGTTGTCTGTGGTTCAGGAGTGGCTTAACAAGAGGAATACGACAACTGTAGCCAAATTCCTTGGCACGTCTGTGTGTGGTGGCTCTTGATGCCTTGACCCCAGCCTCAGTCCATTCCTTGTGAAGTTCACTCAAATTCTTGAATCGATTTTGCTTGACAATCCTCATAAGGCTGCGGTTCTCTCGGTTGGTTGTGCATCTTCTTCTTCCACAATTTTTCCTTCCACTCAACTTTCTGTTAACATGCTTGGATACAGCACTCTGTGAACAGCCAACTTCTTTGTCAATGAATGTTTGTGGCTTACCTAGTGAACCAAACTGAGAGACCATTTTGAAGGCTCAGGAAACCTTTGCAAGTGTTTTGAGTTGATTAGCTGATTGGCATGTCACCATATTCTAATTTGTTGAGATAGTGAATTGGTGGGTTTTTGTTAAATGTGAGCCAAAATCATCACAATTAAAAGAACCAAAGACTTAAACTACTTCAGTCTGTGGCATTGAATTTATTTAATACACGAGTTTCACAATTTGAGTTGAATTACTGAAATAAACGAACTTTTCCACGACATTCTAATTTATTGAGATGCACCTGTAGTTGTGGAATCTACGATGGAGGGTCCGTGCGCATAAAGGACCGGCACGAAGCATTCACTGCTATTTTTAGTTCCGCTTGCCGGTACCAAGAGGCAGCTTGACTGTGGGGAGAGTGGGATGTTTTGTGCTCGTTTTCTTTATTTTCTTATTGATAATTATGTATTTCTTTCTTTCTTTTTCTTGATTTATTTGTTTCTATCTTTATTTTAATTATGCAGCTGGTCTTGTATTTAATGTTGTATTTTGAACTTTGTAGTGTTTTGATTCCCCCCCGCGTGTTTAAAGTGGACTAGTCCGTCTGTGCACTGTGTCCCTTGTGTCTTGACTGCCTTTTCCCCTCACAAACAGTTTACCAAAATCATAAGTCTGCCATTACGTATTGATTATATAAACAATCTTGTCTATTCGTTAACAGTAGCGGTTTCGCATTAATTATGAAACTGTATATTGTTTCTTAATAGTTCTCCGGGAGGTATGAAAGAAATAATAGTTATTAATGTAGTTTCTTAGTAGTTCTCCGGGAGGCATGAATGAAATAATAGTTATTGATTAACTAATAGTGATCTACCGCATTCATCTGTGTACTATTACTTACTAATTCGTTAATCAGAGTTTCTAGTTAGTTAATAGTAGTTACTAGAATGTTAATATTGCGTTATTCATTTCTTCCTGTGTCGTTATTCATTGATGACGGATCCGTATTCTAAAGTGTTACCAAAAAACCTTATCACCTGTAAATTACCAAGGACATTCATGGCAGCTGATTATCATTTAGAGACGCCTACAAAACTCCATAAAAAGCAAAGTGCACAGAGAGCTGAACATGACAACTAAATGGTGAAGGAGCACCTCCTCAGCACAATGTGTGCCAAATCTTCCAGTAATGCAGCTCAGCCAGTTCAGCCTGTCTGCCACCATAGACATATTCTAACTCTTCCTCCTTTTATAGGGCACCATTACTTTTGTCCTAATTGAATGGATTTCAAACTGGATTTTCACAAATACCATATTTCTGGTATAAATTCTCTTGTGAAGAATGTTTGTTGAAATTTGTTCATATCCAGCTTAATAAATGTGGCCAATTTTTAAAAATAATAGTTACAAGGTTGGGACAAAGGACAAGGTAGGTGACAAAAATAATTGTTCACTTCCTCCTGACTGCTCCTGTGCTTTCAAAAATGAAGTTATTAGCATCTGTTTATCTATTTGATGCTTCTAGAAGAGTTCCAGGTCTTGAGTGACATGCACATATCAGATGCACAATCACTGGGTAAGTTTTCCACTCCATGTTGCTGCCTCATTAATGTTTATTTAACAGCCTTGGATTACAACACAAGCACTTGTTAACTTACCAGACCCACCATCATTCTCTCCTCATTTTCTCTACAGTCCATTAGGACATCTTGGAGAGGGCATGGCAGATCAAGATCAACAGGATGTAATGGAGATGAAGTAGCATTCTTGATGTGCCTAAGAATGACGGGCCTTCAGAGGGTGGTTTGTGTCATTAGTTGGCTATATTTTCTGCTTTCATTATTTATCTCACCTTTCAATCTGGAGGCCCCTAAGGCTCACGTAGACATTTTGTCAAAGTATTATTCTAGTTTGCTTAATCTACTTGGATTACGGATTACACAGACCACCTCTGAGGTTTTTAAAGCCATACTGTTTTAATTGCGTCTAAGTCAACCCAACACTTTCTTATTCATTTTCTTTCTGTCTAGTGTTTTTGTTAGAGTAAGAGGGACGATTCATCAAAGCATCCAATAAAGAAAATCAAGTTTAACTGATAAAGCCACAGTGCCATCCTGTGGTGGCAGTTGAATACTGAAAATGGATGGGCTCTGGCATAGGATAATTAAAAACAAATATCTAACGAGTTGCTATGACATGCAGAATTTACTTTATGTAAATATAATTCTAAATACAAAATCTGATCATATAAATGAGATTATTGATGTTGTATTTATTGATTATACCCAAATTAAGATATACTGTATCCTGATGTAAGCACTGGCGAAAATGCATACATACAGAGGTGTAAACATAAAAGCATTAACACAGCCTAAACAGACTCCTCATATCAGTGATGAAATTAAATCTGCCCAAAAAAGGGGGGAAATGCTAAAACCAAATACCCTGATACATTCACACTCTCAAGCACTGTGTTGAATGCATAAGGCATTAGGGAGGCTCTGATGCATGGATAATCATCTGTGCTTCTTAATGACGCAGACAGCAAGCACCATATGGATTTTTGTGGATGAAATGTGTCTGAATGAGACAGATAAGTGGATGAGTGACAAAGAGATGGACATCAAAAAAAGAGCTACCCAGCCTAATACTCACTGGCATTCTACCATAGGAGCATATTAAGCAACAGTTTAAATGTTTCCCCCCTAGAACGTGACTTAAAAATTAGTGAATGTGCAATAATATATAATAAAATATTTTTTTCATATCAATGCAATAATGATAATTACCCAGCTACATAATCAGCCTTGCAGCACATACAGGTGCATCTCAATAAATTAGAATGTCGTGGAAAAGTTCATTTATTTCAGTAATTCAACTCAAATTGTGAAACTCGTGTATTAAATAAATTCAGTGCACACAGACTGAAGTAGTTTAAGTCTTTGGTTCTTTTAATTGTGATGATTTTGGCTCACATTTAACAAAAACCCACCAATTCACTATCTCAACAAATTAGAATATGGTGACATGCCAATCAGCTAATCAACTCAAAACACCTGCAAAGGTTTCCTGACCCTTCAAAATGGTCTCTCAGTTTGGTTCACTAGGTAAGCCACAAACATTCATTGCCAAAGAAGCTGGCTGTTCACAGAGTGCTGTATCCAAGCATGTTAACAGAAAGTTGAGTGGAAGGAAAAAGTGTGGAAGAAAAAGATGCACAACCAACCGAGAGAACCGCAGCCTTATGAGGATTGTCAAGCAAAATCGATTCAAGAATTTGAGTGAACTTCACAAGGAATGGACTGAGGCTGGGGTCAAGGCATCATGAGCCACCACACACAGACGTGTCAAGGAATTTGGCTACAGTTGTCGTATTCCTCTTGTTAAGCCACTCCTGAACCACAGACAACGTCAGAGGCGTCTTACCTGGGCTAAGGAGAAGAAGAACTGGACTGTTGCCCAGTGGTCCAAAGTCCTCTTTTCAGATGAGAGCAAGTTTTGTATTTCATTTGGAAACCAAGGTCATAGAGTCTGGAGAAAGGGTGGAGAAGCTCATAGCCCAAGCTGCTTGAAGTCCAGTGTTAAGTTTCCACAGTCTGTGATGATTTGAGGTGCAATGTCATCTGCTGGTGTTGGTCCATTGTGTTTTTTGAAAACCAAAGTCACTGCACCCGTTTACCAAGAAATTTTGGAGCACTTCATGCTTCCTTCTGCTGACCAGCTTTTTGAAGATGCTGATTTCATTTTCCAGCAGGATTTGGCACCTGCCTACAGTGCCAAAAGCACCAAAAGTTGGTTAAATGACCATGGTGTTGGTGTGCTTGACTGGCCAGCAAACTCACCAGACCTGAATCCCGTAGAGAATCTATGGGGTATTGCCAAGAGGAAAATGAGAAACAAGAGACCAAAAAATGCAGATGAGCTGAAGGCCACTGATCTCTTCATATAGTTTATAATCATTATCATATGAGATCCCATTGGAGTCATTGTGCAGTTTTGTACTTGTCTACTGTTATATATAACAATTACAGAATTTGATCTACTGGACCTGACTCATTGGAATAAATCCTGCCAATCATTTTAATTGGATAAAAAAGCCAAGCAGGTCTACTGCCAATTGTTAAAAAGAGTTCTTTCTTACTGGTCTATCTTACTGTCTATCTTATCATTATCCTATTACACTCAAGTCAATTCATGTCATTTAAAACTTTGAATATACAACCCCAATTCTGAAAAAGTTGGGACAGTATGGAAAATGCAAAGAAAAAAGAAAGAACAGTCATTTGAAAATTCAGTTCACCTTGTACTATATTGAAAACACATTATTAACACATTATTTGATGTTTACTTTGTGAATTAAATTTATTTTTGAAAATAAACACTCATTTCAAATCTGATGACTGCAACACACTCCAAAAAAGTTGGGACAGTCGACTGTTTACCATTGTGTAACGTCACCTTTTTTTAAATAACACTAATTAAGCATTTGGGCACTGATGACACCAGTCGGTTAAGTTTAGCAAGTGGAATTTTCACCCATTTATCCATTATACATTTCTTCAGCTGCGCAACTACAGCCGTGGCCAAAAGTTTTGAGAATGACACAAATATTAATTTTCACAAAGTCTACTGCTTCAGTGATTTTAGATCTTTTTGTCAGATGTTACTAACTGTTACTGAAGTATAATCACAAGCATTTCATAAGTGTCAATGGCTTTTATTGACAATTACATGAAGTTTATGCAAAGAGTCAATATTTGCAGTGTTGACCCTTCTTTTTCAAGACCTCTGCAATTCGCCCTGGCATGCTGTCAATTAACTTCTGGGCCACATCCTGACTGATGGCAGCCCATTCTTGCATAATCAATGCTTGGAGTTTGTCAGAGTTTGTGGGTTTTTGTTTGTCCACCCGCCTCTTGAGGATTGACCACAAATTCTCAATGGGATTAAGGTCTGGGGAGTTATCTGGCCATGGACCCAAAATGTCGATGTTTTGTTCCCCGAGCCACTTCGTTATCACTTTTGCCTTGTGGCAAGGTGCCCCATCATGCTGGAAAAGGCATTGTTCGTCACCAAACTGTTCTTGGATGGTTGGGAGAAGTTGCTCTCTGAGGATGTTTTTGTACCATTCTTTATTCATGGCTGTTTTCTTAGGCAAAATTGTGAGTGATCCCACTCCCTTGGCTGAGAAGCAACCCCACACATGAGTGGTCTCAGGATGCTTTACTGTTGGCATGACACAGGACTGATGGTAGCGCTCACCTTTTCTTCTCTGGACAAGCTTTTTTCCAGATGCCCCAAACAATCAGAAAGGAGATTCATCAGAGAAAATGACATTACCCCAGTCCTCAGCAGTCCAATCCCTGTACTTTTTGCAGAATAGCAGTCTGTCCCTGATGTTTTTCCTGGAGAGAAGTGGCTTCTTTGCTGCCCTTCTTGACACCAGGCCATCCTTCAAAAGTCTTCGCCTTACTGTGCGTGCAGACGCACTCGCACCTGCCTGCTGCCATTCCTGAGCAAGCTCTGCACTGGTGGTGCCCCGATCCCGCAGCTGAATCAACTTTAGGAGACGGTCCTGGCGCTTGCTGGACTTTCTTGGGCGCCCCGAAGCCTTCTTCACAACAGTTGAACCTCTCTCCTTGAAGGTCTTGATGATCCGATAAATGGTTGATTTAGGTGCAATCTTACTAGCAGCAATATCCTTGCCTGTGAATCCCTTTTTGTGCAAAGCAATGATGGCTGCACGTGTTTCCTTGCAGGTAACCATAGTTAACAGAGGAAGAACAATAATTTCAAGCACCACCCTGCTTTTAAAGCTTCCAGTCTGTTATTCTAACTCAATCAGCATGACAGAGTGATCTCCAGCCTTGTCCTCATTAACACTCTCACCTGTGTTAACGAGAGAATCACTGACATGATGTCAGCTGGTCCTTTTGTGGAAGGGCTGAAATGCAGTAGACATTTTTTTGGGATTAAGTTCATTTTCATGGCAAAGAGGGACTTTGAAATTAATTGCAATTCATCTGATCACTCTTCATAACATTCTGGAGTATATGCAAATTGCCATCATAAAAACTGAGGCAGCAGACTCTGTAAAAATTAATATTTGTGTCATTCTCAAAACTTTTGGCCACGGCTGTATACGGGGCCTTCGTTGCCTTATTTTGCGCTTCATAATGCGCCACACATTCTCAATCCGAGACACGTCAGGACTGCAGTCAGGCCATGCTAGCACCCGCACTCTCTGCTTACGCAACCATCCGGGCAGAATGTGGTTTGCCGTTGTCCTGCTCTGAATGGCAGCATATGTTGCTCCAAAATGTGTAAATATCTTTCTGCATTAATGGTGCCCTCACAGATGTGCAAGTTACCCATGCCATGGGCACTGAGACGGGGTGTACCATGACAATCTGGCTTTGGATCTGACGCTGATAACAGCTTGAATGGTCCTTTTCCTCTTTGGCCCAGAGAACACGACACCTGTTTTGTCCAAAAACTATTTGAAATATTGACTCGTCAAATCACAAAACATGATTCCACTGTGCTACTGTCCATCTCATCTGAGACAGAGTCCAGAGAAGTTGGCGGCGCTTCTGGACAGTGTTGATGTATGGCTTCTGCTTTGCATGGTAAAGCCTTAACTTGCATCTATGGATGCAACGGCAAATGATGTTGACTGACAAAGGTTTGCCAAAGTATTCCTAAGTCCATGTCAGGATATCCATTACAGACAAAATGATGGTTTTTAAGACCGTGACGTCTGAGGGATTGGAGATCACGCAGAAGTGGTTTTCGGCCTTGCACCGAGATTTGACCGGATTCCATGAATCTTTTAATTATATTGTGCACTGTAGAAAGTGAATTGCCCAAAATCCTACCGATTTGTCATTGGGGAATGTTGTTCTCAAAATGTTGGATTTTTTGCTGACACAGCTGTTGGCAGATTGTCAAGCCTTGACCCATCTTTGCTCTTGAAGTACTTGAATTTTTCTGGAGGCTCTGTATATACTATGATTAGATGATTGCCTCACCTGTTTCACATCACCTTCTTATTTTAGCTTGTCACATTGCTTTTAGTCCTAAATTGCCCCTGTCCCAACTTTTTTGGAATGTGTTGCATGCATCAATTTCAAAATAAACGTTTATCTTCAAAACCTTGTCTTTATACCTTTTTTGTTTAAATACAAGTAAAAGTACCCTGACAAATCACTCCTATTTGTTTTTATTAGCATTTTCCATACTGTCCCAACTTTTTCGGAATTGGGGTTGTACATTTTAGTGTTCAATTAACACTGCATTTTAAATTTGATGCTTAAAATAATGTCTTGTTGCAATAATAGTTGTGTGAGGAATAATAATTGCAAATGCAAGCCACACTTTCCATTATGTGGGTTGAGGAGTAAATGTATATAACTGTAACTAATAATAATAATAATAATAATAATAATAATAATAATAATAAAACTGTTAAGGAGAGAAACAACACAGAGTTCATGGTCTGAAGTTCTACTTTGTTCTGGACTTTGGTGCAAAGTCCAAATCGTCCTTGTTAAAGATCCAAAACCGTTTTGTTTTTATGACTAATTGCAGAGAATATAGTGGGAAGTGAATTTAGTTTAATTCCCTTGCACTTTGCAGTATGGAAGCATTCCACATTCCAAAAGTGAGCAGGTTGTTAGATAATCTCAGGCTAATACACATTTCTATATCTTCATCTTACCAAAACTGAAACACCTAACATCCATCCATTGATTTTCTCTACTGCTTATCGGGGACTCGGGGCATGAGGCAGGAGACACCCTGGATGGGGTGGCATCGCAGCCCATTGCAAGGCACAATCACACACTACAGAAAATTTGGAAATGCCAATCAGCCTACAACACGTCTTTGGAATGGGGGAGGAAAACGGAGTACCCAGAGGAAGCCCCCAAAGCACAAGGAGAACATGCAAACTCTATGCACACAGGGCGGACGCGGATCATTAAAAGGAAATGCAAATGACAGTGCTATAAAAATAAAAAATAAAATAAATAAAAGGTTGATTATGTTTTGTACAGCTGAAAGTTTGGACTATCATGGACTGTGGTAAAGATTTATGTTGGACAGTCTGTTATTGTACACATACATATTTCAGTGTAGAAGTTATGCTGAGTAGACTGATGCTGGGACAACATACACAGACACGATTGCTGCTATTTAAAATTTGTGCTGAAAGTAACAGAAAAGAAAATGCTTAACTGATCAATGCCTTGACTTTATGACTTTATTAATTATTAACAGGCTGCTATTTCTAGTTCACTGAGCTGCTGTGCCAGTTGTTTTGGTAATTTTATTGCCTGTAGCTAGGTTGAAGTCCTTTGCACACAGCATTGACATTTTCCTTAGGTCATCACTTATGGTTTAGATTAGTAGCTTATGTGAGATTGTGTGTAGTATGCTCCTCTAGTAGCCTACACTAAGTATTAGGCTCACTTTTTGTTAGCCTAATACTTACTGCTTAATTTTTTTAAACATGAGCTACCAGAACACCAAGGGAGAGGTGATCAGGCAGGTGGACAGGGAGAGAAAAGGTCCCAGAGCATACAGACACAACAGTGCTCCAAACGCTTTACCTGTTGGGTGCCATCATATGCCGAGGGGTTAATAGTGTGGATTTCTTTATGTGGCGGACCGCGTTAATATACGAGAACCTTTATTTTGACATTTTGCTTGGCAGCACCAGAAAAGTAGTGTGGAAAAGGAGGAGATGGAGGGAGAGCATGCAGTGAGAGCGGGGAGTTCAGCCATCTATATCCCAAGATATTGCAAACTTACAGACTTCACTGGCACCACCAAAGCTGGAGAAAAAGTGTGGAAGAATGGATAGCTGCCATGAAATTAGTGTTTCGAGTCATTAAGGTGCCAGAGGAAGATCAAGTGGAACTGATAAAGCAGCACTTAAAAGGAGAAGCTAAGATAAAACTACTGTGAAGTTCATGGAAGAAGAGAACAATAGCGTGGATTCCATTTTCAAATTGCTTCAGGACACCTATGGGGATGGTATAAGGTTGAAAGACTATGATCGAAAGCAAGTGTCTGGTGAGACCATACGTGCCTATGCTCACGATTTGCCAGAGAAACTTCATAAGGTAAAGCACAGATAGCCTGGTCAAGTTCCAGATGAAGAGATTGTTCTGAAGGAGCAGTTAGTCCTTGGACTAAGGGATGATTTCCTGAGGCGAAAGATGAAGCAAAAGATCAAGGAAGAGAGATGCTTAACTTTTGCACAGCTAATGCAAAAGTCATCTGGTCAGAGGAAGAGAAAGCGCAGTCAGAAGGTAGCCTAAAGACCCCTATGCATGCGAGAGCATGCAGTACACACTATGGTTGAGGCTTGTCTTCGTTAACATTGGAAAAGTTGCACGAGGCAATATAGACAATAGCGGCGTGGCAGGAAGAATTGTACCGAATGGTTTGTAGCCAAGGGATAGTTGACCCTAAGTCTGGTGTTACGAGAAGAAGCTAGCAGATGCCTCCTGTATACAGGATCGGAAGTTACGACCATTTCTGAGTCTCACTTTAAGCAACATGTTAAACCTCTGTCAGAAAGCTATTAGGTTGATGCCGAGATCCCGAATTGCAGCTGCAGCCTCAGGACGTAGTTCCTAAACAGATGGTGGAATTTGAGGAGAACGATGATGAGCATGTCAGAAGATGGATACAGTGCAGCATTCAGGCTGAGAGCCATCCTGAACAGCCATCCATTTCAGTTCAGGTGAATCAGGAGGGGCTGTCAGAATCACAACGTGAGGAGCTAAATGATCTGTTGATGCAGTACAGCGAAGTTTTCTCCAAGAGTGACACTGATTATGGATACACAACAACGGTGATGCATAGCATACCCACAGGAGATGCACAGCCGAGCAACACCACCAATGAGTCCTGCCTCATGTTTTTCAGGAGTTTAAGAGACATGT
Source organism: Cranoglanis bouderius (assembly GCA_023630585.1). Lineage (NCBI taxonomy): Eukaryota > Metazoa > Chordata > Actinopteri > Siluriformes > Cranoglanididae > Cranoglanis > Cranoglanis bouderius. The sequence goes on from CM042570.1 coordinate 9,094,407, forward strand.
GCAAGATCTGGTCAGTCAAGGTATACTGAAAGAGAGTCGCAGTCCATGGGCCTCGCCTGCAGTTATCGTGATCAAACAGGATGGTAGTGTTCATTTTTGCTGTGACTACCGGCAATTCAATTGGGTCACATTCAAGGATGCCTATCCCCTTCCTCATATGGAGGAAACCTTGGATTTCTTGGGGAATGCACAGTTGTTTTCAACACTGGATCTTACAGCAGGTTATTTCCAAGTGGCTATAAGTGAACAAGACAGGGAGAAGACTGCGGTCACAACACCGCTTGGGTTGTTCGAGTGGACCCGGATGTCATTTGATTTGTGCAACGCTCCGGCCACCTTTTTTGATGGGAGCAGCATTGAGTGATCTGGCCTTTTATGTTCTCTTAACCTATTGTGACAATATCATCGTGTTTTCAGTTGTCTTCAAGAGTCATTCTGAGAAGTTATAGAGCTGATCTTTTCCAAGCTGCATCAATACGGACTGAAGCTGGAACCAAGTAAATGTTTCCTGCTCAGGGCAGAAGTTTTTTAGGACATATAATTTCAGCAAGAGGAATTCAAGTGGACAAAGAGAAAGTTCGATGCTTGGACACGTGGCCTTCCCTGTTTTGGGCCAAGATTTGCACGTCTGGGAAGGCCCTTACATGCTCTGGTTTCGAAAGGTAATAAAGGCAAGTCAGTAGAACTGTTCGTCTGGCATGAGAAGTGTCAGGTGGCATTCAACGAGCTAAAGAGGTGTTTGATGTCACCATCAATTCTCGCTTACCCTGATTTCCAGTGCCCATTCATTCTTACAAATGGATGGGAGCCTCAATGGACTTGGGTCCATACTTAGTCAAAAGAGGGGGGGGTGGCGTAGAGTGAGTGCGAGCAGTGCCCATGTGAGCAGAGACTTAAGGGGATCTGAGAAGAACGACAGGAACTATAATGCTTTCAAGTTGGAGTTACTAGCACTTAAGTGTGTAGTAACCGAGAAATTCAAGGAGTACCTCATGTTTGCCAGGTTTCAGGTCATTACCATTCAAAACTCCCTTCGCTACTTGGAGACAGCCAATCTTGGAGCGGTAGAACAGCGTTGGGCTGCTCAGCTGGCAGAATTCAACTTTAAGGTTTTCTACAAGCCTGACAGGCAGAACACCAATGCCGATGTTCTTTCTATGATTTCTTGGGGTGTAGAACCAGAGGAGGATGACACAGGAATAGACTTTATTGGGTTGAATTCAGCTGAAGATGTGCTGTTTCGAGTGATTATGGATCCAAGAGATGGGGAGGAGATTTGGCAACTGGTAGTGCCTGGATCTTTACAGGAGAAAGTGGATGATTGGTGGAGTGGGTGAAGAGTCACCATGAATGCCTGAGGACTGCGGTGGAGACTGTAAAAGCAATTGCTTAAGAGACTTCTAGGAAAAGGAAAAGGACCTATGACTGCAAGTCTGCAGAGGTCATTAGACATGGTGACTGAATATTGTTGCGTAACCACAAGTTTCTGGGATGAATCAAAATTCAAGAAAAATGGGATTCCGTACTGTATTTGGTAGTGCTACAGAACCATGCAGATTTACCAGTGTTTACTGTTCATCCAGAGAGAGGGGGTCCCATGAAGGTGGTTCATAGGGATCAGTTGAGACACTGTACCTTTCCCTCACCCACTGGATAGGTTACATGTGCACACAGAGGGAAAGAGTTGTCAGGCACAGACACTGACTCACATGACATTGTCTACATAACGCATACCACACACTTAAAGAAAACAAGCTTACCTGAGGAAGTCGGGGAAAGAAGTGGAGTGGTATCTAATGAAGGTAGTGTAGCAGAGGAGGAGAGAGAAGAAACAGAACAAGATGGGGAATCTTAAGACTGACATTTCAGAAGCTGACACTAGAGGGAAACTGGAGCTTAGACATGAGAAACACAGGGTAAATTGCCTGCAAGGTATAAGGATGACTACATTATGTAATTGGGGCTTTAAGTGTCAATGCAAATGCAAATGTAAAAAAAAAAAAAAGAAAGGGAAAAAAGAAAGTGCCAAAGAATGTGCTACTTGTTTTAAGTGAATATCTAAGCAAAAGTGGAAAATGTTATCGTGTTAATGAATCTAATATAATGGTCATTGTGTTTTTCTGCTTTTCCCTGCAGGAACTAGACTGCTTGGAGAGTCCTGTGTATTGCAGGGTAGTAGCGGAGGCGAATGTGGTGGACCACGTTAATATACGAGGACTTTTATTTAGAAATTTTTCTTGGCAGGACCGGAAAAGGAGTGTGGAAATGGAGAGCACATGGTGAGAGCGGGGAGTTCAGAAGAAAAAAATTGTTTTGTCAAGAGTTTTCGCTTTCGGAACGACTAACCAAGTTAACCAAGGTGTCCCGTGGACGATGGCAGAAAGTGCTGTGATGATCCCAAACAACCGTTTCTCACCGAAGATGGTGAAAGCGCAGTCGTGGCTCTGAGTATGTGCCGCTGTGTGAGTTTTCGGACGTTTTCCCTATCTTTCAAATGAAACTGAGTGACTGTATTTTTCAGCTTAACCCCAACTGATATCCTGGAGAGACAACACAGACATTCTTTTCCGTTAAAGATGATCTGAGTTAAGTTTGTTTCTCTCCATGCCATTGATGCAGTGTGAAATACTTTTTCCACCACAGATGTACAGTATCTCACAAAAGTGAGTACACCCCTCACATTTTTGTAAATATTTTATATCTTTTCATGGGACAACACTGATGAAATGACACTTTGCTACAATGTAAAGTAGTGAGTGTACAGCTTGTATAACAGTGTAAATTTGCTGTCCCCTCAAAATAACTCAACAAACAGCCATTAATGTCTAAACCACTGGCAACAAAAGTGAGTACACCCCTAAGTGAAAATGTCCAAATTGGGCCCAAAGTGTCAATATTTTGTGTGGCCACCATTATTTTCAAGCACTGCCTTAACCCTGTTGGGTATGGAGTTCACCAGAGCTTCACAGGTTGCCACTGGAGTCCTCTTCCATTCCGCCATGATGACATCACAGAGCTGGTGGATGTTAGAGACCTTGTGCTCCTCCACCTTCTGTTTGAGGATGCCCCACAGATGCTCAATAGGGTTTAGGTCTGGAGACATGCTTGGCCAGTCCATCACCTTTAACCTCAGCTTCTTTAGCAAGGCAGTGGTCGTCTTGGAGGTGTGTTTGGGGTCGTTATCATGTTGGAATACTGCCCTGCGGCCCAGTTTCTGAAGGGAGGGGATCATGCTCTGCTTCAGTATGTCACAGTACATGTTGGCATTAGCTCCCCAGTGCTGGCAGCACTCATGCAGCCCCAGACCATGACAACTCCACCACCATGCTTGACTGTTGGCAAGACACACTTGTCTTTATACTCCTCACCTGGTTGCGGCCACACACGCTTTACACCATCTGAACCAAATAAGTTTATCTTGGTCTCATCAGACCACAGGACATGGTTCCAGTAATCCATGTCCTTAGTCTGCTTGTCTTCAGCAAACTGTTTCCGGGCTTTCTTGTGCATCATCTTTAGAAGAGGCTTCCTTCTGGGATGACAGCCATGCAGACCAATTTGATACAGTGTGTGGCATATGGTCTGAGCACTGACAGGCAGACCCCCCACCCCCTCAACCTCTGCAGTAATGCTGGCAGTACTCATATGTCTATTCTGCAAAGCCAACCTCTGGATATGATGCTGAGCATGTGCACTCAACTTCTTTGGTTGACTGTGGCGAGGCCTATTCTGAGTGGAACCTGTCCTGTTAAACCGCTGTATGGTCTTGGCCACTGTGCTGCAGCTCAGTTTCAGGGTGTTGGCAATCTTTTTATAGCCTAGGCCATCTTTATGTACAGCCGTGGCCAAAAGTTTTGAGAATGACACAAATATTAATTTTTACAAAGTCTGCTGCTTCAGTTTTTATGATGGCAATTTGCATATACTCCAGAATGTTATGAAGAGTGATCAGATGAATTGCAATTAATTTCAAAGTCCCTCTTTGCCATGAAAATGAACTTAATCCCAAAAAAACATGTCCACTGCATTTCAGCCCTTCCACAAAAGGACTAGTTGACATCATGTCAGTGATTCTCTCGTTAACACAGGTGAGTGTGTTAATGAGGACAAGGCTGGAGATCACTCTGTCATGCTGATTGAGTTAGAATAACAGACTGGAAGCTTTAAAAGGAGGGTGGTGCTTGAAATTATTGTTCTTCCTCTGTTAACTATGGTTACCTGCAAGGAAACACGTGCAGCCATCATTGCTTTGCACAAAAAGGGATTCACAGGCAAGGATATTGCTGCTAAGGCGAAGACTTTTGGAGGATGGCCTGGTGTCAAGAAGGGCAGCAAAGAAGCCACTTCTCTCCAGGAAAAACATCAGGGACAGACTGCTATTCTGCAAAAAGTACAGGGATTGGACTGCTGAGGACTGGGGTAATGTCATTTTCTCTGATGAATCTCCTTTCTGATTGTTTGGGGCATCTGGAAAAAAGCTTGTCCAGAGAAGAAAAGGTGAGCGCTACCATCAGTCCTGTGTCATGCCAACAGTAAAGCATCCTGAGACCACTCATGTGTGGGGTTGCTTCTCAGCCAAGGGAGTGGGCTCACTCCCAACCATCCAAGAACAGTTTGGTGACGAACAATGCCTTTTCCAGCATGATGGGGCACCTTGCCACAAGGCAAAAGTGATAACGAAGTGGCTTGGGGAACAAAACATTGATATTTTGGGTCCATGGCCAGGAAACTCCCCAGACCTTAATCCCATTGAGAATTTGTGGTCAATCCTCAAGAGGTGGGTGGACAAACAAAAACCCACAAACTCTGACAAACTCCAAGCATTGATTATGCAAGAATGGGCTGCCATCAGTCAGGATGTGGCCCAGAAGTTGATTGACAGCATGCCAGGGCGAATTGCAGAGGTCTTGAAAAAGAAGGGTCAACACTGCAAATATTGACTCTTTGCATAAACTTCATGTAATTGTCAATAAAAGCCATTGACACTTATGAAATGCTTGTGATTATACTTCAGTAACAGTTAGTAACATCTGACAAAAAGATCTAAAAACACTGAAGCAGTAGACTTTGTAAAAATTAATATTTGTGTCATTCTCAAAACTTTTGGCCACGGCTGTAGAGCAACAATTCATTTTTCAAATCCTCAGAGAGTTCTTTGCCATGAGGTGCCATGTTGAACTTCCAGTGACCAGTATGAGAGAGTGTGAGAGCGATAACACCAAACTTAACACACCTGCTCCCCATTCACACCTGAGACCTTGTAACACTAACGAGTCACATCACACTGGGGAGGGAAAATGGCTAATTGGGCCCAATTTGGACATTTTCACTTAGGGGTGTACTCACTTTTGTTGCCAGCGGTTTAGACATTAATGGCTGTGTGTTGAGTTATTTTGAGGGGACAGCAAATTTACACTGTTATACAAGCTGTACACTCACTACTTTACATTGTAGCAAAGTGTCATTTCGTCAGTGTTGTCCCATGAAAAGATATAACAAAATATTTACAAAAATGTAAGGGGTGTACTCACTTTTGTGAGATACTGTAAGTGTATTTTTGATGTATATTGTCGTGGAAAATCATCTTCAGCAAAAATAAAAACTTCTGAGTCTCAAGGTTTTTGATGGCAAAAAAGTGTTAGACTTTAGTAACAAGCCGAGATGTCTGCAGATCATCTGATGTGTACACTCAATGTTCATGCTTTTATACAATACTAAAACACGGATCTCATGAGACTGGGTTTTCTCATGTTTTCTTTTGATCACATTTCTTTGATCACATTTCTGATGACTCGCCAAAATTATGTTTCTTTCTTCTTTATCTTATCTATAATGGGGGTGTAAGTTTAGTCAGCTTATGTCATGACTTATGTCATGGATTTCAACAATACATCTTAAGAACCCATTAACATCAAACTGGTAAAAAATAAAAAAAAATTTAAAAATTTTAAAAGATACAGAGTTCAAACTCAGTGTTTCCATGCAGGTGCAGAGGGTGACTCCTCCGAGAAACAACAAAGCAAGCCTAGAAAAAAGATACTTTTGTAACACACTAACACACACATATCCTTGATCATTGCTGCATTTCCTCTAACACAGGTGGCCTTATCAGAACTTGCACATTTGGGCACACAGACCATTTTGTATGACATTCTGTATTTATCTAACTTCTGCAGTTTGAACAGTGGCCCACTCATAAAGCTTGGGAATAATAGTGGATACACACTAAGAGATGACAGATAACATCATGAATACTCTCTTATTTCTTATACATTGATTATACATAATTGGATTATACTTTTGATTGCTTGACCTTAACATTCTTTAATATATACCATTTGCTTTAAAAATACACCATATATTCCTCCGATTGGGACTCGCTGAGTCCCACCTACCTCAAGAGAGCAGTCTCACAATTCAGTCCTTTCACTCTACACTTAACTAGTGATCAACTCCTGATCACTCCCTCTATCTACCAATGACCAAATCCTGAAAGATCTCTCTTGTGGAGAACAGGACCAAACATCTCCCTCCATGCTTAACTAGGAAGGAGTAAAAGATCCTGTCTCCCTGAACCTGACATTAAAAAATCAAAATTGTGTTAAAAGCATGAGCGTGCATTTAGTTCAGTGCTTGCCTGTGCTTGTCACACAGGGACGTGCACAGACATTCTGGGGGGCAGGGGCTCAAGTGGAAAAAAGGGCACTTCTCATAATTATTTATTTAAACATTTTTTTAAACAAAACGTTAAATATATTAACACAACTCTGACTTCCTTACGGATTTATTTTAATTGCCTCACACTCACGCAATTGTTTCATACTCAACAGATTTCTACAAAATAATCAGTTCACACAGAGACCATGGTCTTTTTTAGGATTAACTAAGTTTAGCTAAGGCAGCCTTAGCTAAACTTTAGCTAACTTATTACATTAGCTAGTAGTTCAAGAGTCAAGCATGTTAGCAAGACACAAGTTAACTATATTTGACAACACAAAAAAAAAAAAGAAAAGAAAAACACAACTGGGATAGGAGCTGGGAGGGGCTGCTGCCTGCCTGTCTGTGTGTCTGATGTGTCGATGTGTGCTGCACTGCTGCGCGGAGATACGGAGATACGGAGATGCGGAGGGAGGAAGGGAGGGCATCGGAATTCAACGAAGTCTCATCTCCCGACCTGATACTTAGATTTTTTTTCAATAAATATATTTAACAGGGAAGCTGTGCGCAAACAGGAATATATATATATATATATATTCCTGTTTGCGCACATCTTCCCTGTCAAACGAATATATTATATGTGATATTATTATTTATATATTCATTTATTTAAAAAAACAAAACAAAAAAGGCACCCCAGAAAAAAGGGCACTTTCTCTCAGGGAAGAAAAAGGGCAGGTGCTCAAGCCCCCTTTGATGTCTATGTGTGCACATGCCTGTTGTCACAGTTATGTAGACTAAATTAATGATTAACCTAAAGCATATAAATCGAAATCAAATACAACAGTTATTATGTCAAATCAAAATATAATAAAACTTAAAGGTAGTAACAAAAAGTCTCTTTCTCTCACCATGTTAGTCTTCAACCCAGATACTTTGCGTATCATAGAGGGTCACCCTTGGGCAGGGGTTAGGTTAGCACTTACACCCAGGGCATGGCTCATCACTCTTCTTCGTCCTTGCTTGAGAAGCTGGTATCTTTTTCCTCTAATGAATCAGCAGCCAAGTCAAGCCAAATGTCATATGGGTCCTCTTTTGGCACATCATGTTTCATCTCCAACAACAACTGGTCAGGGTGCTTCTGCTTCCTCATGTGGTTCCTTACTCTTTTCCTGTAAAAAGATAGCTTCATGTATAACAGTTAGTTGTTGAATATAAGCCATAAGTTCCATTTGCAACTGTTCTAGAGGCGGTCCTTCATAGGGGCCTCTCCAATATGGCACAGTCATGGGTTTACCCATAAGCATTTCATGCAGTGTTAGATGCATATTTTGTTAGTCTGCATGCGATAGCTCATTAGTGCAAGAGGTAGAGCATCTACCCAATTAAGTTGAGTGTCAGCACAAATCCTATTAATCTTAAACTTAAGCATACTATTCACCCTTTCCACCATCCCTTGCAATTGAGGGTGATAAACACCTTCTAGTCTCGGTTTTATTCTTAGTTGTTGCAGTACCTGTTTTACTGTTTTCTGAACAAGTCCTCTAGTGCTTTAATGGCAACAGTGAGATTGCCTCCCTCCCCAGTATACATGGGAATCACTGTACAGCATTCTTCAGCATTCTTCACCAATTAAACTGCACACTCCCTCATCTGGTGCCCTCATCGTGTCTATAGCTAGTTGGTGTTGCAGGGCCATTAGGGACACTGCGTGTAGTTGTTTTCAATTCCCTGCAGGGCTAGTATGGTGTAATTCAGTAATCGCTGTTGGTTGTACCATATGTAATTAATCCACTTTGGGTTTGCCTCCATGGAAGGAACACAATCAGGTTATCTCTTGACGCTTCTCCCATAGCCCTGTATTCATTGGGGATACCCACTGGGACTCCTGCCCATTTCACATATACTCTACTCTTTTTGAGGCTAAAGCGTATCCCTCATAGCAGTGTGGGAAGCGCAGGCCAGATGCTATCTTCACGTTACTCAGTGTTTTGGGGACTATTGGTTGTTTTACTATATAGTCCATTCTTTGACAGCTAGTTTCATAGATGTGCCTCTCATATTTGACTTCTGTCTACCCCTTCTGGGTCGAAATAGCGGTTCAGGCATAGTGGAACACATGCTTGATATACGCATGATGTCAGTGGCTTGCATTTCAGTATCTCACAGATGGCCAGATTCCCAGGGATCGGAACGCCTCTAACTATCTGTCTTTTCTTGCCGCATATTATGCAATCTGTTTTTACGGTTTCTTTGGCTGTGAACGTCAACCATTGCTGGAATAAATTTTCTGCGCCTTGGTTGATCTCTTCTATCTGTTCTGCTATTGTTTTTCCTGTTTCGCGTCGTGTTCTTGTCTTGCCCTTTCTGATACTACCTAGATCTTGGCTCTAGTTTGGTAAGATTTGTAGATCCTGCTTTACATCTTCTTGCTATTCATCTGGTCCTTGGTGTCTGTACTCTTCACTCAAGTACAGTTTGTTCATGTTTTTCCCAACACTTTTACTGCCTCATCAACTGTTAATCCAGTTGTCACTACGGTTATAGCTATTATTGCTAGGGTTGCCAAGGTTATAAGTACTAGATTCATTGCAGTGTCTTTGCTGTTTGGTTTGTTGTACACCCAATCTCCTGGTCCCAGCTTCTGCATGTCGTTGTTAGGTTCGATCGCCCTTGCTTCTGTGGCCCCTTTCACCTGTTGGAACAGAGTTAGATATTTGTATTTGGGTTAGATGTTTTACATAGCTCGCAAGTTGTCCTTCCAGTTGTTCAAGTGAGGGCCCTTTATAGGGTCCTCTCAAATATGGTACCGGCATTGGTCAACCTGTAAGCATTTCATACGGGGTTAGATGTGTTATGTGGTTAGTCTGCATGCACATGCTCATTATGGCTAACGGCAGTGCTTTTAGCCAATTTTGCCTTTAGTGTCCGATTGGCTCTTTCCACCATTCACTGTGATTGTGGTCCAAACCTATGCTTTAGTCACAGGGCCTGCATTACTTTCTGGGCTACTTTGTTCAGTAAATGTAGGCCATTGTCTGAACTAAGTTTGTCTGGAATTCCAAAACAAGGTATAACTTCTCAGCACAGGAATTTACTACTGTTTACGCATCAGCATGTGCTGTTGGGTGCACTTCCACCCATCTACTGAATCTGTCCACTACCACCAAAATGTACCTTTTTCTTTCTTTCCTTTCTATCATGTCCACAAAGTCAATCACCAGGTGTCCCCTGTGGGATGTGCCCTATTGGAGCCATGAAACTTTTTCTAATGTTCCGAGTACCACATATCTCGCAATTTGTTAGTGTGTGGTCAATCATAAGGCCTAGAAATTGTGTCCACCAGGTTCTTTTAAGTCTTTTTACTACCTCCCCCCTTGCATAATGGTCTAAACCATGCACAGTCTTGATTAGTGTGGTCAACAATGACAGGAAAGCTATAAAGTCTCCTTGTGGCCCTCACTAGACTCCAGTCTGGTCATTTTTCCTTAGAAAAGAAATGGTCTTTCCATTGCGTGATTTCATGGACTGAGGCTGCAATTTGTTTTTCCACTAGGAATGCTAAGTTTGCCTCTTGTGGAAGTGTATCTTCTGGGACCAAGACTGGCATTATGTCAACACACTGCAGGGTTGCCAGCTTGGCGGCTTTATCTGCTGTCATATTCCCCTTAGTGAAAAACAAGCTGTCTGATTTGTGTGCAGAACACTTAAAAATAGCCAATTTAGACGGTACAGCCGTGGCCAGAAGTTTTGAGAATGACACAAATATTAATTTTCCCAAAGTCTACTGCTTCAGTGTTTTTAGATCTTTTTGTCAGATGTTACTAACTGTTACTGAAGTATAATCACAAGCATTTCATAAGTGTCAGTGGCTTTTATTGACAATTACATGAAGTTTATGCAAAGAGTCAATATTTGCAGTGTTGACCCTTCTTTTTCAAAACCTCTGCAATTTGACCTGGCATGCTTTCAATCCACTTCTGGGCCACATCCTGACTGATGACAGCCCATTCTTGCATAATCAATGCTTGGAGTTTGTCAGAGTTTGTGGGTTTTTTGTTTGTCCACCCGCCTCTTGAGGATTGACCACAAATTCTCAATGGGATTAAGGTCTGGGAAGTTTCCTGGCCATGGACCCAAAGTGTCGATGTTTTGTTCCCCAAGACACTTCGTTATCACTTTTGCCTTGTGGCAAGGTGCCCCATCATGCTGGAAAAGGCATTGTTCATCACCAAACTGTTCTTGGATAGTTGGGAGAAGTTGCTCTCTAAGGATGTTTTTGTACCATTCTTTATTCATGGCTGTGTTCTTAGGCAAAATTGTGAGTGAGCCCACTCCCTTGGCTGTGAAGCAAAGCAGCAATATCCTTGCCTATGAATCCCTTTTTGTGCAAAGCAATGATGGCTGCACGTGTTTCCTTGCAGGCAACCATAGTTAACAGAGGAAGAACAATAATTTCAAGCACCACCCTCCTTTTAAAGCTTCCAGTCTGTTATTCTAACTCAATCAGCATGACAGAGTGATCTCCAGCCTTGTCCTCATTAACACTCTCACCTGTGTTAACGAGAGAATCACTGACATGATGTCAGCTGGTCCTTTTGTGGAAGGGCTGAAATGCAGTGGACATGTTTTTTTGGGATTAAGTTCATTTTCATGGCAAAGAGGGACTTTGAAATTAGTTGCAATTCATCTGATCATTCTTCATAACATTCTGGAGTATGTGCAAATTGCCATCATAAAAACTGAGGCAGCAGACTTTGTAAAAATTAATGTGTGTGTCATTCTCAAAACTTTTGGCCACGGCTATAGTGCTACAGCATGCCTTAGTTCAGAAATAGCTTGACCATGTGTTACGGGTGAGCCATGTGCTCTATGAAACCCACACTATGTCCAGATTGGACCATATAAATGGCACACCCCATACACGTATGCTGAATCAGTGTAAATGAAAGATTTCCCATTTGCTAATTTACAGGCTGCTGTCAAGGCCTTGAATTCCGCCAACTGGGCTGAGCAAGGTTGCCTGACAGGTAGGGTCTGGACAGTAACGAATGATGTGATGTCTGGGCTAGGAGTCACAATCGCATAACCTGCTACATTTCCATCTGTCCCTCTAAAACACAACCCATCCACAAAAAACATCAAGGAGGAATGTGACAGTAGCAGATTTTCAAGACCTTGATACGCCTTCAAATGTTTGTTAAAGGTGACTTAACAGTCATGCGGTTCACCCTCTAATGGTGTTACCATTCTATCTGCTGGATTTACTGTCTGGCACCTCTGGATTGTCAATTCTGGTACAGAGAGGATTACATCATATCCTGTCTTATGTACGTGAGTGATCACAAATGCAGGGCTGGTTGAAAGTGTGCGCAGGGCATGGGTGGTGTATAGAACAGTAGGGTGGTCTTTAGTGAAAGCGGACGCTTTCTGGTAAGCGAAAGCGGTTGCTGCTAACCCACGATAGCATGATGGCATTCCCTTCTCTTGTCGAGAGATGTACTAAAGTAGGTGATAGGCTGTTTACCTGGGCCTTGCTGTTGGGTTAACACAGTGTTGGCAAATCCCTGTTTTTCTGAGACATTCAAATGAAAAGGCTTACTATAGTCAGACCCAGACAAACTAGGCATGGAACAGAGCTCTTTAACCTTTCAAATGCTGCGAGCGCCTCTGGTGTCCAGGTAAGGAACGCATTTTGCTTACCCAGTCTGCTGCTGCTGGTCAGGTACTATAGGTGTCTCTGCTTGTACTATTCTGTTAACTGCATGTAGATCATGTACAAGCCTCCATGTTTCAGATTTGGGCTTCCTTGATGCCTGTGTTGTCAGCGGGTATTGTTTCTGATAGGGCAACCTAACATTAGGCCTAACCTGAATGCTCACTTGTCCTGCTGATGTGACAAACCCTACACCTGTCTGATGTTTCACCCACAAGGTGTCAGGCATGCTTTTCAGCAGTGCTTTATCTTCTTCTTTGTCGATTTCTGTTGTGAGTAACGGTGTATGCAGTGACAAGGGCATATGCCTCTCTATCCATGTGTGTGTAGTTATCATGCTGTCTACTACCTTCTGTGAATACTTGTGTAATTTTTGTCTGGTAAGGTGTGCAGATATGGTTATTAGTAGGTTTCCACTCCCTAATCTGTGCTGCCTCCCTAACCATCAGCCCTAAGTCTTTAGACTCAAATCCTTCTGCTACCATGAGGGAGATGTGTGGGGTGGCGCCTGATATGTGATACCAGTCCTTTTAGTCATCTTTCAAGAGTACCATAACAGCCACTCCTTGTAGTCCTATTACCACATCCATTGTTATCACCTTGAATTGTCTGTGCTCCATCAATTCGTTCCACAACTATCAGTATTCCTAATTTTTACTGTCTTGATCAAAGTACATTGTACAGTGTAGGGGGCTTCTTGTTTCGCTACAGTCTGGTCACATGGCTTGTATCCATATTTTCCATTTCAGATGTCTGGTTCAGTTCGGATGAATCTGAGTCAGTATATTCCAACCAGTACACTGTATCATGTCTTGCTTGTTTGTTTGCCTCTGTTAATAGCTGCTGTCCTACTGATTTTTCATCTGGAAAAGTCACCCAAAGTCCTGTGGGGCTGTAATGTATTTTTGCCGCCAGTTTGCACAGTAGATCTCTCCCAAGTAGATTCACCAGGGAGTTCGGTGAATATAAAAGTGGTGCCACCGTCGTGGTGTCTTCAATTGTTAGCATTTAAGGCTCCATAAACTTCAATATCTGTGTTGTTCCCAAGAAGGCAGTGGTTTTAATCGAATTTCAAGAGAGGGGGAGTCCGGAGCCTTTCTGGTCTATTCATGAGAATGGGGCACCTGTGTCTATCAAAATCGGGGCTGGTTTCATACTGTTAATAGGCACCATGATCGTTGGTTCTTGTCTCGGATGCAGTGTGGTGACGTACTGCATGTGCTCCCCCTCCAGCTTCTCTGGGCATCTTCAACTCCAGTTGTCTGTGGGTCCCATCCAGGGTCCAGCTTGTTCTTGCCATTGGCTGGGGCATGGCTGCCCTCCTTGCTGGTCTCTATATTCCGGTTGCCCTGGCTGTTTTTCCTACAGGCAAACCTGGCAGTTCCTTCTGGTGTGTCCTTTTTCTCCACATCCCCAACATTCGGGTGGCTGTGATCTAGGGGCATTGCCTCCAGTCTGGGGGCCTGTGAACTGCTTCTGCACTTGTTGCGGGGCCTGGGGCCACTTCTGCCATCTCCCTTTCATGGGCCAGCCTTGGGGTGGCCCTTGCTGATTGCCAAGGTGGACATGTATTGGGGGCATTGGTACTGGTGGCAGACCAGGTTGCTGCATGTACAGTACTGTGGAACAGTTTTAGGCACATGCAAAGAAATGCTGCAAATATGCCTTCAAAATAATGAAACTACATGTTTCTATATTTAAAAAAAAAAAATACTGCAAAGAGCAGTAAACAGTAGTAAATGAAACAAAGTCAATATTTGGTGTGACAAAAAAATCTAAATAAAATAAAAATAGTAGTCTCTGGTACAACCTGTGCAGTTTTATAAGGAAATTAGCTGGTAAGTTTTATTCAGCATCTTGCAGAAATAGTCACAGTTCTTCTGGAGACTTTGACTTTCGCACTTGCTTCTTATTTTTGCAGCATCACCCAGCAGCCTTCACTGTGTTTTTTGTCTGAAAAGTGGTCTCTTACCTAATATACTGCTTCAATGACATACAGATATTTTTCTGTAACATTTAATTTTGTGCTAGAAAACTAATGTTTGGGAATCTAAAATGTTTTTTGTACTGACTTGATAAGGTAGAAGTCATAAAATAAAAAATCTATAACAGAGATTGTACTAAAACTTTTGCACAGTACTGTGTACAGTGAGGGAAAAAAGTATTTGATCCCCTGCTGATTTTGTACGTTTGCCTACTGACAAAGAAATGATCAGTCTATAATTTAAATTTTTTTTTAAATAAGTATTTGATCCCCTATCAATCAGCAAGATTCCTGGCTCCCAGGTGTCTTTTACACAGGTAATGAGCTGAGATTAGGAGCACTCTTTTAAAGGGAGTGCTCCTAATGTCAGCTTGTTACCTGTATAAAAGACACCTGTTCACAGAAGCAATCAATCAATCAGATTCAAAACTCTCCACCATGCCCAAGACCAAAGAGCTGTCCAAGGATGTCAGGGACAAGATTGTAGACCCACACAAGGCTGGAATGGGCTACAAGACCATCACCAAGCAGCTCGGTGAGAAGGTGACAACTGCGATTAGGTGTGATTATTCGCAAATGGAAGAAACACAAAATAACTGTCAGTCTCCCTCAGTCTGGGGCTCCATGCAAGAGCTCACCTCGTAGAGTTTGAATGATCATGAGAACAGTGAGGAATCAGCCCAGAACTACACGGGAGGTAGTATCTTGTTAATGATCTCAAGGCAGCTGGGACCATAGTCACCAAGAAAACAATTGGTAACACACTACGCCATGAAGGACTGAAATCCTGCAGTGCCCGCAAGGTCCCCCTGCTCAAGAATGCACATGTACAGGCCCATCTGAAGTTTGCCTGAATGATACAGAGGAGAACTGGGTGAAAGTGTTGTGGTCAGATGAGACCAAAATCGAGCTCTTTGGCATCAACTCAACTTGCCGTGTTTGGAGGAGGAGGAATGCTGCCTATAACCCCAAGAACACCATCCCCACCATCAAACATGTAGGTGGAAATGCTTTGGGGGTGTTTTTTTGTTAAGGGGACAGGACAACTGCGCTACATCAGAGGGACGATGGACGGGGCCATGTACTGTCAAATCTTGGGTGAGAACCTCCTTCCCTCAGCCAGGGCATTGAAAATGGGTCGTGGATGGGTATTCCAGCATGACAATGACCCAAAACACACAGCCAAGGCAACAAAGGAGTGGCTCAAGAAGAAGCACATTAAGGTCCTGGAGTGGCCTAGCCAGTCTCCACACCTTAATCCCATAGAAAATCTGTGGAGGGAGCTGAAGGTTCGAGTTGCCAAACATCAGCCTTGAGACCTTAATGACTTGGAGAGGATCTGCAAAGAGGAGTGGGACAAAATCCCTCCTGAGATGTGTGCAAACCTGGTGGCCAACTACAAGAAACGTCTGACCTCTGTGATTGCCAACAAGGGTTTTGCCACCAAGTACTAAGTCGAAGGGGTCAAATACTTATTTCCCTCATTAAAATGCAAATCAATTTATAACTTTTTTGAAATGCGCTTTTCTGGATTTTTTTGTTGTTATTCTGTCTCTCACTGTTAAAATACACCTACCATTAAAATTATAGACTGATCATTTCTTTGTCTTTGGGCAAATGTACAAAATCAGCAGGGGATCAAATACTTTTTTCCCTCACTGTGTGTGTGTATATATATATATATATTATACAATGAGGAGGAGCCACAGAGATCATCATTCCCCCAAAAATCTTTACTTTGCAAAGAACTCCTTGGCCTAGGAGTGGCCATGGAAATCGATTGTAATCGTAGAATACATGAAATATGGCCCAATACATTAATTGGACATTACCTAATTAACCATCTGCACCAGAAGCTTCCTCTGTAATTTTAGGCCTAAATTAATACCTATCTTGGAACATTTAATTGCCATTGGACCAGCAGACTGAGACAATGGACAATATTAATTAATAATAGTCAGGAGTGATCGGCTGTGCCCTCAGTCTGTGGACAATGCAATACACTCTGCTGATGCGGCAAGACTGAGATTTATGGCTGCTTCTTCAAGTAAAGTTGTTCGTTAAGTGAAACACAATAGATTGTGTAAGCAGCAAATCTTTAAGATTAATTGTGCTAGTTGATCACTGTCAAACAGTTATTTTACTGTATGTTTTTTTCTGGTTGGATGCTTAATTGCTGAAAATTGCTATTTACATTTGAATTTACATTCTCCATTTTAAATCTCTCAAAACTCAGCAAAAGCATCAAAATAACTCTTGACTGATCACAATTCAACTTTGCCTTGGTGTCAAGCCCCTCTAATAACCTAACAAAGCCACAGACAAGCCAGATGGATTGATTTATAACAGTGTTACAGAACACTGTTTTATAAGAAACCATGTCTAATATCCACAAAATGCAAAGTGACTATATATGCACATCAATTTATCCATATTCATAATGAAATTATTGATGTTTGTACAGATAGTGGAAAACCCTGTTTTAATGCTACATGCACACAAACATCCTCCAAGCACATTAAGATTCAAGCAGCTGATACAGAGATGACGTTTGTGTCACACAGAGGAGGAAAATATTGTGTAATTTTACTGCATTCCCCACTGCTCCCAATTAGAGCCAAAGACTGTGTAAACACTCTAATCACTTATGCCATTTTGTTTGACTGCCACAGGCAGCCAGAAGACCAGGGGTGTGTGCGTGTGTGATATCTTAAGATGACTACATAATAGTCCTAATAAATCTGTACATCCATATAGGAATATCACAGGTAAAAGCGAATTGCACCTGCTGCTCCTCTGTACACATCCTGCTCTCTAAGGGAGTAGTGTGTGAAGTGCTCAGGTGTTAGGTCCACATACTGCCCAGGCACACACACACACACACACACACACACACACACACACACACACACACACACACACACACACACACAATGTTTACAGAAACATTGTTTTACTCTAATTGTATAACTAACAACTAAAAAAACATAAATATAGAAAAGTATAAGGAAACTGAAAGCAGTGAGTTGGAATATTTTTCATAACACTAATTAACCAATATTCAAACTAATACAAGTACAAGACTGGAACATTTATTTTGCAAAAGTATGAATAGATATTAGAGAACAAATGTGTAAGCACAATATATATCACTGTCTCAATGCAATTTTAAGCAACATTCAACACTCTCATGCCATTGCTATGATATTTGATTAATTTAAGTGGTGTCACATTACTCAACACTATTTGAAAAGACGTGATTATTAGGCTGTCTTGCCTTTAAGCTCCAATTTGACTGATTAATGATGACCATGATGCAAACACCCTTTCTAACCGTGATGACTGTTAACATGGTGACTGTTACTATGGTGACCATGGCCGTGGTGTCCATGTCCGTGGTGATGGTGTTCCTGATGATGGTGTCGATGGCGATGCCCATGATGACCATGCCCGTAATGACGATGCCCATGGTGACCATGCCTGTGATGACTATGCCCATGGTGACCATGCCTGTGATTATGCCCATGGTGACCATGCCTGTGATGACTATGCCCATGGTGACCACGCCTATGGTGATGCCCAGTAATCACATTTAATTCAAGAACCGCCTTTTCATTTTCGGTGCAGTTGAGACAAACAGAGTTGAAAAAGTTGCCAATGTCTAACATGACAACCCCAACACCACCAAGCCCTTTCTGTAGTAGCCATGACACCTGTGAATGTGTAGTTATAGTATTAGTCAGCTGAACATTCATTGCATTGTTCATAATTTGTGATGTATTTTATTCATATTCAGAGTTTATATTCTGTATGGTTGTCCATGCAGAATTCTACTGTCTAAATGCAATAAAGCTATCTTTCCTTCACAGCTATATTTGAAACATATCTTTGTTCTCAGGATTAATCGTATTGAAGTCAGGATTAATTGTATTGAAAATTCAAAGTGTCCTCACATCTTCCCCATGGCTTTGAGCACTCTCAAGTTTTGTTAAAGTTGTAAATTCCTTTTGTCCACTCTTAATGGCCTGGCAGACCTAATGGGAAATATTGAAAATTCTTAATTATTAATTAGACCAAAATTCACATTTTTTAATGACCTTGTCTGAATCATTCCTAAGAAAGCAATCAATCTGTCGAGATTACCTGTTTGGCTATAATCAGCCCAGGGGCATTCATCTGCTCCACTTTCCTCTCTGGATTTATGCCCACAATCCTGGACTGGCTACTACTCTGTCTTTTTCGAGGCAGTTGTAGAATTGCAGGCAAGGCCAGGATAAGCTTCTTGGGGTCAGCTTGGTCCTGCCAATAATTGACTGTGCTGTCCTATGAGGGAAGAGAGTGGGGTATAAATAACCGATCACCTTAAATATTAAATATATTATGTTATAAATATATGCTGACATAAAATTAATCATTTATTTAAATACAAATTTATATTTTTATTGAAGGAAATTTAAAATGAAATCATCTGAAGAACTTACAATTTGTGGCCTGTCATTATTAGGGATCAATGACAGTAGGCATATGAAGTCAACATACCTTTACAATAAAACATTTATATTAAAAAGAAAGAAAGAATGAAAGAAATATATATTATGTGTTATGCATACAAAGCACATCTGAAAAGCCCGTGTTTACTTGTAAGGCCAGTAAACAGTCAATAAAGGACAAGTACTCAGTTGAGCAATTCTAACTTATATCAGAAACCAACATCTAAGCAGTTTTATGAGGACTTAAAACAATAAAAGTTTAAGATGTACTATGGCATATTTTCAGAATGTATTGCACTCACTGTGACAAAGTTTTCTTGTCAATACAAGTACTGATGTGGTCCAGAAGAGACACAGAAACAAGCAATGACTTGTTAGCAGCTTGGTCAATCCATCCTCGTAGTTCCTGCATGAAACAATTAAATACACAGTATGACCAAAGGTTTGTGGACACCTGGCAATTATACTCATATGTGGGCCTTCCCCAAACTGTTGCTACAAAGTTGGAAGCACAAAATTGTATAGGATGTCTTTGTATGCTGTAGCATTACAATTTCCATTCACTGGAACTAAGAGGCCTAACACAAACCTGTTTTAGCATGACAATGCTCCATGTACAAAGAGAGGTCCATGAAGACATGGGTTGCCAAGGTTGGAGTGGAAGAACTCAAGTGGCCTGCACACCATCAACCCAATAAACACCTTTGAGATGAACTGGAATGCAGACTGCACCCTGTCCCTTCTCACCTGACATCATTGCCTGACCTCACTAATGCTCTTGCGGCTGAATGAGTGCAAATCCCCACAGTCACCTTCCAAAATCTAGTCAAAAGCCTTCTTAGAAGAGTCAAGGTTATTATAACAGCAAAGTGGGGACTAAATCTAGAATGGGATGTTCAGAAAGCGCATATGGATGTGATCAGGTGTCCACAAACTGTTGGCCATGTAATGTACTAACCCCATTTCCATAAAAGTTGGGATTTTTTCTAAAATGCAATAAAAGCAAAAATCTGTGATTTGTCAAGGATTGTTGAGCAGCTGAAGTTTTGTATCAAGAAAGAATGGGCAAAAAATCCACTTGCAAAACTGCAACAATTAGTATCCTCAGTTCCCAAACGATTAAAAATTGTAATTAAAAGGAAGGGTGATGTAACACAGTGGTAAACATGCCTCTGTCCCAACTTTTTTTGAGTGTGTTGAAGGCATCAAATTCTAAATTTACTTATATTTACAAAACACAATTAAGTTGGTCAGTGAAAACATTAAATATCTTTTCTTTGTACTTTTGTCAGTTAATTAAAGTCTCAAGAGCCTTGACAAGTTACAGATTTTTGTTATTGCATTTTAGAAAAAATCCCAACTTTTATGGAAATAGGGTTTGTCAGGGTTTCCCTGTTTCAATTTTTTTCCCACAATGGACATTTTTTTATCCCCTCGACGCCTACGATAGTTTTTCCACTTGGCCCCAGTGTTTCCTTTTACAGCCACAACTTTACTTTCTTAGTTTGGAGGACCCCAAGCCCGACGAGGAACAGTGGTTGGGGTTCCTCCTATCCCTTTTGGTCGGCTCTGCTCGCCAGTGGGCGGAGCTTCACCTCGCCAGTAGATCCACAAAGTTAATTACAGTGTCTGGCTTTGTGGATCTACTGATCCAGGTGTTCGGGAGTCCCGAATTCCAGCCTGACCTCAAAACCTTCTTGGGGAGGGACCGCCTGTCTGATTGGCCCAGCCAGCCGTTTATCGAGCACTATGGGAGGAAGCTGACCGACATGGAGGCCTGCACCTCTCAACCCCTGACCCAGGAGTGCGCGACCGGGGGCTGCATCGGACAGGCCACTCTGCGTCGTGCCAACCCAGAGCTCTAGCCGGAGACCCAGCGGGAGGTCTCCCCCAGTGGAGCTCCCACTGAAGTTTAACAAGCCGACCTCCAGCCCCGAGCTCCAGCCGGAGACCCAGCAGAAGGTCTCCTCAGAGGAGCTCCCCCTGGAGGTTAACCTGGCAACCTCCAGCCCAGAGCTCCATCCAGAGACCCAGCAGGAGGTCTCCTCAGTGGAGCTCAGACCGGGGGTCAACGTGGCAACCTCTGCTCAAGCCACGTTCCTGCCGGAGGTCCACGAGGGGACCTCCGCTCCAGCCACGCTTCTGCTGGAGGTCCACGGGATGACCTCATACCAAGCCACACTCCTGCCGGAGATCCACGGGATGACCTCCTCCCAAGCCACGTTCATGCCGGAGGTCCACGGGATGACCTCCTCCCAAGCCACGTTCATGCCGGAGGTCCACGGGATGACCTCCTTTCCATGTCCATATCCTAGCCCATGTCCAGGTTCCTGCCCTAGTCCTAGTCCATGTCCAAGTCCATGTCCAGGTTCCTGCCCTAGTCCTAGTCCATGTCCTAGTCCATGTCCTAGTTCATGTCCAAGTCCATGTCCAGGTTCCTGCCCTAGTCCTAGTCCATGTCCTAGTCCATGTTCTAGTTCATGTCCTAGTCCATGTCCAAGTCCATATCCAAGGCCATGTCCAAGTCCTAGCCCATGTCCAGGTTCCTGCCCTAATCCAGGTCCATGTCCATGTCCTAGCCCATGTCCAGGTTCCTGCCCTAATCCATGTCCAAGTCCATGTCCAGGTTCCTGCCCTAGTCCTAGTCCATGTCCAAGTCCAGGTCCAGGTTTCTGCCCTAGTCCTAGTCCATGTCCAAGTTCCGGTCCTGACCCCAGTCCAGGTTACTGTCCTAGTCCCTGTTTAGATTCCAGTCCAAGTTCAAGTCCATGCCTCAGTCCATGCCTTAGTTTATGCCCAGAGTCATATCCAGAGTCATGTCCCAGTCCATGCCCCAGTCCATGCCTCAGTTCATGCCCAAAGTCAGGCCTAAATTCATGCCCAGATTCATGTCCCAGTCCATGCCTCAGTTCATGCCCAGAGTCATGCCTAGATTCATGTCCCAGTTCATGTCCAGATTCATGCCCAGATTCATGCCCAGATTCATGTCCCAGTCCATGCCTCAGTTTATGCCCAGAGTCAAGTTCCAAGCCGAATTCAATTCCAAGTTCCCATCCAGTTTCCAGTCCAAGTCTCACGCCAAGTCTCACACCGAATTCGATTCCAAGTTCCCATCCAGTTTCCAGTCCAAGTCTCACGCCAAGTCCCCAGCCAAGTCCCCAGCCAAGTCCCCAGCCAAGTCCCCAGCCTAGTCCCCAGCCTAGTCCCCAGCCTAGTCCCAAGCCCTGTTCACACCTGAGGCCGACGGGACGGCCAGCCAAGCTCCGCTCATGCCTGTGGCCGCCGGGACAGCCAGCCACGCCTCGCTCACGCCTGTGGCTGACAGGACAGCCAACCACGCTCCGCTCTGGCCTAAGAACTATGGACTATGCCTGCCTCGGGACCTGGGGGGCAAAGATTATGAACCTGCCCAGGGGCCCAGGCCCGCCAGAGGGGTCAGGACTTTTGGCACCTTTGGGGGGGGGGCTCTGTCAGGGTTTCCCTCTCCATGCTGCTCACTGAGGCTAGCGAGTAGTGCATTTCCCCATTCACAAACTTGGTTGGGACTTTCCCCTCGCGCTACTCTCCTTCCCATTCACAGACTTTCGCTTTGTTTATTTCACCTGTGCTTCTTTGTTTTGGTTCATGTCAAGTCTCCGCCCCTGTATGTTGATTGGTTCTCTGTTTTCGGTTCCATTATGAGTTTCAGGTGTTTTGTATTTTCCCTTGTTTCATTTATGTTATTTAAGCCTTTCATTTCTTCGCCTCGGGGCGGAGTACTGAACGTTTCTTTGCATTTGCGCTTACCTTGCGTTTCCTGTACTGTGGATTATTGCCTTGCCTTTGTGGATTAATGCCTTGCTATTCTGTGGATTCTTGCCTGGTCTTTTGTGGATTTATGCCCTGCTATTTTGTGGATTATTGCCTTGCCTTTTGTGGATGTCTACCTTGCTATTTTGTGGAATATTCTTGGACTGTTCCTGACCCTGCCTTTATGTTGCGTTTTCCCCCCGTTTTGTATATGTTCCTTTACTTTTGAATATATCCCTATTAAAGTGACGTTTTCCCCAGCGCATGCATCCAGCCCTCCTGTGTATTTCGTAACAGGGTTAGTATTTATAAAACTATAATGTTCAGAATTATAATTGTTTTACAATAGCTTTACAACTCAGATGATATAACAGCATCCAAAAAATATTGTTTATTACTGTTAGAGCACAGAATCAGAGCGGGATGCAAGTGCAGGGAAATGTCACTTTTTAGGAACCCCAATATTATTGGGACAGGCAAAGTTCAAGCGTTAGGCAAAAACAGTAAACAGTCCAGGGTCGTGCGATTAGCAAACAATATCCAAAGGGCAAAGACAATATTCCAAGGTCGTGAACGAGGCAAAGATAAAAAAAAAAAAAAAACAGAATAGACAATACAAAAGATCAAGGCTTGGTAATGACAGAAAACGACGTGACTGAACAAATACTTCGCAATGTGAGAGTCCAATGAGAGTCCTTAAATACTGTGGCTGTGATTGTGCTGTGAAAATAGGAATTAGGTGTGTGCTCAAAATGAAGGTGAACGTGGGAGTGTGTTGTGGGAAGTGTAGTCCATGGCGGCCATATTTGTAGGCCACTGGGAATTCTGGGAACTGGAGTCAATGTCGTTGTGTGACCTAACAATTACCTTGATGAAACTTGTGAGAGTTTCTGTGTTCCCGAGAGTTTCATCAGTGTCGTTCTCTAACCATGTCAACTCCACTCCATCATAATTGTTCTTCATCACATATTTCAGTGTTGAGTTAATAAAGTTATCCAGAGTAATCTGTTGCTGGCACAACACCTCCAACCTACACACAAGAATAAATATTTTTAAAAATATGTAAATATTCAGAAAGTAGCAAGAAAGCAGTTTCATTAACTTCACTACTCTGAATACCTTGACTGCTTCACCCCAACACCAAGCAACATCTTTAGACCTGGATTCCTGAGTATAGATGTTTAGTATTAAATGTATTATATTCTGATTTGGAAAAACAATAAACAAAATAATAATAATAAATAGCTTGCCTATTTCACTGTACTGACCTGTCTTTCAGCATTTTCAGCATGGAGTTAAATGGGTTCACATCCAGGGACAAGGTTTTTAAACTGAAGTCATCACCAATATAAGCAGTGGAGTAAATAATATGAGTGCACAAGAAAGGATCAACAGAGAAAAACATGTGCTGCATGGATTCATCCATATAACAGGCCACTGTGGAGTCACTCTGAGCAGCAGAGGCTTAGGGAAAAAACAGAAACAGCCAAAACATATAAATATTAAAAAGTCTGAAACAAGTTTAAATCCATGGAAAAGTTTACTGTGTTTCATGACTTATTTGACATATGTCTCTGATCTTATGTGTAGGACCTTATGTCAGTACCTCTTAGATAACCTCTTAGTCTTTCATTGTTCAAGTAAATGGGCTGTAGAATGTTTCTATCAAATTTCACCTAGGCATCCAAAATGCCATCATTCATTCATTCATCTTCAGTAGCTGCTTTATCCTGGTCAGGAACACTGGGCATGAGTCAGGAATGCACCCTGGATGGGACAGCAGCTCATCGCTGGGCACACACACATTAACATACTCATTCACACCTAGTGGCAATTTAGCATCACCAGTCCACCTACTGGTATGTTTTTAGGAGGTGGGAGAACACACTTGATCACAGGGAGAACGTGTGAAACTCTGACTGTCTGACTGTAACCTAAGCTCAGCATCAAACCATGGGCCCAATATATCATCAGTATGATGAAAATGTTTTTAGACTGCAACACAAATGGTGACAATTGGTGGTAAGACTCACCTGCTGATATCACCAGACAGGCAAACACTAAAATAGAAGAATGAAAGGAAAGAATTTTGTTTACTGCAGACTCAGTTTGTTTATAAAAAAAAGGGGGAAAAAAAGAGCAGGTACTTAGAAATAAACTACATTGATATGGAAATTTGCCATGTTATGTTTTGTTTGTGAAGGGGAACTCTGTGCGTCTGTAGTGCTCTGCAGATATCAACAAAAAAAAAAAAAAGAAAACCAACATCCTCATAAGATATACAAGACCACTAGAGACTTATTTGACACCAGAACACTGAAATTCTGTTTTTGCAGTCTGTAGCTATTTTATTTCATATGCAATGGCTGTTATACAGCCGTGGCCAAAAGTTTTGAGAACGACACGAATATTAATTTTTACAAAGTCTGCTGCCTCAGTATTTATGATGGCAATTTGCATATACTCCAGAATGTTATGAAGAGTGATCAGATGAATTGCAATTACTTTCAAAGTCCCTCTTTGCCATGAAAATGAACTTAATCCCAAAAAAACATGTCCACTGCATTTCAGCCCTTCCACAAAAGGACCAGCTGACATCATGTCAGTGATTCTCTCGTTAACACAGGTGAGAGTGTTAACGAGGACAAGGCTGGAGATCACTCTGTCATGCTGATTGAGTTAGAATAACAGACTGGAAGCTTTAAAAGGAGGGTGGTGCTTGAAATTATTGTTCTTCCTCTGTTAACTATGGTTACCTGCAAGGAAACACGTGCAGCCATCATTGCTTTGCACAAAAAGGGATTCACAGGCAAGGATATTGCTGCTAGTAAGATTGCACCTAAATCAACCATTTATCGGATCATCAAGGCCTTCAAGGAGAGAGGTTCAACTGTTGTGAAGAAGGCTTCCAAGAAAGTCCAGCAAGCGCCAGGACCGTCTCCTAAAGTTGATTCAGCTGCGGGATCGGGGCACCACCAGTGCAGAGCTTGCTCAGGAATGGCAGCAGGCAGGTGTGAGTGCGTCTGCACGCACAGTAAGGCGAAGACTTTTGGAGGATGGCCTGGTGTCAAGAAGGGCAGCAAAGAAGCCACTTCTCTCCAGGAAAAACATCAGGGACAGACTGCTATTCTGCAAAAAGTACAGGGATTGGACTGCTGAGGACTGGGGTAATGTCATTTTCTCTGATGAATCCCCTTTCCGATTGTTTGGGGCATCTGTAAAAAAGCTTGTCCGGAGAAGAAAAGGTGAGCGCTACCATCAGTCCTGTGTCATGCCAACAGTAAAGCATCCTGAGACCACTCATGTGTGGGGTTGCTTCTCAGCCACTGGGAGTGGGCTCACTCACAATTTTGCCTAAGAACACAGCCATGAATAAAGAATGGTACAAAAACATCCTCAGAGAGCAACTTCTCCCAACCATCCAAGAACAGTTTGATGACGAACAATGCCTTTTCCAGCATGATGGGGCACCCTGCCACAAGGCAAAAGTGATAACGAAGTGGCTCGGGGAACAAAACATCGACATTTTGGGTCCATGGCCAGGAAACTCCCCAGACCTTAATCCCATTGAGAATTTGTGGTCAATCCTCAAGAGGCGGGTGGACAAACAAAAACCCACAAACTCTGACAAACTCCAAGCATTGATTATGCAAGAATGGGCTGCCATCAGTCAGGATGTGGCCCAGAAGTTGATTGACAGCATGCCAGGGCGAATTGCAGAGGTCTTGAAAAAGAAGGGTCAACACTGCAAATATTGACTCTTTGCATAAACTTCATGTAATTGTCAATAAAAGCCATTAACACTTATGAAATGCTTGTGATTATACTTCAGTAACAGTTAGTAACATCTGACAAAAATATCTAAAAACACTGAAGCAGTAGACTTTGTGAAAATTAATATTTGTGTCATTCTCAAAACTTTTGTCCACGGCTGTACAAAACAACTGAATATATGATGCATCAAAGTCAGTCTAATATATTAGCATCTAATCTACCACAAAGTAATTGCAGAAATGTTTTATTAACTCTGGGAAATCAAATAAAGCTGTACAGTGGACCTAAACACAATTTTTACACACACACACACACACACACACACACACACACACACAGAGAGAGAGAGAGAGAGAGCACAGTGTACTTACCTACAGTGAGCTGCATTGTTTGGCTGTGCTTTGGATTGGATAGTCAATGCTACTGGCCAAAGCTGCAGAGCAAGCCTGCTGATAAAGTAGCACTACACACACCACATCCTGTACAAGCACATACACATGCCTATCTGACATATGATACATCTCAACATACTTCCTGTTTTGAGTATAACTTTTTCCACACAAACCACTACCCTATTATAGAATATGTCAATAATAAGTATTAATCACATACTTATGAATTAATTTATGAATTAAAGTCTAGTCAACATGGTAATGAAATCCAGTAAGGCATTAGCCTGATAACCATGCATTATGTAAATAATTTTCTTTGGTTAGCATAAGTAATAAATCATGAACATTTTACAGTGCATTAAAAAGGTGACCTTGTTTGTTACACTTATATGTGGTAGAGTACTGGGCAAACGTTTCATGACATCCATGTTTGCAACTTATGAATTACACATTGAAATGTATATGATTTTATTCCCCATTTGTCAAAAAGTTATATTCATTACTAGGGATGTACCCATATAGGCCCGATATGGGCCTCTCATTCTGTTCCATTTTATAAAGCATTTCGATTCACCCCAGTCAAAACACTGCCCTTGTTTTATACTTTGTGTTCGTGCTCTTGTTTTATACTTCGTGAAGTCACAAAACCACACTCTCTATACACGGCACTGTGCACCTGTAGCTGCATATCAAAGTGTGCAATATCATATTCATGTTACACCAACTTGGGGAAATAAAATAAACACAAATACACACTAGTTCATGTTATGTTTTAGGTGAAGTTTTATATTTAGTTAGTTAGTTTTGTAATAACAGCTGGCAGCCCACCATTTAATGTTTCCCCTGTTCCCAAAACACATGATTCAACTAATAGGCTAATTAACTGCAGTTGCCACTTAGTTAAAGTGGGTGTGAACAAGGAAAACATAAAAATATGCAAGAGAGGGGGTAGTCCAGGATTAGGTATAGGGCACCTGTGCTCTAAGGGGACAAGGGGATACAAATCATGACGGCAAAATGCCTTCCACAACATAACAGAGCCATTATTATTATTGGTAGAAATGTAATTGGAATGATACACAGAAGTATACAGTAAGCAAAAGTGTCTCATAACATTGTAATTACTTACATCTAAAACAGTGTAGAATAGCAGTTTACAGTTTCATTACATCCACAGCACACCGCATTGACAGATCTGGGTGCCTTAGTCATGCAACTAAGCAGCTTAGGAGCTTTCCCTAGTTTCTCTTTTAATTCCTGATGGATTATTCTCAAGTGTTAACTAACACCAAGTGCACACTACCATCTCCTGAAAGGGTGTGTAGTCCTTTATTGTTGATCAAAAGCAAAATTATGACCCTTTTCAAATTCAAATTCAAATGTTAATATGAACACCACTTCATCTAAAACCAACAACCTTGACACTTATAAATGGTGTTTAGTCTAAAAAGTTGAATGATTAGTCTTAAAAGTATAAATAATTATTTTAATATTAAAAGTATATTATACAAAATGTTTTTGTATGG
This sequence comes from Cranoglanis bouderius, assembly GCA_023630585.1. Lineage (NCBI taxonomy): Eukaryota > Metazoa > Chordata > Actinopteri > Siluriformes > Cranoglanididae > Cranoglanis > Cranoglanis bouderius. The sequence goes on from CM042570.1 coordinate 9,122,735, forward strand.
CTTTTTACCAAATTATCTTTTCAGAAAGTATTGTCATATACAGTATACTGTAGATATTGTTTTCAAGTTATCAATTTCTTCCCTCTACTGGTGAACATATGAACAACATTTACACTATGAAATTATTTTTTAACTGTAGGCACTACAACAGATCTTGCAAGACTAATCAATTGTGCTTTGTGTATAGAGCAGTTTACTGAATAAACCAAAATATTATGTGATAATTCTGCAAGGCAAACCAGCAACTTTCAAAATATTCTTCTGAGCTCTCAAAAAAGTTCCTGTGGGAAAAATATAAGAATGACATCTTGTTAATCATCAGCAACACACATTAACGGCAATAAAACTCATTCACTCACACAAATCATGAGATACAACTTTATAATATTACGGTCAGGAAATATCTTTCCAACATTTTAGCATTAGGGTTGTTTTTATTTTACCTGCTCCAGATCCTGTTCCTCTTCTTCTATATCAAATGCCAGTTGTACCCTTTCCCTGGCTTCCTGCTTGTAAAACACATGTATATACAGTAGAGACTGAAACCACTGGAAATTTGTAATACACAATAATACTTAAATACCACTTAAATAAGGTTGGCGTGTGAATGAAATTCTTTCATTTGTTTGACCAAGCTTTAACAAGTCTACGGAGTGTACAGTATGTGTCACTCACTGTGATAAGATATACCAGAGCAAAAAGCAAACTTCCTTGTCCTTGCTCTTGTGATTTACCTCTTTCTTAGTTCCGGGAGCCAGTGAGTTGTGCTGGGCAAACAGGACTGCGTCATGGACTGACAAGAACATGTGACTAGGAGTAATACTGCTCTCCTCAAACACTCCTCCAGCCTCCAACTCCTCAAATACCTGAGCTAAAACAACACACACACACACACACACACACACACACACACACACACAAAGAGGGAGCTGATGGGTCAATGCTAATTATACAGTACTCATGAACTTTTACCTAATTACCTAATACCTAAGCAATCACTGAGTGGATTTGTCTAAATATATCACACAAACATATACTGCAGCTTATCACCATCACAAGAAAGACTGAATGGTAGAAAAATGAGAAAGATTGCATGTTTACTGCAGTTATGTTATCCAAAAAAAAAACTCAAAGATGTCTTAGTGGATGTAAATTAAAAATGTTTCAAGTGAAGGGAAGCTTGTCTTTAAGCTTGTCATATACAGCTGCAACATACAGTAGGGTCCAAAAGTCTGAGACCACTAGCAAAAATGTTTCATTTCACAAAATTTTTCATTACAAATTTCACTATCAGCAACAACTCAAGTGAAAAGTAGAATCTTAGAAATATTTAGAGGAATTTCAGTGTTTCTTAGTATTCATATTTCCCCCTTTTGCATTAATGACTGTGTGCACTCGAGCTGGCATGGACTCCATTAGTTTGTAAAACATGATGATTCATGTTATATCAAATCCACTGGAGTGTCATCTGAATACATGCTTTAATGGAATGGATAAGACTCATGGAAAATGGCCTCTTGTGCAAAGCAATTAATATGGTCAATAAGTTGCTTACATTTTAAATAGGCACATAGAAATAGTGCAAAATCTTGAATATTAAATATTCCAGATATTGAACATTTACTTTCTTTGTTTTAAATATTTCAAAATTCTGAAACCTTCTGTTTATTTCCAATTTCTAATGGAAAAAAAAATCCCAGATTTTCAATGTGGTCTCAGACATTTGGACCCCACTGTAAATATTGCTAAATATGTTTGACATTTTAAACTTTACAATTTACTACTACTATTAGAGACTTTTACTGCATTAGAAATAAATAGGCATACCATATGTTTGTATCCATTTATTCTAACACCACAGATTGAATTATACTTTTTAAAACTGTATTTGGATGACTGGTGGTGACTTCTAAAACACCACTGTCTCTGAGGAGGACAGAATGAAGCATTTAAACTTCTTTAAAATGACCCTTTTTAGAATTGCCAAGAGGTCAGCTGCATTTTTATATCAACATCAATAAATCCAGCATGCTTTCAACAGATCCAAAGCAAAGAAGAAAAGTCTAGGACAGACATGAAGCAAGAGCTGTACATAATCCAAGCAAGACTTTAAACTGTAGACCTCCTGTCTCAAATCCACTTTACACAGGGCAGATATTTTGGATGATGAAAAAAAAATTCACCTTGCACATTTGCTAGGTATAGGCTAATCCCCAGGACACTATAAGTGTTGCTCATCTGCAAGAAAATGATCATAACTTACATTAAAAACATAGGATATTTTAGTGAAAATTAAATAGCTATCACAGTTATACTAATAGCTGAAGTTAAAAGACACTATATAAAACTATATCTACAGGGTGTCCCAAAAGTCTCCATACATAGGGGAAATTAACACTTTTTTTTTTTTTTTTTTAAGCAAAATGTAAATTTATTTACAAAACATCCTCTACATAATTGCCATTTATTTATGAACACACACAGAGTCATCTCTCCCAACTTTGGCTCCCAGTTTGGCAACAAGGTTGTGTGTGATATGCTTGCCATGTTTCCTTATAAAGTCCATCATAACCGTGCGACAGCTTCCAGATCCAGCCATGAGAATGATTTCAATAAGTTCTTCTTTTGTTAAAGGCTTTCTTAAGGCTATTTTCCCATAAGTATTGAGACTTTTGGGATACCATGTATAGTGGTGCTTGAAAGTTTGTGAACCCTATATATCTGCATAAATATGACCTAAAACATCAGATTTTCACACAAGTCCTAAAAGTAGACAAAGAGAACCCAATTAAACAAATGAAAAAAATATATTATACTCGGTCATTTATTTATTGAAGAAAATAATCCAATATTACATATAGAGATGCACCAATTGCAATTTTTTTGGCCGATTCCGATTTCCGATTTTTTTGTAAGTGTGACCTGCCAATACTGATTTTTGCGATTCCGATTTTCTTTCTAAGAACTATAATTAACAGCATATACAAACAAAAATCTACTTTTCTTCAATGCAAAATTTTATATTCATAATAAAAGAATTATTAAACATTTATTAAACAATTTCCCCCAAACTGCACTAAGTTACAGGATCTTCTCTCACTTAAACAACTCTCAAAATAATGTGCTCTGTGACTGGAAAGAGGTAGAAATAACAATTAACTGAAAATGAGTTGCTTTATATAACAAAACAGATATCATTTTCCACTATGTTTATAAATGGACCTTTTTCTCTTTTTTACTCGTCTCACAAAAGTCCAAAGATTACAAGCCTATGAACAAAACTGAAGTGTACAATACTCTTCCAAATATTAATAGGTGCAGTGGCTAATAATTAAATAACAAGTGTAACAAGTAGAATTAGTTACTGCTCCTTTATGGCGGAACGCTCTCTCTTACTCCCTCACTGATGAGTGGGCAGGCGGTGGACGGAGCGCGGGCTATGATCATCGCATGTATGCATGTAAAGCCTGGTTATATTTCTGTTGCTCTTTGCCCTGTTTTATTTATGTTCACTAACGCAGTTGTTAGTGGAGTGTTTTGCAAACTGCCCCATGTGTGTGGGGGATCAACAACGCTGATAATAAACCACTGTGAAATATCAGATATGTGAGTTTTGCTTACACCTGGCTACAACCATTCAGGCAAGCTATCCGGCCTCTCTGTGTAAAGCGTTACACAAGGCACCTTTTCTTTGTTGCCAACATATGTATACTTGAGCATTAATGGCAAATTTTTCTTCACAAACAGAAGCATCTCTGCCTTGTCACCTGATAATCGGTTTCTCCCTTCATCTATCACATGTCCAGCCAAGCTAAACAAGCGATCACTTTCAATGCTTGTACATGGAGCAGAGAGCTATAGGCTCGGGCAAGTGGAGCAAGCGCAGGGAAATGATCTTTGTTGATCCTCCAGTAGGTCAATGGGTTTTCGCGTTTTTGCCTACGACATGTTTCCATGCGGCTGTGAGCATGGCTGTGACGTTATTGCCTGTGCCGCTGGCAACAACACGGACCGGCTCAGAATCGGAAAGATGTGAGACTGACCGGTCGGTCACCGGTCCGGGCCGAGCATGCGGAAAATTGGCTGATTCCGGTCCCTGGCCGGTCGATCAATGCATCTCTAATTACATATCTGCGAGTGGCAAAAGTATGTGATTAGCAGTTAACTTGAAGGTGAAATTAGAGTCAGGTATTTTCAATTAATCAAATGACAATCAGGTGTGAGTGAGCACCCTGGTTTATTTAAAGAACAGGGATCTACCAAAGTCTGATCTTGTTTGCGGAAGTGCATCATGGCATGAACAAAGGAGATTTTTGAGGACCTCAGAAAAAGAGTTGTTGCTCATCAGGCTGGAAAAGGTCACAAACTCATCTCTGAAAAGTTTGGACTCTACCAATCCACAGTCAGACATATTCTGTATAAACTGAAGGAAGACCATTGTTACCCTCCCCAGGAGTGGTTGACAAACAAAGATCACTCCAAATATGTAATAGTCAACAAGGTCACAAAGGAACCCAGAGTAACTTTTAAGCAACTAAAGGCCTCTCTCATATTGGCTAATGTTAATGTTCATGGGTCCACCATCAAGAGAATATTGAACAACAATATTGTGTATGGCAGGATTGCAAGGAGAAAGTCACTGCTCTCCAAAAAGAACACTGCTGCCCTTCTGCAGTTTGCTAAAGATCATGTGCACAAGCCAGAAGGCTATTGGAAAAATGTTTTGTGGACAGATGAGACCAAAATAGAACTTTTTGGTTTAAATGAGAAGTGTTCTGTTTGGAGAAAGGAAAACACTGCATTCCAGCATAAGAACATTATTCCATCTGTGAAATATGGTGGTAGTAGTCTGGGCCTGTTTTCTAAAGGAAAATGTCAGGACATCTGTCCATGAACTGAATCTCAAGAGAAAGTGGGTCATAGAGCAAGACAGCAACCCTTAGCACACAAGTCGTTCTACCAAAGAATGGTTAAAGAAGTATAACGTTAATGTTTTGGAATGGCCAAATCAAAGTCCTGACCTTAATTCAATTAAAATGTTGTGGAAGGACCTGAAGCAAGCAGTTCATGTGAGGAAACCCACCAACATCCAAGAGTTGAAGTTGTTCTGTACTGAGGAATAGGTTAAAATTCCTCCAAGCCGATGTGCAGGACTGATCAACAGTTACCGGAGACATTTAGTTGCACAAGGGGGTCACACCAGATACTGGAAGCAAAGGTTCACATACTTTTTCCACTTACAGATATGTAATACTGGATCCTTTTCCTCAATAAAAAAAGACCAAGTCTAATAGTTTTGTCTCATTTGTTTAACTGGGTTCCCAGTGTCTACTTTTAGGACTGTGAAAATCTGATGATGTTTTAGGTCATATTTATGCAGAAATGTAGAAAATTCTAAAGGAATCACAAACCTTCAAGCACCACTGTATATCTCTATAACACTAAATCTATAAAATGTGGCACTATACTGATGCTGTTTTATCACCTTAGCATTACTTAATGTTGTGTAATTTAATGTTAGACCACAGCACGGTGGAGTTCTTGATTGTGATTGGTCAGAAGTTGCTGATTAATTTCACATTAGAAAGTCCTCAGGACAAAGGACTTTGCGGTTTCTCTCTAACATGAGAAACTGTGTTTTTGTCTTATTAACTTCAAGAGAGAAAAATAGAAAGGCTGGTGATGGAATTTTATAGCTTCTATAATTTGGACTTTTATAGCTTCTATAATATACATGATTAAAAAGAACTAACTTGTTCTTTTTTTTTCGATCCACAAAACAGAACATAACTATAAACTTAGAAAACATTGTTTTATAAAATGATCAAATGTGCTGTTCTTTAATAAATAAAAAAATGCTAGCATTGGCAAATTGTTGTGCTATAAGAAGAATTAAATACTTTTAGGTGGGCTATTATTGTAAAATAATTAACTTTGGGTCAACCCCGCCATTAATTATCTTCCTATAACAGCACATCCTGCTGTGTTTTATTCTTTGCTTATTGACCTTGGTAAGAACTTTAATGCCCATGAGGTCGATGAAACAGACTCCTCCCAGGTCCAAGATAAGTGTATGAAAGGGGACAGGCTGCATCTCAATCATAACAGGAGGGGAGCTGGTAGGCTCGGGCTCTGGAAGCTGATCAATGGGGTTCATGATATCACAGTATGGATTGATGTAACTCGTGGGCAAATTTTCGCTTCCTCCACCAATGGTGTAAAAGTCACTCTGCAGATCAATTTGTGAAATAGTCTGAAAGTGTAATGGGCAGCACATAATGACACTTTACCTGAAATTTCAAGCGAGATACTACAGTCTAGGATTTTTAAGATTTAACAATTTGAGCATATGCAGCATTAAGCAATTTAAAACTACACTAGGACTTGATGTCTGCATATATAACTTTGAACATCTACATTTAAAAATGTTCTAGGTGAAATTTTCCTGCATCTGCATTAGTAAATGCAAAAAAGATTCTGTACCTGTGTCTTCATGGTAACTAGTGAGCTCACTTTCCTCTTTCTCGCAGCTGCCTTCTCCTGACTCTGCTTGGCTTTTATTTCTTGTTTTTCTTTCTCCTGCTGTTTTTTCAGAAACTTCTTCCTGGCCAGAAGTACCTTGCCTGGATCAAGCCCAGTCTGCCAATCACCAACAAATGAAGACATAGAAAAGATCTTGACTAACTTTGCATGCTGGGCAAAACTAAGGTAATACAGTATATAGACTTTCAGTAATTGGAATGCACTTCATTTAACTGATGATATGAGAATTATGATTTGTAGAGACACAATCCACACATTCACTGTGATTAATTCACTGTGATCAACATACTTTTTTGATAACCTTTCGGCGAAATATCTCTGCATTGGCAAAGTAAAGAGGTGAGCAGTATCTCACTATTTTCACACCTTCAATGGATTTCACCTGAATAAATATACAAGATATAGATTTTCACCATTATTATACCATTAATTCACTAACATTGAAGAGAGTGTAAGAACGAGCAAATACTGACTAGCAAACTCTGAGATTTTACCTTATTGTAGACTTTAGGGTTCTTGTACAAGTCTGTATCCAAAACCTGAGCCACTTCTGAGCCATTACGGCTAGAGGTAACACAGTCACCAAAAACAACATCATATATATGCAAAGTATACCATGTGTGTAGTAAAGACATTCCATTCAGTGTTCACTTACAATTGAGTCCTGAAAATGACGACCAGAATGGAGAAGCTCACCCCAATTGCAACACCATAAGGCAGACTCAGGAAGAAGGTTGCCAGGAAAGAGACAACCCATACACACTGTAGAGAAAATTAAATTAAGTGTGTGACTGCCCACATTTGGATGCAGCTCAAAAAGAAAATTATACTCTATAAATTATATACTCTAATTGCAATCATATTAAAATCTGTACAACCATAGCGGAAAGCTACTATAAATTTATCACTAAAATGGTACACTGTATGTTCTGGTGTTACTCATGGTCCCTATTGGATTTGAGCTATGTGAAATATACCATAACCCACACAGTCTAGTTTGCTCTTCTTCCAGAGATAGTATGGATCCGAGATCTGCAGCAGTGTGTTCTTCAGATTAACAGCTATGAGAGCTCCTAACACTGACTACAGACAAAAAGATTAATACAGAGAAAACTACAGACAAAAACACAATTATTGCTTAGAACTAATGTAATGAGAAAAACAAATGGGTAAATTATATTACTTTATATAAAAGTATCCATTAACATATTGGGGTCTGATCTTTCTTACCTTGGGGAGTGGTTTGAGAAAAGCTCCCAGAGCCAGCATGGTGACCATGACAACTACCATAACACACAGACTGGCAAACTGAGAATCAACAACATGACATTAGTTGGAATACTACTACTACTACTACTACTACTACTACTACTACTACCAATAATACAACAACAACAACAACAACAATAATATATTGTTGTTTTTAGTCCTGCTTAAAAAATACTCTTTTTGCATCTTAGATTTCTTTTTCATTTAATTTAACTTGAGTGTGTAAGAAAAACATAAATAAAATATAGAACTACCCATGATCCAAGCAGTCTTAGCAAACATCACCCCCAGTGGCCAGTTCTTCCCAATGTAAATAGAACAATAAAGAGACCATACATGAATATACCAATGAATATTTGTGACAATGGCTCAATGTCAGTTGTGTGAAATGCCTGCTGAAATCTGACTGGCTAAAGGCAGCCATTTTTTTTTTTTTTTTTTTAAAGTACTTCAGTAGTGATTTCAGACTTTCAGTTTTTGAGAAATCGAAATTTCAACTTAACTCTGCCCCTTTTCAATGGTTATGCTCTAAGCTTCGACACTGAATTTGGAAAACATTCTAGGACTAGCTCGCAAAAGTAGGTTTAGCATATTATGCAAGTTATTGTAAATTGGAATAGGTGAGGCTAAATGATTCATATGGCAAACTTATGTGGGTTGAGCAAAATAATCAGTACTAACAAGAAATTTCACTGTGGTTCTTATTTTCCAAGAAATATGCTTGTTTTTGTAAGCAAAAATATGAATAGTGCAGCCCAGTGGGCAAACTGTGTGAAATTGCATCAGATAGTAGTGCACCATACTCTAACCTACCAATCAAGTTTCATGACGATAGCTCAGTTTTAACCTTGTCAAATGCCTGCTGAAATCTGATTGGCCGATGACGGCCATGTTTTAGGTCATTCTCAAAAAGCCACATATAGATTAACACCAAATTTCAACTCAATCAGCCTTACGGTTCCTGAGAAACAGGACCTTTTTTGACCACTCCCCAAACTTTGCAGATGACCTCAGAATCTTCTCCTCTATATGCCATTCAAGTTTCGTATGAATGCACACAATTATTCATGAGTTACAGCTGTTTGAGTAAATTAAGCTCCGTCTCAATAGAATTGATTAATGTAGTGGCCTGAATGTTCACAGACATCAACTTGTTTTTGATAATTCCTGAATAACTTTATTTATAACTTTTATTATGCAAATAATCAAATAATCCTTCATGGCCAAACTTAGTGGGGGGGGGGGGGGTCTAGCTGAATTTAGCAGAAGCCAAGGAATAAGAGGAAAAAAACATTTGATTATAAGACTTACAGTTCTCGACATACAGTGGGTATAGAAAAGAATCACCCCCCTTTAAAATAATCACATTTTGTTGCTTTTCAGCCTGAAATGAAGACAGACACAGTTTTTGTTTTATCCAGCTGTATTTACTCACTGCAACTTATAACATCCAAGTGAAATATATAACACCAACATGTCAGAAAAAATTTTAAAAATTAAAAAAATGAATCCAATGAGTTGGAAGAAGGATTACCCCCTTGCTTTAATTTGCCTTAATTTTTTAATCACAGTCTTTAGTCTGTTGGGATATGTCTCACATCTAGACTTTGCAATATTTGCCCAGTCTTCTTTGCAGAACTGCTCAAGTTCAGTTAAATTTGATGGTGACCATTTGTGGACTACAGTCTTCAAGTCATTCCACAGATTTTCAATGGGGTTTAAGTCTTGGCTCTGACTAGGCTATGCAAGGACATTAACCTTTTTCTCCTTCAACCACTGTGTGGTCAGTTTTGCTATGTGCTTTGGGTCATTGTCATGTTGGAAGGTAAACCTTCTTCCCATTAACAACTTTCTGGCAGAGGGCAGCAGATTTTCCTCAAGAATTTGGTGGTATTTTGCCCCATCCATTTTCCTTCTATCCTGACAAGTGCTCCAGTCCCTGCTGCAGAGAAACACCCACATAACAGGATATTACCACCTCCATGCTTTACTGTAGGAATGGTGAGCTGTATTGGATTTCTGCTAGACATATCGTTTGGTGTTGAGGCCAAATAATTCATCTGACCATAACACCTTTTTCCATGTGGCCTCAGAATCTTCAAGGTGCATTTTGGCAAAGCTCAGTCGTGGGTGGCTTTTTTCTTGCAACCCTCCCATACAAGCCACGTTTGTGGAGAATTTGTGATATTGTTCTCACATGCACACAATGACCACTCTTTGTGATAAATTCCTGCAACTGCTTCAGAGTTGCTGTAGGCCTCTTGGTAGCCTCTCTGACCAGTTTCCTCCTGGCTCTTTCATCCAGTTTGGAGCAACGTCTTGATCTAGGGAGGGTCTGTGTTGTACCAAATACCTTCCACTTCTTAATAATAGACTTCACTGTGCTTCTAGGCATTGATAAAGCCTTGGAAATTTTTTTGTATGCATCTCCTGACTTGTGCCTGTCCACAACTTTATCCCGGAGATCTTTTGACAGTGCCTCGCCACCCATAGTTGATTGTTTGCTTCAGTTGCACTACAAAATGCTCCAGGAAAGTTATTTTCATGCTGAGCTAATCAAAATGACCACAGCTGATTACAGTTGAAAGTCAAATGGCTTTGTGTGCCATTGAGAAGGCGATTTTTTTTTCTGACATGTTGGTGTTATATCTTTCACTTGGATGTTATAAGTTGCACTGAGTAAATACAGCGGGATAAAACAAAAACTATGTCCATCTTTATTTCAGGCTAAAAAAGCAACAAAATGTGATTATTTTAAAGGGGGGTGATTCTTTTCTATACCCACTGTATAGGACAAAACATAAACTTTTGTACTATAGCGCCAACATCAGGCCAATGTTGGTCCATTTAATTCCCTGAGTAGTGGTAGAAATTCTACATCATGTGACTAAGTTTTGTGTTTTCATGTCTTACGGTTTGGGCTGCCCATTGTGTTTTAGAAGAAGAAGAAGAAAAAAAAGAAGAATCCTAACAAAAACAATAAAGTTAGAAGCACTTTGTAAATAAATAAATAAATAGATCTGGTGGTGATAAGTAATAATTAATAATAATAATAATAATAATAATTAAAGCTACAAGCAGCATTTTCGGGGGCCATGCGCCCAGACTTGGTGAACCGCATATTCATAGACTTGCTACAATTGCTGCATAAGAAAACACAGGAAAGCAGAGCCATAACTATAGGCAAAGGGATTCAAGAATGATTTGTAGTTTCATGAATTTGCCAGTCCGTTACGGGAGAACAGTTTTGAATATCAGAGTACCTTTGATAACTTTTGTTCAGACAGGTCTCAATATGATGTGAGCCACATTTGGTGAACAATTTGGAGGAGGAGTAGCAAAAATGGCAGGTAGATGTAAGCATATTTTAGCATGTTATTATTACTTTTAACCAGTACATAGTGAAATGAAATTTGTTGCATAGCCTCAGCTCATGGTCCTGAAGGTGCCTACCAAGTTTTGTGTCAGTGCGCAAAGTTGTTGCTGAGATACAGTCTCACTTCCTTTTTTTTTGCATTTGCCAGCGCATTACAGGAAAATGGTTCTGAATATCAAAATTCCTTTAATATCCTTTGTTCAGACAGCTCTCATTATGATGTGAGCCACATTTGGTGAACAATTTGGAGGAGGAGTAGCAAAAATGCTACCATACAGTTCTATAGGCTGCCATAAACACCCTAGCCAGAATAATAATGATAAGCAGAATCGGTAGAAAAACAAACACAGTTCTATGGGCTGCCATAGACACCCTAGCCAGAATAATAATAATAAGCAGAATCTGCAGAAAAACAAAAAGTACCTTGCACGTTTGGTGCTTGGCCCCTTAATAATGTATATATTTTTACTTACACAATCACAATCACAAAAGTTAAATTAAGGGGAAGAAATCTAAGATGTAAAAACTGTACTTTTTAAAATAGGACTTCAGATCAGATTCTGTAATAGCAGTTATAGAGTCTAGGTGCTACAGTGCCCTCCACTAATATTGGCACTTTTGGTAAATATGAGCAAAGAAGGCTGCGAAAAATTGTCTTTATTGTTTACCCTTTTGAACTTTTGTTCACAAAACAATTCACAAAAATGCTCTGCGCTCATGGATATCAAACATTTGCAAACACAACATCTTTGTTAAATATTTGTGTGGCACAATTATTGGCACCCCTATGAATTCATATGAGAAAAATATATTTGAAGTACAAGTGCATCCCAAAAAATCAGAATTTCGGGAAAAGTTAAATTTTTTCCGTAATTTAATTTAAAAAGTGGAACTTTCATATTCTAGATTCATTACACATAAAGTGAAATTTTGCAAGCCTTATTTGTTTTAATCTTGATGATTACGGCTTACAGCTCATGGAAATCAAAAATCCAGTATCTCAAAATATTACAGTAAAGAATTTATAATACAGAAATGTTGACCAGAGAAGAACTCTAATGAGCTAATTAACTCAAAACACCTGCAAGGGTTTCCTGAGGCTTTAATCACTCAGTCTGGTTCCGCACACACAACCACAATATTCATACAATAATATTCATGGGAAGTTGACTGGAAGGGAAAAGTGTGGTAGGAAAAGGTGCACAAGCAACAGGGATGACCACAGCCTTGAGAGGATTGTCAAGCAAAGATGATTCAAGAACTTGGGGGAGCTTCACAAGGAGTGGACTGAGGCTGGAGTCAGTGCATCAAGAGCCACCACGCACAGACATGTCCAGGAAATGGGCTACAAGTGTTGCATTCCTAGTGTCAAGCCACTCCTGAACCACACACAATGTCAGAAGCATCTTACCTGGGCTAAGGAGAAAAAGAACTGGACCTTTGCTCAGTGGTCCAAAGTCCTCTTTTCAGATGAAAGTAAATTTTGCATTTTATTTGGAAATCATGGTCCCAGAGTCTGGAGAAAGATTGGAGAGACAAAGAATCCAAGTTGCTTGAAGTCCAGTGTGAAGTTTCCACAGTCAGTGATGATTTGGGGTGCCATGTCTTCTGCTGGTGTTGGTCCACTGTTTTCTCAAGTCGAATGTCAATGCAGCCGTCTACCAGGAGACTTTAGAGCATTCTTCCTGCTTCCATCTGCTGACAGGCTTTATGGAGATACTGATTTCCTTTCCCAGCAGGACTTGGCACCTGCCCACAGTCCCCAAACTACTAGTAACTGGTTTGCTGACCATGGTATTACTGTGCTTGATTGGCCAGCCAACTCACCTGGCCTTAAAGAGGAAAATGAGAGACACCAGACCCAACAATACGAACGAGCTGAAGGCCCCTACCAAAGCAACCAGGGCTTCCATAACACCTCAGCAGTGCCACAGGCTGATTGCCTCCATGCCACACTGCATTGATGCAGTAATTCGTGCAAAATGACCCCCGACCAAGTATTAAGTGCATAAATTAACATACTTTTCAGAAGGTCGACATTTCTGTATTATAAATTCTTTATTCTAATAGTTTGAGATACTGTATTTTTGATTTCCATGAGCTATAAGCTGTAATCATCAAGATTAAAACAAAAAAGGCTTGCAGCATTTCACTTTGTGTAATGAATCTAGAATATATGAAAGTTCCACTTTTTGAATTAATTTACGAAAAAAAAAAACTTTTTTAAAAACATTTTTTTTTTTTTAAATGCACCTGTATATTCCCATTGATATTTTAAATTTTTAAGTACACCTGGGTGACTAGGAACAGGAAATTGTTCCACCATGACATCCTGTTTCACAGGGGTATAAATATGAGGTAACACATAGGCCAAATTCCCTTAGTCATTCATCACAATGGGATAAGACCAAGGAATATAGCTGTGATGTGTGGCAAAAGGTTGTTGAGCTTCACAAAATGGGGAGTGGCTATAAGAAAATAGCTAAAGCATTGAAAATGCCCATTTCTACCATCAGGACAATAATTAAGAAGTTCCAGTCAACTGGAAATGTTATGAATAAACCTGGAAGAGGATGTGTGTCTATATTGTCTCAATGCACTGTGAAGAGAATGGTTCGAGTGGCCAAAATATCTCCAAGGATCACAGCTGGAGAATTGCAGAAGTTAGTTGCATCTTGGGGTCAGAAAGTCTCCAAAACTACAATCCGACGTCACCTACATCACCACAAGTTTTTTGGAAGGGTTTCAAGAAAAAAGCCTCTACTCTCATCTAAAAGCAAACTCAAGCATCTTCAGTTTGCCAGACACTATTGGAACTTTAAATGGGATCAGGTTCTATGGTCAGATGAAGCCAAAATAGAGCTTTTTGGCAATAAACATCAGAGGTGGGTTTGGCACACACAGAGAGGTAGCTATATGGAAAAGTACCTCATGCCCACGGTTAAATATGGTGGTGGCTCTTTAATGTTTTGGGTCTGTCTTTCTGCCAGAGGACCTGGACATTTTGTTATGATACATGGCATCATGGACTCTATCAAATATCAACAGTTATCAAATGAACACCTGACTGCCTCTGCCAGAAAGTTTAAAATGGGCCATGGTTAGATCTTCCAGCAGGACAATGATCCAAAACATACATCAAAATCAACACAAAAATGGTTTACTGACCACAAAATCAAGGTCCTCCCATGGCCATCTCAGTCCCCTGACTTGAATCACATAGAAAACCTGTGGGGTGAACTGAAGAGGAGAGTCCACCAGCGTGGACCTCGAAATTTGAAGGATGTGGAGAGATTCTGTATGGAGAAATGGTCTCAGATCCCTTGCCATGTATTCTTCAACCTCATCAGGCATTAAAGGAGATAGGATGTCAAAAGTTCTGGTACTTCGGTACCAAGTTGGTCCAAAAAAAAAAGTTGACGGTACCAGATTTTCTCAGCAGTACTGAGTATTGGGTCTTTTCATAGGTGCACCGTGCAACAAGAAGACATAGCGACTGGCGGTGCTGCTGGTGCAGTGGCTCCAAATCCACAAAAGCTTGTGGAGAAGAAATAAAGGAAATATCATCGATAACCAAAAACTGATTTGCAAACAGTGTAATCAAAGTTTTGTGATGAAAGGAGGAAACACATCAAACCTATTAAAGCACCTTATAGACCGACACCCAGATTTATTCAAGGAGTTCAAGCAGGAGTTTCAAATGATGGTAGCAGTTGCATTATGAATGTTGTAGCATAGTTTAATTCGAGGGTAGGATTGCAAAAAACATCCTCGTTTTTGCTTACTTAATTGTTAGCATATGCGCGGGTAACACTAATACGGTCAAGTGTCCTTATTAACCATTTAATGCTTTACAATCACAATCACAACAGATACAATCACAACAGCAGCTACAATCAACATCTATGTCAGACCACCAACATACAAACAAACACTTAGAAAACTGAGGCAACTCACCTATGACGCCTCATAGTAGTCCACTGATTGATAACATCCCGACAAAAAGTCTTGTTACATTGGGAAAGGTCCAAACGATGCAATCAAGTAAAAATATTTAGTCCAAAACACATTATTACATCAATAAATACCCACATACTCTTGCTGCATCATTTCAAATTATAAGCAGATGTGCTTAATCTTTCACGTATTCTCCATTATAACTTCGGTTCACTTGTAAACATTGCCAACATCTTGACATCAAAATGGCCGCTGCACTCTGACCTTTCGAATGACACCTATCTGACACCTTTCGAATGACACCTTCCACGTCCTGTCCATAGCCTTCAATATCCAATGAGAGTCCATATTGAAAGGAAGTGCCTTCCACTTGCAAGAGCCTATTGCAACCGATTGTTTTGATCATTGGCACATCATCTAGCCAATGAAATTCTGAAAAATATGATATGCTGCTATAACGGTGAGTTTCAACACTTTAATTTAAAAGTCTGTGCGTAAAGCTGCCAAACTAATGGCAAGTGGCCAAACTGGCAAGTGTTTCTGTGGAGGTGGGGGCGTGGTCGAGCACCGGTTTGTGAATGGAGGGCAGAGCCGGAGAAAGCGAGTGGTAAGGTTTACACACCTGTAGGAAATGAGACTAATGAGTGTTCTGTGTTGCAGTGAGGGGAAAAAGAGAAAAGGAGGACAGACACGCGCCTCGAGAGAGAGAGAAAGAGATGCCAGCACAGAGCCACATGTGTGCGTGCGTGTGTGTGTGTGTTTGGGAAATAAAAGAAAAACCCACAAACCAAACGAAAAAGAAAGAAATAAAAGTGTACAAGTTGGATTAAGCCTGCCTCCCTTCTGGTTCCTCCGTACCCGAACCTTAAAAGTGTTACAGTTTCGTTTCAGAATCTTGTTCAAAACTTTAAGGCCAAAACATTTTTCAGAAATACTTGAAATATACATGCCATTGTTTTGTTATAATTTATTTTAATATTTAACTTTATAAATATGAAGTGTGTTGTTCAATTATGGCATATTTTTGTGTTTGCATGCGTGTAATTTTTTTTGTTTGTTATTTATCTTTAAACTTTTAATTACTTGTAGAAAAACACTTGAAACACTTTTTTAAATATTTGAAGTATACAGAATGGCATTGTTTTTTAAAAATACATTTTATATTGATATTTAACTTTATTAGTATAATAGTGTGTTGTTCAATTTGCATGTTTTTGTGTTTTGCTTTGGTACTGCAATTGGTACAGAGTACCGTGGAATTTTACTGGTATTGACATTTTGGTACCGTGCCCTAAAAGGAGAAGACTCAGAGCTGTTATCTTGGCAAAGGGAGGTAGCACAAAGTATTGACTAAAAGGGTGCCAATAATTGTGCCACACATATATTTAACAAAGTTTTTTTTTTTATAAACCTGTGTTGTGCAATTGTTTGATATCCATGAGAGCAGAGTATTTTTGAACAAAAGATCAAAAGGTTTAACAAAAAAGATAAATTGTCACAGCCTTCTTTGCTCATATTTACCAAGGGTGCCAATATTAGTGGAGGGCACTGTATATGACTGAATGATTCGACCCCTTACATGTCAGTCTGGCTTTAAGAATTTTCAACTATAGAAGAGCCAACAAAATGTCACTTACCTGTGAGGAACCTCCTGCACTATCTACAGCTAGTGTGACAGACAGAGCACAGCAGATCACATGAATCTTAAAGAAACCACCCAGGAGATTACTGAAGCCCAAAGCTAGCATTTCCTACCAAGCAGGAAATATAACAAACTGTTATTAACTGATTTAACAAAAGCATAATGATTTGTCTTATATGTCTAGTAATAGTAAGTGAAGGTAACTGGACCAGTTGGCATCAGCAGTGAAATGTATTCAAGATTACTGTATGAGTTTGATTGTTTTGACTCATTGCTACTACACACTGAAAGCAGTTATCTATGAAAGCCTTAACAGTTTGCAGTCATAAAATTTTCTCAAAATTTTCTCCACAAGTGTACCTGATTGGGATCCACATCATAACCATGTTTGGTGGCCAGTGTCCGGCCCATGGCCAAATTGATGACATATCCCACAATGGCCAGTGAGAAAGCTGTACTTAACATTTCCCCCCACTCCAACACTCTAGGCAGGATCGGGGCAGGAAACCTAAAAGAAGACACTGTGACTTAGCACAGACAAGCAAAGTTTTACAATAGGAAAGGTAAAGCAGCAAGCCAGTTGATATATCACTCACCCCAAAGGGATTTCTCCTACTGCGTCCATGTGGTACTTCTCAGGCAGATGCAATGGCCCGGAGATGGCAGTAGCCACCACCACCTGAGAAATAGCAAAACACACATTGAGGGAAAAAAAGTATTTGATCCCCTGCTGATTTTGTACGTTTGCCCACTGACAAAGAAATGATCAGTCTATAATTTTAATGGTAGGTGTATTTTAACAGTAAGAGACAGAATAACAACAAAAAAATCCAGAAAAACGCATTTCAAAAAAGTTATAAATTGATTTGCATTTTAATGAGTGAAATAAGCATTTGATCCCCTATCAATCAGCAAGATTTCTGGCTCCCAGGTATCTTTTACACAGGTAATGAGCTGAGATTAGGAGCACTCTCTTAAAGGGAGTGCTCCTAATCTCAGCTTGTTACCTGTATAAAAGACACCTGTCCACAGAAGCAATCAATCAATCAGATTCCAAACTCTCCACCATGGCCAAGACCAAAGAGCTGTCCAAGGATGTCAGGGACAAGACTGTAGACCTACACGAGGCTGGAATGGGCTACAAGACCATCGCCAAAGCAGCTTGGTGAGAAGGTGACAACAGTCGGTGAGATTATTCGCAAATGGAAGAAACACACAATAACTGTCAGTCTCCTTCTCTCTGGGGCTCCATGCAAGATCTCACCTCGTGGAGTTTCAATGATCATGAGAACGGTGAGGAATCAGCCCAGAACTACACGGGAGGATCTTGTTAATGATCTAAAGGCAGCTGGGACCATAGTCACCAAGAAAACAATTGGTAACACACTACGCCATGAAGGACTGAAATCCTGCAGCGCCCGCAAGGTCCCCCTGCTCAAGAAAGCACATGTACAGGCCCGTCTGAAGTTTGCCTGAATGATTCAGAGGAGAACTGGGTGAAAGTGTTGTTTGGTCTCAGATGAGACCAAAATTGAGCTCTTTGGCATCAACTCAACTCGCTGTGTTTGGAGGAGGAGGAATGCTGCCTATGACCCCAAGAACACCATCCCCACCGTCAAACATGGAGGTGGAAACATTATGCTTTGGGGGTGTTTTTCTGCTAAGGGGACAGGACAACTGCACCGCATCAATGGGACGATGGACGGGGCCATGCACCGTCAAATCTTGGGTGAGAACCTCCTTCCCTCAGCCAGGGCATTGAAAATGGGTCATGGATGGGTATTCCAGCATGACAATGACCCAAAACACACAGCCAAGGCAACAAAGGAGTGGCTCAAGAAGAAGCACATTAAGGTCCTGGAGTGGTCTAACCAGTATCCAGACCTTAATCCCATAGAAAATCTGTGGAGGGAGCTGAAGGTTCGAGTTGCCAAACGTCAGCCTCGAGACCTTAATGACTTGGAGAGGATCTGCAAAGAGGAGTGAGACAAAATCCCTCCTGAGATGGGTGCAAATCTGGTGGCCAACTACAAGAAACGTCTGACCTCTGTGATTGCCAACAAGGGTTTTGCCACCAAGTACAAGTCGAAGGGGTCAAATACTTATTTCACTCATTAAAATGCAAATCAATTTATAATTTTTTTGAAATGTGTTTGTGGAGGCGGGGGCATGGCCAAGAGCTGATTTGTGAATGGAGAGCGAAGCCGGAGAAGGCGAGTGGTAAGGTTTATACACCTGTAGGAAATGAGACTAATGATTATTCTGTGTTGCAGTGAGGGGAAGAAGATAAAAGGGAGGAGAGACATGCGCCTTGAGAGAGAGAGAAAGAGACGCCTTCACAGAGTTGTATGTGTGCGTGTGTGTATTCGTGCGAGTAAAGCACAAAGCTAAAGAAAAAGGAAAAAAGGAAATAAAGCCTCTGAGTTGGATCAAGCCTGCCTCCCCTCTGTTTCCTCTGTGCCCGACAGAAATCATAACACTGGTGCCGAAACCCGGGATCCGAGTGGAAATCGCCGCCATGGAAGGCTCATCTCTGGCCGACCTCATCACCCACCTGGCCAACCTCCACCAGACCCAACACCAGGCCCTCCTATTGCTGCGCCGCGATCAGGAGCAGTGATTTAAGGACCTCATTGACGCCCAGACCGAGGACCGCCGGGTGCTCCAGGGCCTGGTGCAACAGGTCGGAATTCCAGCCACCGCCCCCGCGGCTCCCGCAGCAGCTGCGCCCGTCGCTCTGCTCCACGTCGCGCTTGCAAAGATGGGACCATAGGACGACCCAGATGCGTTCTTGGAACTGTATGAGTGCTCCATGCGGGCGTGGGGCTGGCCTGAGGGTCAGTGGGCAGCCCGCCTTGTGCCGCTCCTGTCTGGCGAGGCCCAGCTCGTGGCCCAGCAGCTGCCCATTGCCAACATGCTGGAATACCCAGACCTGAAATGGGCGATTCTGCAGCGGATCGGGCGAACCCCCAAACAGCACCATCAGCGTTTCCGAGCGCTGACCTTCGCCGAGCTTGGCCATCTGTTCGCCTTAGCCCCGAAGCTCTGGGACACCTGCAGGAGGTGGTTGTTGGCCGAGGGGCGCGATGCTGCGGAAGTGATCGACCTGGTGGTGCTGGAGCAATTCGTTGCCTGGCTTCCCGAAGGAACGGCAGAGTGGGTCCAGTGCCATCATCCCGCGTCACTGGATGAGGTGGTTCAGCTGGCAGAGGATCACCTGGCGGCGTATCCAGGGGCAGGCAAGCCCCACCCTTCTTCCTCTCTTTCTCTCTCTCGACCTCGTGCCTCTCCTCGCTCCTTTCCTGTCCCTACACCCCGAAGACACGGGCTGGTTCCTCCCCGACCCATGCCCTCGCCCGTCCCTCCGCTCTCCCTGTTTCTGTCTCTTCTGTTCCTCAGGTGGGTGAATCTGGGGCTGCAGGTGCAGGAGTGATGCTTGGGTCCACATGCTGGCGTTGCGGGGAGCCGGGGCATTTCCAGGACCAGTGCCCCGTCATGGAGGTGGGAGTGGTGGTCCGGCACCCCGACGCGCCGCAGGCCGCCCCGATCGAGCAGGGACATACCGCATTCCGGTGAGTGTTCAGGGGGGTACATACCAAGCCTTGGTGGATTCAGGATGCAATCAGACCTCAATTCGCCAAAGCTTGGTTCAAGGGGAGGCATTGGAGAATGCACGTTTGGTGAAGGTGAGGTGTGTGCACGGGGATGTTCATGAGTACCCAATAGTGCCCATCGTCATCAAATTTCGGGGGCGAAAAAATATAGTGGAAGCAGCGGTTAGTCCTCGCATCACCCATCCACTAATTTTGGGGACCAATTGGCCAGAGTTTTGATTATTAGTGAGAGAAATGTTTGTGGATGGGTCCTGCATTAGGGGGAGGCGGTGTGGAATGTGTGCAGCCTTGGTTGGAGAGGTGGTGCCAGGGCCGTCGACGACAGCTCCACATCAGCATGACGAGAGCGGGGGGAGTGGTTCTGCCGCCCTCTTAGCAGGGATTCCCCTCGGGGATTTTCCCTTGGAGCAGCCGCGTGACGAGACCCTGAAGCACACCTTTGATCAAGTGGGAGTAATCGATGGTCAACCAATCCAGCCCAATGTTGCGCTCTCCCACCCGTACTTTGCTATTATTAAGGATAGGTTATATAGAGTGACGCAGGACACGCAGACGCGAGAGAATGTGGCCCAATTTTTTGTTCTGAGGAACCGTCGGGAATTATTATTCCAGGCGGCTCATTATAATCCTATGGCGGGGCACTTAGGGCAGGGGAAAACATTAGGTCGTATCTTGGCTCGCTTATATTGGCCGGGCATTCACGGCGACGTTCGCAGGTGGTGCGCGGCGTGCCGCGAATGCCAGCTGGTGAATCCACTGGCCACCCCAAAAGCGCCGTTGCACCCACTCCCATTAATCGAGGTTCCCTTCGAGTGAATTGGTATGGACCTCGTCGGGCCATTAGACCGATCTGCATGAGGGTATCGCTTTGTGCTAGTATTAGTGGACTACACAACGCGATACCCGGAAGCAGTGCCTCTACGCAATATCTCCGTGAGGAATGTTGCGGATGCACTCTTCCGCAATATCTCCCAAGTTGGGATCCCGAAAGAGATCCTAACTGATCAGGGCACATCATTTATGTCACGCACCCTGCGCGAGCTGTACGAATTGTTGTGGATTAAAGCAATTCGCACCAGCGTTTATCATCCACAAATGGATGGGCTGGTAGAGCACTTTAATCAAACACTTAAAAACATGATTCATAAGTTTGTGCAGGAAGATGCACGGAATTGGGATAAGTAGCTAGAGCCCCTGTTATTTGCAGTACGAGATGTCCCGCAAGCCTCCACGGGGTTCTCCCCATTCGAATTATTGTATGGACACAAGCCGTGCGGCGTACTTGACGTCATACGGGAAAATTGGGAGGAGGAGCCTTCGACCAGTAAAAATGAAATTCAGTACATTCTGGACCTGAGAGCAAAGCTCCACACGTTAAGTCACATAACTCAGGAGAATTTGCTACAGGCACAAGAACGTCAATAACAGGGGTGCTCGGCTGCGTGAGTTCACGCTGGGAGATAAAGTGCTCGTTTTGCTACCCACGTCGAGCTCCAAATTACTCGCCAAGTGGCAAGGACCCTTTGAGGTCACACGGCGAGTCGGGGATGTCAACTATGAGGTAAGGCGAACGGTTAGAGGCGGAGCACAGCAGATTTATCATCTCAACCTCCTAAAACTGTAAAGGGAGACTGCGTCTGTAGCTTTGGCGATGGTTGTTCCTGAGAGGGAGGAGCTAGGACCAGAGGTAAACTTAAAATTGGCAAGTCAATCCCCCCCGGTTCCATGTGGGGACCACCTCTCCCTGCACAAATTACAGACATTCAAAATCTACAAGCGGAGTTTTCCGACGTGTTCTCACCTCTCCCTGGCCGCACTAACCTCATAGAGAGACACACATAACCACATTGAGACAGCCCCAGGGGTGGTGGTTCGCAGCCGCCCCTATCGGCTGCCCGAACACAAAAAAAATGTTGTCTGGGATGAACTTAAGGCCATGCTCAAAATGGAGATAATCGAGGAGTCCCACAGTGACTGGAGCAGCCCGGTGGTCTTGGTCCCCAAGGCCAACGGGACGGTCTGGTTTTGTGTGGACTTTAGAAAAGTCAATGTGGTGTCTAAATTCGATGCATATCCAATGCCTCACATTGACGAACTGCTTGATCGGTTGGGCACGGCTCGCTTTTATTCGACACTGGATTTGACAAAGGGATATTGGCAGATCCCCTTAACTCCAATGTCCCGAGAAAAAACGGCCTTCTCCACCCCGTTTGGCTTACACCAATTCGTGACCCTTCCTTTTGGGTTGTTTGGGGCCCCCGCAACGTTCCAGCGGCTCATGGACAGAATACTCTGTCCACATGCTGCATATTCCGCTGCCTATTTAGATTACATCATTATATACAGTAATGACTGGCAGTGACACATGCAGCACTTAAGAGCAGTGCTGAAGGCGCTGAGGCGAGCAGGACTCACAGCAAACCCAAAGAAGTGCACGATTGGACGGGTGGAAGTATGGTATCTGGGCTTCCACTTGGGCCATGGGCAGGTGCGTCCCCAAATTGATAAGACAGCAGCGATTGCGACCTGCTCAAGGCCCAAGACCAAAAAGGAGGTGAGATGGTTCCTGGGGTTGGCTGGCTATTATCATAGGTTTGTGCCTAATTATTCGGACATCACCAGCCCACTGACTGATCTCACTAAAAAGGGGGCACCAGACCCGGTCCAGTGGCAAGAGCCGTGCCAACAGGCATTCATTCAGGTAAAAGCTGCACTGTGTGGTGGACCACTTTTACATTCTCCTGACTTCTCTCTCCCTTTTGTTTTGCAGACGGACGCGTCGGACAGGGGGCTGGGGGCCGTGCTGTCCCAGGTGGTGGAGGGGGTGGAGCGCACCGTGTTGTACATCAGCTCTCGGTACGAGAGACAAAGTACAGCACAATCGAGAAAGAGTGCCTGGCCATCAAGTGGGCGGTCCTCACCCTCTGCTACTATCTGCTGGGGTGGGCCTTCACCCTCTGTTTGGACCACGCCCCGCTCCAGTGGCTCCACCACATGAAGGATGCCAACGCGCAGATCACTCGTTGGTACCTGGCACTCCAGCCATTTAAGTTCAAGGTGATCCAAAGACCGGGGGCGCAGATGGCTGTGGCGGACTTCCTCTCTCGGTGGGGGGGGGGGGGGTCAGCGGCAGGCCGGATGGACGGCCTGAGTCGGGCGGTGGGGGTATGTGGAGGCAGGGGCGTGGCCGAGCACCAGTTTGTGAATGGAGGGCGGAGCCGGAGAAAGCGAGTGGTAAGGTTTGCACACCTGTAGGAAATGAGACTAATGAATGTTCTGTGTTGCAGTGAGGGGAAGAAGATAAAAGGGAGGAGAGACACGTGTCTCGAGAGAGACAGAGAAAGAGACGCCAGCACAGAGTTGCATGTGTGTATGTAAAGCGCAAAGCTAAAGAAAAAGGAAAAAAGGTAATAAAGCCTCTGAGTTGGATCAAGCCTGCCTCCCCTCTGTTTCCTCCGTGCCCGACAGAAATCATTACAGTGTTTTTCTGGATTTTGTTTTGTTGTTATTCTGCCTCTCACTGTTAAAATACACCTACCATTAAAATTATAGACTGATCATTTCTTTATCAGTGGGCAAACGTACAAAATCAGCAGGGGATCAAATACTTTTTTCCCCTCACTGTATGTTGTCAGTATTGGTAATAGAAGAAAAACTCCATATACTTCAACAGTACTTGGTCTACTGTTTTTCTCCCTCTAAAATATAATTACAACAACATTATCCTATTGCCATTTCTCTATTCACTTACAACAATTATCTCTATGGGAATAGGGTAAGGGATTTTATGATGGTAGCGAGTGTTCAGTTCTTTTACTATGATCAGCACCACACAGCTGGCAAGGGCAAACACCACAGAAGCTATGTTGGTTCTGGGCAGGCCTTTGCATATGTCTATGAGGGTCTGAAATACAGAAAACACTATGAAAAAACATCATACCAAAAGAAGAAAGATTCAGAAAATCAGAAAAGTACAAAAGCTCATGTCATAAAAAAGAGATAGAAGACTGGATTAAGATTGATGAGTTGATTGGGCATTAATATTTGTCATTGTAATGTTGAATGATACTTACATAAATTATAGCCAGAGGACCACTGTAAGGTGGTACTGTGATTCCAAAAATGTACTTAAGCACAGATATGAGGATCTGCAGCCCTGCAGCTGTCATAAACCCCCTAACAAATGACTCAGAGAGGTATATGGCCACAAATCCAAACTGCATCATGCCTAGACCAATCTATTAATACACCAACAAAAAGTACAAGCCATTATTCTTAATTATTCCTGTTGCCTGTTCAATTTAATACCACAGCACTGTTGAATTCTTAAATTTGATTGATTAGAAGATGTTAATTAATTTTATGTAACAACAGCTCTGACCAATAGCCGGCTGCATGGCAAATCACAGATTTATATTAATGCACTCATTTTAATACATTATTCTTTTGTTTACAACTCTTTGTAACAGTCAGTATGTTTTCAGCCACCGTAGAGTTTCACAGGACAGAGACTTAGCGCTTTCCATTTTTTTGTTATCTTATTAACTTCAAGAGATAGAAGAAAAGAGAGGTTGGCAAGGGAATGCTGTTTATAGCTGTTATAGTGTAAGTGATATAACAGGAGCTAACTTGTTTCATGAACGTTCCACAACATGTTACTATAAATTTATAAAAAGTGTCACACTCTTTGAGAAATAAAATTGCTGTGATATAAATAATAGGAATAGAACACTTTGGGAAATGCTGTTATAGGAAAATTATCAACTTTGGGATGACAACACTATCAAATCACCCCATTATTGGATAATTTCCAATAACACACCCTGTCAGGTTTCATTTCTTATGTAATTTAAATAAATTAAAGAATTCAGGGTGTTCAATACAGCGATGAACACTAGCTACATTTCTGGTAAATCACCTGTATGATGGCAGTCAGACAAGCCAAAGTGCCTGATATGGCCAGTCGGGCCTCATTCATCTTCTGCTCATATACTACAGTGGCATTGAGAGTGGTGTTAAAATAGCTGTAATCTGATTCAGGTGCCAGCTGTAGACACACTATACCCACCATGATACTCAGCACAGCAAAAGTTCCTGTGTGAAAAAAGGATAACAACATATTCATTGCCACACAATAAACTATGATACCAAGTACGCAGGAAGTAGGGGGGCTGAGGGTGCTGCAGCATTGGCATATGTGGTTGACAAGCATTGTAAACAACACACTCTCTGTTAAAGGAAAACTGATCACAAGTACAGTGGTGGTTGAAAGTTTGTGAACCCTTTAGAATGTTCTATATTTGCATAAATATGACCTAAAAGATCATCTAGTCCTAAAAGTAGACAAAGATAACCCAATTAAACAAATGAGACAAAAATATTATACTTGGTCATTTATTTATTAAGGAAAATGATCCAATATTACGTGTCTGTGAGTGGCAAATGTATGTGAACCTCTAGGATTAGCATTTAATTTGAAGGTGAAATTAGAGTCAGGTGTTTTCATTCAGTGGGGTGACAATCAGGTTTATTGAAATAAAACAGGGCGCATGATGCTCAATAAAACTAAAAATAAAAGAACAGGGATCTATCAGACTCTGATCATCACAACACATGTTTGTAGAAGTGTATCATGGCACAAACAAAGGAGATTTCTGAGGACCTACGAAAAAGAGTTGTTGATGCTCATCAGTGGCTGGTTCTGCAAGATGCTCAATAAAACTTACCAGCTAATTTCCTTATAAAACTGCACAAATTGTACCGGAGACTACTATTCTTATTTATATTTTTTTGTCAAGCCAAAAATTAAATTTTTCTACTATTTACTGCTCTTTTTTTTTTTTTTTAATGTAGAAACATTTAATTTCATTATTTTTAAGGCATCTTTGCTCTACAGCATTTCTTTGCATGTGCCTAAACCTTTTGCACAGTACTGTATATATACAGTTGCAATCAAAATTATTCAATCCCCATTGCCAGTTTATTGTCAAAATTTACAGACTTTCAGCTGTTTGCAATGAACAAATCAAACAAAAGCAATTGAAATAGTTCAACACAACGAATGCTTCAAGTGGTTTCCCAAATTCAACTGAAAATGCAACTTATAATGACTTCTAGAGTTTCAAAATTATTCAACCCCTTCATGGCAAGCATCTTTAACACTTAGTAGAGCTCCCTTTTGCTGTTATAACCTGCTACAAACGAGATGCATAGCCAGACACCAGCTTCTGGCAGCGTTCCTGAGGATTCTTAGCCCATTCCTCATGAGCAATGGCCTCCAGTTCAGTTATATTCTAGGGTTTGCGTGCTGCAACTGCCTTCTTCAAACCCCACCAGAGATTTTCTATGGGTTTCAAGTCAGGTGATTGTGATGGCCCTGTAGAATTTTCCAAGACTTCTTCTGCAACCAAGCCTTGGTGGAATTTGAGGTATGATTGGAATCATTGTCCTGTTGGAAGGTCCAATGACGCCCAAGCTTCAGCTTCCTCACAGATGGCATGGCGTTTTCTCCTAGGATTTCCTGATACTTCAATGAGTCCATCTTGCCTTCCGCACACTGTAGTTTTCCAGTGCCAGAGGATGCAAAGCAGTCCCAGAGCATCACCGAGCCACCACCATGCTTGACTGTGGACAGAATATTCTTTCTTCATCCTTCTTTCTCCAGAAAGAAGCCGACTATTTTGAGCCGACTTTTCTTGTGCTTTTGGGTCAGTAGTGGTGTACATCTTGGAGTTCTGTCATGGAAACCTTCTGTGTTTAGTATGCACCATACTGTGCTCACAGAAACCTCACTGCCTGTTGCCACCAAGTCTTGCTGCAGGTCTTTTGCAGTCACTCGAGGGTTTTTCACAACCTGCCTTCTCAGAAATCTGGTTGCAGCCATTGATAGTGTCCCTTTTCTGCCCCGTCCTGGTTTTTCATGTATTTTCTGCCCCTAGCCAGTTCAGGGATTTCATGTGTTCCAGCTCAAGCACACCTGGTGCAACTAATGAAGCCCTTGATTAGTTGCATCAGGGCTGCTTGAGACAACACCTATTTTGCATATTTGTGCTGTTTTGAGGCATTCTATGCAGAGGTTGAATAATTTTGAAACTGGAGAAGTCATTATAAGTTGCATTTTCAGTTGAATTTGGGGAAACCACTTGAAGCATCTGTTGTGTTGAACTATTTCAATTGCTTTTGTTTGATTTGTCCATTCCAAACAGCTGAAAGTCTGTAAATTTTGACAATAAACCTGATTTGCAATGGGGGTTGAATAATTTAGATTTTTATATAACAAAAATAATAGCACCAAAGATAAATGCATTTTCCAGTTCTAAGGTCTAACTAATTTTGACCAAAATGCAAGAACCGTCTAATACAAAGTAAAAAACTTACCTGGCACCATCTGGTGGGCTGTGCCCATGAAGAAGTATGGAATAAGAGGAAAGAAAGATGAATAAAGTCCATTGACTGGAGGTAAGTTGGCCAAAAGTGCAAAGGCCATGCCTAAATAAAGAGGACAGGACAGAATAAACCTAATCAATTATAAACTATATGGCCAAAGGTTTGTGGACACCTGCCCATCACACCCATATGTGGGCCTTCCCAAACTGTGGCCACAAATTGGAAGCACATAATTGTATAGCATGTCTTTGTATGCTGTAGCATTAAAATTTCCCTACACTGGAACCAAGGGGCCCAAACCTGTTCCAGCAAGACAATGCTCCTGTGCACAAATCGAGGTCCATGAAAGCATGATTTGCCAAGCTTGAGTGGTCTGCACAAAAGCTCTCAACCCCAACCCCAATGAACACCTCTGGAATGAACTGGAATGCCGACTACACCCCAGGCCTCCTCGCCCAACATTAGTGCCTGACGTCACTAATGCTCATGTGGCTGGATGGACAAATCCCCACAGCCATGCTCCAAAATCTAGCGGAAAGCCTTCTCAGAAGATTGGAGGTTATTATAACAGCAAAGAAGGGACTAAATCTGAAATGGGGTGATCAAAAAGTATATATGGGTGTGATGGTCAGGTGTCCACATACTTTTGGCCACATAGTGTATAAACCATATTGGGAAAAAACAATATTTTCATATTCTTTAGCAGTTTTCTTCTCTCATCATCCAGTCTTATCTGAAAGAGTAAATATTGTATAGTGCCAGCTACATATGGCAAATAAATGTAAAACGTTCCTAAGACATGTAAATAACACAGACCCTGTGGAACCTGAATCGTCCCTGCGCTGATTCCGCTGATGATATCACACACAAGGTTCTGTCTGAAATTGTATTTGGGAAGCCAGCTGAGCACTGGCAGATGTCTGAAGAGAAGACTGTTCAGTCGCCCACCGGAGCATCTGCATCATTTACGTATACATTAAAATGTATAAAATTGCAGTTAATCGAGCATATTGCAACTACTGATATTAAAAGAGCCAAATGTAACCTCCACAAGTCACTCTGCTGTGGTCACATACCTGAACAAGTTCCTCACTTTGTTCCCCAAAGGATAGTTTCTCCTCTTCCTGTTAAACTCCTCATCAAAATCTGGTTGAGAGTAGGCTGGTCGGTCTATTGCATAGTGAGGACGAACTTGATGCATCGTGCTAGCTAGAACTTAAAACCAAGAATCATCTGATATATACGAGATATAATAATATTAATATAGTGACATCGAACACATCAAATGAACTTGCTTGTTGATTCATATATATATGCTAAAACAAGATAATAGAAATATTCAGTTCTTAAATGGTGAGACATTGGATGTCTTAAGACTTAAGTAAATATAGTTTGTGTGTGTGTGTGTGTGTGTGTGTGTGTGTGTGTGTGTGTGTGTGTGTGTGTGTGTGTGTGCTGATAAACGTTCTTTTGTACAGCTTTTAGAGGTCCTTATCTGACCTTTAAAGCATTTGTTTGACCAGTATGATTGGAAACACATAGGTTCATGTATACAGCTGTAATTGTTTAAAAATGTTTAAAGAACATTTAAAGATTAAGTAAACTAGCATCATTCATTTGGCAGAACAACAGGTCCAAATACATATAACAATATATTATATATATCCGTATTATATATATATATATATATATATATATATATATATATATATATGTATATATATATATATATATATGTAAAGCTGTTTTGGGACAATGTTCATTGTTAAAAGCACTATACAAATAAAATTTATATGCATTCAGTGAATTGAATTGAATATGTAATACAATGTAAATGTTTATGGTTAAAGTTAAGAATAAGGCAACTGTGTATGAAAGTTCTGAAACAAATGATTTTAAAATGTAAAATTTATTTTTTACATTATCAGTTAACATGTCAACAATGCATGTAATAAGACAAGCCAAAGTCACCAAGTGACAGAAAAAAAGAAATAAATGCTCATTACCTGTTTCACTGATGTTCCGTTTCTAATAATATGCCTTAAGTGTTGTAAGCTTAGAATGGTTTCAAGATGATTTTTGCCCTGATTCTGATATCTTACTGGTAAAGTTGTATGAAGGGTGGAGCTTAAAATGGTCTTGCGTGTTATCCTTGTTAGCAAAGTCACCTAATGCAGCCATGTCTTTTTATTTAATAACTTAAATAATAGGAGCAATTTATTTATTGTTCATAAATAAATCTTTAAGATCAATAGAATCATTATAATTTCTTTAAATGAAATGGTCTGGTGATCTTGTCTTTGCCAACCCAGACATTTTCACAGGATTGTTTCACATTTTTAAACACTTTTTGATTTTCAAAAAGTAAATTAAATTTAAAAATCATGTGGCAAATACAGATGTAGGTAAATTCATTGTGGAGATAAAATAGTTAACCAACAATTTATATTTAAAAGTGTACCAATACACAATAAATAATAACATGACAGTTCTAGAATTAAATACTGTACAGCTATCTTTTCCCCTCATACATGCATATAATCTTGTAGTAACAATGATAAAATAACACTCATCTAGAATGAGAAAACCTTCTATGAGAAGAAAGCAAAGTATAATGTCTGGAAAAGTATGCATATTTGGAGAACCTTAATAAATAATGTCCCCTCCAAAAGTATCGGAACTGTAAGGCATATACATTAGACATTTGGGTTTGAGATCAAAAGATCAATATGAAACGATAGATCAGAATTTCAGTTTTCATTTCCAGATATTAACAGTGTGTTCAACATCTTAGAATATGGCACCTTTGGTAGCAAATGTCTTCAGAGTATAGCACAAACAAAAGAATTGGCCTTGCTGTTCCAATACATTCAGAGGGGACTCCGAAATATATACAGTCCATATACAGACAGATGCTAATCGTTAATATATGTAATTGTACCGTGTTATACAAATGAAAATTTAAAAAAAAAAAAAAACATTTGATCTAAATGGGTCTTCAATAATGTTGAAGTGTAACACTGTGTAACAAATATTATAATACTGATTGTCTGATGTAGACCTATATATCCTACTAAAATAGAAACACAAGTAAAATGACATTTGAGGATGTCAGGATTTGTTGATCAGTTCATTTTGTTGCCATGTGTCAAAAACATAAAGTTACACTAAAGATGGATATTGCTTAATCTGTTCTCATGAGCAATGAATTTTAAGTGCAGACAAATATAGTAATTGCATTTATGTTCATAAAACATCAAATAAAAGTCTAAAAAAAAATCCACAAAAATTAGAATGTACAGTGGGTATAGAAAAGAATCACCCCCTTTAAAATAATCACATTTTGCTTTGCAGCCTGAAATGAAGACGGACACAGTTTTTGTTTTATCCAGCTGTATTTACTCAGTGCAACTTATAACATTCAAGAGAAAGATATAACACCAACATGTCAGATTTGTTTGTTTTTTTTTTTATTAAAAAACCAGAATCACTGAGTTGGATAAAGGATCACCCCCTTGCTTTAATTTGCCTTTACTTTTTTAATTACAGCCTTTAGTCTGATTGGATATGTCTCTACTAACTTTGCATATCTAAACTTTGCAATATTTGCCCATTGTTCTTTGCAGAACTGCTCAAGTTCAGTTAAATTTCATGGTGACCGTTTGTAGACTACAGTCATTCCACTGATTTTCAGTGGGGTTTAAATCTGGGCTCTGACTAAGCCATGCAAGGACATTAACCTTTTTCTCCTTCAACCACTGTGTGGTCAGTTTTGCTGTGTGCTTTGGGTCATTGTCATGTTGGAAGGTAAACCTTCTTCCCATTGATAACTTTCTGGTAGAGGGCAGCAGATTTTCCTCAAGAATTTGACGGTATTTTGCCCCATCCATTTTCCTTCTATCCTGACAAATGCTCCAGTCCCTGCTGCAGAGAAACACCCCCATAACAGAATATTACCACCTCCATGCTTTACTGTAGGAATGGTGTTATTTGGATGGTGAGCTGTATTGGATTTCTGCCAGACATATCGTTTGGTGTTGAGGCCAAATAATTAAATTTTAGTCTCATCTGACCATAACACCTTTTTCCATGTGGCCTCAGAACCTCCAAGGTGCGTTCATGTGGCCTTTCTTGAGGAGTGGCTTTTTCTTGCAACCCACATTTGTGGAGAATTTGTGATATTGTTGTCACATGCACACAATGACCACTCTTTGTCATAAATTCCTGCAACTGCCTCAGAGTTGGTGTAGGCCTCTTGGTAGCCTCTCTGACCAGTTTCCTCCTGGCTCTTTCATCCAGTTTGGAGTGACATCCTGATCCAGGGTGGGTCTGTGTCATACCAAATACCCTCCACTTCTTAATAACAGACTTCACTGTGCTTCTAGGCATTGATAAAGACTTTGATTTTTTTTTTTTGGTATCCATCTCCTGATTGTGTCTGTCCACGACTTTATCCCGGAGATCTTTTGACAGTGCCTTGCCACCCATAGTTGATTGTTTGCTTCAGTTGCACTACAAAATGCTCCAGGAAAGCTCTTTTCATGCTGAGCTAATCGAAATGACCACAGCTGATCACAGTTGAAAGTCAAATGGCTTTGTATGCCATTGAGAAGGTGATTAGCTACACCTTATTGAGTTTACAAGTCATTTTTAGGAGGGGGGTGATCCTTTTTCCAACTCAATGATTCTGTTTTTTTATTTTTTCTGACATGTTGATATTATATCTTTCACTTGGATGTTATAAGTTGCACTGAGTAAATACAGCTGGATAAAACAAAAACTGTGTCCGTCTTCATTTCAGGCTGAAAAGCAACAAAATGTGATTATTTTAAAGGGGGGTGATTCTTTTCTATACCCACTGTATGTAACTAGAAATAGAAATAGCTGAGTGCAGATCAGCTATATGCCAAACAAGTTCTCTGAGGCCTGAACAGAATAATACAAACCAGGCAAAGCTTATATGCAGGGAAATGTACAAAGAATGTAACGCATAGATGCAGGAAGCCTCCTAGGATGGTTCTGGATAGCTGGGTAGCTGGATTCTGGAGTCTAAGGGACAGCCTAGCAGATCAAAAGTCATAAGTGACATTAATTAGTCATGGTGGCATTAATGTGAAAGAAAAACTGTTCCACTTATTCCTGTTTGGAAAGCTTTGCTTCTAAACCCGCCTTTTGACTAACAGATAAAGCTAACAAACAGACAACAACAAACTTGTTGCAGTTCCAGAAAGGTAGTTATTCAAAAGTCACTGAGGATGCTGATGTCAGCAAATTCCTGGTGGTAGCGGTAAGAATACAAGCCAAGGAGGAAGGCCCATTTCAGTGTGAAGAAGCTCCAAACACAGGACAGGTAAAAACTCTTGGTGTCTGACAACGCTGAGGATAAGAACGGATCAGAGTAATGCCTTTAAACAAAGTGGTTCTTACATAGGTTCAGATCATAATCAGACACTCCAATGATTATGTATCCACTGGCCAAGCTAACTTTTCTGTAAATAGATACCACAGATACTTAAACTATAATATACCAAAGTGTCCTCATGCACAAACATGTAATAACCTAACCTTGATTTTGTGTAATAGCCAGAGTCATAAACATCGCAAAAGCAGCAACAGCTAACATGGAGAAAAGTGAACTGATAATCATGAAGAGTTTGAGTCCCTTCAGCCATGTGCGCCAGTAATCTTGAAGGTACATGATATGTGTGACCAGCACCCAAAGGGCCAGCACTCCTGAAAACACACACACACACACACACACACACACACACACACACAAACAACTTTTTATCCCATCTGGAGCAAACAATAAACTGACTATTATTTCTGCCAAAGGTATGTTTAAGTATAAAGGACTACTAGTATTCACACCCTTGAACTTATTCCACATTTTTAGTACTACAACTTTGAACAGAAATGGACTTCATTTGAAAAAAAAAAATTTAAACCCTACAAGTGTTGTTGTGAAACCCCTTGTGATTGTGCAACCAGACACTTTCAGAAGTCACATAATTACTTTAATACTGTATATCCTAAGCATACTAATAAATATGGCAAATGCGGAAAAGGCAATTTCTATAGCTATGAGGTCGGATGTATAACTATGACCATGGAAGATACAACTGTAGCCAATTGTATCTATATTCAATGATAGTTAGTGCACATAGCAGTGTTTCCCATTAATTACCTAGGGTGTGCCGACCCACCACAGTCTAATTTGTCCTGCCACAGTTTCATAATGAACCGAAAATATTTTTACACTTCTCATAACATAAAACATATCTGTTCTGTGCCGTTGCGTCGGCAAAGCATCGCTCACCCTATCTCTGACTTCCCACTCAGTCAGACCACTCCGCTCCCTTCTCCCCTGCTGTTCGCATGCATGCTCACACATGCACTGGATCCACCTGCTGCATTATGGCGGCAAATCCATGCCAAAAATCTGAGTGCGTTGTTGTGAGAATTGAGATGTGCTGTGAGATTCCTGCTGTGCGATAGACTGTACCAGCACATTTCTAGTAGTGGGACAGGGTCCTCATCTCTTTAGCGCTCCCGAAGTAATATGTTTCAGCTGGTTAATAGTTGTACTGTTAACTGGCTGATTAACCAAAAGTAAATTAAGCATGTTTTAATGTAGTAAGCTCACTGTTTGCAACTGCGACTTCACGTTAACTAAAAACTAAGCTAACAAGTTTATCGTTACCTCAGGATGGAAGCTAGTGTAGTTTAATTAAAATACTTCTGAGGTACCAATTCGACTTTTCAACAACCTCATACATATCTCAATCTAAATCATGTATCAAAATCATTCTTTTTAGATGCATATTTTGATTTATTTAGATTATTGTCATTAAAAAGATGCTAAAACTACAGGTATGGGTCAGACTTCCGTCATCCGCTATTGTTTGGCCGCAATGAATTCTGTGACTTCAAGCGGGTTCTGTCCACTCAAATCTGCATCCGATGCATCCTCGTAATCAAGAACACATCGAGGTAATTTCATGCGTCCCCGGTACTTGCGTTCTTGAGTATTGGAATTGAATTTCGGCGGTGGATGATGACGTAGAACGAGTTCACAAGGACGCAAGATCACATAACACAAAAGAAACAATCTTTTTCTTTTTGGCAGCAGTGGGCGGGCCCAACTGACTTGACTGTAACCGCAAATATCACTGGCTAAGTCGTTTTTCCAGAAATCAGTTCTGATTGGCTGCCTGCCACTGTGATAACCATTAACGGAGTTACCTGTTCTTCATGAGAGACATGGGCTGCATCCGAATATCCCTACTACCCTACTATACCGTAAGCAAAAAGCAGTACGCCAAAGGAGTGGTATGTCCGAATTCTCAGTATTCATAAAACAGCAGGCGAGAAATTCCCGGATGACTTACTGCTTCGGCCAAGATTCTGCAGTAGGGAACCACTGGACACTGTGGATAGTGCGCTATCCCATAATGCAACAGGACTGGCGCGAAGAGCTGTCAGAATCAAAAAAAGGAACATTGGCTCTTTTGAATTTGTAGGTCACATGACAATGCCAACATGGCGTATATATTACATTTGGATTGTATTCATGCTTACCACTGATCAGTGCATACTGTATCAATGGCCAAGCAGTAGGTACTGTCACAGTACGCGATTTCGGATGCAGCCATGGTTTCATCCACAGACACTCTTCATGTGAGTCATTTATTTTTTTTGATAGTTTTCGACTGATACCCTTGCAACATACTACATTATGTAATATAATATATGTAAATACAGGGTATATTTACCAGTTGTTAATAGACAGGAAGTGTTCTACCAGTTTACTAGCTAGCCTTTGCATTCTTGGGATGTTAATAGATAGCAATCCATCCATCCAACACTGTAAGCCAACAATGACCTAAAAATAGCCATCACTGAAGCTTGCAAAGAAGGCGAAATTTCCAGATGTGCAGTATATTAAAGCAATTAATTATAGTGTAAATACAACTTATCTGATTAAAAGTACAGTTGTGGCTGACGTGTAGTACACCTTGTACATGGGGCAGAAAACATAATAATGAAACACAATTGACAAATCTTATTTACAAGACAGCAATATGACATAACTAAATCTTTCACTAAAATGAGTATTTCATCCCCTTGAAGCAACGTTGGAGTCATTGGCTTCAAGTCAAAACTTGAAGGCTAGCTAGCAAACTGGTAGAACACTTCCTGTCTATTAACAACTGGTAAAGACCCTGTATTTACATACATTATATTACATAATGTAGTATGTTGCAAGGGTATCAATCAAAAACTATCAACAAATAAAAAATAAATGATTCACATGAACAATGTCAGTTGAGTGTCCACGGATTTACCGCCATAAGCATATGCCCCCTGGTACGGGATTAATTTTCCATCAAATGTGTTGCGGTCACGGATCAAAAATAATAAGCGTGAATCAAACATATGTAAAAACACGTAAAAATATATTGTACAAAACTGAAAAATAAATGCAAAGTTATCAGAATAGCAAACAACGTGATCACGGATCGAAAAATAATAAGCATGAATCAAAATATTAAAAACGCATTTACAATTATATTGCACAAAACTGAAACATGAATTCAACATTTTCTGAACCGCACACAAAATAATGTTTTCCTTGGTTATATTACACTTTTTTGTGCTCTCTGACATTTTCTGCTCATTTTCTTTTTCTGCACGCTTATGCTGTTTTCCCTTCACGCTTGTTTCCACATTCTGTGCTTGTTTTTCCCAGAGCCATTTGAAAAAGAGAGTTGCGACACGCTTTGATCTCACCGCAAACCAGTCACGTGGTTCATGTAGCTCTCAATAGTTCCAAACAAATCCGTGCTGTCAACCTGTTTGAATGGGTTTAAGCGGGACAGACAGCAGCAGCGACTATATTTGCAGCAATTTTCTGTATATATTAACGCATAGTGTGCTTTGATTACTACGTTGAGTACATTTATTGTAGCATTTTTTTCTGGGGAGTGATGGAGAGACAGCATTAATCAGTTTTTCTATGTTCACTTTTGGAGGAAAAGGGGATCGCTCCCATAACGTAGGATATATTTACATACTGTTAATGCATGTATGCATTCATATTTTTCTTTTGCTTCTATGGTCATAATTACTCACATCCTAATGTTATCTTATGTTAAGACACTCACATAATCATGCACAACAAGTGAATATCAATGAATGCAAGCAATTGCTCAATTTAACCCATGAAAGAAGTTTGGTCAATAGTGCAAAATAAACGAGGCAAACAATTGAATTCAGCAAAACATTTTATTATATAATATATCCAGGGAGAGGGTAGATAGGTTTTTCCTTGAATGGGCAGTCTTCATAGAAACTCATTCCACCTCCTACAGGGAGAGAAAGACAGCAGAAACAGACCACTTTCATGCAATTTCTGGAACACACACACACACACACACACAATCTCACAAAAGAGAGTACACTCCTCACATTTTTGTAAATAGCTCAGTTTCAGGGTGTTGGCAATCTTCTTATAGCCTAGGCCATCTTTATGTAGAGCAACAATTCTTTTTTCCAGATCCACAGAGTGTTCTTTGCCATGAGGTGCCATGTTGAACTTCCAGTGACCAGTATGAGAGAGTGTGAGAGCGATAACACCAAACTTAACACACCTGCTCCCCATTCACACCTGAGACCTTGTAACACTAACTAGTCACATTAAACCAAGGAGGGACAATGGCTAATTGGGCCCAATTTGGACATTTTCACTTAGAGGTGTACTCACTTTTGTTGCCAGCGGTTTAGACATTAATGGCTGTGTGTTGAGTTATTTTGAGGGGACAGCAAATTTACACTGTTATACAAGCTGTACACTCACTACTTTACATTGTAGCAAAGTGTCATTTCTTCAGTGTTGTCCCATGAAAAGATGTAATAAAATATTTACAAAAATATGAGGGGTGTACTCACTTTTGTGAGATAGATAGATAGATAGATAGATAGATAGATAGATAGATAGATAGATAGAAATAGATGTGCAGCATCTGGATGCAAAAAAATTTTAAAAAATAAATAAGAAAAAAGTAAAGTATTAATGAGCCCTGGGAATTTTAACATCCTTCACAAACAGAAGAATACCTGCTTATAATAACAGACCAGTCTGTGTGTAGATGTGTGTGTGTGGTTATATTGTATTATTTGCATGAATTAAATCAATAAAATAAATAAATAAATAAATAAATAAATAAGAAGAAAATCCCATCTATTCAACAGCTGGAACTGAAGATTTACTGCATCAGTGACTATAGGGAAATCTCTTGCTTTAGACGTCTCTATCACCTCCTAAAAGAGAGAGAAAAAGGTGCTAACTTAAGATATTGTAAAATTAAATGTCATCCAAATGATGCTGGTTCAATAATCACACTGTAATGTTCACTTTAGGCTGCACTCAACAAAATCTTTATGTACACATAAATGTTTCATCAGTCTAATCAAAGTTGGGCTGCAAATCCAATTGCCAGTTTATTAGGTACACCGAGCTAAAACTAATACAGTCTAACCTTAACAACAAATAACCAAATATAAACTTTGTATTTTAACAAACGCCAATAACTGCAATTAATTTGAGGTAAATGTAGGCCAACTGACATCTGGTTATGGTAGCTAGTGAAGTGTTGCTCATGCTAACTAACTGCAATTAGAATCTAACTAGCTATTATCTAACGATAAACATTAACTAAAGCTGGCTACATAAAATACCACTATTGACTAGATCTATGAGAGGTCAGCTAATGCGATAAAATGTCAAAAAATGCAATAATTTAATCAACTTACCAGCGATTGTGTTTGGGAAACACTGACATGAATGGGACTCAGTGCTGAAACTACTCGGTGTTTGGAACTATCGGTTGCCCCATGACACGCGTCACTTCCGCATTCGCCGATTCCTACAGAAGTCTATGTGAGTGTCGCAACTCTCTTTTTCAACGGCTCTTGTTTTTCTAAATGTTGCAGTTCGAGTTTCATGTAAAATCAGGGCGGGCTTTAGCGTCATTATTGGTCCACTAGTTCTAGACTGATAGCCAATCAATCGAAGAGGGGAGTTGACGTCACTCCACTGCGACTCATGGCTGTTGTGTTGACGAGTGAAGAAAGATGGATAACCGTCAGCCAGCAAATCTCGGACAATTACAGGCGATTGAACATAAATATATAGTTAGCGGGTGACAGATGACATGTCTGTTTTGTGGATTTTTGCTTAGGTGCAAGGATTAAATGATGGCTTTACTTTGTTTTGATAATTTCAGAACATTTTGTGACTGTGGTAAAAGTTTTATATTGTGTTTATTTATTTCTCAATAAATAAACACACAAAAAGGACAAAATGTGTATTTTCTTACTCCGGAGTGGGCAGAGAACCAAGTACAACTGAACATATTTTTAAAATTTTCTCCCGTTAAAGCCAGCTGAAGCCAATCTTTCAGCAACGCAGGTCATCAACGCTTCATAGTAATGGAGGCAGTAAGGGACCGTCTAAAAAGTGCATGGCAACTGTATAAGATTCTTCGCAGGTTATCTAACGTATTGCAGTGTTAGGATACAGTATAGATACAGTATTTGTTTATTTTTTTATAGCATATATTTTATGATTTTATATGTGTAATAAAATGTATATCATTAATACTTATTGTGCCATATAAAACACATTATTGCTATCAGCTACAGTAAATAAAATTTTGAAATATCAGTTTTCAGTTATTTTTATTTTATAAAAACAAAGGCTTATGGTTTTTTTATTTTGCAAAAGAGAAAACCAATTTAAATGTAATACCTTTTGGACTGTAGGAGTGTGAAACCAAATGCATGATGATAGCATTTATTATTCCTAGGAACCACAGCAAATCAATTTTTTTAAATGTTTTTAATTTTGTACATTTTTATAAAGAAAATCAAAATTCAACCAATACAACTTTTTGTTTGTACTAGTTACACATGTAAAACCAAATGCATTATGATAGTCTATTACTGCTACCAACCACAGCAAATAGATTTTAAAAACTAAAAAAATTTTTTATGAAAATTAATCAAAATTCAATAACTGTTTGACTGTAAGAGTTACACATCTAAAACCAAATGCAATATGACACTGTATATTATTGCAACCAACTACATCAAATAGATTTTAAAAACTATTTTTTTTTTAAATAAATAAATAAAAAATATTTTTAAAAAGCTGACAATCATAAGACTAACTGCTAACCAGGTCTTTATCTTTTTCAACTTTTATGACAGTAATTTTTTTTTTAATTGCAACAATTGCAAAAGAAAATTGTAGTTTCAAAATGGATTCTTAACAAAAAAATGTAAACAGCTGTAGATGACAGAGTACATTCATGACATTCATGTGCTTTCTATAATTGCTACTACACTTAATGTCATCGAAAAAAAAACTCACCCCACACTACCTATGAAAAATTCTAATGATTACCTGCTTCCTTATTATTACTACTATTATTATTGTTAATGAAAATAAATAAAAACTGAGCTTTTAAAACCTATTTGCTGTAGTTGGTAGCAATAATGAACAGTATCAGTGTGCATTTGTAACTTAAAGTTATTGAATTTTTCTTTATAAAAAATTTAATTAAAAAAGTTTTTAAAATCTATTTGCTGTAGTATAGTTAGTAGCAATAAAAGACTATCATAATGTATTCGGTTTTACATGTGTACCTCATACACAAAAAGTTTTTGAATTTTGATTATTTTTCTTTTTTAAAAAAAAAACTAACAAAAGATTTAAATAAAATAAATCTTAATTGTGTTTTTGAAATCTGTTGTAGTTGGTAGCAGTAATAGACTATCATATTGCATTTGGT
The DNA here is from genome assembly GCA_023630585.1 of Cranoglanis bouderius. NCBI lineage: Eukaryota > Metazoa > Chordata > Actinopteri > Siluriformes > Cranoglanididae > Cranoglanis > Cranoglanis bouderius. The sequence continues at coordinate 9,163,379 of CM042570.1, forward strand.
TTTACATGTGCAACTCATACAGTCAAAAGATTGTTGAATTTTGATTACTTTTCTTAAAAAAATTTAAAAACTGACTTTTTAAAAATCTGTTTGGTGTAGTTCGTAGCAATAATGAACAGTATTGTATTGTATTTGGTTTTATATGTGTAACTCCTACAGTCAGTTATTGAATTTTGATTATTTTTCATTGAAAAAAATGTAAAAAAAAATAATAATAAATAAATAAATAAATAAATAAATTTAAGAAATTTTAGTTTTTAAAATCTATTTGCTGTGGTTGGTAGCAGTAATAGACTATCAATAATGCATTTGGTTTTACATGTGTAACTCATACAAGCAAAAAGTTATTGAATTTTGATAGTTTTCTTTACAAAAATGTACAAAATTAAAAGCATTTTAAAAATCACTTTGCTGTAGTTCCTAGGAAAAATAAATGCTATCATCATGCATTTGGTTTCGCACTCCTACAATCCAAAAGTTATTACATTTATATTGGTTTTCTCTTTTGCAAAATAAAAAAAAAAAAAATCATAAACTGTTTTTTATTTTTAAATTATAATAAAATAAAAATAATTAAAAACTGATTTCAAAATTTTATTTACTGCAGCTGATAGCAATAATAATGGTGGTACTCCTACAAGCAATAAGTTATTGGATTTTAATTATTTTTCTTTTTTAAACAAAAAAAAATCCCTTACTTTCAAAATAGAGTTGTCTTTGATAAGAATAATGGAGTATAATATAGAGTGAATCATAAATTTTTAAGTTTCATTTCTATTTGTTTACAGAAAAAAAATAAGCAATAAAAACAGCATTTTGCTGTTGTTGCTATGACTAACCCTGGGTTTTATATGGCACAATAAGTTTATATGTGTAATAAAAATGTGTTATTAATAATCATAAAATATGCTATATAAAAAATAAACAAATACTGTATCTATACTGTATCCTAACACTGCAATTCGTTAGATATCCTGCAAAGAATCTTACACAGATGCCCATGTCATGCACTTTTTAGACGGTCCCTTACTGCCTCCATTACTATGAAGCGTTGATGACCTGCATTGCTGAAAGATTGACTTCAGCTGGCTTTAACGGGAGAAAATTTTTTAAATATGTTCAATTGTACTTGGTTCTCTGCCCACTCCGGAGTAAGAAAATACACATTTTGTCCTTTTTGTGTGTTTATTTATTGAGAAATAGAAGAGAGAAGCTCGAGTGAGCTGCGAATGTCCAATATAAAACCAACTTTACCACGATCACAAAATGTTCTGAAATTATCAAAACAAATTAAAGCCATCATTTAATCCCTTGCACCTAAGCCAAAATCCACAAAACAGACATGTCATCTGTCACCCGCTAACTATATATTTTATATTTATGGTCAATCACCTGTAATTGTCCGGGATTTGCTGGCTGACGGTTATCCATCTTTCTTCACTCGTCAACACAACAGCCATGAGTCGCAGTGGAGTGACGTCAACTCCCCTCTTCGATTTATTGGCTATCAATCTAGAACTAGTGGACCAATGATGACGCTAAAGCCCGCCCTGATTTACATGAAACTCGAACTGCAACATTTGGAGAAACAAGCGTGAAGGGAAAACAGTATACGCGTGCAGAAAAAGAAAACATGAGCAGAAAATGTCAGAGTGCACAAAAAAAGAGTAATATGACCAAGTAAATCATTATTTTGTGTGCGATTCAAAAAACGTTCAATTCATGTTTCAGTTTTGTGCAATATAATTGTAAAAGCATTTTTTAAATTTTGATTCATGCTTATTATTTTTCGATCCGTGACCACGTTGTTTGCTATTCTGATAACTTTGCATTTATTTTTCAGTTTTGTACGATATATTTTTACATGCGTTTTTAAATGTTTGATTCACGCTTATTATTTTTTGATCCGTGACCGCAATACATTTGACGGAAAATTAATCCCATACCCTGGACCCCACAGAGGGTCAGAGGTCTACCCACCACCTCTCACAAAATCCTGTGGGGAAACACTGCGTAGTCAGTTTGCTAGTCGCATTAAACACGTTATGATTTAAGATGAAGAAGTATAGCTACCACAGGGACTAGTCAGCACTACTTTTACAGATTGACATGTTAATATTAGTACACATCTCGCCATAACCGGCTCCTTGTTTACCTGATAACCCGCCCATAGCCGCCGTCCACGGCTGTCTGTAAACTACATTCCAAACTATAAAAGCCGAAACTCCTATCAGCATGCCGAATGTAGCATAGGCAATGCTAAAGTACGCCCTGTTCGGTGCCATAAATGTTACAATTACATAATATGTTGTTTAATTAAAAATATCTAAACATTTAACCAGCGTCCTGACCAAGCACTCGCAAACAGATTCCAGCGCCGTGATGATGACGTAATACCGCAGCGCTGTTTCAGAAACAGACCTCGACTTCTTCTGCACATGCTCTCTGACTATTTAATGCGTCTAGCGCCATGTACCGATTAATACCAAAAACAACAGCATTACCACTAATAATAATAATAATAATAATAATAATAATAATAATGCACTGCCATTCAAATGTTTGCTTTCTCAAAAGAACATTTGTGACTTTATTATTATTATTATTATTAGTAGTAGTAGTAGTAGTAGTAGTAGTGTAATATAATAATAATAATAATAATAATAATAATAATAATAATAATAAAATGACAGATCCATGGTCCCTGGTTCAGTCCTGAGCTTGGGTTACTGTTTGTGTGGATAGGATTCTGCATAGGATTCCTCCGGGTTCTCCGGTTCTTTGGTTTCTCCTGTGCACAAAGCGAGGTCCATAAAGAGAATTCTTTCCAAGGTTGGAGTGGAAGAACTTGAGTGGCCTGCGTAGAGTCCTGACCTCAACCCCACTGAACTCCTTTGGGATTAATTGAAATGCTGACAAGGCCTCAGTGCTCTACCTCACCACTGCGCTTGGTCAGGTGTGATTGGTCAGGTATACACATACTTTTGGCAATATAGTTTTCAAATAATCAGATAATCAGCTGTCATCTTACTGAACAAACTAAGGGTAATGGTAGAGTACACGGTGTTCTTTAATATTGATCAAGCATACTATTACCAGTTTTAAGAATCTACTCAAAATGCACCCTGATATAACCTGATTTTCAACTAAATATTTTAAATGTTTTTTTTATTATTTGAATTTTTACATTTTAGTTTCATACTACTTTTTAGCTGCATTTGAAATTATTAATGGGAGAACATGTTCCATGCAGAACACATACATAGGCATGCAAAATATGTGTTTTCTTGTGGTCGTTTTAGTGCTTTTATGACTCCTGATTCCTGCAGAAACCACATTCAGTTGAATCTACTGTTTAGATGTTATGTCATTTAAATCCACCTTATTGCATGATGCAGAAAGCTAGAAGTTAATAAAGCAAATTACTTTTCTTTAAGCAGTTTGATTATGAAGAAAATCTGTCACCTGAAGGCATAGTACTGGCTTGATATATCTGTTGGGTCTAAAGTCATGGCAATGCTTTCATTTAACAAGTATTAGTCAATTATCATGAATGCTATGCATACAAAAGATTACTGACTACACAGTAGTCCATATTACACTCACTAATCAGTTAGCTTTTAGCATTTTTATTATTGTGGCCTGTGTAATAAGCATAAAAGCCCAGGGTTGTGCCTTGGCCCTACTTCCTTTGATTACTATGGGAAATCTGCTCAAGTTGTATAATACTAGCAAGGGAAACTGAAATGGAAATAATTTGTGACAATTTGTGACACACACACACACACACACACACACACACACCACAAAGATGAATATGCACATACTTACACAGAGACCCAGGAGGCACTTCACATGGCCAATCTGAGAATGGCAGGAAGTCGGTAAGTTTTTTACTCTCACTCGCAAGAAATCAGAAAGCAGATGCATCCTCTGACTGTCTATTGAACAGCAAGTAGAGAGCAAATAGACAAAGAGACAAAAAGCAGAAATTTAGGTACCTAACAGAGCTGCAAGTAAGTACACTTATAAAGCTCATCAATAGTCATAATTTTTGTGACGAATTTTGATTAACTTGATTTTTTGACATCGATCACATCAAATTAACTTGCTTGTTGATTCATATATATGCTAAAACAAGATGTAGAAATATTCAGTTTTCTGATGGTGAGACGTTGGATGTCTTAAGACTCATTATCTAGATGTAAATATGGTTTGTGTGTGTGTGTGTGTGTGTGTGTGTGTGTGTGTGTGTGTGTGTGTGTGTGTGTGTGTGTGTATTTGGCTAGTGGTTTTTGTATTCCTCAGTGATTTTTCTTCAAGGATTTTTAATCCGACATAGCTTGGTAAACAATGGAATATTTGTACCCTTGATTTGAACAGAAAGATTAGTTTTGTAATGTTTTATTGCATTGTGTTGATGAAACAGTCATTGTTTGAAGATGGTAGAATTGATATACAGGAAACAGTGAATAAGTGTGTGTCTTTGAAAGCTCAAAAGCCACATAGAGAGCAGTAAAGAACTCTACAGAATCGCCCTCAACCTCCTTCTTTCTTCGTCTTTATCATTCTACAACTTAGCTGACATAAACACACCTTTCCTTAGTTGGCAACAGGTTTTGAATAGGAAGGAAATGTGAAAGGGAAGGGTGGCACTAGAGAAACAAGAGATTTATGATTATTTGTATTTCATGCTGTTCTAAAGCAGAGCTGCTCAAGAGAGATGTCCTTATGTATGTGTCTGTGGTGTGTTTAAATTGAATGTATCTATGCATGCCTCTGTGCACTTGTGCACGTGTGCATTTATGTGCCTTCTAAATACCACAAACAACAGCACTGAGGCAATGAGGAAAGAAACATTCCAACCGGTTGATGATGCGGTACAGGAAATCCAACTCCACTCCCATAGGAACTGTGTGCACACTCGTGTACTCTATTAAATTCTATTAAATTCTATTAAATTCAATTCAATTGAATTCGAATTTTAGTTATATAGTGCTTTTACAGTGGACATTGTCACAAAGCAGCTTTACAGAAATCTGGATATAGAATTTTAATTAAAAAAAATTATTTTTATTTTAATTTTAATTTTAATAAGCAACACAAAGGTGACAGTGGCAAGGAAAATTCCCTAAGATGAAAAGAGAAAGAAATCTTAATTTAAGACAAAGTCACTTGTTTTTATTATGCTGTATTATGCTGTTTTATTATTAAATCTTGGCATTTCTGTCTAGCTTTAAGGTCCAATAGCATTTTTAGTGACTAGATATTTATGCTATTTTCAAGAATTCTTACCAAGTCAGTTTTGCTTACCTCACTGGCAGATTTATTTTTTATTTATTTTTTTTTTTTTTGCTTGATTTTACTACACTTTAACTAGATTTAAGTGTGTCTTGCTTGTTTCAAGAAAGGCATTTTTTGAAGTGTAACACACTACATGAAATATCTGAAAAATCATAATAGGTGCACTCTAATGGGAGTGGGCGCAACAGCGCTTTTGGGGTGGCCGGCAGATTCATCAGCTGACATTTTCGACATGCCGTACACCTGCGAACATCGCCACAAATGCAGCCAATAGAAGTGGGCCATGAGTTGGTCCAGTGTTTTCTCCTGACCTAAATGCCCCACCATCAAATTATGGTGAGCTGCCTGGAATAATAATAATATCTAATAAAATCCTCCTGTGTTTGAGTGTCCTGTGTTTGAGTGTCCTGCGTCACTCGATATAGTCTATCCTTAATAATCATGAAATAGGGGTGGGAGAGTGTAATGTTAGGCTGAATTTGCTGCCCATCGATTACTCTCACTTGGTTGAAGGCTCTCATTGGGCGACTGCTCAAAAGGGAAATCCCCCCATCCACTCTTGATGTCCCCCTGATCTGGAGCTGACATTGACAGCCCTGGTACCGCTGCCCCAGCCAATGCTTCCACACTGTTTTTTACCATCCATAAACATTTCTCTCACTAATGCTCAGAACCCCAGCCAATTTGTCCCCACAATTAGTGGATGGGTGAGGCGAGGACTAACTGCCGCCTTCACTATATGTTTTCGCCCCCTGAAATTTAATAATGACTGGCACCAGCAGATATTCATGAATATTCCTGTGCACACACCTCACCTTCACACCTACAGCCCGAATCCACCAATACGTGGTATGTACCCCATTGAACACTCACCGGTATGCGGTACATTCTGGCTCGATCGGGGGCGGCCTGCGTCGTGTTGGCGATCTGGACCATTTAATATGTAGAGTTTTAATTGAGTTTTAATTGAACTGACACACTATCTTTCACCATTCATGATTGTTTTTATTTATTTATTTCAATCACTGAAAGAGCTATATATGGCTCACAAGCCCACTCCGCTGTTCAAGTCAAGTCCAGTCAAGTCAAGTGGCTTTACGGTCATTTCAACCATATACAGCTGGTACAGTACACAGTGAAATGAAACAAAGTTTCACAAGGACCATGGTGCTACATAAAACAATACAATAACTACATGAGATGACATACTGTAGAACTAAATAAGACCTAGACATTTCTACATCTCTTTAACCATCTTCCCAGCCCAATTTATTGACGGCGCCAGCTCATTGGTCAGTGCACAGGAAAGCATGTGACAAACCCTCATTTCCAGTGAGGTTCCTCCAATTCTGCTAAATTGTCTCACCTGCCATACAAAATGTGTACACAAGTAGAGAGAAGATAAATCATAAATATGTAAAAAGAAAAAAAATGGCTTAACACCAAATGGTCTACATAGAACTAAAAAAAGATTGTAAAATCTCCTCTGCACTGTCAAGCTCATCAATACTGTGCAGAGGGACTGAGACAGGCAAAGGTGGCAGAGGTTGCTTTGAAGCAGGCAAGGACTGTCTGACGAATTCCTGACATTCCTCCCAGAGTTCCTTGACTTCTTGTACAAGTTCTGTGACAGTTCCAATCAACTTTTGTAATGCAACGTCTTGTGGAGAAGAAACATTACAGTTCAAAATTAATTTTTAACATGCATATACGGAAAGTAGGCAATATCAAGGAAAACTTCTCTACACTTGTCTTTCATTGATTGTATTGCAGAATCCCTTGCATCTGCAACAAGAAAACAATGATTGTGTGTGTGTGTGTGTGTGTGTGTGTGTGTGTGTGTGTGTGTGTGTGTGTGTGTGTGTGTGTGTGTGTGTGTGTGTGTGTGTAATGTAAATGACCTTGTAAATCTGTAACCTGTGGTGAGTTGTTTTGTAAATTAAAAGATACCCTCTCTATCCTTGAAATATGATCCCTGGCAGGGGTACAGGGCAGGCAGGGCTGATGAGTCGCTGGAGTCAGTCAAGTATTGAAAACTGCTACACATCTGGGCCTGGACTGGACTGGAAGCGATGGGGAGCAGAATGTTGGTAGAAGGCTGGACAGAGGTCTGGTAGCTGGCTGGTAGCTGCTAGGTGAATGGACAGGATGCTGCATTTTGGTGTAGACTGCAGATTATTTACATGTATGCCATTTGAAAAATTACATTTTTGAATGTCCACATAAATGAAACCTTCACATACTGTGTCTTTGCCACTAAGTTTTGGCCCCATAAACGTCTTATACCTGGAAATAGAATTTTAGGAGCTGGAGAGAGCTTCCTTTTTTTAACTTCATCTTCTGTACCAGATTTTCTGTTGTAGAAAGGATTGGGTCTAATAGGAAAAGCAAATGTCAGGTACAACAAGGAATTTTATTTTATTTTTGTTTTTATTCTTTCCCTTGCAGTTTATTCACTTTTGTCCTTCTGAAATGAACGCAAAGGCATTTCAAGTGTTACCTAGATTTTCTTTTTTCACACTTCTCTGTTTCTTTGTCAGATCTTTTCAAACTCCTCTCAGCTACTTCATATGTGCCTACAAGTTTATTTTTGTTAGTGTAACAGCTGTAAAGTACACAGAAAAATTTTTATTTGGCCAAATATTTCTCCTAATACACTTACCTTGACTTACAAGGTGTCTAACAGGCTCATATGTCAACCATCCTTCAGTGGGCCCAAAGATGCAGCCCATACATTGGCTGTATCTTTGGGTGGATATGGTGGCCATAGAAGCTTCTCTCCATTCAGCCAGCTGTGTTGCACAACTTCTGTGCCACCATTTTGAAATTAAACAATGCACCACCTCTTCATTTTTTTTTTTTAGCAATAACAAAAACAAAAATCCCCTAGAATGCAAGAACATTAATAAAAAATTTCCCTTGCAGATATAGAAAAAATAAAGCATCAAATGTGTAAAAGCAGGAACTGATTATGTTAAGTACACTTAATTCTTCTAAAAAAAAATAAACAAACGTATTCTTACAATAGCAAAGGCATTTTGCCAACAACAAATATTTAATTGTGCCATATGGATGAGTGGCATTGCAATGAAGACAGTGCTGTCAGGACTGAGGAAATATTTTAGTTTGATGTGTTGGAGTCTGGCCACACCAAGATTGTCATGCAACTCCCACAATTTAACAACCTACAGTATGTTGGATGACTCAAACGGATATGAGAAGAACATATGGGTTTATGAGATTTGCAAATCATTGTATTCTGTTTTTATTTACATTTTTACACAGCGTCCCAACTTTTTTGGAATTGGGGTTGTACCTTAATGATATTTCTTACAATAGCAATCTCACCCACTATTTGCACACAATTATCCCCTTGCACTACAGAGAAAGTGTACTTTTCAGTGATAACTTTTCTGAACTGTTCCCTGTGAATTAGGTGATGGGGCACTGGGCCATCAAAATGTAGTTGACTTAAGGCGCACTTGTACAGCTTTGGTAACTCTGCATTTGGCGTTTCAGATAACCTTTTCACAACTTGCTGTAATGGTAAGTGAGGCTTGTGCAAAAGATGTTTTATTTGTCCTAATAATTCAAGCAAAATGAAATGCTGACACATTATCCAAAGGTCCAAACAGACGATACTCCTCAGCCAGGTGAGTCAACTGGTGTATATTGTAGACTATTTCATGTCTACCATACAACTATCCAAAGTGACATACAAAAGAGACAAGTAATCCATGAGCACAATCAATCATCGCCTCTGAGGTTCCAAAGGATAAAAGCAAATGCATAGCAACAGAAAACAACATAATGTTCTCATACATCTCTATTTCAATGCTATTTTGAAGCACAACAGGGCCCATATACAACTTAAATGAGCACAGCTCAGTCGCTTTACAGCGATCAATTTCTGATAACGCTCTTGGTTTCTGGCTAAACTCAACAGGCGTGTAGGGACTCAACAGCTTTAACTTTTCTGAAATTTCAGCTATGGTATGAGTGGACAACCTAATGATATGTGCTTTACCTCTGATCCATAAGTTCAAAAGTTTCCTAGTGATGCCTAGACAGTATATTGTAAGTGCATATAATCTAATGGAAACATGAAAACCATTTTTACCAAGCCAGCTAAAGGAGAAAGCTTTTGGTTCAAGTGGTGGTCTTCATCAATCATATCATTAAAATCAGAATCAGTTCTCAACTTTGTGTCAGTTTCTGGGTATGTCATTTTATTTTGCCACTCACCCACTTAAAAACATTTGTCACAGCCTGTGTAGCCATTATGAGATTTTGTATTTTTAACAAAGGCTCTGGCAGGGACGTCACACACAAAAGAGCAAACTTGCACCAAGTTTCAAGTTCATGTTTCGACCACTGTAAACAATACCATGCATCAGAACGTCAGTCAAATCATCATTGAATGGGTTTAAGAACTCAAATATAAAAAAATATAAATTTTTTATTCCACAGTAAAGGCCAACAAGGAAGGGATGTTGGATATAATCACAATTAACAATGGCCAATTCTGTACAGTTAAGTGTACAGCTTTTGAAAAGTGGAAGTCCATCTATGTTGAACTGTAATTTAACTGTTTGCAATTGTTCAGGCAGGATTAAGCTTTTCAAACGTGACACTATCCCCTTGGCCAAGCCAAAATGATAATACTCCCCACCCTCCATCTTCATGGTAGACACATGGGTTTGGGTCCCAAGAACTGTCCTGGCATCTTTGGGCAATTCTGGATGAAACATTCACAAAATACTCAAAAGTGCACTTAGTGCAACAAGTGAGACAGAGAAGGTAGAGGCCCAATATCTCAATAACTCCTTACAAGAAACTCACTCATCGGAGCCTCTGATTCAGTATCTGAGTCAAAGGCTGACGAGTCAACTCTGTCATTACTAACATCATGCAAAATGGGTGGATACAGCGGAACCTCATCAGACATTGAACCAGGCAACTCCTCTGTGAATGAATTATTACAATTTGAACCAACTGACTCTATCATAACCTTAGGGTGCTCAACATAATCTTTTACTGCTTCAGCACTGTTTCCTTGTGACACAAAATTTTGTGTACTGATGGTCTCTTCAAATTGTCATAGTATTTCTGACTCTGTGGACTTCATCATTGAGTGCTTCTCATTTCTTTAATTGCACATCCTAATTCATTTCCTTGCATCTTAAATCGTCCCTCAAAGAATTTGAAGCATGATGTATGTTGTTGATGTGGGAATGTATGCTTTATTCAAACACTTTCAGCACTTTTAAATGTATTTAATTACTGTCAGGGACAGAATACAAAAACAAATGCACACACAAAAAAACAAGTCAGAGAGACGAAAGGAAAAGAGATATGATAAAGTGAGCTTTAGTGTTTTTGAAAGAGAATACATGGGTGTCAGTCAGGCCTTTTTGGATGCACCTGTGTTTTCTCACTAATGAGAAGCAGCTGAGAAGCATACATGCTTGTGGTCATCAATATTCAACAACAAATCAATGTTAGTTAAATGTCAGTGTCACCACCCATGTGTGCTGTTGACTTTCATCAAAATTTCAATGTTGATTCAACATACTTTAAACACTGAAATTTCAATCTCAGCCAAAGTGATGGTTTTGATGAAAACTCAACGTTGTATCAATGTCACGTTGCTATCTGGGATGCCTGATATTTGGGAAGGGAATCATATGAGACAGTTCTGGGAGGTAAAATTACCTAATTATTTTTTTGGCTCAGGCATTTCAGATTGACAAAAACAATATTTGAGATGCTGTACAATTAGACTGGTCCGCGCCCCAGATACCACAGAAAAAAACGCATTGCCATTGCGCTGTAAAAGTTGGCCACATGTACTGAATATCCAATCACATCAGCCAATAATCCAATCACATGATTTGTTGAGGAAAAGTCACATGACTTATATATTTTTTTATTTTTCATAATATTTATTTTGTTTAAATAATTTTAATGCGCATTTTGGAGATTTTATTCGCATCTGGTGTTTCCATCCTGCGTTGTTTTATGCGATATCCCAAAATTCGCATAAAAATACATGGATGGATACATGGCTACTGACCCTGATCTGAGTGTGTGTGTGTGTGTGTGTGTGTGTGTGTGTGTGTGTGTGTGTGTGTGTGAGAGTTAAAGGTACAGATAGGAGCAGTCTGGCTGTGCTGTTACACACCTACAGTATACAGTATGTTAATAATCATAGGACATTATTTTAAAAGCTCACACAGCAGATGTTATTTTTCATTTAGTAGTTAGGTTAACATGCTATGCTAATGTAAATAATACGTTAATAGTAAGTGACTTGCATATTAGACTCAGTATTGTCTGTTTTTTGTTTTATTTCACCGAAAATAGTTCCAAACAAAGCCACAGCAGGTCCTGCTCCTTTTTTCCTCCTAATTTCTTTTGTTCAAATGGGAGATTTCTTGTTTATTTTTGAAAGGGACACTTTTTTAAACATATATTTCCATTAAAAAAAGTTTTCAGGTTTCAATTATAATAAAGCATATGTTCAACCAAACATTTTTTTTTATTTATTTATTTATTTATTTATTTATTTAATCAACTCTACAAGTATTGGCACCCTATCACTCAATCAATCTGTCTGTCTATCTATCTGCAACCCCAATTCCAAAAAAGGTTGGGATGCTGTGTAAAATGTAAATAAAAACATAATGCAATGATTTGCAAATCTCATAAACCCATATTTTATTCACAATAGAACACAGAAAACATATCAAATGTTTAAACTGAGGAAATGTACCATTTTAAGGAAAAATAAGGTAATTTTGAATTTGATGGCAGCAACATGTTTCAAAAAAGTTGGGACAGGGCCATGTTTACCACTGTGTAGCATCCCCTCTTCTTTTAATAACAGTCCATATATGTCTGGGAACTGAAGAGACCAGTTGCTGGAGTTTTGGAAGAGGAATGTTGTCCCATTCGGATTCTAGCTGCTCAACAATCCTGGGTGTTCTTTGTTGTATTTTTCTTCTACTGCGAAGCCATGCTGTTGTAATAGATGCAGTATGTGATTTAGCATTGTCTTGCTGAAATATGCAAGGACTTCCGGGAAAAATATGTCGTCTGGATGGAAGCATATGTTGCTCTAAAACCAGTATATACATTTCAGCTTTGATGGTGCCTTTCCAGATGTGGAAGCTGCCCATTCCATAGGCACTAATGCACCCCCATACCATCAGAGTTCAGATTTTGAACTGAGTGCTGATAACATGCCTGATGGTCCCTCTCCTCTTTAGTCCAAAGGATGCAGCATCCATGGTTTCCAAAAAGAATTTCACATTTCGATTCATTTGACCACAGAACAGTTTTCCGCTTTGCCTCAGACCATTTTAAATGTTGTTTCTGGAACATGTTCACATATGGCTTCTTCCTTTGCATGACCTGCATGGCATGGTGAACTGTGTTCACAGACAATATGTTCTGGAGGTGTTTCTGAGCCCATGTAGTGATTTCCATTACAGAATCATACCTGTTTTTAATGCAGTGCCGTCTAAGGGCCTGAAGATCATGGGCATGCAATGCTGATTTTCGCCCTTGTCCCTTGTGATTTCTCCAGATTCTTAGAATCTTTTGATGATATTATATACCATAGATGATGAGATATTCAAAGTCTTTGCAATTTTAAGTTGAAGAACATTATTCTGAAATTGTTCCACAATTTGTAGATTGGTGAACCTCTGCCCATCTTTACTTCTGAGAGACTCTGCCTCTCTAAGATAGTGTTTTTATACCCAATCATGTTACTGTCCTGTTGCCAATTAACCTAATTAGATGCAAAATGTTCCTCCAGCTGTTTCTTTTTAGTAACACTTACTTTTCCAGCCTTTTGTTGCCCCCTTCCCAACTTTTTTGAGACGTGTTGCAGCCATCAAATTCAAAATTACCTTATTTTTTTCTTAAAATGGTACAATTATTCACTTTAAACATTTGGTATGTTTTCTATGTTCTATTGTGAATAACATTTGGGTTTATGAGATGTGCAAATCATTGCATTATGTTTTTATTTACATTTCATACAGCATCCCAACTTTATTGGAATTGGGGTTGTATCTATCTAAGCAACTCCACAAGTATTGGCGCCTTGTCTATCTGTCCAATTCTACAAGTATTGGCATCCTATTTATCTATCTAACGCTGCAAGTACTGGCACCCTACCTATATATCTGATTCTAGAAGTATTGGCACCCTTTCTATCTATCTATCTATCTATCTATCTATCTATCTATTTATCTATCTATCTATCTATCTATCTAATCAACTCTACAAGTATTGGCTATCTATCTATCTATCTATCTATCTATCTAATCAACTCTACAAGTATTGGCTATCTATCTATCTATCTATCTATCTATCTATCTATCTATCTATCTATCTATCTATCTATCTATCTATCTATCTATCTGTATGTCTGTCTGTCTATCTAGCTATAAGTATTTGCATCTATTTATCCAACTCTACAAGTATTGTCACCCTATCTATCTATCAACTCTAGATGTATTGGCACCCTAGGTATCTACAAGTATTGGCACCTTATCTATCTATCTAACACTACAAATCCTGCCACCATATCTATTCAATCAACTCTGCAAGTATTGGCACCCTGTCTGTCTAACTGTACAAGTATTGGCACCCTATTTGTCTATCCAACTCTAGAAGTATTGCTGTTAATCTAACTCTACAAGTATTGGCACCTATCTATCTATCTGTCTGTCTGTCTGTCTGTCTGTCTGTCTGTCTGTCCAGTCAACACAAGTATTGGGACCCTATCTCTCTATCTCTCTATCTATCTATCTATCTATCTATCTATCTATCTAACTCTAGGACTGGCACCCTATTGTGGGAATTGATTTACATAAAATATGACTAAAAAATACAGAAGACAAGGTAAAAAAACAGTGTAGTTTATTAAGGAGGAGAATAATATAAAAACTGTCTAACTCTAGGATTGGCACCCTATCTATCCAATCAACACAAGTATTGGGACCTTATCTATCTATCTATCTATCTATTTATCTATCTATCTATCTATCTATCTATCTATCTATCTATCTATCTATCTATCTATCTAACTCTAGGACTGGCACTCTATCTATCCAATCAACACAAGTATTGGGACCCTATCTATCTATCTATCTATCTATCTATCTATCTATCTATCTATCTATCTATCTATCTATCTATCTATCTATCTATCTATCTGTATATCGGTCTATCTATCCAATCAACGCAAGTATTGGGGCCCTATCTCTCTATCTATCTATCTATCTATCTATCTATCTATATATCTATCTATCTATCTATCTATCTATCTATCTATCTATCTATCTATCTATCTATCTATCTATCTATCTATCTAACTCTAGGACTGGCACCCTATTGTGGGAATTGATTTGCATAAAATATAAATAAAAAATACAGAAGACAAGGTAAAAACACAGTGTAGTCTATTAAGGAGGAGAATAATATAAAAACAGGCCCTTCGTCGTGCATCGGAGAGCACGGCTGAGGAGCTCCCAGGACATGTCGAGGTCAGTTCGTGATAAAGCCATAACAACTGCAGCTGATAATGCATGTCCACGAGAGGCTAGGAAAACAGGGAAAAAACATGTGTTATATTACATTATATTACATTATATGTATTGTAAATAAATAAATATATATACATGTAAAAAGCACTATGAAAGCATAATCCTATAGCAGTGAGCATAATCTTAGAATCCTAACAAATATGTGTAATCTCAAGACTTAGATTATAATAGAGCTTTAAGTGGTGTGTAAAACACAAAAATATGTTAAAATCAGGCACAGAATCTGTAATACATAAAAACAACACTTACCCATGTACAGAGATAAAATTGAAGCGAAGAATAGCAGTTTAATATGATAACCAGAGAGAGACTGCAGAGAAAGGTTTGCTTGTCTAGATTGCTGGGAGACATTTTGGTAAATTGGGCCACAGAGGTCTTTTATAGGGGGCGCAGCAAGAAGGAAAGAAGGAGGAGAGTGTATTTTTTTTCTTCTTGCCTTGTAAAACCTGGTTGTAATGGTGGCTGAAAAACCTGGTTTTCTGATGCTAATGGTAGCTGGATTTTCTGTTTTCTGATGCTAATGGTAGCTGGATTTGATGAAATTAGAACATAATGGGAAATATTTTCTGATATGGTATCCTGGTAATAATAGAACAAAAAAATATTCCAAAACATTGGATCTGCCGGCTGTTTGGTCATCACCCCGGCTGTAAAAGGTGCGATCCAGCAAGAGAAACTAAGCCTTTGTTGAGAACAATTAGTGTGTGAAGAAGGGAGTATATTTGGACCTTCACTTATTTCCCATAAATTAAGTGAATGTAGTAATAATTAAGGGTTTTCCTTTTCTCCTCATGCACTAAAATTATGTTTCAGAAGACAGTGTGACCTTGTGTGTGTGTGTGTGTGTGTGTGTGTGTGTGTGTGTGTGTGTGTGTGTGTGTGTGTGTGTGTGTGTGTGTGTGTGAATTCTTATCTGTGTGGGAGTTTCTTCCAGAGCTGGTTTGTGTGCGTGTGTGTGTCCAGTCAGCATCTTACAGAAATCAACGCTCGACTCCAGCTGTTTATTTTGAGTGTTAATTGTGTGTGATTCTGTGCTGCCCCCTGCAGACTGAAGTGTGCATGTGAATATAAGAACACATTAGACTCCCTCCTGACTCGCTGGGTGGTCTCAGTTCAGAGTTCAGACGGCATGCCCATTTAACCTCATGTAGGGAGTTTGTGCGCCCATGTGTGTAACATTCGCGTAGTGAGAGCCAGGGTACACGTGATAGTTGAAGATCGGGGAAACTGGTACACAATTAACCATAAAATAATTGAATTTCATTTTGGGGATCATATTATTTGTACAAACTTTGAGAGTATAAGTCCAGTAAGTCAATTTGAGTTAATGCTCCCAAAGGGCAAGTGCTCTTAAAAAAGCTTCTGTATGTGCTGTTGCCATGATATGATTGAGTGAGTGACCTTGTGTCAGTTTTTTGATTTTGAATTAATCTACCGTTGAGTGATTTGTATATTGGTGCATGTCTCACATCTTCTACTTCTCAGTTCCACATTATGATCGGGATTCCCTAGTAGCATTGGGGCTTAGAGGCTTTAGGAAGTGTGGGGGAAAGTAACCCTAAGTAGCAAAAAGTGAGATCTAGATACCTACCAGAGGTAAGAGGCAAATTCATATATGTCACAACATGTGTTTATACCACACTGCTCAAACCTTGAAGAAGACGAGAACGTAAGAGAAATATCAGAAGTTTGTCATATAGTATCTTTAGAGCAACCACTTGTGCAGACAATGTTAGCTAATCTAGACTTTGATCTAGTAGAAATCAGGCTGCCGGCAGAAGGATTGCAGGTCACGAGATATAGTTTAAGGCGAGCCCCAAATCAATATATCTTAGTGGTAAAACAAATAACAAGCAACTTGGGAGCTAGGGAAGAATAAACAAGAACACACAAGATGGAGTGGCCAGATGATGTAATTATAAGACGGCACAAAAAGGATCAAAAGTATATTAGGAAATGTTGCAAAAAATGGCATGACAGGACATCTGGAGAGTTGCAATGGCCAAATGAAGGAGCCTTTAATGAACAAATATGTCAGAAAATGAAGCAGAGACTAGCGTGTTGGTATGAGGCAAAAAAGAGTGAAAAAGCAAAAGCAAGACTTAAGCAAAAGGAAGAGTTAGTGTGATGGTTCGAACAAGAGGGAAAAAAACATAAGATGAAAGAACAAGAAAAGAAGCAAGAAAAAGTAAAGTGAGAGGAAAGCAGTAAGAAACAGGTAAGCAGTGAAGAAATAAATCAAAGTTCAGGGAAAGAAAAGGGACCAGCTCCACCATGCGAGAGTCAGTGGGAATTTGCTAATCCACCTCCTTATCACACAGTTCTCCCAATCAGAGACACATCGGAGAGTCGGGATGCATCCAGATGAGAAAGGGGAATATGAAGGATGGACCCTGACCTGAGTGAAAGTGCATGGGGTTTTTTATGGAGTTATGAAACAGCCAGAAGACGAGGTAAGAAGAAGGAGCAGCCTTAACCCATTCCATGAATATGCGCGGAGGGATAGTTGCCTCGCCGAAAACAACACTGAACTAGATACTGGAATACTGATACGTGCTGTGGACTCAAGTAAAGACAACGATATGCTGAAGAATTATTTTGCTGACTACCCACAAGTCAGCACCCCAATGGATGAGTCAACTACACGAAAACTCATGAGAAGGGAAGGATTCCGGGTGAAAGAAGTAAATATGGAAGGAACCCAGGAGCCTAGGGAAGACTCAATAAGAGGGGGCAGGCATAAGAGAGACAAGATAAAACCCCCACCACTGACCCCACAGCAACAAGGTAGCAAATGCAACATGCCGTCGAGGCAACAAGAGAGAAAGTCCATCCTTGAACCAAGGACAAAGGACATTCCCTCCTGTTTTCACCTGTCAGAAGACAGTCAAATAATACATGTGGAGGGAGATGAAATAATGAATATTGAAAATAATGTATAAGGGGATTGGTGATAGAGAAAAAGTAATAAAAGTGTTGGAGGAAGAAATATGTCGGATGTAAGAGATAGTACAACAGAGAGAAAGAGACCAACGAACAGCTGATCAGCTACAGAGGACGAGGGAAACAGCTCTGAATGCTGCAAAACGGGCTCATCAGATAGGCACTACATAGATAGAGTGCACAAAGGACATAAAACAACAAATGGAACAAGGCCTACACTCACAGAAATAATGGGAACAGGCTGATTCAACAATACAGGACCTGAGAGCACAACCGAAGAGAACAGTACCACCAGAAAATAAGGAAGATACATAAGGGGAGGCAATGGATTTCACACCACAAGGAACGGTTCTACGCGACTGAGGGACAATCAGACCGCCCGTTCACTATTAAAATAGCAACCCCAGGCAAGACACACCAATGCCATCCTCGAAGAAGGGCACGTATACGACCGTTCGTCAGTTCCCACTAACAGTAAAAGGAAAGGAAGCACATTATGTACCTTGGACATTTATGGATATGACAGGACTGACACAAAGATTGCCGAACATTTGTGATGGGGGACAAAGATGGATAACTCAATTCGAGGAAAAGACTGCAGGACAACATCTGGCTGTCGGAGACATAAAAGCTATTCTCTGTCAGACAATTGGAAGAGGGAGAACAGGGGAAATACTGGAGAATGTAGACATAAAAAGGATGGTGGACGATCCCAGGTATGACCATTTTCCATTTGGAAAGTACAGAAATGCAACATGGGATGCAATGCAGGAAAAATACCCAACAAAAATGGATCCAGGGAAATTGGAGACAATCAATTAAAAGATGAAGAAAATATAAACAAATTCGTGCAAGAGTTCCAAGACAAATGGCATGAAGAGACTGGAGGGGCATGGGATGAATCCTCTGCAAGCACAGGTCTCTTTAAAATGATGTTGAGAAAAGCACTTCCTGAAGAAGTATAAAAACAACTGGAAGAGTAGTGGGCCTGAGCACCCTGGAATGGAGCTCCTTTCTGGCCCATGTGGTGCAACATGTGGAACAATACCGAAAGAAAAAGAGAGAAGCCAGCTTCCGAAGCAACAGAAGCACTAATGGCGCAACTTTACAAAGCACAGCTGGGAGAAATAGCAAGAATCAAACAAGAAGAACGTGAGAAGAAGAAAGAAAAAGAGACTGTGAAACAAGCAGCACTCATGGTCACACCTCAAGCTCCTCAGCCACAGGTGGCGGTGGCTGGGGCTCCACCCCAGGGGCAAATGTCGTACGCTCCAGTACAAATACCAGCTATCCAATTAGCTCCTGTTGAATACACATATGTAGGGGGACAGCAAGGCCCTCAAAATTACCGTTATCAGGGTCCACCACCCCCACTCAGAGGAAGAGGTAGAGGTTTCTTCTGAGGAGGACAAATGATGAGAGCTGGACCTGGACGACAAAGAATGGCCAAGGGTTGCTGGGAATGTGGAGATCCCAATCACTCTGCCATGTTGATGCAACATCAGCAAGGAATGGGCAAACAACTGGTAGCGTATTATAGTACAGCATTGGATAACGTAGTGAAAGGAATGCCTCCGTGTTACTGCGCACTCGCATCAGCAGCATTCGCCTATCAAAAAGCGTCAACAATTACCATGGGGCATCCTGTAACACTGTACACAACTCATGCGTTACATGCACTTCTGACTAGTCAATCGTTCGTCATTACCAATTCTCGATGAACAGGATATGATGTCATTTTATCAGCACCTGAACTCACAATTGAACGATGCAATATGGTAAACCCAGCCGATAAAATGGTAACACCATTAGATGGTAACCCACATGAATGTGTGGAAGAATCAGAACAATTTCTAAAAACCCACGCAGATTTAGAGAAACAGCCTTTGCCAATCGCACAACACGTCTTTTTTGTCGACGGCTCATGTTTTCGTGCTCTAACAGGGAACAAAGCTGGTTATGCCATGATAGAAGCCGATAAAGAAGCCGGTACAGATGCAGCTGTATTTAACACGGTAATGGAGGTCTCTCTTCCCCAGCCCTGTTCAGCACAGTTAGCAGAAATTAAGGCTTTGACTGCTGCGTGTAAATTAGGAAGTGGTAAGAGTTCCACCATCTATACTGACTCCGCGTATGCCATGCATTTGGCCCTATATGGGCACAGAGAGGGTTCCAGAGGGCAGATGGGTCAACTATTACACATGGCCCGGCTATTTCGGATTTACTACATGCAATGACTCTACCCTCTAGGTTAGCTATTGCTAAGTGTCAAGCACACAAAACTGATGGCTCCTTTTTCACTAGGGGAAACACTGCAGCAGACGAAGCAGCTAAAAGGCAGCATTGGGACCGTCACAAATGTTGGCTGTATTGGAACCCGGAGAGGAATCTCCTCCCGAGGAAAATCTTGATCATGTTGTGAGTTTGCAGAACGCTGCCACTGAGACGGAGATAGCCAAATGGAGAGCCAGAGGAGCTAAGAAGGAACGAGGGACGGGACTATGGAGAAACATAGAGGGCTTATGTGTGGCACCTCTGAGCCTTTTACCATTACTAATAAAGGACTAGATCACACAGCTAGAGGGGAAATTTTGCGCAAAATAAGACAAGATTGGTGGTCGCCTTACTTAGCCAGCTCTGTCGACCAAGAATTAAAACGATGTGAAGTGTGTGACAGGTTTAATGTTCAGAAGACCATTACGGCTCCTATGGGGCACATTCCATCACCTAGAGGTCCTTTTAGGCACCTAATGATGGATTTTGCGGACATGTGTGAGTGTAAGGAGGGCAAAAGGTACATATTGGTGGTCGAGGACCGGTTCAACCGGTGGGTAGAAGCAGTGGCAACATACAAGGAGGATGCAAAGACGGTGGCTAAGTTTTTGTGTTGGGATGTCATTCCAAGATTTGGAATACCGGATTACCTCAGTTCTGACAATGGTCCTCACTTTGTTAATGCTGTTATCAAAGCAATTACAGAGGCACTATGTATCGGGCACAAGTTGGGATGTGTGTATCATCCGCAGGCACAGGGGAGGGTAGAACATGCCAATGGCGTCCTGAAGGCTAAATTGGCCAAGATTTGTGCCAGTTCAAAGCTTAATTGGGTTCAAGCACTACCTTTAGCGTTAATGAAAATGGGCACGCAAACTAACCACAAAACGCATCTAACCCCACATGAAATGCTTACTGGCAGGCGTATGCCTATGGCGTTCACAAGAGGTCCCTACAAGGGACCCTCATTGGAACAACTAGAAGGTGAAATGCAAAACTATGTAGGTTATTTAACCCAGATCCACAGGAATTTGTATTCACAGGTGCGTGAGGCCACCCACGGAGAAGACGTAGCAGAACCAAACAGAGTGGTGGAACCAGGTGACTACATCTACATCTGAGTCTTCAAGAAGAAGCACTGGAAGGAACCGCACCAGGAAGGCCCATTCAAGGTGGTTCTCGCCACACCCATAGCTGTGAAAGTTGAAGGAGCAGTGGTACCACCTGAATCACTGCAGCCGCACCGATGGCAAAGGGAGAATCATAGCGAATCCTGCTACAGGCCTAACGTGGGCAGCGACGGCAGCAGTCGCCATCGAAGAACAAACAGGACCAGACCCAAGCATCGAATCAGGCAGTAGTGAAGAGGACGAACCAGTGGCAGGCCCATCACAGGGGGCATGAGCCAATGTCAGAAAGAGAGAACACAGACACACCCATGCCCAGGTCAGTGACCCCACACCAGATTTGACTCATCCTGTCGGACAGTTTTCCACACCCTGAACCAGTACTGCCACTACAGAGAACCACCCACCACAGACCAGAGCCCATCCGACCAATTTTTGTATGATGATGCATATTGCACGCCTACTGTAGTATCTGAGGCAGTAGCTACGGAACTATATCAGCACCCAACGTCGGCTGAACCCCTGGATTTTCAGGAGCTAGAACTAGTCCGTGAACAATTACATGCTACCTCAATAGTGGCTGTTCAGAATCATTTTATTATTGATCAGATGAGAGCTCCACAGGAGGGCGTGTGTGACATGATTGGGTCAGAATGTTGTGCTGTCATACCCTTGCATACAGGTATTCACGGGGCCCTCACACAGGTCCTGACACGAATTAAGGATCTTCAACGTGAACGTGAACATGTCCAGAACACAGGCTTTGGTACACGCGACCATCTTGGCTCTTCTCTTCAGACTGGACCGCCAAATTGGTCCAGTGGGGATCTATTCTAGCTATTGTACTCTGTGTGTTGGCCATATTTGCTTGTTGTGTTATTCCCCTAGGCAGGCGGCTTATTGTGGTAGCAGTCAAAAACATTGCTGGCCAGTACGTTGTCACTGAGGTCTCAGAAATACCACCGGACGGGGTGGGGTACTTATGGGGTACTTATGTTATGGTTCTCATATAGCACTCATATACGCTCATTTTTTCCCATACTTATATCTACTCATTGCCTAGTTAATCCTTTGTATTATATATCATAACTCATAATCATATTGTAGCAATCAGTTATATGTTTGTTATCCACTATGAACGTTTGTGAGTTCCCACTCTGTCTTTTCCTCTGTGCCTTATCTGGGCGAGGCGTCACGCCTTGCAAGGAGGGAGGATATTAAACATACAAAAAGAATGTTTAAATGATTGAGAACACAAAACCTTTGATACAGATGACGGGACAGCAGAAGGCAAATATTAATGATGCGATGTGTGAGCATATGTACAGACTGAGCATATGTACAGACTGAGCAATGCAGATAGGGCTGCGGAAGAGAGCAGAACAAGATGGACAATGGATAATGCACCCCGGAATGTGAGGACGTCTTCTTGCTAGGGGAGCTTTGAGTGAAGGAAGACAGCAGTCCCTGCAAACAAACTGAGCGTGGACTGGGACTCTTTGAACGAAATGGACTAAGAGCAAAATTGGACAGTGAACTGGATATACCCACACCGTGCATATGTGCATATGGACATACCCAGTGAATATCTCTTCCAACACCTTTTGCATGGACTCATAATGGACTTATGTTCTTTTCTTTTTTCTTTCTCTCTTTGTTTCTTTTTTTAAAATGGACTATGTGGACTGCACCATGTGAATTACAAGCAAGAAGGATTGTGGAAAAGTGTTACCAGGTGTATCACTGTCGAGCACAAAGTGCTGGCAGGGTGGGAATTTTTCCTTGCCATTGGACCTAGAGGTTTTTTCGCCCACCCCTGGGATACTAAACAAATTGAGAGAACCAAAAAGAAAAAAAGAGCCCTTGAGTCCTGAAAATACAAGGTAGAGGTTAATAAAACCTATCCAAGAAAATAGGGACAAAACAGGAGTATAAAAATGTATATAACTAGATTAGGAAACTATAACCCAACATTGTGTAGACATATTAGCGAATATGACAGTGCATCAATTGACGGGAGATGGACAAAGGGTGCGAAGAGTAGTGGTTATACAGAGGTACCCCTTGAATTAATTACTAATGAGGCTTGGGGATCCTCACAGGAGGGTATTGTGGAAATTAATTTGCATAACATATAAATAAAAAAACACAGAAGACAAGGTAAAAACACAGTGTAGTTTATTAAGGAGGAGAATAATATAAAAACAGGCCCTTCACCATGCATGGGTGTGCATGGCTCAGGAGCTCCCGGGACATGTTGAGGTCAGTTCGTGATAAAGCCATAACAACTGCAGCTGATAACGCATGTCCACGAGAGGCTAGGAAAACAGGGAAAAAACGACACGTGTTATATTATATTATATTATATTATATTATATTATATTATATTATATTATATTATATTATATGTATTGTAAATAAATAAATAAATAAATAAATAAATAAATAAATAAAGCACTATGAAAGCATAATCCTATAGCAGTGAGCATAATCTTAGAATCCTAGCAAATATGTGTAATCTCAAGACTTACATTATAATAGAGCTTTAAGTAGTGTGTAAAATACAAAAATATGTTACAGAATCTGTAATAAATAAAAATAAAACTTACCCATGTAAAGAGATAAAATTGAAGTGAAGAATAGCAGTTTAATATGATAACCAGAGAGAGACCACAGAGAAAGGTTTGCTTGTCTAGATTGCTGGGAGACATTTTGGTAAATTGGGCCACAAAGGTCTTTTATGGGGGGTGGGGCAAGAAGCTGTTTTTAATGGTGGCTGAAAAACCTGGTTTTCTGATGCTAATGGTAGCTGAATTTTCTGTTTTCTGATGCTAATGGTAGCTGGATTTGGTGAAATTCGAACATAATGGGAAATATTTTCTGATATGAAGGAGGGGAAAGAGTATAAATACAGGAACTGAACTCAGGGTAAATCAGATCTTTTCCTGGGATGTCTCATTTGAATTGATCTCATGTTGGCTGCTGCTGATACTTTTGGGCAATAAATCTGACTTTTTCTTTTCTCATCCACTGGGTTGTGAGTATTATTCTTCCTCAGAGTTTATTGAAATTATAGTGTTTTGTGCAGAGGCTATCTTATATCCAGTGGCAGAAAATGCCATACTATCTATCCAATCAACACAAGTATTGGGACCTTATCTATCTATCTATCTATCTATCTATCTATCTATCTATCTATCTATCTATCTATCTATCTATCTATCTATCTATCTATCCATCCATCCATCCATCCATCCATCCATCCATCCATCCATCCATCCATCTATCCATCCATCCAACTTTGCAAGTACTGCCACCCTGTCTGTCTAATTGTACAAGTATTGGCACGCTATCTGTCTATCTAAATGTACAAGTCTTGGAACCCTATCTATTCAATCAACTTTACAAGTATTGGAATCCTATCTATTCAATCAAATCTATAAGTATTGGTACCCTATCTCTCTAACTCTAGAAGTATTGGCACCCAATCTATCTATCCAACTCTAGAACTATTGATACCCTAGCTATTCATCTAATTCTACAAGTATTGGCACCCTATCTATCCAATCAACTCTACAAGTATTGGCACCCCATTTATCTATCTAACTCTACAAGTACTGTCACCCTATCTATCCAATCAACTCTACAAGTATTTGCACTCTATCTATCTATCTATCTATCTATCTATCTATCTATCTATCTATCTATCTATCTATCTATCTATCTATCTAATCAACTCTAAAAATATACTCTAAAAAAGTATTGCCACCCTGTCTCTCCAACCATACAAGTATTGGCACCCTATCTATCTATCTATTTATCTATCTATTTATCTATCTGTCTCTCCAACCCTACAAGTACTGGCACCCTATCTATTTATCTATCTATTCAACTCTACATGTATTGGCACTCTATTTATCTATCTATCTATCTATCTGTCTATCTATCTATCTATCTATCTATCTATCTATCTATTTATACAACTGTGCAAGTATTGACACCCTATCTATCTATCCAGCTTTAGAAGTATTGACACCCTAGCTATTTATCTAACTCTACAAGTATTGGCACCCTATCTATCTGTCTCTCTTTCTTTCTTAAAATTGCACATTACCTTCACATTTCAAACTGATAATTATTTTAAACTTTCAGACTGGCTTTGTCAAGCCGATATCAAATTAGTTACATTAGTTACTCCTTTTTAAATGAACTCTACCAACAGAATGAGTGGAGGATAAATAGGCAGATGGGTAACTTACTGCAGGTGTGAGAGCTAGCAATTTTATTCCTCAAAAATAGGTTGTGATGCCTATAAATGCTGACTGCTTTTTACCAGTATATTTTCAATTGGTACCTTACATTAGTTACTTGTACTTACTGTACATAACTTTGATTAATGTCTGCTAGGTAGCAGACATTAATACCTCAGGCATTCATAACTCAAAGCTCCAATGTTTTCCTGACACTGGTAAAAAAATGTACTTACTACTCTGTGTTACTTCTCGCTCCCAGCATGAACAAGCATAGTGTTCATCACCAATATGGGCCGGCAAGAGACGTACCGACTGTCCAACCAGCCATATCTACTGTGCATGCACTTGCTCTAAGATCTCTACTGTGCAGACTCTAGCTCCAATTTTCACAAGATGGTGACTTTCAATTTGACAAAAAAAAGACCACACAGTGGGAGTGCATGGCATCATGATGTCCAATTATAAATAGTCATTGGGCTGTAACCAGAATCAAATGTTTAGTGAGGTCAATATTCTGGAAATGTGCCCCATAATTCATCATGTGTACTATACCAATTGCTTATATCGAATATTTTATATACTTCTTCCATAAAATGCTTAGAGTACAGTTCAATTTTATTGCATTAAAAATTTTTGTTTACATTTATCTCTATCTTTATTTCTCTGTGCATGTGCTCATCATTTTTTCTCTTGCTTCTGTAACAGGGTTAAAAATGAAATATGTGAATTCCCCCAATTATTTGAAATATGTGAATTTGGAGCAACTGCCATTTTTAATGTTTTTTTAACATTCCTTTGTTTTTATTTTATTTTATGCACTTGTTTTATCACCTTGCACTTATCTCAGGAATGTTCTTTTTGCCTTGCTGTAGAATTTCTGTGCACTTGCCAAGTTCATCTCTCAAACAGAAAAGGATATTTTGTATGTATGTGCAGAATAAAAGCAGAGCATGAAAGAGAGAGAAGAAAACTAGAGTCCTCCCTCAGTCTGACTTGCACACCGGACTTATCATTAGTAAAGATACCGTTACAGTCAAACTGACACTGTGATCATCACTTCTCCTGAGTGATTACTGAGCATACACTAAAAAGCATACATTAAAAATGCCATGTAGGGTGAAGAATGAGGTACATCAGCCACAGTTAGCGGGAACTTATTGGTCTATTTTTTTAATTATTTCTCTCTTTTTTTATTACTCTCCCTTCCAGCATCTTTTGTAGTCATGTCTTCTGGGGACACACTCATAATGCCTGCACTGCCCCAATTCAGGAGGACAACAACTGACAAGGTAAGCTAGTTATACATGACCTACAATACAGACTCATAGGAATGAAACAGACCACCCTAATTTGACATTGACATTTTGTTAACAATTTATATGCTGCACATGCTCACTATTCTCACTGGCAAGTCACTCTTCTGAGTGGTACTTTGGCAAATTCTTCACATGGAGAAAAAGATTTGTGATGTGAAGAGTGGGCAGTGGTCTTTAATATGGAAAGGATTTTATGTTTATTCCATCAATTACCTTCATACTTAAACATTTTGTTGAGACAACAAAGATCCAGGCAAACCTCGTACATGCCCATGCCCCATTCCCCCAACCTATTTGAGGTTTGTTCCGGCAGCTGCAAGGTACAGATAAGAGAACATGCAAAAGGGGGGGGGGGGAGGCTCAAAGAGGCGAAACAAGGCATAGAACTTAATTGGGTGACTCTATGTCACACTAAAAATTACATTTGCAAGCTAATTAAAATGACACTTCAATATATAAGACAGGTATTTACATCACTTCAAAGAACCATAGTCAGGGTTTAAGTATTAAACACTTTAAAGTACTAACATTTAACAGTTGGTGGTGTTACAAGTTTAAGGATAAGATCCATTGCATCAATATCAATATTTGCATTAAGCTATAGACCTAAGCTTTATTGCAATATGCAGTGCCCTCCACTAATATTGGCACCCTTGTTAAATATGAGCAAAGAAGGCTGTGAAAAACTGTCTTTATTGTTTAACCATTTGATCTTTTGTTAAAAAAAAATCACAAAAATACTCTGTTGTCATGGATATCAAACAACTGCAAACAAAACAAAGGTTTATCAAAAAAATGTCTTTGTTAAATATAGGTGTGCAACAATTATTGGCAGTCAATACTTTGTGCTACCTCCCTTTGCCAAGATAACAGCTCTGAGTCTTCTCCTATAATGCCTGATGAGGTTGGAGAATACATGGCAAGGGATTTGAGACCATTCCTCCATTCAGAATCTCTCCAGATCCTTCAAGGTGGACTCTCCTCTTCAGTTCAGCAAAAATAAAAACTTCTGAGTCTTGAGGTTTTTATGGCAAAAAGAGATTAGACTTTTATGACCATAGTAACAAGAGCCGAGTCAGTTTGCAAAGCGACTGCCTTGGCACAATCATAGCTCATGTACAGTGGGTATAGAAAAGAATCACCCCCCTTTAAAATAATCACGTTTTGTTGCTTTTAAGCCTGAAATAAAGAAGGACACAGTTTTTGTTTTATCCAGCTGTATTTACTCAGTGCAACTTATAACATCCAAGTGAAAGATATAAGATGTAATCACTGAGTTGGAAAAAGAATCACCCCCCTCCTAAAAATGACTTGTAAACTCAATCAGGTGTAGCTAATCACCTTCTCAATTTTATCGGCTTTCAACTGTGATCAGCTGTGGTCATTTTGATTAGCTCAGCATGAAAAGAGCTTTCCTGGAGCATTTTGTAGTGCAACTGATACAAACAATCAACTATGGGTGGCAAGGCACTGTCAAAAGATCTCTGGGATAAAGTTGTGGACAGGCACAAGTCAGGAGATGGATACAAAAAATTTTCAAAGGCTTTATCAATGCTTAGAAGCACAGTGAAGTCTATTATTAAGAAGTGGAAGGTATTTGGTACAACACAGACCCTCCCTGGATCAGGACGTCACTCCAAACTTGATGAAAGAGCCAGGAGGAAACTGATCAGAGAGGCTACCAAGAGGCCTACAGCAACTCTGAAACAGTTGCAGGAATTTATGACAAAGAGTGGTCATTGTGTGCATGTGACGACGATATCACAAATTCTCCACAAATGTGGCTTGTATGGGAGGGTTGCAAGAAAAAAGCCACCCACGGCTGAGCTTTGCCAAAACGCACCTTGAAGATTCTGAGCCCACATGGAAAAAGGTGTTATGGTCAGATTAATTATTTGGCCTCAACACCAAACTATATGTCTGGCGGAAATTCAATACAGCTCACCATCCAAATAACACCATTCCTACAGTAAAGCATGGAGGTGGTAATATCCTGTTATGGGGGTGTTTCTCTTTATTATTTTTTTTCTGACATGTTGTTGTTATATCTTTCACTTGGATGTTATAAGTTGCACTGAGTAAATACAGCAGGATAAAACAAAAACTGTGTCCATCTTCATTTCAGGCTGAAAAGCAACAAAATGTGATTATTTTAAAGGGGGGTGATTCTTTTCCATACTCACTGTATATATATATATATATATATATATATATATATATATATATATATATATATATATATATATATATATATATATATATATATATATATATACCATCTTAAAACAATGACCTTATTGAGTGGGATTTTTCCGTGTTTTCTTCTAATCACACCTGCTATAATTGTTTAATTATTTCCTTGCCTTATCTATAACTGTGGCGTGAGCCCAGTCAGCTTATTATTATTATATTTAGACAGTATCTTCAAACTGATTAGCATTACACTTCTAATCATAAGTCTTAACAATACACTCTTAGGAGTTACAGACACCAAGCAGGTGAGAAAATTGCCCAGTCCAAGGCTAACAGGTGCAAGCTACAGAAAATGAGAAATAGCAGATAACGAGTGCTGGAAAGAAAAAGATTACGAGTGAGAACTGTGTGCTCAGTGATTTCTCACAAGCTAGAGCTAGAGTCACGTCAGCTTGTGCTGGTTTCTTTGATTAATATACATGAATACTCTCTTATACAGTCTTATACATTGATTATACATGATTGGATTATACTTTGATTAAAATATTCCATATATTATCACAACATAATCATATGCTTAATATGTTTAAATGCTGGTTTAACATTAAGTCACTCTTTTCATGGATTAAAACATTTCTTATCATTTTGATTATTTTAACTTTTGATTGTACCTGATGGATTACATAATAATTATATTTAAACCAAAGTCTGATCAAAGAAATTCTTCTATAGTTTCTATGGGTTTCAAGTCAGGGGGCTGGGATGGCCATGGTAGGACCTTGAGTTTGTGTTCAGTAAACCATTTTTGTGTTGATTTTTATGTATGTTTTCAATCATTGTCCTGTTGGAAGATCCAATCATTGTCCTGCTAGAAGATCCAACCATTTTAAGCTTTCTGGCAAAGGCAGTCAGGTTTCATGTTTTCAGGTTCTGAAAGTCTTCAGAACTACAATCTGAAGTCACCTACATCAACACAAGTTGTTTGGAAGGGTTTCAAGAAAAAACCCTCTACTTTCATCCAAAAACAAACTCAAGCCTCTTCAGTTTGCCAGACACTACTAAATCTTCAAATGGGACTGAGTTCTATGTTCAGATGAAACCAAAATAGAGCTTTTTGGCAGTAAACATCAGAGGTGGTTTTGGAACACAGAGAGGTAGTCATATTGAAAAGTACCTCATGCCCACAGTTAAATTTGGTAGTGGCTCCTTAAGTTTTGGGTCTGTTTTTCTGCCAGAGAACCTGGACATTTTGTTACGATACATGGCATCATTGACTCTATCAAATATCAACAGATATTAAATGAAAACCTGACTGCCTCTGCCAGAAAGCTTAAAATGGGCCGTGGTTGGATCTTCCAGCAAGACAATGATCCAAAACATGCATCAAAATCAACACAAAAAAATGGTTTACTGACCACAAAATCAAGGTCCTGCCATGCCCCTGACTTGAAACCCATAGAAAACCTGTGGGGTGAACTGAAGAGGAGAGTCCACCAGCGTGGACCTCAAAATTTGAAGGATCTGGAGAGATTCTGTATGGAGGAATGGTCTCAGATACCTTGCCATGTATTCTCCAACCTCATCAGGCATTACAGGAGAAGACTCAGAGCTGTTATCTTGGCAAAGGGAGGTAGCACAAAGTATTGACTAAAAGGGTGCCAATAATTGTTGCACACCTATATTTAACAAAGATTTTTGTATAAGCTTGTGTTTTGTTTGCAATTGTTTGATATCAATGAGAGCAAAGTATTTTTGTGAATTCTTTGAGCAAAAGATCAAAAGGTTAAACAATAAAGACAATTTTTCACAGCCTTCTTTGCTCATATTTAACAAGGGTGCCAATATTAGTGGCGGGCACTGTATTTAATGTAATGCTACCAAATAAGATAATCTATTTAAGAGCATTGAATGTAACTTGAATAGGTAATGACTGCACAACCACAATATGTCCTTATGAAAGCTAAGTTTTGACAGTATAAACTGGTGTATTTCTGTATTTAGATATGGGGTCCTTTTTACTCTTTTCATTTTTACATTCAACTCCGTTAAGCATGAATTGGTACAGTGGTGCTTAAAAGTTTCTGCATAAATATGACCTAAAACATCATCAGATTGTTATATGTCCTAAAAGTAGATAAAGAGAACCCAATTAAACAAATGAGACAAAAATATTATACTTGGTCGTTTATTTATTGAGGATAATGATCCAATATTACATATCTGTGAGTGGCAAAAGTATGTGAACCTTTGCGTTCAGTATCTGGTGACCCTCTTTTGGGGTACCGTTTCCGGTAACTGTTGATCAGTCCCATTGTCAATTCCTGCAGCTACTTCAGAGTTGCTGTAGGCCTCTTGGTAGCCTCTCTGACCAGTTTCCTCCTGGCTCTTTCATCCAGCTTGGAATGACGTCCTGATCCAGGGAGTGTCTGTGTTGTACCAAATACGTTCCACTTCTTAATAATAGACTTCACTGTGCTTCTAGGCATTGATAAAGCCTTTGAAATTTTTTTTGTATCCATCTCCTGACTTGTGTCTGTCCACAACTTTATCCCAGAGATCTTTTGACAGTGCCTTGCCACCCATAGTTGCTTGTTGTTATAACACACAACGGAGGGAGGCAGGATGCATACGCTGGGGAAACAGTCACTTTATTAGGGATATAGGTACTCAAAAGAAATGGAACATAAAAAGGGGAACAAACCGTAATTCACAATACAGAGAAGGCAATTATCCAAACGAGATAATCCACAAGGCAGTAGTTCCAACAGAGATAATCCACAAAGCAGTAATTCCCCAAAAGCACAGAACATGGGAACAAAACAAAACCGAACGGAAGCAAACGCACGAACCTAGGCTATGGTACCGGAACTATGAAGGATGAGCTATGAGCTATGAGCTATGAACTATGAGCTATGAACCAAGGGCGAGACAAAGCGAGAAGGTAGCAGGCGTACAGCACATGCTAAGACGAACACTAATACATTCATTCAATACTCCGCGAGGAAGCGGAAATGGGAAGAGGTTTAAATAACTAGAATAGTCCGAAACAAACAAGGTTAAACACAGAACACCTGAAACTCATAATTAAACAATAAACAAAAAACCTATGAAAGACTGGGGGCGGAGACATGACGTAAACCTGAGAACAGAAAACCAATGAAAATACCAAGTGGACTTGAACAAAACTAGAAACTTGACTGAAAGCTAAACTAGAAACAGAACTGGAAATGAAATTAGAAATCTGACTGGAAACAGAGCTGGAAACAAAGATGGAGACAGGGTTGGAGACAGGGCTGAAGACAAAGTTACATCCGAAACTAGAAACCGAACTGTGACATAGACTGGAAACTGGATCGGAAACTAGACTGGAACCTGGATTGGGAACTGGACTTGAAACAAAACTGAAACTGGACTGAAGACGAAACTAGAAACCTGACTAGAAACAGAACAGGAAACTGAACTGGTTCTGGGCTTGAAACTAGACTGGAAACTGGACTGGGTTTTAAACTAGAAGCTGGACTGAATATGTAACTAGAAACCTGACTAGAAACTAAACTAGAAATAGAGCTGGAAACAGGACTGGGAACAGGACTGAGAACGGACTCTGGATGTGGCGTTGGGCATGAACTGGGACATGGACTAGAACCTGAACTGGAAACTGGATTGTAAACTGAACTGGAACCTGGATTGAGAACTGGCCTTGAAATAAAACCAGAAACTGGACTGGGAACTGAGCTAGGAACAGGATTGGGACTTGGACTGGAAACAGGGCTGGGGACAGAACTGGGAATAAAGTTAGCTGCATGGCTGAAAACTGGACCAGAAACTGGACTGAAAGTGAAACTAGAAGCAAGATTGGAAACAGGACTGGAAACTAGACTGGAAACTAAACTGAGACCTGGACTGGAAACTGGACGGGGACTTGGTCTGGAAACTGGCTTTGGGCATAGACTGAGGCATGGACTGGCACATAACACTGGATATGACTCTGGGCCTAAACTAAGGCATGGGCTGAGGCATGGGCTGAGGCATGGGCCAGAACATGACTTTAGGCATGACATTGGGCATGGACTGAAGCATGAGCTGAGGCAGGGGCTGAGGCATGGGCTGGAACATGACTTTAGGCATGACATTGGGCATGGACTGAAGCATGAGCTGAGGCAGGGGCTGAGGCATGGATTAGAACATGAATTTAGGCATGATCTTGGGCCTGAACTAAGGCATGGGCTGAAGCATGAACTTGAACTTGGACTGGGACCTGGACTGGAATCTGGAATGGGACATGGACTTGGACATGGACTGGGACATGGACATGGACTAGGACGTGGACCTGGACATGGACTAGGATATGGACTAGGGCAGGAACCTGGACATGAACTTGGACTTGGGCTAGGACTTGGAAAGGAGGTCATCCCGTGGACCTCAGACATGGACTTGACTTGGGAGGAGGTCATCCCATGGACCTCAGACATGGACTTGGCTTGGGAGGAGGTCATCCTGTGGATCTCTGACATGGACTTGACTTGGGAGGAGGCCATCCCGTGGACCTCAGACATGGACTTGGCTTGGGAGGAGGTCATCCCATGGACCCCCGGCGGGAACAGGACTGGAGTGGAGCACCCCACTTGGGTCTCCGACAGGACCTGGGCTGGAACGGAGGTCTCGTTGTGGACCTCAGACATGAGCAGGACAGGAGTGGAGGTCTCCTCATGAACCTCCAGCAGGAACGTGGCTTGGGCGGAGGTCTCCTCGTGGACCTCCAACAGGAACAGGACAGGAGTGGAGGTCTCCTCGTGAACCCCCAGCAGGAACGTGGCTTGTGCGGAGGTCCCCTCGTGGACCTCCAGAGGCAGCTCTGCCAAGGAGACCTCCTGCTGGGTCTCCGGCTGGAGCTCAGGGCTGGAGGTTGCCACGTTAACCTCCAGGAGCAGCTCCACCGAGGAGACCTCCTGCTGAGCCTCCGGCTGGAGCTCGGGGCTGGAGGTTGCCACATTAACCTCCAGGTGGCGCTCTGCTGGGGAGACCTCCTGCTGGGCCTCCTGATGGAGCTCTGGGTTGGCACGCCACAGAGTGGCCCGTCCGATGCAGCCCCCAGTCGCGCACTCCTAGGTTAGGGGCTGAGAGGTGCAGGCCGCCACGTCGGTCAGCTCCCTCCCATAGTGCTCAGTGAACGGCCGGCTGGGCCAATCAGACAGGTGGCCCCTGTTCAAAAAGACCTTGAGGTCAGGCTTGAATTCCGGGCTCCCGTACTCCTGGACCAGTAGATCCACGAAACCAACAACGGTATTCAGTTCCGTGTATCCACTGGCAAGGTGAAGCCCCACCCACCAGCGAGCTGAGCTGACTAGACGGGATAGAAGGAAACGCAGCCATTGTTCCTCACTCTGCTTGGGGTCTTCCAAACTAAAAAAATAATACTGGGCCTGCAAAAGAAAATACTGGGGGCAAACAGAAAAACCATTGTAGGCATCGGGGGGATAACTGAATGTCCATTGTGGAAAAAAAATCGAATCATATGCAGGAACGAGAAACGCGGCGCGGCGTGCCCGAGATTTCCCCGCTGCATCCATGTTGAGCGGAATATTCTTTTATAACACACAACGGAGGGAGGCAGGATGCATACACTGGGGAAACAGTCACTTTATTAGGGATATAGGTATTCAAAAGAAATGGAACATAAAAAGGGAAACAAACCATAATTCGCAAAACAGAGAAGGCAATTATCCAAATGAGATCATCCACAAGGCAGTAGTTCCAACAGAGATAATTCACAAGGCAGTAATTCCCCAAAAGCACAAAACATGGGAACAAAACAAAACCGAACGGAAGCAAATGCACGAAAATAGGCTATGGTACCGGAACTATGAACGATGAGCTATGAGCTATGAACTTTGAGCTATGAGCTATGAGCTATGAACCAAGGGCGAGACAAAGCGAGAAGGTAGCAGGCGTACAGCACATGCTAAGAAGAACACTAATACATTCATTCAATACTCCGCGAGGAAGCGGAAACGGGAAGAGGCTTAAATAACTAGAATAGTCTGAAACAAATGAGGTTAAACACAGAACACCTGAAACTCATAATTAAACAATAAACAAAAAACCTATGAAAGACCGGGGGCGGAGACATGACATAAACTAGAGAAGAGAAAACCAATGAAAATACCGAGGCGGGGACATGACGTCAAACAAAAACAAAAGCACATGGCAAAGTAAACAAAACATGAGTTCATGAATGAGGATTCCTCAACGGCGGTGTGGAGAATGGAATGCTCCATTCTGAGCACTGAGCACACTCCGAGAACAAGGGGATCTCTAACACTCGTTTGCTTTAGTTGCACTACAAAATGCTCCAGGAAAGCTCTTTTCATGCTGAGCTAATCAAAATGACCACAGCTGATCACAGTTGAAAGTCAAATGGCTTTGTGTGCCATTGAGAAGGTGATTAGCTACACCTGATTGAGTTTACAAGTCATTTTTAGGAGGGGGGTGATCCTTTTTCCAACTCAGTGATTCTGGGTTTTTTATTTATTTATTTATTTATTTATTTTTTTCTGACATGTTGGTGTTATATCTTTCACTTGGATGTTATAAGTTGCACTGAGTAAATACAGCTGGATAAAATAAAAACTGTGTCCGTTTTCATTTCAGGCTGAAAAGCAACAAAATGTGATTATTTTAAAGGGGGTGATTCTTTTCTATACCCACTGTAGTTCATAAGCACAAATATCATAGCCATGAGCAAATAGTACATAAGCCTAATACTTAAGCAACAGTGGGAGAATCCCATATCATGTATGGTACATTATATACACTATACTAATCCCACAACATTCTCAGACTCATATAAACACCCGGAATGACACTTCACCATGATGCCCATCTCCCCCTCTCTTTCCCCTCATTACACCAGTGCAAAATTAAACAATAACAATTAGTAAATTAGTTTTTTCAGAGTGCACGTTGAAATAAATGCAGTGACAATCTTATATTTACCTAATTGGGCACCTGTGCCTTCACTGCGTTTTAATTTAGTTTGAACTTTGCTGCTCACTTACAAATCAGCTCATCTGTTATTTGGATAAACTAAGTTGTATTTGTTGTTTTATTTTGATTTGAACAGACCATTGGTGAAGAATGCATTTCTCACACACCTCTGAATTACCTGTTCTCTCCATCTATCTGTGAACAAACATACATGGATTTGACATCTATACACAAACCATGAAGCGACAGGGAGAATGCCATGAAAAAATAGAGAACTCAGTTTTTCACACTGTGTTCAATAAATGAAAATCAATCGACCTCTGTTCCAGCAACACTGGTATCAAATTAATCTATTGTATAGACAGAGAAAGGTAGTCTCTATGTCCCTCCTTAAGGTGATGCAGGTAAGAAAATTAGCTTAGTACTGTTATCACTCTTAAGGTTGCTCACTGTCAGTTATGGGAACTACTCATGGCAATATCAACAAAATAGCAGGTAAAATTCTCTATTTTGCTAATTATATATACAGTACATACATATTATGTATAGTAAATATACAGTTAATTAACCCTATAGATAAAAAAGCTCATACTATGCTAGTATTAACAACAAAATATGTTGTGTGGTACAAGTGTCTAATTAGATCAAATAAAGTAATTCCTAAGATATCTCAGTTCATGTAACCTTTAATCGTAAACATTTCTCAATTCACTTATATCTGTTGCTATGTTAAATTGACAAATTTAAGCATATTTTAAATGAAGTCATTTCAGCAAAATTGCTAAAATATACGGTGTTCAAAAAACGTTTGTCTGGCAGTGTATATCTTGGCCTATAGTAGAAAACACTTATTCATGCAGTGGATTAGGTGCTATGAGTAGTACTGAGCAATGAGAAGGGCGTTCATTTTGAGCGTCAGTGTCATTATGATTACAAAAAAGAAGTGAAGTCAAAAAGAAGTGAAGTTATCCACTGTATAAGAGGCATATGTCTCGGGCATAAATGGTAAGTGCAAATCAGAGTAGAAAATCACATGCCTTGCAAACCCTATTGCTTGGCCTCCTAACAAACGAAGTAGGCTAAATTAGAAATAGTCAGCTCTTAAAATTTCTGTAATACGGCTTTATTATTTATTTCACTATCATGTCTAGGATTCCTGCGTCGCACCCAATTGTTGTTGTTCACGTTACAAGTGGACATGTGGGAGTGTCTGTTCCTGTAGAGGCGGTTAGGAATGAGTGGGCTGTTCCTGACGGTATTTGCACAGTTAGAGCGTAGGCTTGCTCG
Organism: Cranoglanis bouderius; assembly: GCA_023630585.1. Classification (NCBI taxonomy): domain Eukaryota; kingdom Metazoa; phylum Chordata; class Actinopteri; order Siluriformes; family Cranoglanididae; genus Cranoglanis; species Cranoglanis bouderius. Next base: position 9,200,686 of record CM042570.1, read on the forward strand.
CGCACGCAAGCACACACACCCGCGCGAGGAGCGTCAGGTGGCATCGGCGTGCAGAGTTTGTGCTGTGTGAAACGGGATGAACTCCTCCGCGCTGTGTAATCTCCGCTGGGGAGCAGGGAGAGTGAGAGTGTATCGGGCTGTATCTGAATAGCTCGCTTTACCATGTAATCCAGCTGTAGATGCTCTCAAAAGTGTTTGTTGAATCTCGAATCTGTGTACAAAAATGCATCTCTTTCGGAGTTACAATTACCAAGTATTTCCTGATCGCTATTCTGTGGAGAAAGCGGCTATCAGGGGCATCAGCTGGGTAAGTGTATGTCTGATGTAATGTAATGTAATGTGATGAAACGTTAGTTCATTCTGTATTCAAACAATGCTTCTGTATACAAAGAATGATTTTAAACTTAAAAGTAAATTTAACTGCATATTTGGGACCTAGTTTTGGGACCTTTATCATTATTTTTTTGTTTATTTGTTTTTTTTGTTTGTTTGTTGTGTGTGTACTAGTGGCTTACAACACATCATCCAGATACTGCATGCGACCCAAAAACAAACAGCAAGGCCTGGGTTGGAAACACACAGCATTTTCCATTGTCTTTCAAGGGTGTGTGTGTGTGTGTTGCCTGGCCAAAAGTATTCAGAAACTCCTATTTATAGCTTATTGTTTATTGTCACAGTCATGTTTGAAAATTAATGTTCAAGACATTTTGCACACAAAGACCTATATTGCTACTAACTTTAATCTGCAAAACTGTCAGCACTCATGAATTTCTTCTGTTTGTCAGGACTGCACATTTGCGGCTCTTTGACATTTAGCATATTATGAGCTTCCAGAGCATTGTTAATGTGCTTGAACATGCAACATAAAATTTGTTGTGACTAAATAAAGAACTCATTTCAAATGTAGGACAATATTTTCTTATCCAAAAAATGTAATGTACCTATAAGGAAATGAGTGATTACAAATGTATACACTGAATTGCAGTTGATGAGAGCTAAGAAAATAGTGTCAGCTTTAACTTTAATTGCCTTTACTACGTTAATAGTTGCTCAAAATAAGCCAGTGTCACACTAGACAAATATCAGTTTTGGGGCAGCTTTTAAAGATGTGGAGACAGAACCTTGTCTCTCTACATGCATTCCAGCACAAAGAGTGCTCCATGTAACCATTCTTGATTACAGACCTCAATTTGAAAAGCACCTGAGGTTTGGGGGGGGGGAATCTCTTGAGCTCAGGGCCAAGTTTTCATAAGACCCAGAAAATTACAGTAGAAAGGTTAATTCATAAACAGACCAGTATGGGCCTCCTTTGTCAGTTTAACATTGCATAAGTGAGATCTTGTGATAGCATGCAACACCTTACCTGCATGTTGTAAAAGAAAGGTTATAAACAGGTCTTGCCAGCAAAAGTGGAAGTGTGGTTTACAGGTATTTTAAGGAATGTACACAGCTAAGATAAAGTGTGAGGACATTTTCTACCTGCCAGCTGAGCTTGCAGGCTGCAGGGGTTTTACTAAAATTGCCTCAAAGCCACCAGGAAGGCTCAAGTACAACCCCAATTCCAAAAAAGTTGGAACGCTATGTAAAATGTAAATAAAATCTGAATGCAATGATTTGCAAATCTCATAAACCCATATGTTATTCACAGTAGAACATAGAAAACATATCAAATGTTTAAACTGAGGAAATGTACCATTTTTAAGGAAAAAGTAAGGTAATTTTGAAATTGATGGCCGCAAAATGTCTCAAAAAAGTTGGGACAGGGGCAGCAAAAGGCTGGTAATTAAGTGTTACTAAAAAGAAACAGCTGGAGGAACATTTTGCAACTAATTAGGTTAACTGGCAACAAGTCAGTAACATGATTGGGTATAAAAAAAGAGTATCTTAGAGAGGCAGAGTCTCTCAGAAGTAAACATGGGATGGAATCTGGATGGAAGCATATGTTGCTCTAAAACCTTTGTATACCTTTCAGCATTGATGGTGCCTTTCCAGATGTGCAAGCCGCCCATACCATAGGCACTAATGCACCCCCATACCATCAGAGATGCAGGCTTTTTATCTGAGCACTGATAAAAAGCAGGATGGTCCCTCTCCTCTTTTTAACTCTTTAGAGTGTTACGTTACTTGGGTGAAGAGTCAGATAGGATGCACTCGCAGGGGAAAGTGGTCAGTTTATTAGAAACAAAAAACATCAGGCACATTCAAAAGTGAAAACATCAACATAATAAATAAAGAGCAAATCGCAAGGTTTACAGAGCAAAAAATCAAGGAAGACAAATCGCAAGGTTTACAGGGCAAAAATCCAAGAAGACAAATCGCAAGGTTTACCGGGCAAAAATCCAAGAAGACAAATCGCAAGGTTTACAGGGTAAAAATCCAGGAAGACAAATCGCAAGGTTTACAGGGCAAAAATCCAAGAAGACAAATCGCAAGGTTTACCAGGCAAAAATCCAAGAAGACGAATCGCAAGATTTACAATGCAAAAATGCAGGAAGACAAATCGCAAGGTTTACAGTTCAGTTCAATATCATTTTCCTTCGATCTAACTCAATATAACTCAATACTCCCAATATAACTCAATACTCCCAATATAACTCAATACTCCGCGCCTAAGCGGACACAGACATGGGTTTAAGTAACGACCTTCATTCTAAGGCAAACAAGATTAAACCTAGCAACACCTGGAAACAATAATCGGAACACAACGGGAGAACCAATGACAGAACATGAAACAAAAACCAAAAGGACCAATCAGGAAGCGGGGGCAGAGACATGATGCGACACAAAAACAAAAATGCACATGGCAAAGTAAACAAACGCAGAGTCTTTATGAATCGGAATGTCTAGCGGAGAGTTCTTTTTTAATACTAGCGCTAGAAAGCGCGTAGACATGCTGCTCCTTAGCGGGGCAGCGATTCATGCTGCTCCTTCCCGGAGCAGCGATTGGCGGAGAGCTCTAACAGAGCCCCCCCCCTAAGGCGCGGCTCCCGACGCGCCGCAAGTTTTGTCCATTCTGGCGGACCCGGACCCCTGGGCAAGATTAGCACATCTGCCCCCCTGGAACCGAGGCTGGTGCAATTTAATGTCCCGCAGCCAGAGTCGACCGTGTCGTGACGAGGACTTGGACGAGGACTTGGACGAGGACTTGGACGAGGACTGATGCTCGGCCTGGATCGTGGAGTAGCGCGTGATCTGATGCTCGGCCTGGGTCTCGGAGTTGCGCATGACCTGGTGCTCGGCCTAGGTCTCGGAGTTGCGCGTGACCTGGTGCTCGGCCTGAGTCTCCGAGCTGCGCGTGACCTGGTGCTCGGCCTGGGTCTCCGAGCTGCACGTGACCTGGTGCTCGGCCTGGAACTCCGAGCTGCGCGTGACCTGGTGCTCGGCCTGGAACTCCGAGCTGCGCGTGACCTGGTGCTCGGCCTGGAACTCCGAGCTGCGCGTGACCTGGAGCTGGACCCGGATCTCCGAGCTGCGTGTGACCTGGCTCTGTCTGGAACCTGCTTCAGCTCCTGGATTAGAGACAGTGGAGTGAGTTGGGTTGGAAACAGAGGAGGAGACAGGGTTGGAAACAGAGGAGGAGATAGTGGAGTGAGTTGGGTTGGAAACAGAGGAGGAGACAGGGCTGGAGACTGAGGAGGAGACAGGGCTGGAGACTGAGGAGGAGACAGGGCTGGAGACTGAGGAGTGAGCTGGGTTATGAGTGGAGCTGGGAGTGAAAACACCCTCTGCACTGAGGAGGAGGGCCAACACCCATCCCGAAATCAAACCCATGTAGGCCTCATAAAAATCAGAAACTGAACTTGGGAAATGATTGGTAATGGGGCTTGGAACCAGATTGAGAACAGGACTGGGAACCGGATTGAGAACAGGACTGGGAGCCGGACTGGGAGCAGGATTGGGAACCGGACTGGGAACCGGATTGAGAACAGAACTGGGAGCTGGACTAGGAGCAGGACTGGGAACCGGACTGGGAACAGGATTGAGAACCGGAGTAGGAACCGGACTGGGAACCAGGGTGAGAACTGGATTGGGAGCAGGACTGAGAACTGGATTGGGAGCAGAACTGAGAACTGGATTGGGAGCAGGACTGAGAACTGGACTGGGAGCAGGACTGAGAACTGGATTGGGAGCAGGACTGAGAACTGGATTGGGAGCAGGATTGGGAACCGGACTGGGAGCAGGATTGAGAACTGGATTGGAAGCAGGACTGAGGATAGGATTGGGAGTAGGAGTGAAATCTGGACATGGACTTGGAGTGGAGGTTTCTTCTAGAACCTTTGAGACGAGCAGGCCAGGAGAGGAGGTTTCCTCTTTATTCACTGGCTTCTGCTTGGGGCTGGAGGTCGCCTGGTTAACCTCCAGTTGCAGCTCCGCTCTGGAGACCTTCTGCTGGGCCTCCGGCTGGAGCTCGGGGCTGGAGGTCGCCATGTTAACCTCCAGTTGCAGCTCCGCTGTGGAGACTTCCTGCCGGGTCTCCGGCTGGCGCTCGGGGCTGGAGGTCGCCATGTTAACCTCCAGTTGCAGCTCCGCTGTGGAGACTTCCTGCCGGGTCTCCGGCTGGAGCTCGGGGCTGGAGGTCGCCATGTTAACCTCCAGTTGCAGCTGCGCTGAGAAGACCTCCTGCTGGGTCTCCTGCTGGAGCTCTGAGGGTGCCCGCTGGTGGAGCCGCTTATGCACCCGCCAGCTGCCCTTGAAACAGTTTTGGGAGCAGAAGAAGCTGCTCCTTACTCCCTGGTTCCTGCAGGTGGGGCACTGCAGGATGGCTGGGCGGGTGCATCCCTCGGTGGAACACTCCTGGTTTTGGGGATGTGAGGAGCAGGCCGCCACGTTAGCCCGCTTACCCCCATAATACTCCAGGAAAGAGTGGCTAGGTCGGTCGCCCAGACGGTCCTTCCCCAAAAAGGTTCTGAGGTCGGGTTGGAAGTCTGGGCTTCCGAACACCTGGACCAGTAGATCCACAAAGCCCGAAACTGTTTTGAACTTCGTGGATCCACTGGCAAGGTGAAGCTCTGCCCATTGGCGAGCAGAGCCGACCAAACGAGAGAGGAGGAACCCCACCCACTGTTCCTCGTCGGGCTTGGGGTCCTCCAAACTCAGGAAATAAATCTGTGCCTGCAAACAGAAGCACTGTGGCCAGGTGGAAAAGCCATCAAACTCATCGGGGGGATAAACAAATGTCCATTGGGGGAAAAAAATTGAATTGTTTGCAGGCATTTTAAATGTGGCGTGGCGTGGCATGGCGTGGTGTGGCATGGCGCGGCGTGCCCTCACCTTCCCCGCTGCATCCATTTTTAGGCAGAGTATTCTGTTACGTTACTTGGGTGAAGAGTCAGACAGGATGCACTCGCAGGGGAAAGTGGTCAGTTTATTAGAAACAAAAAACATCAGGCACATTCAAAAGTGAAAACATCAACATAATAAATAAAGAGCAAATCGCAAGGTTTACAGGGCAAAAATCCAGGAAGACAAATCGCAAGGTTTACAGGGCAAAAATCCAAGAAGACAAATCGCAAGGTTTACCGGGCAAAAATCCAAGAAGACAAATCGCAAGGTTTACAGGGTAAAAATCCAGGAAGACAAATCGCAAGGTTTACCGGGCAAAAATCCAAGAAGACAAATCGCAAGGTTTACCAGGCAAAAATCCAAGAAGACGAATCGCAAGGTTTACAATGCAAAAATCCAGGAAGACAAATCGCAAGGTTTACAGTTCAGTTCAATATCATTTTCGTTCAATCTAACTCAATATAACTCAATACTCCCAATATAACTCAATACTCCCAATATAACTCAATACTCCGCCCCTAAGCGGACACAGACATGGGTTTAAGTAACGACCTTCATTCTAAGGCAAACAAGATTAAACCTAGCAACACCTGGAAACAATAATCGGAACACAACGGGAGAACCAATGACAGAACATGAAACAAAAACCAAAAGGACCAATCAGGAAGCAGGGGCAGAGACATGATGCGACACAAAAACAAAAATGCACATGGCAAAGTAAACAAACGCAGAGTCTTTATGAATCGGAATGTCTAGCGGAGAGTTCTTTTTTAATACTAGCGCTAGAAAGCGCGTAGACATGCTGCTCCTTAGCGGGGCAGCGATTCATGCTGCTCCTTCCCGGAGCAGCGATTGGCGAGAGCTCTAACACAGAGGACGTGGCTTCCATGGTTTCCAAAAAGAATTTCATATTTCGATTCATCTGACCGCAGAACAGCTTTCCACTTTGCCTCAGTCCATTTTAAATGAGCTTTGGCCCAGAGAAGATGGCGGCATTTCTGGATTATGTTCATGGCTTTTTCTTTGCATGATAGAGCTTTAAACAGCATTTGTGGATGGCACGGTGAACTGTGTTCACAGACAGTAAGTTCTGGAGGTGATTCTGAGCCCATACAGTGATTTCCATTACAGAATCATGCCTGTTTTAATCATGGGCATGCAATATTGATTTTCAACCTGTCTCTTGAGCACAGATATTTCACCAGATCCTTGGAATCTTTTGATGATATTATGTACTATAGATGATCAGATATTCATTCTTTGCAATTTTACGTTGAGGAACATTATTCTGAAATTGTTCCACAAATTGTATACACATTTTTTTCGCAGATTGGTGAACCTCTGACCATCTTTACTTTTGAAAGACTCTGAAAGCCTCACTAAGATACTCTTTTTTTTTTTTTATACCCAATCACCCATATCATGTTACTGACCTGTTGCCAGTTAACCTCCAGCTGTTTCTTATTAGTAACACTTACTTTTCCAGCCTTTTGTTGCCCCCTGTCCCAACTTTTTTTGAGATGCATTGCGACCATCAAATTCAAAATTACCTTATTTTTTTCTTAAAACGGTGTATTTATTCTGTTTAAACATTCGATATGTTTTCTGTTATATTGTGAATAACATATGGGTTTATGAGTTTTGCAAATTTCTGTTTTCATTTACATTTTATACAGCGTCCCAACTTTTTTGGAATTGGGGTTGTATTTATTATTATTATTATTATTATTATTGGGGCATCCACAGTCAATATCAGTCTTCCCATTTCAAGTGCAAGTTTGTTGTATTTTATTTTAACATTAACTACTGATAATGATCTAATGATATAGATAAATATTAGGCCCGTTTGTGTTGCAAACCAGTAGTAATATAGAATAATACCATATACAGAATACTTGAAAGAAGTATTTACAAAACTACATGCCTAATGATTAGGATAACAAAGACAATCAGATAAAATTAGACTAGGATAAATCAGATAAAACACAATTGATTTCACTGTGACAATGGTATATTCTAAGTAATAATGACAAGAATATAATAGTTGTAGAAATTGAAAATAGTTCTTAGATTTCACAGATGCATTGGTAAATAATCCAAAACCTCTTTTGTGACTTTATTGAATCACATGGCAATTAACGTCTTGATTAGTTCTTTCAATCCCTCCATTTGTGCTCATCATGCCACACTGAAGCAGTATGGGAAGCGATTCATTTTGCTTGGCAAGGCTTTGATTGCAGGAAAATCCGATTTTGTATTCACTTGCTGAGTAAAAAATGACAGGTTCTGAGTGCTGCTTGAGTGATGATCACATTATAAGTGTATGCAGCTTGTGACCTAATGCACTTTCAAGTATGTTACACATTACAGCCACCACAAATGTTTTGGCAACTTGTTAAACCTGTTCTAATGGTATTTGGTAAGAGAGCAACTCCAAGTTTTCATATCTGTCTACCTCTGTCGCCATTTGTCTGTTTATGAAGCAGTTGATAGGCACAGACAACATTCCTCTTTTTGGTATGAATCGTAATTATTTTGTGATGAACTGCACATGACTCAGCTGCATGACAGGGTTTAATTACTCTGCAAAAACATGATGAATCACATATTTGTAGCTTCATTAAGAAAACCACAGTAGATGGCATTCCACTAGCTATCATCAAAAGTCTAAATATTGTATTATGCTTCTCACACTTAAGTACAAGATTAAGTTTAAGATTACAAACTAATGGGTTGTCTGTTCAGTTCTCTATATCTACATCATTTTCTTTCCTGTATTTCCTCACAGACACCACTGCCTGAGGCCTTGGACACACAGGACACTATGAAGCAGGTATGAATGTCTTGAAAAACCAGTGTGGCCAAACTTTGACATACAACAAGTATTGAGTGATATTGTCTATGCACACACATGCCTATTAATAATTTGTATAGGCAATAACTAATAATTAATGCCTACTTAATTTATATTAATTAATTCATGGGCATTATTTAATAGGCATCTATTAATTATAAAAGATTATTTAGATTAAAAAGACAATAGGAAGACATGTTTATAAGCCATATTTATTTTTCAATATATTCATGATCTTTTTGCCCTTGATTACTAGATCTTGCTGCTTTTAATTAACGTCCACATCAGAACCATTAGCCACTGGCTTTTTTTATGTTATATTTTTGATACCTACAGAAATACAAACAGGCCATGCATTAACTGTGTGTTCTGTGTTTATCAAGAGATATATCATATTTAGACATATATTTTGAATGCTGAATTCTGATTCTAGCCAAGCATTCTTAAGCTACAAAGAAACAGTTTAGCCTACACTGGAAGCATTTAAATAAGGAATAAGACATGATGGGGCATGCTGTTGGTGGAAAATAATCCACACTGTGGTGTTGAGATGGGTGATGCCACCCCAAAGTGGATTTTTTTCCTATACCCCTTTCACCAGTCACTCTTTTTACTTTTTCTGTACTTTAATAAGACATCATTTTTGATGAGTCCCACAGTTGTGGTGTCATCTGCAAATTTTATGATCTGGTTGCTCTGATGTTTAGTAACACAATTGTGTGTGTGAACAGGGTGAATAAACAGGGGCTTAGAACACAACCCTGGGGTGTTCCAGTGTTGAGGGTGATGGTGCGAGATTGTTAATCCTTACTGTTTGGGATCTGCAGCAGTTTTACCTACCTGTTGATGTCACTGTGGTGGTGTAGTTTGCAAGTACAGGTCTAGTTCATAAAAAATAAGGCAACAACCCAAAACACAATTCCAAAAGCACAGTCAAAAACAAGCAAGGGTCAGGCAATCAGCAATCAGGCTAGACTAGGGCAAACATGAAAACAATGTTAAAACCGGCAATACATACACTAGAACAAAGCCTTAGTTATGTCATTAGAACTGGCCTGGAGCAAGACTTTACAAATAGTGTTTGAATGTCCAGGTTATATCAAGGGGAGCAGGTGGTTGGGAACAGGTGAACTTGAGCATATGACTGAATCATGTGACGTGGTTTTTAGTCATGTGACAGTTTGTAGCATATAGAAATAGTACAATAGAAATAAAACATATCATTATTATTACACATGAACACCCTCTGTATTGATTGCTTCCTTATGTAAAATGTCTAAGTGCAATATTCCATGTAAAAAACCACAATGATTAAGCCTGTTTGTTTTTTATAACAGTGTATCCTCTAATGCCTTTAAAATTCTAGATATGCCATGTCTTTTATCAAAAGATACCTCTTCCACAACTTTATCATGTAAATGACTGAGAGCTGAGTTAGAAAGAATGCAAGAATTGCAAGAATATTATTGTCTGAGCACCAAAAAAAGTAAATGACATTAAATCAATAAATATTTCTATTGCATTAGTAGCACAAAGTCATGATCTTAAAAAGTCAGTTGTTGTACCCTATTGTAGATCTGCAAACTTTTAAGAAATTAAATAATACATGGCTGCCCCTATTCTCAAGCAAATTTATATGAATTTTGGTCTTGCATGACTCTGTCTGATGTAGTTGTGTTTGTTTTTAGTACTGGCATGGTCTAAACTAAAAATAAGTTTTATGCATAGCCAGAAAACTTTCCTGCCAGTGCTCCCCACCCTGACCCCTCCCCACACTGACTCTGATGTATGCAGTATTGGTCTTATCTATGACCCTTCAAGAGGTGCCATAAAGGCAGAACTCTAGCCTTGATAAGAGTGCAGGAGTAGAGCTCAGCTTCTTTTCCCTGACTTACGCTACTTTAATTCTACAACAGGACTGATTAAAGTCCACATACACAAGCTCTTTATACTACTTATATTTTGTGTACATCATCCACAGCACATCTCTTTAATGGTCAAATTGGGCTGATTGCTAGCTGAATTTCTCTGCAACAGATATTCTACACAAATCAGATCCTTGCTATTATATATTGGATTCAATTCAGTTTTATTTATATAGCGCTTTTAACAATGGACATTGTCCCAAAGCAGCTTTACAGAAATATATAAATTCAAAAACTTGGGGGGAGTCAATACATCCCAATGATAAGAAGCACATACAACAGCTGAGGCATTAGGTGTGGTGTTTTATGGCAATTCTTCCTATGGAATTCAACACAATGAGTGTTTTGTTTGGAGCTGGTCTTCCTGCAGTGTTTCCTTGTGTAAACTATGGGCGGAGTATCATGTGCTTTATTGTAAGAACAGTGAGGCGGTTGCAGGAGGGTTGTTTTCCACCATGAAAATCTCTGTAACACTGTAGTGTTACTAGCATTTGTTTAGATGACCCACATACTAGATTTATGGTAGAGATGCATTAGTAGTGTAATATTTCTGTCTGATTGTGCTCAGTTTTGTATGTCTATTTAACAATAGCTGACACATGTCTAGTTTAGAACTGATGAGGCACATACTGTATGTTTCAGTGTGTTTCACTGTGATTAAAGGTAATTAAGCTATGTTGTTATCCTCTTCATTCTTTTTTGGTACTTGCAAAGGTAGTGAATCTTGAGAACAAAGCATGTCTTCGGAAGTATAGTTGGCTACCCACCATTATTTCTCCCCTTCTCTGTGCTGTACAGTAGTGTCGCCCACAACCGGAAAACACAGTCTGCCACAGGGATTCCTCCCTTCCATGCAGGGGGGGGGAGTGTTCTATTGGTGGAAAAATTTCCCCCAAAATGTTTAGTACTGTAACAAAAGCTCATACACACCGGATTAATAACTACTAACCCCATTTCCATAAAAATTGGGATTTTTTCTAAAATGCAATAAAAACAAAAATCTGTGATTTGTCAAGTCTCTTGAAACTTTAATTAACTGACAAAAGTACAAAGAAAAGATATTCAATGTTTTCACTGACCAACTTAATTGTGTTTTGTAAATATAAACAAATTTGGAATTTGATGCCTTCAACACACTCAAAAGTTGGGACAGAGGCATGTTTACCACTGTGTTACATCACCCTTCCTTTTAATTACACTTTTTAATCGTTTGGAAACTGAGGATATTAATTGTTGCAGTTTTGCAATTGGAATTTTGCCCATTCTTGCTTGATACAAGACTTTCGTCATTGTCTGATTCTCCTCTTCATCATATGCCATAGGAGACAGATCTGGACTGCTGGCAGGCCAGTCAAGCACAGGCACTCCATGCTGTTGTAGCACGTGCAGAATGAGGCCTGTCATTGTCCTGCCGAAATAACCATGGACTTCCTGGGAATAGACGTTGATGCCACATGCTGTTTGTCTCCCTAAAATCCCAATATACGCCTCAGCGTCAATGGTACCTTCACACATATGCAAGTCACCGATGCCATGGGCATTGATGCACCCCCATACCATCACAGATTCGGGCTTGTGCACCGTTCACTTATAACAGTCTGGTTGGTCTTTTTCATCCTTGACACGGAGAGCTCGACATCCGTTTTTTCCGAAAACAAGCTGAAACATGGACTCATCTGACCACAGCACACATTTCCACTGCCTTTCAGTCCATTTCTACATAGAGTTGATGTGTGGCTTCCTCCTTGGGTAATAGAGTTTCGGGTTGCATTTCTGGATGCAGCAGCAGACTGTATTAAGTGACAGTGGTTTTCCGAAGTAGTCCCAAGTCCATGTGGTTATATTTATCACTGTAGCATGACTCGAAGGTCACGCACATTCAACAGTGGTTTCCGGCCTTGTCCTTTACGGAATGATATTTCTCTGGATTCCTTGAATCTTTTCACAATATCATGCACTGTAGATGGTGAAAGACTTTGTGTTTAGCAATGTTATTTTTGAACTGACTGACAATTCTCTCACGAAGTTTGGCACAAAGTGGTGAGCCACTACCCATCCATGCTTGCAAAGACTGAGCTTTTGGTGGATGCCCCTTTTATGCCCAATCCTGATACCCTCCCCTGTTACCAATTAACCTGATCCTCCAAAATGGTGACTTGAATATTCTATGATCCTCCAAAATGGTGAATACTTGAATATTCTATAAACTTTTCAGTCTTATTTTGCCTCTGTCCCAACTTTTTTTCAGTGTGTTGAAGGCATCAAATTCTAAATTTGTTTATATTTACAAAATACAATTAAGTTGGCCAGTGAATGTTGAATATCTTTTCTTTGTACTTTTGCCAGTTAATTAATTAAGTTACAAGAGACTTGACAAATCACAGATTTTTTTTTTACTGCATTTTACAAAAAATCCCAACTTTTATGGAAATGGAGTTAGTAAATTAACATTTATTAATTTGTGGTGTAAGAGCCCTTCCATTACAACAAAGGAGTATTTTGTTGATATTGGTTGTTGCTGTGTGTTGGTGATTTTTAACTAATAGTGATATGACAAGTTGAAATAAGAAGGTTATGTGAAACAGGTGAGGCAATCGTCTAATTATAGTATATAAGGAGCCTCCAAAAAAGGCCTAGTCCTTCAAGAGCAAGGATGGGTCGAGGCTCGTCAGTCTGCCAACAGATACATCAGCGAATAATCCAACACTTTGAGCACAACATTCCCCAAAGACAAATTGGTAGGATTTTGGGCATTTCACCTTCTACAGTGCACAATATAATTAAAAGATTCAAGGAATCTGGTCAAATCTCGGTGCGTAAAGGGCAAGGCCGAAAAACAACTTCTGAATGCATGTGATCTCCGATCCCTCAGACATCACTGTCTTAAAAACTGTCATGAGTCTGTAATGGATATCCTGACATGGGCTTGGGAATACTTTGCGAAACCTTTGTCAGTCAACACCATTCGCTGCTGCATCCACAGATGCAAGTTAAGGCTTTACTATGCAAAGCAGAAGCCATACATCAACACTGTCCAGAAGCGCCGCCGACTTCTCTGGGCTCGGTCTCATCTGAGATGGACAGTAGCACAGTGGAATCATGTTTTGTGGGCCAACGAGTCAACATTTCAAATAGTTATTGGACAAAACAGCCGTTGTGTTCTCTGGGCCAAAGAGGAAAAGGACTATCCAAGCTGTTATCAGCGTCAGGTTCAAAAGCCAGCGTCTGTCATGGTATGGGGGCATGTCAGTGCCCATGGCATGGATAACTTGCACATCTGTGAGGGTACCATTAATGCAGAAAGATTTGTACACATTTTGGAGCAACATATGCTGCCATTCAGAGCAGGACAACGCCAAACCACATTCAGCCCAGATTACAAGCGCATGGTTGCGTAAACAGAGAGTCCGGGTGCTAGCATGGCCTCTCTGCAGTTCTGACCTGTCTCCGACTGAGAATGTGTGGTGCATTATGAAACGCAAAATAAGGCAATGAAGGCCCCACACAGTTGCGCAGCTGAAGAAATGCATAATGGATGAATGGGGGGAAATTCTGCTTGCTAAACTTAACCAACTGGTGTCTTCAGTGCCCAAATGCTTAATAAGTGTTATTAAAAGAAAAGGTGGTGTTACACAGGGGTAAGCAGTCAACTGTCCCAATTTTTTTGGAGTTTGTTGCAGTCATCAGATTTGAAATAAAGGTATATTTTCAAAAATAAATTAAATTCACAAAGTAAAACATCAAATAATGTGTTAATAATGTGTTTTCAATATAGTACAGGGTAAATTTGAATTTTAAAATGACTCTTTCTTGTTTGTTTGTTTTTGGGGTTTTTTGCATTTTCCATACTGTTCCAACTTTTTCGGGATTAGGGTTGTAATTTGACGTGCAGTTCTCTGGGGACAAGAAGGCAAAGTACACATGGAGTGCAGAAACACACAAGATTTCAATTACACAATGTTATAATAAGAGTTTTCGCACTCAGCATTAGAGTAATATTTGAACATAATTCAATTCCAGCGTAACTGTTCAGCTATGACATCGAAGGCAGTGTGCTCAGTTGAGGTAATCAGGAGTCCTGGGAAAATTTATTAGAATAACCATGACCTTCTGTGTAACTTTATCATCCCATATTTGCCCTCTAGGGGACTGGGCTATGGAGTCCAGAGGACAGAATTGAGATTTACACGGGTCTGTAGACATAGTGTCTATATACTGTATGGGCAGTGGGAATATTTGGTAGATTGAGATTTAAAGTCTTTTGAGCCTAGTTGTACACCAGTCAAATTAGACATGGCAAATGGGAAAAGGGAAAATTTATGTCCCAGATAGTCAACAATTTAATTAATATAGCTCATAGCTTTTATGATAAATGTTGACACATTTTGTTGAATTATTGTAATATACCACTTTCTTGGAGATAGAGTAAAATAACCATTCTTGTGCGAGTTGTTATATTCAGAGTTTCTTCATCTAGGTGGTTCTGGTTTTCTCCATGTTAAGAGTAGTAAGAGTATTAAGCAATGGTTGTCTTGTACAGGTTTGTGTTTGTTTTACATGCTGTTACTTCTGCATGTGAAATAAGCTGAGTGCAGACAGCTTCCCTTTAGACTGATTAGACTAAGGTCAGCCAATCCCTCACAGGTCAGAAACCAGTTAAATCATCATGAGTGATTTACGATTTACCAAGCTAGGAGTCTCTAGAGTGAGACAGAGGACAGAACTGTCTTCATGATGTAAAAAAAAAAAAAATATATATATATATATATATATATATATATATATATATATATATATATATATATATATATATATATATATATATATATATATATATATATATATATATATATATATATATATATATATATATATACCAACCAGCATGAGAAAGAATGAGAGGATAAGGACATTTGCTGGAAGCATGTTGTACTCCATTCTTAAGACCACCTCCTTGGGCAAACTGTGACATAAGGAATAAACAAGCAACTTGAGTTTAGCACAAGGTAATGGAACAAGTCAAATAGGAAAGGTTAGTGGACTATGTGCAAAATATTTACAATTTACTATTGTAAATATTAGATTACACTATCTAAAGGTTCTGTGTGTGTGTGTGTGTGTGTGTGTGTGTGTGTGTGTGTGTGTGTGTGTGTGTGTGTGTGTGTGTGTGTGTTTGAAGGGGGGATTCCAGGGGCTCTAAGTAGACAGAAGCCCAAGGGCACCCTAGGAGCCTTCTTAAGGAATAAAATTCCCACTGTCAGTAAAAAGTTCAACCTTATTTTAAATACTAACCAAGGAGTAGGTGTAAGTCAATTGGAAAATGTTTATTATTAAAAGTCAGAAATGACTATTTTATTAGGATCCACGGTTAATCTAATCAGAAAAGTCTGCATTTATAAGTCTCTAATTAGATACTTGTAGCGCATCACGCATTTATGTTTAACAGTTAATATTATCACTGTGTATGAGTCTTTCTTCTTTTCTGCTAATTAGCTTGGAGGAATTAACACTCCAAGTGTGTCTCCCTTTAAGGACTTATTTAGAGTTCCATTAAGACCTAAGATTGAACAGTTACGTCCACCAGTTCCACAAAGTAATACATTCTGTTTAATTTTATTTGGTCTATGGCAGTAATAGTAACTAAACTGTAGTAAAATATAAGACTTAATATACTCCCGGAATACATGTAGAATTTCTACAAAACTGTTGAAACTGTAGTTTCCATTTGTTTACTGTTTTTCAATCAATGTAATTATGTATTTTGAATGTATTTTATTTTGTATTATTTTACTATATTATACTATAGTTTCTCTATTATTTTAAAATAGTAGAACATAGTAAAAAAATAAAGAAGTCCATTTTCATTTCTTGTTTAATTTTTAGTATTATTTCACTTCAAATTAAGTCTTTTAGTTCATACATAGAGGATAGAGAGTAAATAGAGGATCCAAGGGTGAAATCTTGTTGAACTGAGAGCAAGACTAGACAAACGACTGTAGTATAAAAGAATTAAAAAGACACTTGTGATGTAACAGAAAGTTTGAGATAGAAACCACACCGGAGCACAGACAGAGGGTTGAGGTGAAAGGTAGTAGTCATACAGTGTGCTTTAAACCACACTTTCATCAACCTCTGCAGAGGAGGTGTGGGGGAAAAAGGAGTAACATGACACACACACTCACTCACTCACTCACTCACTCACTCACTCACTCACAGCATGCATGATGGGGAGTATTTCATTCTAGTGTCTTGATTATTCTCTATCTTGTTCTCTGCTTCTCCAGATCGTAGTTTAAAATAAAAGGAAAAGCAAAGCAATGTATCTATTATCTATTATCACCAAGGCTTTCAGACGAAAAGCTCAACTAGACAAGTAAAGGGCTGTGCTCTCTCCTCTGAAATGTGCCAAACAAAGTTCACTGTATTATACACATATGTAATGAAAGTCCAATTTCTTTTTTCTCTTTCATGCTCTATTTAGTTTTTGTCTGGTCGGATCTTAAAGGCAGCTCGGGTGGTGTATAGTGCACTGATGGAAAGAAATCCAGGCCTAATCAGAGACAGGAAACATCACCTTAAGACCTACAGGTACAGATTATCTATCTATCTATTATTAGAAGCCCTTAAATCAACCAGTTTTTTTTTGTTTTTTTTCTGTTACAGACGTGTAGTGTCTACAGGGTGCTGCAACATTTTGCTTGTTAGTAGAATTTCATATACAGTGGGTATGGAAAAGAATCACCCCCCTTTAAA